>OZ007594.1:247378620-248578620 GCA_963931845.1 Maratus michaelseni | reverse complement strand
ATTCGTAATTTCCACCAATGAACAGCAATGTACTCGAGATCATTTGTGCAGCCCTGTATATTATATATAGAACTTATACACACGAAGTACTATGCAAAAATTTAGTTAAATTTAAAAACGCGTAGAACAACTGAAAACGCAATTTCAGTAATTATTGTTCATAGTCAGTACTGTAACCAAAATGTTTGTGTGTCCCTGTAAATGAACGATGAATGCCATATACTCCATAATGTATAATCAGACTCTTGTAATGCACATCAGTGATATATTTCAAATTCAGTATGCTTGAAATTCAGTGACATCACTAAAATACAGAGAAAACGATTTTTCCCCATAGACCTTAATGTAAAATAATTGTTTTGAGTGGCCCTGTAAAAGAATGATAACTGCTACATACTCCATTTTCAATACCGAACATGCCATAGTAAACTTCAATAACATATATCAATTGCATGGAAATCCGAGTATATTTACACGAGTTAGAGCACAGAGAGACAAACCGAATTCATAAACACTTTTCAACTTTGTTGGAAAGTGTTTAAAAGCATGCGAAAAGTTTTTAATTGAAAACAAGCAGTATTACACTGCCGCACATGCGCGGTAGCGTATTACTGCTTATTTTGCGGTTTATTACTGTTAATTTTACGGTATAATACTGGCAGTTGAGGTGCTAGTATTATACTGTAAAATCAACACATTTTTTGCAGTGTAGTATTTCTCTACATTTTCGATAAATCGTCTAAAATTCAAAATATACTGTTATTTTTGAACAGATAGTGTATTTCAACTCGCATTTTATTGTTTCACATTTTTTACTAATATTAAATTATAAGATAAATTTTTAACAATAAGTTTATTGTTTGGTACATATATTTAAAATTTATATTTTAAAATTGAGATAGTAAAATTGAAAATAAATAGGTATAAGTAAAATGCACTATATTTATAAACGACTGAATATACACTATATTGCCAAAGGTGACCGGTCACTTGCGATTTTAGACGTTTTGTTAACTATCTAGAAAAATACATTTGGAATTAACCTGAAACTGCAGGTGTGTAAACAGTATAGTATAGGTTATATATTTCCGCGAAGATTTTTCACGAAACCCCATAAGGGACTGTCAACAAATTGAAAAGAACGAATATCTTTTGGATAACCCTGTAAAAACTAATGTAGCAAAGGCGTTCAAACTCGAGATTATTAATACGTGGCTTATTGTAATATACCGTGTTCATTTTTATGAGGATAGAATGCATACTCGTAGCGAAATTAAGGTTTTTATAAAAACAGTCCCAAATTTCGCCTAGTTTTTTGCTTATAATTTGCAGAGTTCTTAATATAAAAAAAAGTTATTTTCAGAAAGTATGACAAACAAAATTGTACATAATACTCTGCAGTCAGTATTAAAAAATAATAAAAATTGGAAGAAAAATGAGCAGGTTTACTAAAAAATGTTTCACTGCGCATGCGCGAATACAATCAAAATATAATATGCATAATGTATTAGCTAAGTATATAGAGCAACTTTTGTGAAAGTCTCAAAATCATAGCTTGAAAATTCTGAAAATTATCGTCGATAGAATAATCTCGAAATCCGTTGTTCCCAAAAAGAAAGCAAAAATATGAGGGGTTGTATCCAAATATAGTAGTACGTGCAATATTGTGTAGGCTATCTTGGCACTAATCAACAGATATTTGATACAACCCCTCATTTTTTTGCTTCATTTTGGGAACAACGGATTTCGAGCTTATTTTATCAACGATAATTTTTTGAATTTTCAAGCTATGATTTTGAGACTTTTACAAAAGTTGCTCTATATACTTAGCTAATACATTATGCATATTATATTTTTATTGCATTCGCGCATGCGCAGTGAAACATTTTTTAGTAAACCTGCTCATTTTTCATCCAATTTTTATTATTTTTTAATTCTGATTGCAGAGTATTATGTAGAATATTGTTTGTCATATTTTCTGAAAAGAACTTTTTTTTATATATAGAACTCTGCAAATTATAAGCAAAAAACTAGGCGAAATTTGGGACTGTTTTTATAAAATAATCTCGAGTTTGAACACCTTTGCTACATTAGTTTTTACAGGGTTATCCAAAAGATATTCGTTCTTTTGCAATTTGTTGACAGTCCCCTATGGGGTTTCGTGAAAAAATCTTCACGGAAATATATAACCTATACTATACTTTTTACACACCTGCAGTTTCAGGTTAATTCCTCATGCATTTTTCTAGATAGTTAACAAAACGTCTAAAATCGCAAGTGATCGGTCACCTTTGGCAATATAGTGTAGTTGAGTTACAGGGATTTACAAATTTGATAATATCTGGTAGGCAGCAAAAACATTTTAGTCGCCAGTAAAAAATATTTACCCTCCGTCTCCCCCGCCATTGATTTTCAAAAAGCACAAACGTTTTTAACACTTTACAGCATAGTTGAAAAGTGTTTATGAATTCGGTTTGTCTGTCCGTCTGTCCGTGCTCTAACTCTCGTAAATATACTGGGATTGTCATGAATTTCTAATACATTAGTGAATTTTAATATAGAATGTTCGGTATGTAAAGTGAAGTGTGTACGCAAAAGAATTCCATTATGTTATGGTCTATGGGGAGGAAATCGTCTGCGGCGCATTTTATGTATGTTACGATATTTCAAACATAATGAAATTAATGTGCATTATTGAGGTAGACTACAGCATGCTTTTAACGTAGTATACAATTAAACTCATTTATAGTTCAATTACAGGGACGTACAAAATAAATCCTTTACATTATGACGTATGGGAGAAAATCGTTACAGTGCATTTTGGGCATATTATGATACTTTAAATATAATGAAATGATCAGGGTCCATAAGCTGTGTTTTTGACCCATGAAATAAGACTAAAATTCGATTTAGATATACTGACTTAATTATTTCACTTTTTAATATTAGAAGGTTTATCCTGCACGATTTCAACAATATTTTTTGCATTTTGTTCGGATTTATATAACTTACACAAGCTCAAAGTTAGTATTATTCGTAGTTTTTGATGAAAAATACGTAATTTCTCATAATTTTACCTCAATTTTTATTTTTTAATATTTTACTATGAGCGCAGCTTTGCAACACTTTTATTTTTACATATATTGTACATTTTGATGTATTTTATAATATATGTAAAGAAGAAAGTATTGCGCTCATATAAATAATTGAGGTAAAATTAGGAGTAACTGCGTATTTTTCATCAAAAACTACGAATAATACGAATTTTGAGCTCGTGTAAGTTATATAAATCCGAACAAAATGCAAAAATATTGTTGAAATCGTACAGGATAAACCTTCTAATATTAAAAAGGGGAATAATTAAGACAGTATAACAAAATCGAGTTTCGTCTATTTCATGGGCCAAAAACACGGCTTATGGACCTTGATCCTTTAAAAGGATAACTAAGGTTCATACAATTTATTTTCTATATATTACGGAGTGCGTAGGATTTATCGTTCATGTACAGAGACGCACAAGAAAATTTGGTTAAAGGACTGACTACTATCAATCATTGCTAGAGGTGCTATTTCCGCTGTGATATGGAATGTTATGTAATTTTTAGTGTACTATGTGTTGTTTACAAATTCTGTAGATCATATACAGGGCTGCTTGAAAGACTTCGAATATGGACATCAATTGTTGAAAATAGATTTTTACTGAGTTGTATATCTTTTAAATTGCTTATTTAGCTATCTCATTTCGTTGTATGAAAAAATTAATTGTCTTAATATTATTCTGTTAGTGTTGAAAAGTATTTCCTAATCTATGCCGCATGCATGCTTTTTCGTTCATGTTTATAAATTAACTGAGAAAAAATAATAACAAGCAAAATTTAGAACTATTCGTTACACCTTTTTAAATAGTACATAATTAGAAAGATAATATAAATGAAACTTGTTAAAATTATCTATCTCTGGTAAAAGAAGAAGGTATACTGTAAAGGCTGAATTAATTGATATGTTCCAAAAATGCTGATTGCCGGATGCTTCAAAGGTTGGAATATTCGAATGCCTACAAAATCGATATCAGTCTAGGAGGGCATCGATGAAATAATGAAACAGAAAAACAAGTTTTTGCTTATTTTTCAGTCGAAGTCTCAAATGATTCTGATTTTATTATTTTAAAATTTGCATTTAATGAACTTATTTTTGCCAAATTAAAAATAAAAATAAAAAATATTTTTTTTATTTGGATATAGTTTCTAAGTTTATTTCTTAATATCGGAGGGAGGAGGGGAGAAAAAATGCCGTTTGTACTTATTTCGTAAGTCAATATCTGTAAAAAAAAAAAAAAAAAAAAAAAAAAAAAAAAAAAAAAAGGGAAAAGAAAACGCCAGATTAAATAAATTGGTCACCAGGTAAAATAATGTCGTCATTGGAGACCTGACGACCTTATTTGTCAAGCCCTACCCATATACATACAAAAGTGCACATTTGGTTGTCTTATTACCGTAATAATGCAATACGTACATATAAACACGCATACCCAAACATGCGTGTATATATTAAATTATATCGAATTTTTTATATCGAAAAAAAAACCCGTTACATTATGATCTAAGGAGAAAACTGGTTTTCGGTTTATTTTAATGATGTTACACATTTTCAACCGTAATAAAATGGAGAAGCATTTGTGAGGTTCACTAAAACATGCTTCCTGTAGAATATAGTGTGCAAAGCATTTATAAATCATTTACAGGGTCTCACATAATCTCTCAGGTAAATAATATCTGGTAGGCAGCAAAAACATTTTAGTCGCCAGTAAAAAATATTTACCCTCCGCCTCCCCCGCCATTGATTTTCAAAAAGCACAAACGTTTTTAACACTTTACAGCATAGTTGAAAAGTGTTTATGAATTCGGTTTGTCTGTCCGTCTGTCCGTGCTTTAACTCTCGTAAATATACTGGGATTGTCATGAATTTCCCACTTAAATTATAATTAAAATTTCTGTTTTTTAAACGATAATAGTTTAATCTTCAGTGTAATATAGCTAATAATAGGGTTTCATTTGTTAATTTTTGACACTCATAGACCAAACTACACAATGGCTATGCTATCATTTGGTTTTAATATCTTATAATGCACAACATACACAGTGATGTATATTAATACAAATATGGTTGAAACAGTGAAACATAATTAAAATACACTGCAAGCGATTTTCCACTTAAATCATAATGTAACAGAATTATTTTGAGTATTCGTGTAAATTGACTATAAATGCTACACACTACATTTTCAATACCGAATATGGCAGATATATAAAAGACAGATAAAAACATAAGGTCTCAGGTGGAATAGCTGAAATAGCATTTGTGAAAGGAAATATGTTAAATCGATTGATTCATCCATTTCGATTTAGTTGATATTTTGATAACAATAATAATTAAAATTATAATTAAAATTTCTGTTTTTTAAACGATAATAGTTTAATCTCCAGTGTAATATAGCTAATAATAGGGTTTCATTTGTTAATTTTTGACACTCATAGACCAAACTACACAATGGCTATGCTATCATTTTGTTTTAATATCTTATAATGCACAACATACACAACATACACAAATATACCCATACTTAAGTGAAAATCAAGTTTCTTTGGATTTATATGATATTTTAGAAGTAATAATAATTAAAATACAATAATCAAGAAAGAAAAATCATACATCAAGCATATGTTATGAAACACCTTCCAACACTACCAGAATATTGTAACGAAACTTCGCCGGTGAAAGGAAATATGTTAAACAACAATTTAGAAAACGCATAGGAACTAAAAGCGTAATTTCAGAAACAAGCATCCATAGACGGCATCGTATACAATTATTTTCATTCCCCTGTATAGGAATTTATTTATATTCTAAAAACATATCCTTGTATACTATATATAGTTCAGCTGCAAAACGCATAACTCAATTGAAAATCATCTTTAAGCAATTCACGCTCATACACAGTAATGAGTACGAATTATTTTGTGTAGCCTTGTATATGATCTATATAATTTATACACACCACGTAGTATGCAAAAAAATTTAAACTTATAAACATATACCAAATCTGAAAACGCACTTCCAGCATTTATCGCTCATGAGCAGTACTGTATCAGAATTCTTTTGTGAGACCCTGTAAATGATTTATAAATGCTTTGCACACTATATTCTACAGGAAACATGTTTTAGTGAACCTCACAAATGCTTCTCCATTTTATTACGGTTGAAAATGTGTAACATCATTAAAATAAACCGAAAACCAGTTTTCTCCATAGATCATAATGTAACGGGTTTTTTTTACGAGTGTCACTATAAACGAACTAAAAATGCTACACACTCCTTTTGAACAGCGAACATGCCAGAGTGAACTTCAATAACATATATGAATTACATGAAAATCCGAGTATATATACGAGGATTAGAGTACGAACAGATGGCAGAAGGCAGACTACAAACAGACAAACAGAGAGAAACCGAATTCATAAACACTTTTCAACGATGGTGGAAAATATTAAAAACGCATACCACAAATGAAAACGCACTTCCAACAATTATCGCTCATAGACAGTACTGTAATAAAACTATTTTATGTCTCTCTGTAAATAAACGCTAAATGCTTTGCACATCCTATTCTATAGTAAGCATCTTTACTGCAAAAGAAAAAAAAATACGCGGTAGCGTATTACTGCTTATTTTACTGTTTATTACTGTTAATTTTACGGTACAATACTGGCAGCTGGGATGTCAGTATTATACTGTAAAATCAACACTTTTTTTTTCAGTGTTGTAGTGCACCTCAATTATGTATATCAATTTCGATAATGTTTTAAATAGTGTAACATAAATAAAATACACGTGATAAAAAATGATGATAAATTTGGCTGATGGAAAAAGGCTTCATGGTGCAAAATAAAAATAAACTAAAGGGGGACACGATTAAATGTTCAAAAGGGAACACAAGTTAAAATCTTAAACCTGATCGAAATAGTGATTCCGTACCAATAAATGTTGGCCACAATAACAAACCACCTTAGCATCCCGAGCAACAACCTGAAATAGCTGAAAACTAAAAGTACATATTATAAAACACTTCATGCTAATTAAACAAAAAATAATAATACTTTAGAGATTATTCTCGATTAATTTATTTATATATAAAACATATTTTAAGGTTACACAATTAATAAAATATTTATATTTTAAAAGATGCATTCAAATTAATATATTTCACGGTTGTTCACACATCATACATGTGGGCTAAATAACTGCGTTTAAATTATGAACATTTAAATCTTATATCATCCATGGACAATTAACTTTAATTAAAAAACATAGATACTTAATATCGGTACTGAAGAAAAGCTTGTTCTAGCAGAAAGCACATTTTTACACTGAACATCATCTTACACTGACGAACAGAAGATTTCTTTTGAAGACTCACGATTATTACACTTTCACTATTTTTTAGATGTCGATCACATACTTAAAATTTGTAGACAGATTTTTCACACACAAACAAAATACACCTCTATTTCTTCACCTTATCACATATTAAAGTAAAACACAGAACTAACTAGGGTGGCTCCTCACACGAGAAAAAATCTCGAATGAATGGGATACCACCCTTCTTTCGCTTGAGACTTTATACCATCCAACACACTGCTCGTTGAAAAAAAACACTAGTCATTCAGATGCGATGCCATTCCGAGTGAAGGAAGCTTGGTCGAAAAATATCCGGTATTACCACTACCTCGCGCGCCGATGGAAGAAGATACAGCGAGAGAAATTCTTCGTATGCAGGCGTTCGCCAGCTGCTGCGATTTTAGTAGCGATGTTGCGAGATGTTTGTTGGTGCGTTCGCTGATTTATAAAGGCAGATGCGCTGACACGGAAAGACAGTTCTTTTTGCATATTGCGCTGAACTTTAAAGGCTTTTTTGATGACTTGGCTGAGTTGTGAAAGGGGTTTTTTAACAACACGGCAAACTATTTTCCCTCCTAGACCATAATATAACGAAATTATTAAAGTAAAAGAACGTTTGATGCTAAGCACACAATATTCTATAGTAAGCATCTTGTAGTGTACCTCAGTGATGTATATTAATACAAATATGGTTGAAACAGTGAAACATAATTAAAATACACTGCAAGCGATTTTCCACTTAGATCATAATGTAACAGAATTATTTTGAGTATTCCTGTAAATTGACTATAAATGCTACACACTACATTTTCAATACCGAATATGGCAGATATATAAAAGACAGATAAAAACACAAATGTATTTATCGATTTGCATATTAATATTTTACCTTTTGAATCTAACATTTAAAAATTCTACCTATACAAAATCACTAATAAAGGATATCTACCTTTTCTGTTTTTCGAAACATTAGTGGAGCACCGCAATCTCATTACTAAAGGAAATCGTGGGGAATACATAAATATTAAATACAACTTAACATTGTTTTCTTCCCATTAGTAACACAAATCTTTTTGCTTTCAATCGTAATGTGCTATCAATTATGCATAACTTAACGGTAACCACTCAGCGGAAAGAGAATGCTTAATGTCAACGCTAATCCCCATGTCGCATTAAACTGTCTCGCTGTTTGGCTGCTTAAGTTTGTGATTGATTGTCCGTAAGGAGAAAAATATAACGGAAAAAGACAATTTATTCAAAAATTATTCAGTTAAGTTTAACAATAATAATGGAATTCAGATGTGCGTATTTAACGAAATAGATGATTTCATGTAGAATTTTCCCAATATTATTGGAAAGTTTGGATGTTTAAATAAATAAGTGTGATTTTATTCACAAAAATTTTAGAATCACTACTCAATTCTTATTTTCCTCAGTTTTGTTACAAATATTATCATTTAATGGTACTTTTGGAAAAATTTTACTGACATGAACTTTTTTTACATATTCATGACCATCTTCATTAATTTTTATCAAATAATTATCATTTCTCAATTTTTTGTCAATTACATGTGGTCCATTATATCTAGGTTGTAATGCAGTATGATGTTTAAAATCTACAAGAAAAACTTCATCACCAGGATTTAAGGAAGGTTTACTTCTGCCCTTCACATATTGTTGGTGATAATTAAAATAACTAGTTTCATTTTCCTTAACTAATTTTCTAGTTTCCTGAAAATGACTTTGTAATTTTGTTAGATATTTACTATATTCTTCAGCAACTTTTGGTTTTTCAAAAATATTTAGAGGTATATTGAGTTCTCTGCCCAAGAATAGTTCAGCCGGTGAAAATTGAGTTACTGCATGCTTAGAGGAATTATAATGAAGTTTAAAAAATAATAGTCTATCTGACCACTCGAATACTTGATCAGAAAGTGCTGCTATGCTGTTTTTCATAGAAAGATGAATTTTCTCGATTAAACCATTACTCTGCGGATAATAGATTGAACTCTTTCTATGCTTAATATCCATAGTCTTAAGATAATCTTCAAATTCATCTGAACGGAAATATGGTCCATTATCAGTCAAAACAGTCCTAGCGATCCCGAATTTGGAAAAATATATATTAAGTTGATTAATTATAGTTTTAGAAGTGGTATTGCTTAATGGGATAGCCTCAAGATACCTGGAATAATGATCAACTATTGTTAAAATAAAAAATTTGTTGTCATGAGATCTAGGAAGTTTGCCTACAATATCTAAAGCTATTATCTCACCTGGAGCTAAATCAGCTTTTGGAATCATTTTAGTGACAGTATTTTTAGGTTTAGGTTTAACTTTTAAACATCTTTCACAATTGCTACAAAAATTTTTAGTGTCCTTAAACATTCCTTTCCAAGAATAGATTTTGCGAACAAAATTGTAGGTTTTTTGAGTGCCAAAATGAGGAGCATGAGCAACTTCCAAACAATCCTTAATTAAAGATTTTGGAATTAAAATTCTACTGAGATACTTTTTTTTCTTTAACGGCTTCTTGGGGAAAATTTTTACCATTACAATTTTAGTTTCTGAATCAATATAATAGTTATTTGCAGTTTCCTCATCATTATCATTTAATTTTTGAATAATTTCCCTAATAAATTCATCATTTTGTTGATTATTTACAATATTATTATGATCTAAATTTGAATTACTTTGAAAAATATTTATATTATTTACATTTAAGGTTTCATCTTTATATGCTCTAGATAAATAATCAGCAGGGTTAATAACACCTGGAATGTGATCTATCTCATAATGAAATTGATCCAGATACAGAAGCCACCTAGCTACAATCTCACTCTGATTGTCCAGTTCCATGTGATATGTTAATGATTTTGCATCGGTATATATGGTAAATTTTTTTCCATATAATTCTTCACGAAAATGCTTGACAGATGCAAATATTGCGTACAATTCTCTTTGGATGGAAGGATATCTAGACTGAGCTGGATTGAATTGTTTTGAAAAAAATTCAACAGGATAAAATTTCTCATTGTATTTTTGCATTAAAATTCCACAAAATGCAACTTTAGAAGCATCAGTTACTAAATACAATGGAAGATCAGAATTAATGTTTTTAAGAAGGGGTTTATTTAGAATTTGATCTTGTAAAATATCAAAAGCTTCCTGACACTCTGAAGTCCAGACAAATGGAACATTTTTACGGGTTAAATTAATAATTGGCTTAGCAATTTCAGCATATTTATAAACCATGTGCCTAAAATAATTTAAACAACCAATATACTGTTGAACTTGCTTTACATTTTTGGGTATGGGAAATTTTGAAACTTTGTTTACATTATCCTCTGAAGGAGAAAAACCATCAGCACTGACATTAAATCCTAAATAAGTTATTTCTTTCTGACAAATCTGAAGCTTTGCAGGGTCTAAAGTTAAGTTGAATTGGATGAGCTTATCGAATACCTTCTGTAACCAGGCTTTAATTTCAGATATGCTGTCTGCAGCGACAATAATGTCATCAAGAAAGAATTGTAAATTTGGTCCTTTTAAGCTAGATAAACATTTAGAAATTAGTGTATGAAAATATGAAGTTGAGTTGCGACTTCCAAAAGGTAGGACTTTTGGCTGGTAGTTACCAATCTCGCAGCAAAATGCTAATTTTTCCCTATCTTTTTCCTGCAATCTTATCTGAAAAAATGCCGACTTCAAATCAAGCACACAATAATACCTTTTGCCAGCAATACTGTGCAGAATTTCTGAAATTTTTGGCAAACATATAGTGTAAGATTCAGTGATGCTATTTAACAGTCTATAATCCACTACCATGCGAAATTTGATTTCTTCAGGAGAGGTGCCTGGAATTGGTTTCTTTTTGACAAATATAACAGGGAAATTATAACTGGAGGAAGAATGTTCAATTAAACCAGCATCTAACAATTTTTTAATCTCTTCTTGTGCAAACTGTTTGGCAATTTTTGGAATAGGGTATGGTTTAGTTTGAATTGGGAAATTGTGCATTAATTTAAATTCGGGTTTGACTGCATCAGTTGAACCAAGAGTTTTATAACTTTTAGAAAATACTTTAAAGTTGTTCATTAATAATTCCAAAATCTCCTTTCTCTCTTTTTCATCTAAATGTTTAAGATTAAAATCAGATTCTGAAAGTTCTGCCTGTCTCAAATTACTAATCTCTTCTAAATTTAAACTATTGATTTGAAAAATTTGGTCCTCAGTGGGTTGGATTTCCTCGTCATCTTCAAACATTTCTACATTTCCTAGTTTTTGACCTTTACGTATATATGATGCAACATTAGTTTTATTCTCAACAATTGTCAAAATATATTTGTTGTCCTCAACAGTATGCAAAGAATTTTCAATATGGCACTTCTGCGAGACTTTTAATGGGGTTAACATGACTCTTTTAGAATTATGAATACCCTGTGAAAATTCCAATTTAATTATCTCAAATGAATTAGGTTTAATTTTAATGTTATTTATAGCTTTAGCAATTACATTAATTTGAGGTTTATCATTATCATTAATTACAGTATTTTCTTTAATCTGCGGAGAAGTTTCTTCAAATTCAAAATGGGTTTTGTTGATGGAAAGTCTTTTATTGAATGTGTCAATTAGAATTTTGTTTCTCTGAATGAAGTCATACCCTAAAATTATTTGGTAGTTACAATTCCAGTTACTCTGAGTGACAAAAAATATGTTATGAAACCAACGAGTTTTCATTTTGAACTTTATATTGACTGCTGACAAATATGGGATAGTGGTATTATTAAGGGTCTTAATTTTGACTGCTCTAGAAATATGCTCAACTTTCGCTTGTTGCTTAATTTCTGCTAAGATGCCTGGTTGCACCAGCGAGAGATTTGCACCGGTATCGAGAAGAGCGGTTACCTCTAAATTACCAAATTTAAGCTTAATAATAGGAAGGTGATTTGTATTATTATCAAAATTACACGACATTACATGGCGATTTTCAAGATCTTCACAATTATTTTGAATTGTTACATTATCAAAATTTTGAATTTCATTTACAGAGTTTAAGTTTTCATTTAAATTTGAATTTTCTTCTACAGATTTTAAATTATCATTTACTTCTAAATTTTCCTCACTAGAATTTGAATCTGAATTGTTACTAGATTTTGAATTTTCAATTGATTCTGAATTATTTACAGATTCCAATAGATTTTCATCCCTAACAATTTTATAATTATTGGTCCTTGTAAAATGGGATCTATTTTTACTACAAGAACCATCTATAAGTTTAAATGATTTCTACGCCTATATGGGTGATTTCTACGGTTATTTCTATAATTGCCAAAATTCCTTCCACTGCTGTTACCTCTAGAAATAGGAATATGGTTGGGGTTATGATTGAAATTATTGCTGCGGGAATTTCTACCCTGTGGAAAATACCAACATTTTGTTGTCACATGACTTTTTCCACATATATGACATTGGACTCTTTCATTTTGACTTTGTCGAAAAGAATTGCTAGCATTATTTTCAGATTTTACTCTTTCCAATTCTTCCTTTAACTGTTGAATTTGTTTGTTACCCTCTAACTGGCTTTGCATTATTGAATTTAGTTCAAAGTTTTGACACATATTGTTGTTAATAATGACTTCTTGAGCCTCAAGAGCCTTTTCTACATTAATTGCATGTTTACATGCCTCTAAGTAATTTTTTGGACCTAATTTAAGAATTTCGACCTTAATTTCAGGCCTAACAGCATCCAAAATTTTGTTCAATTTGATGGAATCAATGAATTCATTTGAATCCCTAGTTTGTATATCTATCTTTGATAAATATTTTACTGCATAAGAGTTTATTTCATCAATTAAGCTCTGAATTGACTGATTTGGTTTTTGCCTGATGTTATTAAATTTTGATTGTATCTCATCAAATGGTTGACATCTTTTGAATTTTTTAATTAATAATTCAGCCAATTCATCAAAATTTTGAATGTTAGCTACCTGCGGGGAGTCAATTAGAAATTTTTGGGCAGCATCTCTACAATTTAATTTTAGAATTAAAATTCTTTTATTTACGGGCCAATTTTCTAACACTGCTACATCTCTAACCTGTCCGACAAAATATTCAACATTTTCATCAGAAGTTCCGCTAAAAGTGGGAATGGATGAAGCCAAACTTAAATCTATGATCCCTTTACGAGCCATAGTAAATAACAGAAATAAATATCAAAATATATATAAAATCATAAATAGCTTAAGATACATAAATCATGCATTTAAAAAAATCACAGATAAAAATATAATAAATGGTGTGTATATTTTTGTAAAAATATACTCAGGAAGCTATTGTGGAGACCAGATTCTCAACCTATTAAATTTTACTTTTGCACGCGGCACCAAATGATAAAAAATGATGATAAATTTGGCTGATGGAAAAAGGCTTCATGGTGCAAAATAAAAATAAACTAAAGGGGGACACGATTAAATGTTCAAAAGGGAACACAAGTTAAAATCTTAAACCTGATCGAAATAGTGATTCCGTACCAATAAATGTTGGCCACAATAACAAACCACCTTAGCATCCCGAGCAACAACCTGAAATAGCTGAAAACTAAAAGTACATATTATAAAACACTTCATGCTAATTAAACAAAAAATAATAATACTTTAGAGATTATTCTCGATTAATTTATTTATATATAAAACATATTTTAAGGTTACACAATTAATAAAATATTTATATTTTAAAAGATGCATTCAAATTAATATATTTCACGGTTGTTCACACATCATACATGTGGGCTAAATAACTGCGTTTAAATTATGAACATTTAAATCTTATATCATCCATGGACAATTAATTTTAATTAAAAAACATAGATACTTAATATCGGTACTGAAGAAAAGCTTGTTCTAGCAGAAAGCACATTTTTACACTGAACATCATCTTACACTGACGAACAGAAGATTTCTTTTGAAGACTCACGATTATTACACTTTCACTATTTTTTAGATGTCGATCACATACTTAAAATTTGTAGACAGATTTTTCACACACAAACAAAATACACCTCTATTTCTTCACCTTATCACATATTAAAGTAAAACACAGAACTAACTAGGGTGGCTCCTCACACGAGAAAAAATCTCGAATGAATGGGATACCACCCTTCTTTCGCTTGAGACTTTATACCATCCAACACACTGCTCGTTGAAAAAAAACACTAGTCATTCAGATGCGATGCCATTCCGAGTGAAGGAAGCTTGGTCGAAAAATATCCGGTATTACCACTACCTCGCGCGCCGATGGAAGAAGATACAGCGAGAGAAATTCTTCGTATGCAGGCGTTCGCCAGCTGCTGCGATTTTAGTAGCGATGTTGCGAGATGTTTGTTGGTGCGTTCGCTGATTTATAAAGGCAGATGCGCTGACACGGAAAGACAGTTCTTTTTGCATATTGCGCTGAACTTTAAAGGCTTTTTTGATGACTTGGCTGAGTTGTGAAAGGGGTTTTTTAACAACACGGCAAACTATTTTCCCTCCTAGACCATAATATAACGAAATTATTAAAGTAAAAGAACGTTTGATGCTAAGCACACAATATTCTATAGTAAGCATCTTGTAGTGTACCTCAGTGATGTATATTAATACAAATATGGTTGAAACAGTGAAACATAATTAAAATACACTGCAAGCGATTTTCCACTTAGATCATAATGTAACAGAATTATTTTGAGTATTCCTGTAAATTGACTATAAATGCTACACACTACATTTTCAATACCGAATATGGCAGATATATAAAAGACAGATAAAAACACAAATGTATTTATCGATTTGCATATTAATATTTTACCTTTTGAATCTAACATTTAAAAATTCTACCTATACAAAATCACTAATAAAGGATATCTACCTTTTCTGTTTTTCGAAACATTAGTGGAGCACCGCAATCTCATTACTAAAGGAAATCGTGGGGAATACATAAATATTAAATACAACTTAACATTGTTTTCTTCCCATTAGTAACACAAATCTTTTTGCTTTCAATCGTAATGTGCTATCAATTATGCATAACTTAACGGTAACCACTCAGCGGAAAGAGAATGCTTAATGTCAACGCTAATCCCCATGTCGCATTAAACTGTCTCGCTGTTTGGCTGCTTAAGTTTGTGATTGATTGTCCGTAAGGAGAAAAATATAACGGAAAAAGACAATTTATTCAAAAATTATTCAGTTAAGTTTAACAATAATAATGGAATTCAGATGTGCGTATTTAACGAAATAGATGATTTCATGTAGAATTTTCCCAATATTATTGGAAAGTTTGGATGTTTAAATAAATAAGTGTGATTTTATATCGTCAGAAACTTTTTGCACACTGTAAAAAAAAAAAAAAAAAAAAAAAAAAAAAAAAAAAAAAAAAAAGAAGAAGAAGAAGAACGAAAAATCAGGCGTCAAGCATAGATTATGTAACACTTTTCAACACTTCCAAAATAATTTTACAAATCTTTACGGTTTAATCAGGTGAAAGATGATAGAAGTTGTTGTAGGAAGAACCCGACAATATATTAAGGTATATTGGTTAAGATATATTGTTTATTACTTTCCCTTTAGTTGCACGACTTAATGTTAATCAATAGCGTTCAGTTGCTTCTCTTATCAACTTACTCGTTTAAACAATTCTTCTAGACAGTATGTTGTTAAATATTATTATGTATCGCGCAACGTTTATCGTTTGCTAGTTGAAACATCTGCGACGATATGCGATGATGGAAAGGCGCATTGCTTACAATCGAATGACGAATGCATTCAACGCTGTCAGGGGTGCGATGGAGAGATTGATTTTGTAGACGGTTCAGACGAATATTTTTTCGGGGGCAGAGAATACCAGGATCTCATTCGTTGAACTCTTTCAGATTACAGACCAGATTCTATTACAAAAGATTGTCTGAGGAAATTGTGTCTACCGGTTGTTGGCCCAGGTAGCTCAACAGACAGAGCGTTGCCAATTCAAGCTAGAGGTCTTGCTTTTGACTCCCGACATGAATACTTTTTCACTCGTTTGGAACGTATGATATCTCTACAATTCAGTATGATTTAGTTAAAAATAATAACGTGTACTTTCAAAATGTTTCCGAAAAATACGGGCAGCAAAAAAAACTTTTAGAAACGCTTCTTTAAATATTGGAAATCTATCGGTTTCTGAGGTTTCTGCAAGCAAAAAATGCTTTTCGGAATCGTTGGTAACTCGAAAGATGTCCCATTACAGTTTTGAAAACTTTCGTGGTGGATCAAGAAACTTTTTTTTTTTTTTTTTTTTTTTTTTTTTTGCAGTGTGAGCAACTTTTCGGCTTATCATTTTGGGAAAAGAGTATATTATACACGGATGAATTTAATAGTCAAATAGAACAGTGATAGCTTTCATACGCTGTCTTTTTTTCAAATTATAATTTTAGCACTAAAATAACTTCCAGTTAATTTTTTTTCGAACCATAGTAATCTTCACCATCCCAACACTCTAAAAAAAATCCGTGAAAATACAAGAGATTTTCCGTAAAATTTCACGGAGAAGTTTCATTTTTCCAAAACAACAGTACAATTTCCGTAAATGACATTAGTTCCGTAAAGATTTCAAATCCGTAAATATGCAGAAAGTTTTCCGTAAATTTAATGGATTTTGTCCGTATTTCTTTCAAAACAGTACAATGTCCGTATTTCTTCCAAAACAGTGCAATTTCCATAAATAACTTTTAGAAGTTTGCGTACAGAAATCGCCTTGTTTGCAATGGGAATTAAGATTGTTGTATTTACTATAGTTCTTCAAGGATCCAGGCTTGACTTGGCTCGACATGCTGGCCCATTCTAACCGGGGCCATGTCTTCACAGTAATTTTTTGTGAAAATAATAGTAATATTTATATTTTTTAATGAAATATTTAGAAATTGATTTTGTTATTATAAGTTACAGAAAAATATATTTTTTAAATCTATTTTTCTATTTTTATTGATAGTGCTTCAAAATTAAAACTTTTTTTTTCACAAATTTTTTAAAATTTTATTTTAACTTTTCTAACGTGAGGCAGTATTGGGTTATTTAAAAGTTTCATAAGATAATGTCTCTGCAAGTTATCGCTATGTAAATTGTATTAAACTAAATTGATTTGGCTTTTAAATTTATGAATAAAACTAAAATTTATTATTTTATAAATTATAATTTCACAACGTTTATATTTTTTTCCTTAAATTTATAAGAATAGTTAATATTTTTTCTTTATTTTTATAAAAATGAATTTTATAATTTTATTAACTTTATAATTTATTTCTTTAGCTTATAATTTTATAAATTAAACTAAAATAATTTAAACTAAATCAATAAGCCCAAATTTAAATCTTACCTATCACAAGATCATTAATTTTGAAATTGTCTTTAAGATTCATTTTTTTGTTTTAATATTATTAAAACTACTCAGTTTGACAGAACCGGACACAAAAGTTCTCAGCATAGCTCAAATATAATAATTTAATTTATTATAAAATTGTTTATTTACGTAAGTTTTTTAAAATAAGAGATAACGAAAAGTTATTTTAATAGCATGTAATAAATACGTCTCCTTCAGATAATTATTGTTTTTATTGGAATCGATAAATAGATCATCAGACAAATAATTTTAAAAAGTATATGTTCAAAATAAGAAAATGTTGTACTATTACAAAAGGATGCAATCATACAATGACTCTTAATACAATGTTTTACGCATATAATACATAATAAGTTAAAATTTATCTGTTATAAAGCAAAGTATTGAAAAATACAAAAAGAAAATATTGAAAAATAGGAAAAGAAAATATTAAAAACATTGGAACTGAATATATATATATATATATATATATATAAATCCATGGAACCTTCAAGTTTTTGCATCATAAAAAGTGGCTGAAATAAGTAGCAACGGTGGAACAAGTTGAATATTTAATCATAGCGTGATGTTTGGGACCTCCGGTTCAGTAAGCGAAAGATTACGGGTTCGATTTTCATCGAGGGAAGGGTTGGTTGTTTACATGAAATTCACTCAGAAATGAGAAAAAAAACAAAAAGCAGTATGTCTGTCTTTATAAGGTTGATCTTGAGAAGAAACTTTTTTTTTGGTCCTATAATGTTTATTTTAACATTATAAAAATTTCTAAAAAATACGGAAGATATCTGTTTATAAAACGGAAATTTAAAAACGGATATTTCAAAAATCACGGAAAATTTCCTGGAATTTACGGTTTTTTTCCCGTTAAAAAACGGAAATAGTACTGGCGTCTCGATTGCCAGTGCAATTTTTTTTTTTCAGGAAATATTTTTTACAGTGAACAATAATATGAGATAACTTTAAAAAAAAAATTTCTCAACATCTAAATTTATCAAATCTAGTGTTTCAGAAATATGACGCAGTAAACTAATTACTAAAACTCCATATTTCTTCAAGTGAAGATGGGATTTGTTAAATCAAATCATTAAACCATATTTCCTCCTACAATTGCAATAGGTTTCGCTTTTTAAAATTAAAGTAGGACTTTGAAAACTGAAAATTTCTGTCATGGTTATAAACTTTTTGAAAACAAATAATTGCCGAAACGTCATTTGAGGCTCACTGTGGAGACGCGAAAAGTTTTTGGTTTCCGTCTGTCTGTCTGTTACGCGATAACTGCCGTAAAAAAATCGTTCTATTAAGTTGATGTTTGGTGGGTATGTTGGTGAGGTACCCGGAATTAGCTGTATAGTTTTTAGTTACATTTGGTTCATTCGTTCGAAAAATATAGAACATTTATTTTAGGTCATAATGCATTCCTATGGGAATGCAGACGATTTTCAAATTTCATTTTTAACTGAAATGAAAATCACATATTTGATTTCAACGTAAAACTATTAATCCTAAATTTTCGATATGGAGGTTTTAAATATATTCAATAGTTTTGAAAATTTGCTGATACATTCATTAGAATTTAGAAATCAATTGTTTAAATTATTGGAAATTTTTTTGCATCTGTTCGGAAAATATAAAACATTTTATTTTCATATTTTTTACAAACTTAAAAATGTATTTCTTTTAATTTGATCTTAAATTTATTAGTTGCTTAGCAAGCATATTTCAAAGAATATCAAAATAATAAAATTCAAGTAACTCGCACTCTTTTGCTTCAATATTTTATTATCAAAATAAATTATTTTTGTATTTTATTAACATAAAGGAAGAATTTATTTTAATGCAACTTTATTTTTTTATCTAAAAAGTTACATGAATAAGAAGTTCAAAAGAATTTCAGAATATCATTGCATAAAACGTGTTTAATTTAACGCTTCTAATTTCTGAAACCTCCGAAGTATTTATACGCCTATAAATATGTATGGAATATAAAAAAATTAAATTGCGGATTGTAAGATGCTAAATAATATTTAAAGTGAGATTAAAAACAATGACTTTCAGATCTGACGTTGAGGCTCCTGATCTGCAGATTTACTAGTTTAGAAATTGTAGTCGTGCTAAAGAGTCGTGTTAAAGAAAGTATTTACTCAAAACTGCATACATAGAAAGCGTCCAAAGATGTATGGCAGAGGTGTCCGCCAGATCAAAAGCGAGATCACGTCAATGAAAGTCGTACGTCATGTAGCGGAAGGGGTTGAAAACTAGAGGTTAAACACACAGCTTGTGATCGAATAATCAACAGATTTATATCTATTTCTGTTTGCTTCTAATATGAATATTGAAATATATAAATTATGATGTAGTGAACGTTTGTGGTAAATGTTGAAATAAATATGTGTAATAAAATTTCAGTATCTATCTATCAAAATACGTGAGTTTTTTCAAGCCACCAAAGTTACCACACTTTATAAAATATTTTCACCCCGTTTGTTGAAAATAATGCTGAAATATTTTTATATCGTCTGCAATTAAATTATTTTATGCTATAGATGTTGAAAGTAGATTATAATTTTTTTCGTGATTGGCAGCGGAACTGTTTGTTGTTATGAGAATGAAATGTCGTTTGGTTTGATGCATCGAATAAAGTTTTAGTTTTGAAATGTCGTTGTTTAATTGGAGTCAGATCAATTAAAATAAAATGAATAAATAAGTTAAGTACGACTGAATGAAATAGTATTTAAGGAGGGACTTCTGACACCGTTTGATTATTTGTTACAAGCTTTTATCATGTAACTTTAGTTCTTGTGTGTAAAGATGAAATTTTGTAATCGAATTTTCACTCAATTTCTGAGGTGCTAAAATTATAAAAATTAGGTATACAGGTGTTTTCCCGGTAACAATACATTTTAATATGTTTAGAGGGCAAGATATTTTTTCAATATAGGAGCATTGGCGAGTTAGAAAATTATATACGTATAGAATCTATCATCTGCGCATCTTCCTCAGTATATATTGTGAATCTTTACTCACTCACGGATGGTGTATTTTGTTTACCAGATTTATTGCAAAATATTTTTGATACAGTTTGGTTTCATAAACATATTTATATTTAAAAAACATTCACTATATATTTTTAGTTTTGGGAGAAAACGCAATAGTGCTTACATAATGCTTACATATTATTACCTTTACTACTGAAATTAAAATGATATTGTGAATGTTTTTAAATGTACATATTTTATCGAAACAAACTGTATCAAAAATATTGGCAATGAATCTGGTAATCACGATAAATTTTCCATGAGTGAGTAAATATTCACGATATATGCTCAGGAGAATGCACAGATAGTAGATTTCGTCATACCTAATGACGTCATTCTAAAACCGCGCGCATTGGCATTATCAACCTCGTCCACAAGATAGTGCAGTTGTGTCAATTTTGAGTCCCTTAGTCTAGTGTTAAGTTGCTATGTATGCAGTTTTGGTATTTACTTTGAATTTAAGAAATATTAAAATTTTAGAAAGCATTATTTTTATTAAGTTTTAAAAACATGCCTCAAAGTCGCTGTTGTTTTCTTCAATGTCGTTGTAACTTTCTTGGAAAATTTTTTATATGTATACAATAAGTATGAATATACATAAGTCAGACTCTTTTGAAATCTTATGAAACGCTATTAATAATTAATAATAATAATTATTAAAGGGTATTCGAATTGATGGCATTAAGATGGACAATAACAAATAGAACTTGTGAAATAATAAAAGTGGCAACAAGTTTTGAAGGAAGGATTTTCCCTTTTGCCGGGTAACTGAATCAAAAGCACTGCTCTTGATTCTGGAGGTTGCAAGTTTGATTCCTCTGATTTTTTGTTCGATTTTTCTACATTTTTATTTAAAAATATTTTATCGAGTGCTTTGTATTTTTCATGATAAATGGAATATATTTCATAAAAGTAAAATTTGATATTAATAACAATTACTTATTTAAATACGACAAATTCGGCTATTTAACGATTAAAATTTTACATTACCTATTATTATTAGCCACAAACAGGACTAATTCCTTCAGTCTACAGTAAAATTCATGTTTATGAAAAGTCACAGCCATATAATATAATATATAAAGCAAGAGACCCTTTATACATAGCTATACAAATGGTTGTTACTGACGATATTAAAAATCAAATTGTTTCTCTTTATTATGCCGATACTTCTGCTTGTATTTCCTTTCTCAGTCCCTAATTGCCCTACAGCGGGCGCAGACCCCATTTAAAGGATGATCTAACGAAGTTAAACTTGTCGTGGCGAACATTTCTAAGGGGATCCCGTGGCCCTATCCCCCATAGGAACGAAGTTACCCCCCTGGGGGTGATATACTTGGTGCTCAAACCCCTTCATGTAACATATCAATAGCTAGATCTCGTCAAGCACTATGGTCTGGTCCTACTCTCCTCCCTCTCAATCCCCCCTCCCTTAAGAAGCATTTTTCTCTGCCACAACACTTTTTAAATTTTAGTTTTTAACATTTTCCCATATTTCTCAGCCCCTTTAAGCCCTACAGAGGGCGTAGGCCTTTTCTAAAGGATCTAACAAAGTTAAACCCGTCGAGGTCCACATTTCTAAGTACACATTACACCCGAGGCCCTATCCCCCATAGGAACGGAGTTACACCCCCCCGCGGGGAGACTTTCTACATTTAATTTAATGCCTGAGGAAGTCCACTTGGATGAGGACGAACCCAGCCGTTTTGCGTTTAATGTCTTCCCCGGCTGGCTCCCCGGCACGCAGGGATTAAACGGTCTCAGTAAAAACTTCGCCAAATGGCTGGTCCTGCCGGGCAAAGTCCCACGCGACAGGCGACAGAAACTAAGGACAAACAAACAAACAAAAAAAATTACAATACAGGGTCTGTCGCTGGAACCAGCGTTCCTACGCGCCAGGCAACGTCAGACAGGATGATAAAGAAGGTGCGCCTGTACCAGTTGTACAGTCCGCTTAAAGAATGGATGAGCAGCGCAGTGGTATGACTGCACCACTTGTACAGTTCATAGCTGACGGCCCTTGAAGAAGAGCAACAGTACAGGATTTCCGCGGGACAAGGAGCGCCACACAATTGCGCTGAAACCCATGCGCTGGTGCGTGGAAGCATTGCGTGGCTGCAATGATGACTGAAGGCCAGAGATGGTGGCGCTGAGCAGATGAGCCGCCCCGAAGAAGGGAGGTTTAAGTACATTAACAATTAAAAAGTGGGAGCTTGTCCCAAGGAGAAATTACTGTGGAGACTTAAATGAAGTTAGAAAAGATTATAATAAAATTAAATTAAAATCAATTAAGATTAAAAAATTAAAATTAAGTTAAAATTAAGATTAAAATTAAAAATAATAAAAGATTAAAAACAACTATTACAAATGCTACAGTTAGGTTAGGTTTGAGAGATAAGTTAAGAATTCATGAATTTCTAAAAGCTTGTAAGTTAGGACTGGCCTCGTAATTACGTTTTGCAACCAGGATGATGGCGGATGAGTTGGTGGAGGTCTAAGGTGCCAAGAAACAGTCAGGGGGAAAGTGAAGTAATAGTGGGTGGAATCACCGCTGGCCCCGCACTCACACACATCGGTGCCAGATGTTCCTATCAAAAGTTTGATCTCGTCCAGCACGTTTGTCTGGTCCGACTCTCCCCCTTCTCCCCCCCTCCCGTCAGGAGCACTTGTCTTATTAAATTTTTTCAATTTCTCATTATTTTAGTTTTTCCCATTTTGCTCTGTTCCTATGGGCCAGACAGCTCCAAACTTTCACCAAAATTAGCTGCAAACCGCCTAAAGGTATTTTCTCCCCGCTTCTTTTGGCGCCCTCGGTTTTAACGTATCTCTCGAGGGGGGAAAAAGGGGCATCCCTTTTAAAGTCCCATCTCTCAATTGCAAGTGAGGATTCATTTTAAAGGTCTCGTAGAGCACTTGTGTTTTGTATAGCTCCTTCCCTCCCTGTCTCCCCATTGCACTCCAAGAGCCCGTCAATTAATGCCAACTCATCATTTGTTGAACAACTTCTCTTAGCTGTATACATCATAAAAGCTGCTATCATAGAACTTTTTATTACTTTTTTAAAGTTATCTATTAAGTGTTAAAGTGTCTTGAATCATTAAAAATAGTTTAAAGGGTATCATTAAGACAGCACATTTGTAAGCAATATCTACCTGGCCACGTCTCAGCCACATCTTTTCACTATTATATTTATTAAAAATATTTCTAGTCACCGAATCTTTTTAAAACTTGGTGTGTTCGTTCCTAATATATTCCGACAGCCTCACAAACAATTTTAGAACGTAACTAAATCCTAAAGTGGAGAAGCTGGCTTATGCTAACAAAAAGGGTTTTTTTGACGAGTTAGATTTGGATGAAAAAATCTCACCGATAAAAGCCGTAGTTGGCCAACCAATATTCTGCCTTAAGGTAGAATTTTTCCCGCTTGTCTGCTATTGGTATGATATGGTCTTGTAGGAGTAGTAAAATGAATAAAGAGTAGCAAAATAATAAAATTATTAATTTCTTTGAGACCTGTTTCTTTTTTTAGCTGTACGAGTAACATGTATTTTACATTTTCTTGTTTTCTTATTGATTTATTCCCAGTTTTAAACATTTTTCTGTAATTAGAATATTATGAAAAATATAAACCTTTCATTGTTTGTTTGTTATACTCAATGAGTGTTTCCCAGAGCATCGTCTGCCTATAATTCCGTGTCAGAGGTTACTATACAAACAGAATAAGCTGATCTCCAAGGACCTTCGTAAAATTATATCTCCTAAGAATAAATTGAAAGAATTTCGTATTCTATTTGATTTATTAGTGATAGGTCTTTCTTTTATGTGTTATTGGGATGATATGGCCTTGTTAGGGTGAAATGGGGAGTTAATGAAATAAAGTTGTTTATAACTAGGAGGAGTTTTCTAGAAGTCGCAAAGAGGTGAGGAATTTTCTGGAGTCGTAATTAATATACGTGACAAAGCACGTAAGTGGATTGTTATGAAAATATTTTATTCTTATTCGGATTTTCTTTTTAACATAGTTTAAAAGGGTTTATGAATTCGGTATGTCTGTCTGGCCGCCCAACCGCGCTCTCACGCACGTAAATATATTCGGATCACTATGTAATTGACATGTTATTGAGGATTTCTGTGGCATTTTTGGTATTGAAATTGATATGTGTAACATTTATAGTTCATTCACAGGGACACTCAAAAGAATTTCGTTACATTATGGTCTATGGGGAAAAATCGGTTACAATGCATTTAAATGATGTGAGGCTATTTCAAACACATTGGAATCGATATATATCACTGAGGTGCACTAAAAAATACGACATTCTTCCCAAATTTTGATGAATGGCCACCAGTTGTCTCTGAAAAACCCTATTTCAGCTGTAATAAAATACGTTCAAAGGAATTAATTGATTGAACCATTTTGCTGTGACTGAGGCATAAACATTCAAATACCTCCACATTTATAATATTATTTGGATTTTAAAAATTTCTGTTTTATTTTGTCATTTGTTGAACTTATGTGAATTTGTGTTTATTGTGAATTTAAAATATTATATGAAATAGAAGTCATCTATGAAGAAATCATCTTTTTCAATTCTTTTTTACTCAAAGAAAGCTTTAAGTATCAATGAATGTTCCAGAAAAATGTCTATTTTCAATATCATGTCAGTGGTTGCTATAGGAACAGAATAAGCTGATGAAGGAACTCGGTAAAGAATATATGTAAAGAATGCATTGAAATAATTTCGGTTTCTATTTTATTTATTAGTGTTGAGTATTTCTTTTATATTTTGTTGGTATAGCATGGTCTTATCAAAGTGTAATGGCAAGTTATTGGAATTTACAGCTTATCAAAACAAGAAAAAAATAGATCCCCTCCCACAACCGCCTATTTTATTGCGAAATAGACGAAAAGATAAACGAAAATAGCCAATCTAATGGAATTTATATTTTCTTTAAATATATTTTAAAATAAAAGATTAGGATCCCGTCTTCATATAGAAATTATATCAAAATTTGCATTTTTCAATACGAAGACTTAAAGTTAACATCATACTTGAATTTTTCAGAAATTTTTAGCTCTTGATAACAAATGAGAAGTCAGTCAATGAAGTATGTAAGGAATTATTTTCTAATTGCAATGTAAGTTGCAATGCGTGTAGTTTTTAAACATAACTCAAACACTACTCAACGGAAAGAAAAAAAATTGGATTTACATATTTAAAGCTCCTAGAAATCTATTTTTGTGAAAACTTTTATAAATTACGATAGGTATTTTTTTTTTTAATACGTATTTCTTAATATAAAAATTATGAACTTAAAATTAAAAAAAAAATTGTAGCTTAAACAGAAATCGAATTTTAGAAGCATCAACTATCTATTATCTAAATAAAAATTATTTTACATTCCTGTGTTTTAATTATGCTTAAAAAACTACACGCTTTGGAGCTTACTTTACAATTTAAAACAAGTTGCAAATTGTACGTTAAACGTGACATAGGAGGTGCGTTCATTTTATAACTAGTTTCACAATGTAAAAAGAATCATCCTTATTATTTCAGTGAAATGAATTATATCGTCTGCTATGAGCGAAATAAATATGCCTTTTCTTTTTCTTATTACGTATGCCACGTTTACAAATGCGATTTTTTTTTCTACACCAGACAGCATTGTAAAATTCACCATGGAGATCTTGCTTTGCGAATGATTTCGTCCATGGTTTAATATTTTTATGACTCATAATGAAAGAATCTCCTGTGTTTATTTACTCTAATGGATTGAGATATTCGGCTGTTAACGTAACTTCCACTGAAGTTATCTCAGAATCTATACATTTTTTAATGTAACTCATCTCTCAAACGAACAATTTTTTTTTAACCGATCTTTCTAAAAATGTAACTTTTAAGCAATTTTATTCGAAAAAATCATTTTGAATAAAAATGGCCGCTTGGCATATGAAAAAATGTGATTTGCCCGTACTTGTTTTCCTCAGTCACATGACTTAAGCTTTTATTATATAAATTATGTACGATTGGACTTAATAGAATAAAGAAAACTTTTATTAATATCTTTTTAAGTTTTGATTTGATTTTCATAAAAATTGAAATGACTGGACAAAATTCTACAACTATAATATATATGAAATTTCAAACCATTCGGTCGGGTAGTTTTTGCGCCGTTATATGCGAACAGACGGACGGACGGACGGACAGACAGACAAACGACTATATGTGCTACGTATTTATATAATTACGAACGTACCTAAAAATGCCTCTAGCATTCGAAGTTCAAAATTGTACATATGCATAATTCCTAAACTATTTCAACAAATGACTTCTCGTTTGCTATCTCATAGCAAAATTTTCGAAAAAAAAAAAAGAGCCAAATACGATGACAAAATTAGGTGCTCCTATAAGTTTGCTACAATTTCAGTATGAAGACGGTCCGCTAAGCTAATGTTTTGGACACACATTTACAAAAGCACAATTCCCAAAAGGATGGCATTTTTCGTTTTTCTCTACGCATATTTGCCAATAAAATAGATTAGTGGATTTTTTTTCCCCTGACCGATTGTATTTGTATATGAACACAAAAGTTTTCTGGGATCGAAAAGTGTTTGATATGCATGACAAAAAACATGAAAGGATTGTTATCAAAACATTTTCTTGCATTAATATATTCTTGTCTTAGTTTAATTTTAAGGTATGGCAAAACAAAAGGAAACAATCTATTTATTCAAGATAGATATAATTTAAAACGTGTTTAAATTATTATATTTTACACTTTATTAAGTCTAAAATCTGATAATGCTAATAAAATTGCATATTTAAATGAAATGAATAGTAGCCTATATCCTACTCTTAGGTATAATCTAAAAATTTTCAAAGGAATTAATAAAGCAATTTTGACGTAATTCAGGTATAAGCATTCTAAATCTTTCAAATTTATAATAAGGTAAGTGTTTTGGCCATCCCCCTATTATACGTTAGCTAACCAAAAAATTCGCTAAATGGCATGAACATACCATGAAGGAGCCTTCTAGTGTATCATGTGATCACTTGCCATTCACCTAGGTTGTGGAATTTGAATCCAATTTCCAATGTTGTGTTTTTGGTGTATTGGCTTCTTGTTTTTATCTGATAAGTCCCCCTTTTTTCTGCGCGTTTTTAAAAGCATTTTTTATGAATATCATCATATTCTATTCAGTCTTTAATGCTCTATCAATTGGTGCTGTCGTTGATGGTGTATATACACTGCTCAAAACAATTAAAGGATATTGCAGTTTTAGGTGGATTTTGTATCTGGGAACCTTTTTAGCTGATTTATACATGGTCGACAGACATAGTAGGTTATATGAGAATAAATTACACATGTTTGGCAGAAAAAAATGCATTTTATTGCGCATTTGTGTACAAAAGGAAAAAAAACACAATTTGTACATATGAGAAAAAAAGAATAAGAAAAGGTGTTTTCTTCAAAGAAAATCATTTTCAGTAGGGGGTATGGTTTCCACGGGCGGCCAGCAACGTTGAACATCTTTGAGGCATGGACTCAATGAGGCTATTAATGACGAGTTGGGGTATTCTGCCCCACTCTTCCAGAAAAGCTCTTTCCAGTTCTTGGAGAGTTTGTGGGGGTTGTTGGCGGCCAGAAACTCGTCTTCCTAGAACGTCCCAAACGTGCTCGATTGGATTCATATCTGGAGAACACGCTGGCCATTCCATTCGAACGATTCCTTCCTCGAAAATGAAATCCTCCACCAGGTTTGCACGATGTGGCCTGCAGTTATCGTCCATTAAAATGAAGTTATCTCCGATTGCTGCAGCGCAAGGGACTACAATAGGTCTGAGGATCTCATCCCTGTATCGGCGACCAGTCAGAGCTCCATCTCGAATGATGTAGAGGTCAGTGCGCCCGTCAATGGAGATGCCACCATACACCAACACTCCTCCACCGCCAAATCTGACACTTTCGTGCACGAACGCAGGATTATTCCTACTGCCACGGTCCCTCCAGATGAAAATACGCCTATTATCCGGATGCACAGTAAAACGGGACTCGTCAGAAAACAGAATATTGCTCCATTCATTTCTCCTCCAATTGACATGCTCGGTTGCCCCCTCCCTGCGGTCGCGACGATGCCTTGATGTTAATCTAACACATACCATCGGTCGGCGAGCATACAGACCTACAGCATGGAGCCGGTTTCGGACAGTCTGAGTTGAAATCGTGCTGCCTGTAGCCGAGCGAAAGTGTTGTTGGAGAAGAGTAGCGTTCATGTTTCGGTGTCTCCGAGCTGTTAACGCTAAATACCGATCTTCATTGGGCGTTGTTGCCCGTCTACGACCTTGCCCTGGTCTTCGGCCTGCACATCCACTCTCCAAAAAACGGTTCCAGATCCTGGAAATGACACTTTGTGACACTCCAATGGCTTGCGCTACTTCGGCTTGAGTTTGGCCCCCTTCTAACCTACCAACAATTCTCCAAGCTTCTGAATCTGTCAAATGACTTCACTGAGACATCGTACTCCGCGAAACAAAGCAATCACTGAATGCCGATCATCCTTGTCTTCATTCTCTTTTATCCAGTTGAAAGTCAAATTTCATTCGCTGCCGCTGAAGCGACGTTTTTGACGTCGAACTCAAAATTTGCATACTCCACAGTTTGAAAACCAGAAAAATTTGCATTTGTGATTCTCTTCTTCTATTTTCGGCAAAAAAAATTTCGTTTATATCTTTATTTTATATAAAACTTCAAATATCCTTTAATTGTTTTGAGCAGTGTATTACGAGTTGTTTAAAATCAAAAGATTTTCGCGAAAGCTGACTTGCTCCTGATATCGTCATCCAGGTGGCCATATCAAGTACACCATGCAAGTCTATTATAAGGCGATTTTTATTTGTTCCAATTGCTATAGCTAATTTGTTTTAACAAATGTTTTAAACTCTAAAAGTATTTGGTATTTTTTCTTAAAAAAAAAAAAAAACTTAAATTGTAATGTTAATATTGTAAACAACATAATTTTTTATGAAAAATCCGGTTTCACCTCAACTTTTGAGTAACAAAAAGAATTGTTGAGTATCATGTTTATTTATTTTACACCAAAATTATTTAAATTTAGCAAAACAGTATTATTAAATCGAAGAAAATCACGATTTGTGAAACATGGAACAATGGTGGCCATATCATGTGTACATGTTCCTGATATGGCTACTTGGTAGACTTTTGGAATTCCGTTTTTTTTGGACTAGTAAAACTATTTTCAAGAGAAATACAATATTTGTTTATGAAAGTCCATTAACCTAAGAACGTTAAAAAAATAAATAAAGCGGTTTTGATTTTTTTTCAAAATGACGGCAGGGAAAATTCTTAATATTTAGCATGGTCATATCAGGGGCATACTAAACCATGGCCCTGGTGGGGTATGCACCCACCTTATTAATAGGATTTTAGAAATATTTATTCTATTTTCAAGTTTTGTTGTACTTTCTGAATTTAGACAACACTGCAAAAAAGACAAATACTTCGTAATCTACGGAAATGTAACATAGCCACAAAAGAAAATATACAATAATCTCTTTTGAGTTACCCACCATTCCTAAAAGCGTTCGTTATCTCTAGAAATCGTAGAAACTAATATATTTCAACATTTAAGGCGGTATTAAAAAAAATATATATATTTTTTCCCCGCTCAACAACTCAAAATTTTGAGACACATTTTCAGACACATTTTTAAAAATAAAAACATGAAACTCGGCGTGATTTATGAAAAGATTCATAAGGGACCCATGTTTTTATTTTTCGTTTAATTAATTAGAAATTGATTTACAAACAATTATTTTAACAGTACGATTTTTTTTTGTTGTTTCTAGTGCTATCGCTACGGGAAATTCGGTTCAAAATGTCCGCTTTGACAGCATTTTAAAAAATATATTCTGCCTTTATAAAAAAAATCGAGACAATACGGACATTATAAAGTTTCTGAATATTAGAACATGCCAATTGGATGATTTTTGAGCAAAAATGAATTTAAAAATGTGTCTCAAAATAAGCAGTTTCGATTTGAATACATCCTGAAAGAAGCATTTATAAAAAGAAAGTTCCTTTTGCTGCCACTGATTTTCAGAAATGTTTTGAATAGTTTCTGTAATGTATTAACAAGTTTTCTTAAACTGAAATATGGATTTTTACGATGCTATCTTGATCAAAACATTTTCAGCTACGTAACTGAATTTATACATGCAAGATTAACGAAAAAATATTAAAGTTAATGTTAATGCTGTGAATCTAACATGTTAATTTGTAAAATAATTTGGTTGCCATGAAACTGTTTACTTAGAAATCGATAGCATCCGAAAAACCTATATTACGGATTGAGAAAACCGATTACTACACTATAAAACTACTCGGAATGTTTCCGAAAATCAGTGGCAGCAAAAGAAACTTTTGTTTTTATACATGATTCTTTCAAATTTGAAAATATATTGGTTTCCGAGGTTTATAAAGATAAAGAACGCTTTTCGAAATAGTGTGCAAATCTGAAGATGTTATTGTATGTTTTCTTTCGTGGTTATTTTGTATTTTTCTAGACCAAGATACATTTGTGTTTTTTTACAGTGTCATCAGTAAATACAATAATTTCAATCTTTTTTCTATTCTTGTTCTACTCAAAGACCATTTTGAGTATGAAAGAATGAATGTGAAATATGAATGAATGTTCCATAGCAATGTCTACCTTCAATTTTCTTGTCCGCGGTTGCTATAGGAACAGAATAAGCTGATCATCAAGATCCATGGTAAAAGAATATGTCTTTGGAATGCATTGAAAGAATTTCGTATTCTATTTGATTTATTACTCATAGGTATTTCTTTCATATGTTGTGGATAAGATATGGTCTTAAGTTGGAATGGGAAATTAATATAATACTCTCATTTATGTACTTAAAGGTTTTTGTAGAATCGTATAGTGCTTTACATACATGTTTCATAAATAGAAGATAAATTTAAAATTGAAAAAATATAACATCTTAAATACGACTTTATTATTTTTGGACGATGTCTTTCTGTTCTTATGTCTGACTTCTGTTTGTGTATAACATAAGTTCTGTGGGGGCTCTAAGTCCTAAACTAAATACATGGAATTAATTCCGTGGAAACAATGAAATTTCATATCCATCTTGTCATATATTGATGCTGCTTCGATTTTCGCCTGTATCACACATCAGGTGTGCTTTTCACGATTAGCGTGATAGAGTAAAATTTTTTACTGTGTTTGCAAGCGTAGGACATTTAAAGTTTCATCAATAAAAGCCCACAAGTAGTTGGACCAATCTACAAAAAACGTTATTTTTTCGGTTTATAGTAGTTTATTTGTCTATCAATTATCTTGGGATCTGTGTCCGTGTCAAAATTGGATTATATTGGTATGACTTCAAGGAAATTTAAACGCGTCTTAAAGAACAAATTTCTTATATTAAATTGGACCGCCCTTGCAGCGCTGTTTCAAGATTAACCCAAAGAAGTGACGTTAATATACATTTTAAGAAATCCAGAATTATTAAGAAAGTTTTCGGATTTCGCTATCTCTCTATTCGCGAGTTTTTATAAATTTCGTCCAGGAGTGATAGCGTTTGTAACGATGCCTTGTTCTATGATATTCTAAAGACATGGATGAAGGGCCCTCCGTGGCAGAGTGGTTAAGGCTCCACTTCGCTAATCGCTTGAGAGCGTAGGAGTAAGGGCGACGGGTTCAACTCCCGTCACCTCCATCGCACACTCATTGTGGAGGTCCGGGCTTTAATTCTTCAGTGATATTATTTCATTGTGTTTATCCAGTCCTCTTCCCAACGATGACTTATAAGCGAATATTTGTATCAAGCACACAAGTCAGACGCATATTCTCAGTAAAACAAAAATAAAAAGGGATGAACTTATTTCGATAGTTATGTACATTTTTTCACACACCAAAAAATCAATTTTCATGTTGTAATATAACAGTTTTCGCTGCTTGTATGCTTCTCTATATTTAAACCAAGTGCTTTCAAATGCAATCACATTCATCATAAGGTAACCTTATGATGAACGCATTTGAAAGTACTTGATTTAAATATATTTTACATCAAAATTAAACGTCTTTAAGTTATTTATCTTGTATTGTTATGACTGGGGATTATTTATCAAACTTCGATATGCTGAAGTCAATAAAACTAGCCGCTGGTTTCTAAACTCCGGGAAAGTGCCATATGGATAGACAAACTTACTTGCAGGAATAACATCACGGCATTTTTTGTTGATTTGGGATGTTGAGATTTCAAAAATATCCCTGCTAACTCAAATTTAAATAAAAATACGCATATCCTAATGCTTCAAAATGACTGGATGAGATCTCCACATATTATAAATCTGCTCCAATCAAGTAAATCATTGCAGACACACACACATATATAGATATATTAATCTAGAAACTGAATGATCTTTAAACATGTTTTTAATATTATTTCATGTATTATTTCATTCCGAAATTCTAAATATTAAACATGCTTTTAACCAAAATTTCTTTATTTCTTTTTTAGGGTTTCGTTCATCTCACGAAACCCTATTACTCCCGCTCCGTTGTCTGTCTGTCACAGAGCTATTCTCAGAAACTATGTAACTTACAGAGTTGAAACTTTGTGTATATAGCTGAATACCAGCTATGAAGAGCTCAAAATATTAAAATTTGAAAAATTCGTATTATTTTAATAAATAGAGTTAAAATACCAAAATTCTAACAGCCTTTTCCTATTAAATTTAAACATTTTTTGTTATAGCAGATGCCAAAAATTAAAAATCCACGATGAAATTCTTTCTACAATAACTAATTTTCTATCAGACGATTTCCACTTGAAAAATGAAAATGAAATAAAAAGTTTCACCCATTGAAAAAAAGATTATTATGAAATAAAAATGATTGGCGTCATAGTGATAATAAAGCGGAAATTTTCAAAGATTTCTCATGAATACAAGGAGTACGAGTATGTGTATGTACACAAAGCAGATTAATATCACGTCATTAGAGAATTAAAAAGAAAATCTGACGTCATATTGGAAGTTTAACGAATTTTTCAGATGTTTGAGAATAATACAAAGCGAGTATCAATATGAGTAATAGAGAATAGTAAATATATGAGTTTGAGAAACATATTGAATCCTGATAAAAATCCGATTATAGAAATATTCTCATATTTTAACATTTTGAAGGTGTACAACATGATTAATTTTGAAATTATTTTTTATATCGCATTTAGTCCGCGTGACAGATATTATTGTGACAGAATATAATAGCTGGCTTCGCCCGCTATCCGGCTGGTTTGGATACTCGAAAAAACGAAAAAATAGACCGGTAAATTTTTACTCTATAAAAAACAAAAAAACATGAGTTTTTTTTTTTTTTTTTTTTTTTTTTTTTTTTTTGGTTGCTAAATGAAATTTATTTGGATTTATTAAAGAAAGGATAAAGTGTTTTGAAAGGAATATTAAACGAAACCCTTTGAGCGATCTTCGATCACACTTACCCACTTGTTTTTACTTCGAGTCAAAATAATGTCGAAAATAACCCCAAATATAATTTCTGAAAAAAATCAATAAAAGCAATTGATTGATTTTTCATTTTGATGTCTCAAAATGCATGCATTCATAAGGTAAGTTATTAACAAAGTACCAATGATCATTTTCAATTCCATTTAAGGATGTTGAGTAAATCTGAAGAGCTTTTAATATGTTATGCAGCAGTTTTCCTGTTTTTAGGCTATTAACCCAAAAGCAATATTCGATAAATTTGAAAATTTACTAAATTAACCGATATTTCTTCTACCATTTAACATGTTATGAAGATTAAAAAATATTGATTTTTAATACTACGCAAATATTTTAAAATACCGATTTAAGATAATTATTTTGCTCATCATGAAGTTATATTTAGAATGAATAAAGTATTTTTAGTATACTTAGAAATTTAGCTTAGTACTTAAGTAATCTTTTTGCGATAACTAAACTTAAGTCAAACTGTTTTTTAACAATTCAAAAGTGTGTGAAATTTATGTGAATTGTCACAAATACGGATTCTGTTCAGTTTTTACTTCCTTTTATCTGTACTAGAAAAAAAGTATTGTAATCGGCATTTGTTTCGACTTGCGGTTTTCGACGGATTTACACATTTTAGGGGCCAGGGATTCCATAAAACATGTGCTTACAAAATGTCTGTCTGTCCGTGTGTGCATCCTATTTGTATCATGGAAAGCGTATGAAGTTATGCCTAGAATTGAACTAAATTTCATTTGAAGGTTTTTGACTATGGCCAGCAGGTCCCACTTGAATACGGGGATATTCCGCCGAAAGAGGGCGCTCTGATAACGATTTGTGCTCCACTTTCATTATTGTATCATCGAAAAATATATGAAGTTATGCATACAATCGAACCAAATTTCATTTATAGGTTTTTGTCTATGGCCAGCAGGTCCCACTTGAATTTGGGGATATTCTACCAAAACGGAGCGCAGTGATAACAACTTAAATATTTAAAATTCAAAAATATGCACCAAAGTATTAGAAATCATAGAAGGCTTTTCCGTTAAATGTTCTGCCTTGATCCAAGGATTCAGGAGCAATTTTTGTTTTGTCTCCATCTTAAAAAAGTTAGAAATTGTACGTTAAACGTTGCAAATTTCGTGCTATAACTAGTTTTACACTGTAAAAAAATCATCATTATTATTTCAGTGAAATGAATTATATCGTCCGGTATGAGCGAAATGAGGATGCCTTTTTTTTGTTATTGTTATTACGTACGCCATGCCATGTTTACAAATGCGAATTTTTTTTAGACACCAGACAGAGCTGTAAAATTCACCATGGAGATCTTTCTTTGCGAATGATTACCTCCATGGTTTAATATTTCTACGACTCACGGTGAATGAATCTTTTGTTTATTTACTTTAATGGAGTGAGATATTCTGCTGTTAACCTAATTTTAACTTAAGTTATCTCAGAAGTTATCATTAAATTATCTCACATAAGTTAGCTCATCTCTCAAATAAACAATTTTTTTTGAACGATCTTTCTAAAAATGTAACTTTTATACAATTTTACTCGAAAAAATAATTTTGAATAAAAATGGCCACTTGGCATATGGAAAAAGATGTGGGTAGCCCGTATTTGTTTTCCTCAGTCACATGGCTTGCACTTTTACTATATAGATAACGTATGATAGGATTTAATAGATTAAAGAAAACTTTTATTCATATCTTTTTAAGTTTTGATTCGATTATCATAAAATTTGAAATGACTCTACAAAATTCTGCAACGATTATATATATTAAATTTCAAACCCTTCGGTTGGGTAATTTTTGCGTTGTTATATGAGGACAGACAGACGGACCAGACGAAAACTATCGGTGCTACGTATTTATACAATTACGAACGCACCTAAAATGGCTAAGATATAAAATTTTGAAATTTTAGGGTTGACATTTTGAAACAAGACAACTGCATTCCTCCATAAAAATGTTCAATTTATGAGTTTTTGTGAACATGGTTTCAGGCTAATTTCCTTTCATTGTTGTAACCATCGTTCCAACTCTTATATGCTTCTACTATCATTCATATTCGCTAGCGTTTAATTCTCGCCCAGCACGGTGGCACTTGGCGAAATACTGACAAATTTGGCGATAAAAATACGTTGCCATAAATGAAGCCAACTTGACTCGAAATAGCTGACTAATTTGGCAAAATTCTGAGTCAAATTCAATATTGACGAAAACTGAAATTCTTCTGCAATCGGGTTTCACGTATTTTAGTTTGGTGTTTTCTAGTAAAATTAGCTAAAATCTTAAAGCCAAGGAATTGGGAGGCTATCTTTTCCCACCGGTACAGGGCAGAAGGACTTTTCGTATTTGTGTTTTACATCGGATGCTCGTGCAGTGAAGGATACTTCGGATCCAGATAATCCGACGATGTGCAAACAGCTGACGTACAAGAGAGTGAAGAAAAATATCGATTTTATTGGCGATGTGATAGCGAATTTTGTAGTATTAACATGTATGACAGAGAAGAAAGTTTTGGGATTGGCACATTCGAATAGTTTGTCTTAATTTTAGTAATAAGTTATCAAACAAGATATGCTAAATAGGTATTTATTTACGTTATGGTTAAAAACTTGAATTTTGTAACTTAATATTCGTACGGTATCGAGTTTCAAAACATCGACAAATTCAAAAATCGTATTTGCTGTTGCGGAAGGTTTGGTTTATTTCCAACAGAGATATATTTCTAATAAAATGAAAGATAGATTTGGTTGTTTGATGGCGTAGTTCTCTCTGTCATTCATACAGTTTGCGATTTTAGCAATCAACTTGATGACACATTTTTGGTTAGACACTTGACTCTGACAGAATAGAGTTCGTACACTTCAGCGATTTGAATACCAGGTTTTTCGAAAAGGGATGGTCGTCAGATTTAAGCGCAGAATTTCTTCCTTAAATATGACAACTATTATTTTAAAAGAAAACTGGTACTCGAATTTCTCGAGGCGTACGAACTCTGTGGTACGTATTTCTCTCACTCGTATAAAACGACATCTCTGGAATGCTGTTTCATGCGAAAAATTCATCGTTCAAAAGTACGATGGTACACATTTCCATTTTTAAAAATGAGTATTGGGAATAACGGAATTTTAAATAATACATAATTAAATAAACTTTCAGAAATCTATACTGTAGAAAATGGTGGGAGCATTCCGCTAATTTATTACAGACAACCTTTTGCGAGCTGGAAAAAAAGATGAAAAATACCATTACAAATCTGGGAGCAAAGTAAAACGGAAATTTAAATACAATATTTTACACAAAAATGCGAATCCTAGTTTAGCAAATTGATGCAGACAAATTACTATGGTATCTTCCTATACAGAATGTTTCTAAAAGAATCACCCTATTTGAAATGCGTATATTATGAAAAATGTTGAATGTAGACAGTTAATTTTATACGAGCAGCGAAGACCGAGCTATGTTCGCTCAAAATTAGCTTTGAGTTCAAATATCATGACCCATGACAAAAATGACCCACAAATCAAATTTTCTCGAACATGTGATCGAGCCCAATTGTCTTCTCGTGCCCGAAACCCGTAGGATATAAAATTTAGTCACAATAGTCTGAGCCGTTTTTAGATAAAATTAGCTTCACCCACAGTGACCCCAAAAATGACCCATTGGATTTTCTCGTGACGTCGTTTTTCTGTATGTCTACGCTCAGTGAACAAAACTCGCTGGCATCCCTCGGAGGGGAGGATTTTTGACGTGTTTGGAAGTATAAACAAATATGTATCTGGTATTGTCGTCTCGTAGAATTTTCACACTGTTCTTTAACATCTTTTAAAACAATGTAGTGATCCATCGTGGAGCCTGAGGGCGATAAGTTTCTATATGTGAGAATTGTTACGGCATCGCTCTTATTGTAAATAAAAGATTTATCTGGAAATTGGCTGGTCTTTATGGAAGAAACTCTTGTTGACTCTTTTCATTGCCTCGCCTCTTCGCCGTGATTGTTGATGTCGACTGCAACTTTGTATATCTTTAACCAACTACCATTTTCTCGTGGAGTATTGCATCTCGTGGTGTTTCATCTTAGTCAAAACGCCATATATATATGTGTGTGTGTGTGTGCACAATATGATCAAACAGAAAAAAATAACAGTAATACAATAATATTTTAATTTTGGAGTAACGTGAATTTAAAATTCATGTTACTCCAAATAACGCCACTTTCGTACAGGCAAGATCATATTACAGACGAAATAGATTGGTGGTATCAGGCGAAACAGATCCCCTCATTCATGTCATCACATTCACCAAAAACAGATGTGCAACAGCCTTAACTGTTCGAGGTGACCACACACCATATCAAAAAAATTTTCATTAGGTTCAACCAACTCAATTTTTAACACTTTCCAATCTAGTAGAAAAGTGTTTATCACTTCGGTTTATCTGGCCGTATGGCCTCTGCATCTGCCGTCTGTCCGTGCTCTAACTCCCGTAAATATGCTCAGATTGCTCTGCAATTTTTATATGTTATTGTCGTTATCTATAACACGTTCCCTATTTCAACTAAAGTGTGTAGCACTTATAGTTTTTTTACAGGGACATTCAAAAGAATTCCGTCACAATACGGTCTATGGGGAAAATCATTTGCGGTTCATTTTAGCGATGTTACACAATTTCAAATACATTGTAATTGACATATATCACTAAGGTGCATTACAAGATGCTTAATATGGAATAGGGTGTGCATAGCACTTATAGTTACTTTACAGGGACAGTCAAAAGAATTCCGTTACATTACGTCTATGGAGAAAAATCGTTCGCGGTTTAATTAAATAATGTTTCACTATTTTAAACGCATTGAAATTTATATATATCACTAAGGTGCATTACAAGAGGCTTACAACAGAATATTATGTGTATAGCAGTCATCGTTCATTTACAGGGACACACAAAAGAATGCTCTACTATATGTTAACAATAATTCTGGAAGTGCGTTTTAAGTTACTGAACGCGATTTTAAATTTAACTCACTTTTTGTCTATTACTTGGTGTGTATAAATTCCGTATTTCATATACAAGGCAGCACAAAAGTTCGCGAACACATTTCCGTTTCTTGACAGAAACTACAGAAGGAGAATTTTAAACTTTGCTACGCGTTTCCTAACTGAACTAAAATTTAGCATCCTATGTAGTATATATACAAATCTATAGATCATATACAGGGCTGAATAAAAGTATTCGGATATTTTTCCGAATATTGTATAGGTTGTAAATATATGTTGGAAATTCCTGAAATTACGTTTTTAAATATGTTATGCGTTTTCCAAATTGTTCACTTAGATGTTATCTTTCAGCTTATTAAACGTGTAATGATTTGTAAAATTATTTTGGAAGCGAAGGAAAGTGTTACATAATCTATGCTTGACGCATGATTTTTACATATATTCAAATTGATGCCTTGGAGCGTCTCTCCACGTTCTTGACATCATTTCAAGGAGTCAAAATTACGATACGTGATGTTTTGGTTTCTTGTTTTCTGCAATTTTGAGGTTATATGCACTTCCAATTTTGTACCTATGCACGACTGTTTTGCTTGATTTACTCTACTGTTTTGTTTTCTTTCCTATTATTTTTGTACATTGTATACATTGTATATGAATTTATATATCGTATTTTGTACGCTCAGAAAAAAAGTTTTGTTGAATCAACAAAAATTTGGTTGACCCAACAAAACTTTTTTGTTTAAATATAGGTCAATGGAAATTTTGTTTGAATCAACATTTTTTTTTTTTTTTTTTTTTTTTTTTTTTTCAATTCTAATAAAAAAAACAACTTGTATCGTCAGCAAAAAATGTTTTGTTAGATCAAGTAAAATGATTCAATTTTACTTGAATTTTGCTAAAACAACCAAAATGTACTCAACAAAACATGTTTTGTAGATTTAATCAATTCCTTTTTCTGAGTGTAATTCTACCATTTAATGTACTAATTTTGATTATTCGAATTAGTACCCCAATTTAATTATTTAACGATAGAATCTCTTTTTCCTTACTTGCCAGAAGTTATTGATAAATCTATGTCCTCGGAAATATCGCTCAGACTAATAACTTTCAGGGAAGGCCTAGTTATACAAAGTGCAAGAAGTCAATTTATAGCAAGTTCTTTAATTCTCTATCTTAATAAGGAATATATATATATATATATATATATGTTTGTGGTATATGTGTGTGTGTGTCCCTGCATAATATAAACAACCAGAAAAAAAAGAATTTTAATAAAATTTTGTTTAAATAGTGTATGAAATATTTAATAAATTACATGAATTTAAATTTCATGATATCTGACAAAAAAAACTATACAATGTTTTCCGTTTAGTTTGTTAATTTTATGATTACCATTTAATGAACTAAATGAAACTGATAATTTTATAAACTAAATCAATTATTAATGCGTACTTGACAACACTTCTGTGATAGTTTAATGCAAACGCTGAAAGAAAAGTAAAATAAGTAAAAGACAAGGTAAATACCTTGTCTTTTACTTATTTTACTTTTCTTCTTTAAAACATCAAAGTAATTTCTTACCTAGAAAAGTAAAAAATTGAACATGCACTATTAACATCTTCAATAGACATAACACTACATGATGTGCAAAATAATTATCCAAAATCGTTATTTTAAAATGTTAGTTTCATATTAAAAATCTATAATCCTCTTTTAATTTCTATAACCAGCTTAATGGCAGAGAAAATGTCGATTAACTCAAAGTAATTTCAAATTTATCGAGTAATAATCAAAGAAGTAATTGCCACAGGGGACCGTGAAAGATGAAAACTGGAGCATTACATTTTCCAATCACTTTGGATTTATTTCGCATCTTTAAGTGGTATTAAAAATAACTAATGCTACCATGTTAAAGACTTTCTTACGAATGCGTTCAATTTAAGATTTCAAAATTATATGAAATAAATCACTCTCATCGATTTTTAATTTGTTGAGTTTTTCGGTTGTGATCACTTTTTGACATTATATCATACAATAAGTTTAAAGAAAATATGAAAAGGTAATTTATATGAAATTGTGCAGCATTAAATTTCAAGATCATGAGACATCAACAACATGGCATATTTACACTTTAAAACCAAATTAGAAGAAAATACTTTATTAGAAGTTCTTATTGGAAAATTTTAATGTAATCTGCAGATAGACGATGCGAAAGCAAAAGTAATTAAAGTTACCCCTTTAATTAACCAATGAAACGAATTGCTTAAATATCAATTAAAAGGTTAATATGATAAAAATATTTTATTGAATAAATGTAAAATTGCGTGATTAATAAAACAAGTATCTCAAGTCACTATTTTAAATATTTATTTTGGTATTAAAAGTCAGAAATCATTGTAGTGCACAGAAATCGTTAAATGTTGAAATAAACTTCGAGTAATTTAATTACATTTTCAATTTAGTGGATTTTTTCTTAAAGCTAATTATGACAAAGAAAGTCAAAAATGAAAATAGTGGCGTTATACCCTCAAAATTCTTTTAATTTATTTAGTTCCTAGTAAAAATATTAAACATAACAATGTTAATGGCTTTCTTAAAAATCCATTCATTTTTAAGATTTTAGAGTTATAGCAAAGGAATAAATTTATTTCCTTAGTTATAAAGTCCTTATTTTTTTTTCACCAAACTGTCCACTTAATATTAACAGTCTATCCTAAAACGTAGTATGGTACGCGGATGTCATAACCATAGCAACGATCTGCGCTGTCGCTTTCGCTCATAGAATCACTTCTAAATATTGCATAACTTCACCTTTTACATCTTTAAAAAAATAACGTTCTTTTAAATAAGATATTATTTAAAACTGTAGTTTATTTATTGATTTTTTTTTGTGTGTGATTTTAGGATTTTGTTCATCTTATGAAATTCTATTCATCTCACTTCTCTGTCTGTCCGTCCGCCACAACGTTCGTACTCTGAAACTGTATAAGTTCGAGAGTTGAAATTTTGTGTATTTACAGCTGAATAGCTCTTGTCACACGACAAATAATAAAATTTTGAACACAACGGTAATTTGCGGAGAATTTTACCAAAAAGTTTAAAAAGAACATTCTCGCTTAGATTCGTACCCTACGTCGAGACTATCTAGATATCTTCTTTCACCTCGAGAGAGGCGATCAATTTACCGCAAACAAGAAAGGTTATTTCGGGCTCCATAAACTTATTAAAAATATTTCATTCGCCGATTTGAAATTTACTCATCTATGCATAGATTTGAATGGTGAATACAAAATTCTAATTTTTATAAAGTTCGGATGATAATCACCAAATATATTAATCAAAAATTATTAATTTTTCAAGTGAAAAATTATCTTTTTTATACACGTATGCAGGATGCAGACAATTGATAGCAGGTAGGACGGAACAAAGATTTTAACCACAGTTAAAAGTACCAGTACTGGGAGATTTTAAGACATATAAAAAGTCTGAAATTCTAATACATTATAGTACAGGTAAAATAGAGTTTTTATAAGAACTGATGGCGATTCCCCAAAATTTGGGAAGAGCTTCGTTTGAGCACTAGAATTAAAGATCCGATAAGTCCTCAAAAAATAAAGTTGTTTTACCCGTTTTTTTTAAAGGAAATAGGAGGACACTTTAACTCAGGGAGGGGCGGGGGATTTTTATATTTAGTAGGTCAAGTGGGGTATCGTTAGTTTTGTATTTTTTAATTCTGAATCGAACGACACCATCCGCAAGTCAATACAATGATTCGTTATAAAGTTGCACCAGGTTTTACAAATACAAAGTCGACGATTTTACCTCAGTGCAGTTAATGTAGGTTTTTACAGAAACAACTCTTGACCATTCACGAAAATTTGAGAAGAACTTCATTCTGGAACTAGAAAGGAAAATACGATGAGTCCCGAAAAAATAAAGTTGTTTAACGGTGTTTGGGAGGCAAGCATTTTAATTCAGGGGGTATAATTCAATCTTTTTTAAATAAGTAAAGTGGGGTATCGTTTACTATGCAATTTTTAATGCAAATTTAACCCAGGTATTAGGAATACAAAATGGAAAATTTTACTTCAGGGCAGGTAAAATATACTTTGCTCCCTTTGCCCCCCCCCCTAAACACCTTAAAACAACTTTATTTTTTGGGAACTAAAAGGATCTTCTTTTCTAGTGCCAAAAGGAAGTTCTTCTCAAATTTTAGTGAATTTTTTTATCAGTTGTTTCTCTAAAAACCTATATTAACTGCATTGAAATAAAATTTTCGATTTTGTATTTGTAAAACCTGTCATAATTTTATAACGAATCATCGTATCGACTTGCGATTCATAATTTAAAAATGCATACTAAACGATACTCCACTTTACTTATTTAAAATATAAATTGAATTACACCCCCCCCCCCTGAGTTTAAATGACCCCACCCTAAGCACCATAAAACAACTTTATTTTTTGGGAACTCATAGATCTTCTTTATTAATGCCAAAACGAAGTCGTTCCCAAATTTTCATAAATGGCCATGAGTTGTTTTTGTAAAAACCTATATTAACTGAACTGAGGTAAATCGTCGATTTGGTATTTGTATTGTAAAACCTGACGTATCTTTGTAACGAATCATCGTATCGATTTGCGGATGGTGCCGTTCGATTCAGAATTAAAAAATCCATAACGAACGATACCCCACTTGAGTTACTTAAAAACATTCATTTCCCCCACATCCCTGAGTTAAAATTCCCCACCCCCCCCAAAAAAAACAGGGTAAAAAAACTTTATTTTTGGAGACTCATCGAATCTTCATTTCTAGTGCCAGAACGAAGTTCTTCCCAAATTTTCGTGAATGACCATCAGTTGTTGTATATTTTACTCAATTTTTATCTCTTTTACCTGTACTATTATGTTTTCTTCTGAGTTGCGTTGATTCAACGAACAAAAAATAAAGTGTCAGAAATGGATTTTACGATATGAAAATTCAAATTTAGCACACTTCTTAATATGTAGACAGCCTGTATTTCAAAAATTGCATCCATAGTCGAAAAGCAGACACAATTTCTTGTCGAACGTTGGTGGTGTATTTCACATCTCTCTGAGGCAATGATGAAATAGCATTGGGTGGTACTCTGTTTTTTGTTTTGTTTTGTTTTGTTTTCTCCAGGGGAATGCAAGTGAAATTGAAAGTATATCCAATTCAAGTCGATTCACTGTTTCTTTTTGTTTTAAATTCATACGGTGAAATAGCAGCAAAAACCACAAATAACATTAAACGATTCAAAAAACGAAATTCAGTTAATTTCCCGATTGCAAATTTAAGATCTTCAAATGAATACATTCATAAATTACCCGCAATTCTTATAAACATCATGTATTTATCACCTTAAGAAAATATTAGTGGCGAGACTATATCATTGAACTCTTTTCTATTATTTAATTATTCCGAATTCTTTAGTATGTAAACATGCCAAATAAATCCAAAGAGATTTGAAAATGAAATGTACTAGTTTTTATTTTTGTTGTTCACAGTTGCAATTAGTGTTAGTCAATATCTCATAAATTTTTATGTTGTTTTACATTATTTAGCATTTTCCTTTTCATTAAAGTGATGAAAGTGACGATGTGTTAAGCTGAGATGATTAAAAGAGGATTATAGGTCATTAATATCAAATAATTTTTTAAATAGTGATAACACATGATTATTTTACAGTTTTGCTTTTATTGAATAAAATGTTATTATGGTTATAGAATGGTAAACATTTTTATTTTCATATTAAACGTTTCTCATTAAATTATTAATTAAAAGAAATATTTTATCTTGTCACGTATTTTAACTTGGTTTTTCTCCACATTTACATTAAAGTTTTGTGATAGGAGCAATTAATTGCATATTTACTATAGAACTGGATTGAATAAAATTGCAAAATCCTAATTTCCAGAAATATTAGCTTCTCATGGAAAATATTAACAATGAAACCTCAAAATTATACAAATATTGGATTTACAGGGAAAAAGTTGGTAATCTAATGTTAAAATTGTTTTGACAATATTGGTGCGAAATTGGCAAAACGTGAATGTTCCAAAATTGCTGCAATATTTAATGTCAATATGTCCAATATTGGCTATCGATTTAGTTAAAATGTAGACAGTATTAACCAACATATAGGGAATATAAACATTATTGACCAATTCAGTTTAAATCAGTTTTTTTAACATTGATATTTTTAGGCTGAATAAGGATCAAATTCATCGTTCATGTTCCAATAAAAGCCATCATTCATGTCACATTAAAAATTACCGTTTAATAATGTTAAATAAAACATTTATAAATTGAAAATTGTATTATTTTATGAAAGTAACTGAAATATTCCATTAAAAATTCTATCTATCCATAGTGTATCCCCTCAAAATACAGATAAATGTTCTCTCATTTTTAAACTTTTTCTTTCCTAGATGATCAATTCAGTTAGATGCTAAAGCAAAAGTTAAGTCCATTTAATATAATAGTATTTTGGGTGGAGAGTTACTCCTCTAAAGCAAATTATACATAATTCACAAGTTTATTTTAAGTTTAGTTGCTTAGACTGCAAATTACAATATCCAATATGTTGATGGTTGATGTAATGATCATATAATATGATCAATACATGGATTAATTATAACATAATAAATATCTGTACTGTTTTTCTAACATTATAGAATTCCAGTTTTATGTCTCTTCTATAAGTGAAATTACTTTAATCCCTATGACTGGTACCTTTCCCCCTTTTCTTTCCTATAATTCATTGCTTATTTCAATAGAAAATAGTATAAGAAATGTTATTGTACCTTATTTAATTTAAGCAGTAATTCCTACTGTCAAGTAAGCATGATTGACTGCTATAATTGTCAATGGCTGAGGGCTGGATAACATTAACAATTCATAGATCCGTACTTTTATGTGATTACCTTGCATCTGGTAACTGTTTTGTGAATACATAATATAGTATATGTGAATCACAAGTTGGTACAAGAATATCATTTACTAATACTAGGTACAGTACAGAGAGCTGTTGGATACCTCGATGTGCAAGAAAAATGACTGGAAAAATGAAAGATCTAATATGGCTTTATTTTACAGAAAGTAATAGTATTTCTGGAAAAAAGGTGTGAAAACAATATGCAAATCGTGTAGTGTAGAAATGATGGAGATTGTGGCAAGAATAAAAAAGCGCAACGAAACTTGCAGTCTACGGGATAAAGATAACACTAGTGAATTTCAATCAGTTCAAATACACATACACATTTAAGCATTCTTTGCTGCATTTATTATGTGATTATATATATAAATTATATATATTATTGGAGTAATACATTAATAAAAAATTTAATAACTTTTAAATTAACTTGAAATTTATGCACAAAACACATATAAGGTATATGTATAACAAGTTAAATTTAATAGTAGAATAATATGATTTTAAGTTTTAAGTGAATCATTTTCTAAGATTGCTTTCAACAATTTAAAATTTTTATTGAATTTATTTTGAATTTTTATCTAGGAATTGAAATGAAGTTAATAGAAATATGTAAATGTATACAGATAAATACATGCACAGTACACAAATAATATTAATAAAAAAATCCGATTTAAATCAATAAAATCTTATTTAAATAAAAAATAAAAAAAACTGTAAGAAAAGTGGAGGGAGTGAGTAGGAAAATATCCAAGGATACCATTGGTACCAGATCATAGGTATATCTACCCTTATCCCCAGTAGTCCCAATGATTCTGCCAATGCTTCATAAAATGATCGGGAAAATGTTATTTGATGTGTGCGTGTAGTACTGGAAGTCAAAAATGAACTGATGATCTAGAAGTTGCTTCCTTTGCCAGCTAGAAGTTGCTTCCTTTGCCGCCGTTTCATCGCCAGGACATCTTTATGGGCTAAAACGTGGCATAAATAGGTTTTACAGAGAAGACTTTTGATAAATGAAAGTTTTTATACTTGGAATTAACTAAATCTCCTATGTATTTTTTTAACATTTCATATAACAAATCCATGTACCATTTGAGTATTTATATGTAACAAAAGCCTGTACGTGTTCGTATGCTGCTAGCTCAGTTTGGTCAAACAGTAGTACGCAGAACTGTGTTCAAACAACATACTTGTATCACTTGCCGATTGCAGAAGACAGCCAGTTAATATAGAACACTTTTCTTACTTGAAACAATGATCTGAAGTAGAAAAATATTCATAAACAAGAAATATTGAATATTATTGAATATTCATTCATTTTCACGGAAATGGAATGACTTTCTTTTCTTTTATTAACAGACTAATCGTGTTAGTTGAAATAATATTCTGAAATACATGAATGCATATAAATAAAAAAAATCAAATATACGCTCGTTATTTATTGAAATGGAATAAAGTGCGTTTCTTCAATGAAGAGGCTAATAGACGAAGACGGCTAATTATTATTGTACGTAGAACTGTACGACAAATAAATGTGTTACTTAAAACAATGGTCTGAAGTACACAGATGTGTATAAAAAGAATTTTCGATATTTGCTCGTTATTTATTGAAATGGAACTAGGTACTTTTCGTTAATGAACAGGCTTATAGCCAAAGAAGGCTAATTAATATCTCATGCAGAAGTATACAACAACATATATGTGTTACTTGAAACAATGTTCTGAAGTACATAAAAATGTATAAAAGAAATTTTCAATTACGTTCTCGTTTTTTTATGGAAATGGACTGGATTATATTTCTTTAATCGCAGAAAATGGCAGTTTTGAAAATTATAAAAATGTTATAATAAATGTTTCAGAGTGACTATATTGAACTACAGATATAATACTATATGAATTCAAATATAATTCCATTTTATTACAAATGTTAAAATGTATCTTTTAATGTGATCATATTCAACTGCAAGTATAACTCTAAATTAATTCAAATATGCTGTTTATTTATTCTTAATAAATATATTTTGCGAAAATATATTTTATATTCTTCGCTTACGTGATAAAATAATTAAATTCTCGTATTAAGTTCACACATTTGCAAACATAAAAGTGCTACCAAAACTATTCTATTTATATTTGACGAAATTTAGAGTGATTTCAAGGAACACAGTTTAACAATGAGAAAAATAAATGCACTTTCTATTGTTAACGTAAACCCTTAAAAATGTGAAGCATCCGTGTGAATTTCTCTTGTACTATAGTGATTTGTACTAGCTCTGGCGAATTCATTCTTGTGAATTGGCAACATTCAAGCACTCATTATTTCTTTTCGGCCCATTGAACCCATAAAATTTATAAATGTTGCTGTGCTTTTCCGAATATACAAATATTATTTTTATTTTTTCTATTCTGTATAAATTTCTGTCGTTGTAGCGTATTTGGTAACGAAATCCTAAAGGATCAGGGTCCATAAGCCGTGTTTTTTGGACCATGAAATAAGACTAAAATTCGATTTTGTTATACTGACTTAATTATTTCACTTTTTAATATTAGAAGGTGTATCCTGCATGATTTCAACAATAATTTTTGCATTTTGCTCGTTTTTATATAACTTACACAAGCTCAAAGTTCGTATTGTTCGTAATTTTCGATGAAAAATGCGCAATTTCTCACAATTTTACCTCAATTTTTAATATTTTTTAAAAAATATTTTACTATGAGCGCAGCTTTGCAACACTTTTATTTTTACATATATTGTACATTTTGATGTATTTTATAATAGATGTAAAGAAGAAAGTGTTGCACGATTGCACTCATATAAATAATTGAGGTAAAATTAGGAGTAACTGCGTATTTTTCATCAAAAACTACGAATAACACGAACTTTGAGCTTGTGTAAGTCATATAGGGGAGACCGGGGCAAGATGAAGAGTGGGGCAAGATGACGAATGTGTTTTTTCGTTTCCCTCTAGGTGGCAGCATCAACCGGACACTACTGGCTCTCCTATCGGCCGTTCGTTAAACAATACTATAGAGACGCTGAAATCGCCATTTTTGTGTCAGTTGTGAAGCTTTGATTGTTTTCCGCTGCCATGTTATAACTTTTATGCGTGTGTAAATAAGCTCTGCTACAGACACTGGTAAGATATATCGTTTCTCTTTAATATTTATGAGTAACTTAGTTTAAATACTACCTATTACCATGAATAAATGTCAACTAATCGCTTTCCTTCATGGCAATGAAAACGAATATTTTTAAACAGGCAGTCCGGGGCAAGATGACGAGCTCGTCATCTGGCCCTGCGTTTCGGAATTTATTAAACTAACTATGTTGTCCATTCTATTTAAATCCTGTAAACGCTTGTTTGTCTGTGTGTTTGTTCGCACGACTTTGCGCTTCTATCTCCTCTGGGGCTAAGGGGCACATGGGATCGGAGGAGGTGTCGTTCGAAAGGGGGCGACCAGAGGAAGACATTTTTTGCCATCCGCTAAGCCCCCCCCCCTAGCCTCCTGAAAGAAAAACTCTATCGGGGTCCGTATCTCCACTTCCAAGCGTCCGATCGGTACGAGGAGAGTACCGTTCGACGGGGTCAAGACCTCCCCCCTCCCCCGCTGGTCCCCCTCCTCCCAAAAAATTCAAAAAGCGGTTAAGGCCAACTTCCGGCATTGTGACCCACCAACAGAAGAATGGATCCAGTGCTGTAAATGCAAGAGTGGTGGCATGAGGAATGTTCCGATTATGAAAATGGCATTTTTATTTGTGACTATTGTTAGCTGCACAACTAAATACTTCAAAATTACGTTACAATCAATGCATTATGCTTAGTTTGATACTTTGTAAGATGTAAAAACACAGTTATCATTTGTTAAACCATGTAACATATTCAAAAGATAAAATATGTTCAATCTATTTCAGTGTTGTCATCTTGCCCCAGAACTGGGGCAAGATGACGATTTGTTAATGTTGTGAAAAAATAAAATTATCCTTTATTTTTTTTTTATTTGAAAAGTTAAATGGTAATGTATTTAATACTACAAAGGTATACTCTATCAGTTCATGTAAAATTATTTTTACTATTACTTCAAAATAAATTAATAAACAACAAAAATTGTTAACATAGTCATCCTGCCCCGGTCTCCCCTAAGTCCGAACAAAATGCAAAAACTATTGTTGAAATCGTACAGGATAAACCTTCTAATATTAAAAAGTGAAATAATTAAGTCAGTATAACAAAATCGAATTTTAGTCTATTTCATGGACCAAAAACACGGCTTATGGACCCTGATCCTTTACTACGCATTTCTTAAATATTGTATTTCTTATAAATCTTATTTAAGTTAATTATTTTATGCGATAAGGTCATTGTGCCTAAATATGACGCGATGTTTGGTAAGTTTGTCACATTTCTGGTACATTTAGCATTCTATTAAATTCGAAATGCCAAGTATAAGCAGAAAATCATTTAATCATAGGATTTTAATTCTAAACTAACTTGTTTTGAAAAAAAAATTATTAGTATCTGTAATCTAAGCGAATATATATCATTGTCACATTCAGGTCATTCTTGTCACATTTACAGTAGTTAAGTCGTAAATGAGATGCTCAAGGTACCTAAATGTGACAATATAATTAATGTATGTCATTTCACTACTCTTTTATTAATTTAATTGATATTTAATTGGCATATTCTTATAACTGTATTATAAATAAATAATAAATCGTTTCACATTCATACTTTAAACATTTAGTGCAATTAATGAACAAGAACCAACTAATGAATAACCAATATAACAACATTTTTTCCAAAAGCAATGTTCAATACTCCATTATTTTACACATTTTTTTTCCAAACAACATTTCGGTACTTAACAGATGTACAGCTTATTTCTGGCACACTGTAGTTTTTTATGGATTTAACAATTGCCGTAAAGTATTAACTTCGTTAATTTTAAGTTCATAAAATATTTTATCACACCGCTCTAGTCGCTTCCAACTTTTGGGACTTCTCATTATAAATGTGCTTACCTTCACTTTTTTATCAGTCTTACGAGTAACAATGCCTGGAATAGGTTCATTTTCATACTAAGCGATTACATAGATTACTTAATGAGTTATACTGCTGTAACTGTTGTTATAAACAAACACTAAACACTACAGTAAGTTAATGTGGTATTTTCAAATATTAAACTAAAGTGATGTTTAAAAACCGAAATTGTTAATAATTGAATAGCACTGTATGAGTAAAACTAGAGAGACTGCTCCCCAAAAAAATTTTCCTGACTTAAATTAGAGCCAGTAGTGTGAAGAGAAAAAGTAATGAGATACTTATTTCTGTTTCTTCCTTTTTCCCTTTCACTTTTCATTTACGGTTCAATGTTTTCTTTTTTTTTTCAGTAACTGTTTTCGAATTACAATATCATTTCTTCCTTCAATTTCGTCTTTCTGAATTTGAGTTGATGCACTTGAGTTGACCTTTCTGAGTTGACGCACCTGAGCAGATATTAATCGAATTATTCACAATTTCTGTTTTTAAACATCACTTTAGTTTAATATTTGAAAATACCACATTAGCTTACTGAAGTGTTTAGTGTTTGTTTATAACAATAGTTATAGCAGTATAACGCCTTAAGTTTACTAAGTTAAAAAACTTACTTTAGTACATCTGTTGTAAGCCTCTTCACAATTGAAAGATTCAATTCGTCACTAATATATTCATCAAAATATTAGACACAAAAATGTGACGAATACTTTAGAAGAATTCTAATTAAAAATTGGTTCCTTTGACTGTTTTCTCTTCCGAAAGATGAAACTGACGTTCAGTCCTGTGACATCACTGTAATTATTTGACATTTAGCGATAACAAACAAGAAATTTAATTTGATTTCGAAATTATTCACTTTATTTAGTGAGTGTTCTCAATGTTTGATAATTAACGATGCGTACTACTGAAATGGGAAATTCTCCTAGAAGAAACACTTTAAATGCAAAAATATGTTTCGCATTATATCCCTGAAATGCGGCTGTTCCATTATGTTTTACTTATATATGATTCTTGCGTTAGGATTTTAGGTACAAGAACTTTGTCGCATTTATGGCTCATCCCATTTAGGCACATTGACCTTATATGTAAATATGACACATAACATGTAACTTTTACAAAGCGTTTTACTATTTCTATTACAATGAAACACACATCCAAATCGGGATATCCATGTTACAGAATACACAGCCCGAATTAAAACAAAAGAAATTTGTTTTTAATAGAAAACTCAAACGGTTCTTTTTTTTATTTAATATATTTTTTTACTTTGCCCACCAACTACAAAAAGGCGTGATTATATAACTTATATCAATTATATATTCAAATAATAAAAATTTTAAATTAAATTAATAATTGTGCATGTTTAAAAAGTGACCAGTATCCTAATCTCGTTTATAATCTATCTATACACAAAGTTCCTAAGAAATGAGATCAACCATTTTTTTCATTTTGCGAAAGAAGATTTTTTTGTTGTTTTTGCTGTTATGTGAGGGAGGTTCAAAAAGTATTCCTCATCATTATCAAACAATCCACTGCAAATTATGGGTAACGTTACTACTTTTTGTTTAGTTTTGCATATTTGTTTACCTCACTGAAAATGACTTATTTTAATAATTATTTTAAAATCAAAGAAGTTAATTTATTTTATTTAAATTTAAATTGACTTTTAAAAAGTAATGGACAACAATATCGCAATTTTTCTTCGTATTTCATTATAATATTTACCTTGTATTCACACACTTTTCTATTTTCCATCATATATGTTATGTTTCCATTATATGCTATTAATTTTGAGTTTATAAACAATGAAAGGAGTAATTGCATCTATATATATTCATAATTAAAATAACATTCCGTTTTGAATGAAATGATGTGATATTTGGTAAATTTGTGTTTACCACAATCAAGTTATCTGTAATAGTAAAAGAAAACAAAATCTTTATCTAGGTATGCATAAAAAAACATGCGTCAAGCATAGATTATGAAACACTTTCCAAGTCATTCAGCATACTGTAACAAAACTTCACGTTTAATAATGTGGAAAATGATGTCTAATTAAAAAAATTAGAAAACGCATAATATATTTGAAAACCCAATTTCAGCAAATAAAATATATATTCGAAACAATATCCGAATTCTTTTGTTCAGCCTTCTGTACAATCTATAAATTTGTTTAGATATTTCATAGTTTGCAAAATTTATTTCAGTTAGGAAACGCGTAACACATTTGAAAATTCCCCCTCAGCAATTTCCATCAATAAACGGAAATGTACGCGAATTCTTTTGCGCAGCCCTGTATATGATCTACTATATATTCTAATACGAGCAAATCTTGTGTGTATAATACGGTTATATATATATATATATATATACATATATATGCAAATTTTATCTTAAAAACGGCTCTAACGATTTTGACGAAATTTTGTATCCTACCATTTTGGGGCACCAAAAAACCCTTGGGCAAGGTCAGATGTTCGAGAAAATTCGATTAGTGGGTCATTTTGGGTCCTCATGGATCAGCCTCAAGCTAATTGTATCTAAAAAAACGGTTCAAACGATTTTGTCTAAATTTTGTATCCTACCATTTTCGGGCACGAGAAGACTATTGGGCTGGGTCACATGTTCGAGAACTTTCGATTAGTGGGTCATTTTTGTGTAATCGCGGGTCAAGTTAATTTTATGTAAAAAACGGCTCTAACGATTTTGATTAAATTTTGTATTCTACGAGTTTCGGGCACGAGAAAATCATTAGACTAGATCACATGTCCGAGAAAATTTGATTAGTGGGTCATTTTTAAGTCACTGTGGGTCAAGCTAATTGTATCTAAAAACGGCTCAGACTATTTCGACTAAATTTTGCATCCGATGGTTTTCGGGCACGAGAAGACTGTTGGGCTAGGTCACATGTTCGAGAAAATTTGATTAATGAGTCATTTTGGTCATGGGTCATTATGGGACAAGCTATTTTTATCTTAAAAACAGATCAGAGGATTTGAACTAAATTTAGTATCCTACAGTTTTAGGGAACGAGAAGACTATTGAGCTAGGTAACATGCTCGAGAAATTTCGATTAGTGGGTCATTTTGGTCATGGGTCATTATGGGTAAGCTATTTTTATCTTAAAAAGGGCTCAGACAATATGAACTAAATTTTGTATCCTACGTTTTTCGGGCTCGAGAAAATCATTGGGCTAGGTTACATGCTCGAGAAAATCCGATTAGTGGATCACTTTTGGGTCACTGTAGGTTAAGCTATTTTTATCTAAAAATGGCTCAGACTATTTTGACTAAATTTTATATCCTACGGGTTTCGGGTACGAGAAGACATATGGGCTTGGTCACATATTCCAAAAAAATTGATTAGTGGGTCATTTTTGTCATGGGTCATAATATTTGAACTCAAAACTAATTTTGACCGAGCATAACTCGGTCTTCCCTGCTCGTAGAGTTTATACAGAACAAATAATATACAAAACAAAATAGTTAAATTTAAAAACGCACACCACAATTAGAACCACACTTCTACAAATATTCCTCTTACACCGTAATGTAACCAAATTATTTTGTGTGTCCTTGTAAATGAATGATAAATGCAATGCACACCTTATTCTATAGTAATCATCTTGTAGTGCATCTTCAAGTAAGTGATGTAGATAAATTTCAATATATTTCAAATAGTATAACATTATTAAAATAAATTGCAAACGATTTTCCCCATAGACCATAATGTAACGGAATTCTTTTGAGTGCTCCTATAAACGAACTATAAATGCTACGCACTTCATTTTCAATACCGAACAAACTATGGCAAACCTAATTAATATCGATTACATGGCAATCTGAGTAAATTTTTGCGAGTTGCAGCGCTGACAGATAGGTGAACAGACAGAGAGACAGATAGAGAACCCGCATTCATAAGCACTTTTCAACTATGTTGGAAAGTGTTAAAAAGAGCAGATAACAACTACAAACAACGTTCCTTATTCGTAGATATTATTTATGCGGTAAAGACAAATGAAATATTTTAAATCTTAAAATTAACTTCATTCGATAGATTTAATAGATTATCTGCATAATTACATATAACTTTTCTTCATTTATACTACTGTGTTATTAAAAATAGATGTAATACTGACAATCTCTTACGTTGATAATGATAGAAACATACTTATAATTAACAAGAACGAAAAATCATGCGACCAGCATAGATTATGTAATACTTTCCAACACAGCCAGAAAACTGTAACGCAAATTCATCGTTAAATAAGGTAAAAGAAAATATGTAAATAAACAAATAAAATAAGTTGAAACTGGTGTGAAACACTAAGAACTAAAATAACTTCTTAAAACGCCATAAAAACTTTAAAATGCGCTAGGCCTTTCGGAAGATCTGAGTCTTTCTTCGTCAGGCGCAAAAAGACGTGCGTCTACTATGAAAGCAGCAGCAAGACTGAAATGAGAGGTAAGGGAGAGGAAACAAGCTGATGCAACAGCCAATAGGAAAGTAGAAAACAACAGCCAATAGGAAAACAGAAGACAACAGCCAATCACAGAAGAGCTGGATAAAATAATTCGACTTCTTTTGCAATGGAAGGTGATTTTGAAAACTGTGTTTTTCAATGTGGTATATGTTTTCTAAACTGTTTTTCTTTTTACTCTTCTGTGATTGGAGATCACAGATCATATACAGGGCTGGATAAAATAATTCGACTTCTTTTGCAAAGGAAGGTGATTTTGAAAACTGTGTTTTTCAATGTGGTATATGTTTTCTAAACTGATATGTTTTCTTTCTGTGATTGGCTGTTGTCTTCTGTTTTCCGATTGGCTGTTGTTTTCTACTTTCCTATTGGCTGTTGCATCAGCTTGTTTCCTCTCCCTTACTTCTCATTTCAGTCTTGCTGCTGCTTTCATAGTAGACGCACGTCTTTTTGCGCCTGACGAAGAAAGACTCAGATCTTTCGAAAGGCCTAGCGCATTTTAAAGTTTTTATGGTGTTTTAAGAAGTTATTTCAGTTCTTATGTAAATAAACAGTTTAGAAAACATATACCACAATGAAAAACACAGTTTTCAAAATCACCTTCCTTTGCAAAAGAAGTCGAATTATTTTATCCAGCCCTGTATATGATCTGTAGATTTGGATATATATCACATAGCTTGATAAAATTTAGTTCAATTTGAAAATTCACGCGTAGCAATTTTCGCCAAACGATGGAAATGCACTCGAAATCTTTTGTATAGCCCTGTATATTATCTAAACACTTTTGTTCACATCACATATTAAGCTACAATTTAATTCAGGTAAAAAACGCATAAGGCAACTTTAAACTCACTTCCAGCAATTACTAACCATGAACGACAATGTATTTTGCTCTTTGCGCAGCCCTGTATATGAATTTATTTATATTCCACAAACTTATATTAGTCTACTAAATATAGTTCAAGAAAATGCATAATACAATTAAAAACTACTCTTAAGCAATTAATTCCCATAGTGTGCAATACTTTATCAATTCCCTTGTGTAGCTCTGTATATGATCAACCAAATTTATACACATCACGTAATATGAAAAAATTTAGTTAAATTTAAAAACGCATATCAAACTTGGAAAAGCTCTTATCACACATAGACTGTATTTATCGCTCGTATACTGTAACCGGATTCTTTTGTGTGTCCCTGTAAATGAACAATAAACGCAATGCACACCATACTTTTAAGTGAGCAATTTATAGTGCAACTCAGTAATGCTTATACTTTTCATTATCTTTGAAATAGTGAAATATCATTAAATTACACTGCAGACGATTTTTCCCCGTAGAACAATGAGTAACAGAATTATTTTGTTTGACCCTGTAAATGAATAATAAATGTTTTGTACCCCATATTCTACAGAAAGCATGTTTTAAAGCGTTTCATAAATATATATATCAATTTCATCATGTTTCAAACACCGTACCATCATCAAAATGCACTTGAAATGATTATTTCCCATTGACTGTAATGTAACGGAATACTTTTGACTGTCCCTGTAAAAGAACTGTAAGTGCTATACCCTTCATTTGAAATAGGGAACATGCTGTAGTAGGCGACAATAACATACAAAATTTTCAGGACAATCCAAGCATATTTACGCGAGTTAAAGCATGACCAGACGGCCAGACGGCAGACAAACCGAAGTCATAAACACTTTTCAATTAGGTTGGAAAGTGTTTAAAAAGGTATTCAAATATCTTCCATATACGGTATTTGTTTACGAAGGGACTCTAAACATATTGAGATACGAAAATTAATTTTCATACGATCCCCTACTCCTATAACTGATGATTAGAAAAATGTTGCCCTACTGCTGAGAAAAACATTAAAAAAGTTCCATGAAACTAAACTACAAAAACTTTCCGAGTTATGATATTTTGAATTTTATGAATTTTCAGTGTTTTTTGACAATAAAACGTCGTTTTGTTTTTTACAAAAAACATACTTAAAAGTTTTCGTCACTTGACAACTTTTGATACTAGCTACACAATGATATTTTAATGTAGCATAAAACTTAATGCTCATTCTTATATTAGGAAACATACCAGAATTCAAAATATAATTTACTTTCATCACAAGGGAATTTTTAAATTATCATTTAACTATAATCGCCCATTGTTTAAATAATCATATTTTCAGTAGCTTTTCAAACCGTTATGTCAACCGCACTTTATCTCATTAGCGGCAAATACCCCAGAGAGATTAACTGGAATCAATACATTTATCAACGTGTAAGTGTAAAGAATCTTAACGATCAAATGTGCTAAATTAATCAACATAATTATTTTCTTGTGTTTTACTCTTGTAATGCTTTACATTCCTAATATTTCCTGGCAAGTAAAAGTTGGAGTTAAGCTACACTATTATTTAATTTAACAGTGGAAGAAGAAATATAAATATAATACGATTCTTATATAAAACTTAAGTAATAAATGTCAATAATGCAAAAAGCAAACTAATTGTTTGTACGGTCAGCAGAAATCGTAAAGAAATTTAAATAGGGTATAAAAAGTTGACTTACCATTTGAAAAAAAGAAAATTGCTAATTTATTTTAATATGTAGACTGTTTCTATTTCGAAAATTATTATTATATTCTCAATGAAAACATTATTTGAATGAAACGTTTGTATAAAAATCTAACAAATTATAACACCTTGTACTAATTACGGAAAAATTGACCTAACTAATGTTGAAAATTATTCAGGAAAAATAAAATACCATTTATTAAAGAAGACAGATCAAAGAATTACGATATTGGCACGACAAGCAGGAAATTTAGTCATAGAAAAAATGAGCATATAGCTTATATTAGGTATAACAGAAAAACCACAGCCCTGGCACGATTATATCAGAATTATATCACCCATAACAATTTCAATGAAAATAAGATAATTTTCCCTTTTAATCTATACTATCCATCTATTGTAAGAGAAACCATAGAGATTGTAACTCGCAAAAATTCAATATGTAACTATGCAGCATCATTTAACTTACCAAAATTGTGTCTCAAGTTACTCCATGGTTACAAAGATGCAAATAAACATCCAACTAAAAATAAACAATAACGTGCGTAATTTTAAAAAATACGTAAAAAGTTAAATGATCGTGTTTCAAATAATAACTTCATAGACCGTGCAATTATAGAATATTCTTATTTGTTTTGATAATGGCTCAGATGGGGCCTAAACATGTCAACAGTCTAATAAAACTTATTTTACTGTTTATAATGTTTATATTTTACGTCTTTTAGCCATTAAAACAAGTAGGAAACGTTTGTTTTGTTTTAATTGTTGTAAATGATTTGCAAAAAAAAAAAAAAAAAAAAAAAAAACAGTATATATATTTTTTTCTTTTTTAAAAAACACTGACTGCACATCATATTTCACGTATCATTCAACCTTTCATGCAGTATAAACATACTCAGCTATCAAAAGTTTTAATCAGTTACAGTGTTTTTTCTTATATAGAAATTATTTTATTAGTTATAAAATAATTATTTTCAACACTTAAGTATTTTCATTCTCATTTCCGTAGTAAGCGGAATCCCTCAAATATGAAAGCAACACATAATTTGCTTTCAGTCTTGTTCCATATCAGTACGTGACAATTAAATATTAACAGCAGAAAGTTTAAATTATCAGTAGAATATAGTTCCCCATTGTTTACAGAATCATTGGCAGTAGCTTATAAACTGTTAACTGCGCTTTAATTATCTAATTAGAGACAAAGTCCCCAGTTAGAAAGTGAAAAGAATCAATACTTTCATCAGAATGCAGACGGAAAGAATCTTAAAATACAAATATGCTAACCTAATTATCGTCATTGTATATTCTTTATTGGTCGTAGTGCATTGTATTCGTGATGTTTATCAAAAATTACGCATGCAATATTATTTAATTTAAGACATCTACATTTGAAATTAAGAAACTGTAAATTGCGGATTTATGAATGATAAATAGTAAATATAAAGAGATAAGAAGAATATATGCCAGAATGTCTGAGAGATAAATATTATATTTCAGGTAGTATAACACTCTAAAAACGACATTTTCAAAACTGAGCAAAAGATACTCAAATCTGAGTGCGTCGGATAGTCAAAATGGCTCCGAATCAAAATTACTCACGTTTTAAACATGTATATACTAGTGCTCGCAAATATACCTTTATATACGTTTAAACGTATACGTAGTTAAGCCTTTTTTCCATATGTTCCTATATCCAAAATCGTTACAGATTACAATACGTATTATACGTATAATCGCGAGCACTACTATATACTCATTTCTGAAAACATGCACATACTCAAGAATAAAACATTATGTACTCATATTTGAGTATGTCCATGTTTCAAAAATGAGTATGAACTGACTTCTATGTGCTCATTTTTGAGTATTTTCATGTTTCAAAAATAAATTTGAACTGATTATAATCATTTTTGAGTATGTCCATGTTTCCAAAATGAGTATGCACTGACCTCTATGTGCTCAGTTTTGAGTATGTCCATGTTTCGATAGTCTGAGTACTTCTGGTATTTTAGAATTGAAACCATTGGGTCTTTATGTTTGAAACAAAAAGTTTCATAACAAAATGAAACAATTGATTTACTCAGATTTGAAAGTATCATTTTTCTCAGAGAACTCTTAAATATTAAGTGTTTTCATAATCGAATTCTTTCTTCTTCTCCTTCAAGGGTGAAAAGAATTTTAGTTCGAGAGTATGAAATATTCATACTTAAATTCTACAATGAGAGGTAATATTAACTGTGGGTGAAACGCACGTTTTTATGATATGAGAGTAAGGAAATAATATCTTATTTACATTGTAATTTAATAAAAGACTTGTACAAAAAGATAAATGTAAAATGGTAATTTTTTTACAATTGTAGAGTGTACGTGAAAATATGCTTGTAATTGAATATTTAAGTGTACATAATATTTGATATACATGGAGGCCGAGACGTCTTCGCCTGATAACAAAATTTATTCATACCCATTATATATAAGACAGACATGAGAAACTGGTGACAAAATGTTGGAAAACTAACCAAGATCTTTTGTTGCCGGTTTCCGTAACGTGGCTGTAGTCAATGGCAGTGTCCAATAAACCAGAAATGTTCACAAATCAGGAAAGTCTCCGTGTGTAGATGATATTTTTTTCTTCTATGGGGTTATGTCAAAGACAATGTCTACAGAAATCATGTATAAGTTCTTTCAACTTTCTAACAATACCATCAAAATAAATTTCGTCAAAAACTGTAAAAAATACAGACAGCAAGTTGCCGGAACACCCCTGTGATTGGAATACTTTTTCTGTTACTTGAAGAAATTTCTGTCTGGTAACAGGAGAATTTCAGGAAATTTTGACCATCGTTTCCTGAAGTTTCCGTGTTTTGAAGGAAAAAATTATACGTAAAAATTCCATTTCTAATACGGAAAAGTAACACGCAGCACAGTTGCCGGTAAACCCCTGTGGTTTGAAGAAATTGCAGACTTAGATTGGAAAATTTCAGGTATATTTTATGTTAACATTGCTGAGTTTTCCGTATTTTGCGGGAAGCGAAGCAAATCAAAGCGGAAATTTTTGTGTTTTAACGGAAAAATGCAACAGAAAAATTTGTTCAATTCACGGATTTTTTTTGAGAGTGCAGGATAACCACAGTTTTTACATCCACACCCACTATGACGAGCAGGCATTGACTATGGACTATGTGTGCTACGCGCTACCAAGTGCTCGCACATGCAGATTTATTGCTGCATTTTTTCTGTAGCCCATTACACTTGGTTAGTTTTACAACATTTTGGCACCAGTTTTACATAACTATTTTATATATAGTGGATATGAATAAATTTTGTCATCAGGGAAACACTTTTCGGACACTCTGTATTTCATACAACATAAAAAATTTCAACCTTTTTCACCAGTTTAAAAAATTTTAAATGTAAACGCTTTTATTAACTATATAAAATACTATTTTTATATAATTAAATATTTCTCTTCTTTCTAATATACCAAGTTAAAGCTTCGAATTTAAAAAGCTAACATGACTTGCTTGCATTCTTATTTTATGTTATTAAATATTCACAAAAGAATGTTTAAATTATTTAAGGAATACAATCTCTCATTCTTAAAATAAGCATTGTCAGTAGCTTATAAGCTGTTATGTTAAATGCTGTTTCATTATATTATTAGAGACAAATTCCCCAGAGAAAAATTTAATGCAATCTGTACTTTCATCGGTATAGAAGCGGAAAGTATCATAAATAGATCAAAAGTGTGAAATTAATCGATATTCATTTATGCGTTTTATTGATTGCAATGCCTTACATTCTTAATTTAGAAGAACAAATGCAAAACCACATGGTGTTATTACTGTTTTAATGATCGCGAAACCGCGGTGGTTGTCTCTACGTATTAAGCGCCCCGACCCGCTTAAACCGGCTGGTCGATGCATTAAATTTATTGAATTTAGCTTTAAAAATTTCCCGCTGGTAACTTCCGTGATTTAGCCTACTACCGATCCGGTCAGTAACTGAAGTAAAGGGACCTCCTATGCCGCGCGCGTGCCACCTTTTCCGTGAAGTAGCCGCGGTCTATAGCTTATGTTAACACTAATAATATTATGACTGTGTTATTACTTAATTAAAAACTTCTGCTAATAAGATAAAATTAAAACAATGGCTACTAGTACACTGATCTTAGTACTCGTAGATAAAAAACTATTGTAATTTTCGTCGTTTTACCTAATTGCGAGAGTTTAATGAATAAAAGTGCCTGCTTTCGTTTAAACCTACCATATTCAGCGTCAAAAGCTTTGCGTCTTTCTGTGTTTAAAACACTGCGTTTTTAGTGTAGAGAAAATGAAAAATTTAGCATCATTTGATTCTAATCTCGGTGCCGGACGTGTGAAAGATCAGTAAAACTACAACATTTTAATGCAATCACAGTAAAATTTTACATAGTGCGCTTTTACGTCCGACCCTTTAAAAAATATAAAAAGAAAATCCCCTGAAAATATGCCGTAATGCGTGTTTTAGAAAAAAAAATTGTAGAAGAACCTGGTATTACTTCCGTTTACACATGATTATAACTTATTCATTGCTGTTACATAGTAATCAGACTTTGACATAATTTGTAAGGGATTTAAGGAAAAATTTGACTCAATCCACCATGGAAATAGGGATAATATTAACTTTTTTAAGATACAAAGTGAATATTGATAATGATGTTTGAGCTATTGGGACTCGATTGTAGAGATTTGGATGTCATTGCCAGCTATGGAAAGGAAGGATTGGGAAGTTACTAAATGTGCGGTTACACATCAAGCTTTAGGACAATTTCAAATTTAAACAGTCTTATTTACAAAAAAAATAATAAAACAGTTCCAGTCAAAGAACAAAACAAAATATGTATATTAAAATGTTTTACTCAAAAGGGGGAAAAAAACTATTCAGGAATTGTTAGAATATTTTTTTTCATGGATTATGCATAATATTTTACTTCAACATATTTCCTTTAGGAAATTCGAAAGCACATGGTACAAAATATTTTACTTTTAAGTATAAAATTTCATTTATGATTTCACTTAAATGTAGTGGAATTGTGGTATCTCGAACATCTCAATTCTCTCAAACAATGCGTGTTACATATGTTGTCAATATGTAAACCGGAGCTCAGAAATTTCCAAAAGTAATTTTATTATTTTTTAATTTGTTGTAAATACAACAAAAGTTTTATTATATATATATGTATATATATAACCCATTGACTACCAACGGTACACATGAGTATCCGTTATAACTTACAGCAGTGGTTCTCGACTACACTGCAAAAAAAAAATTGTTAATTTTACGGTATCATACTGGCCGCTGGAATGCTAGTATTATACCGTAAAATCAACATTTGTTGTTGTTTTTTTGTTTGTTTGTTTGAAGTGTAGTGTGCCGCGAGACACTGCTGCGCCTTGAGAGGTCCATAAGTGTATTGCAAATATATTCAGTAAAGTCACGTTAAGATTCTACGAACTAAAAAGATACTTTAAAATAAAACATTCTGAGTTTTGCAGTTTACTATGTAATGCGGTTAAGTATCCTAAAGTTGCATTTCCTTCCGAATTTGTTTCAGTGTTTGAACATTTATTATTAAAAACGTGGCAGAACTGGCAGAACTGCATTGGAAATAATTAAAAAACGTGTTATAATCTATTGCTTTTTCTTCAGTTGCAACTTTCAACTTCACAACTATTACAAAATATATCATTTGCTCTCAATGTTACATTTACAAGAATAATATTGAAAATAAAAATAAATTTCGGTTACATTCATGGAAGATTAGATTCATTCCTAAGATTCCATTCATAAGTTCAGCGTGCCGTGCTGAAATTTAAGCATAAATTCGAGCTTGCTGCGTAATAAAAAAGGTTAAAAAACACTGACTTATTAGTAACCAGGCGACTATTTTTTATTACTATTATTATTTATACCTCTATTTTTTAGCAATTATTTTCATAATATTTTCGTATTATAAATATGTGTTGAAACCTATAGGAAAGTAGTGGTTTGACAAAATAATAAAGAAAGAGTCGCCTGCGTAAATCCTGTAGCAACAGGTGTATACAAATTTGATATTCTGGGTAGTGTAAATATAACATTAATCAATATATTTTTGTATGAGTTCTAAATGTCCACTAAGTTGAAATTTTAAAATTATGTTTTGCGGAATAAAACTTTAAACGGCTCACACAAAAAAGCAACAAAAATACACAAAATACAGAAAAAAACAGCAAACAGCTTTTTCGTATCCACAAGCGAATCCAAATTATTTTTCAGTGCGACAAAGAGCAAAGCACTGCGTGCTAGGAAAAGTAAGACTGGATAAAACGACAGAGTGGCAATGGCTTATATACCCGATGCGGCAAGCCACTGCTTTTTCTAGCACGCTGTGCTTTGTTCTTCGTCGCACTGAAGAAGAATCTCGTTTTTGGATTCGAAACAGCTGTTTGCTGCTTTTTTTTGTATTATTTGTGCATTTTTAACGTTGGTATTCTTCTTTTTAATATTTTTCTACAAAGTTTTTATTTGTTATATTTATATTTTGCTATTTCACTAAAAACCAAAATGTCCTCGGGTATTTTATTTTCATATAAACACCTTTCAAAAAATATAAAAACGTCATTAAGTATGTTTTTTATTGACTTTCTGCTGATCTGTATCAGCCTGTCCGGGATTTTATAGGTATGCAGTACAACCTGCTAAAACAAAAACGCAACATACTTTAAAAACTCCGTGTTAGACATGTTAAAATCTAGCAAGAAAAAATAAAAATAAATAAAGTTCTTAAATTCCTGATAAAGCAACTTTAAACGTACTGTAGATGTACATGCGATGTGCTAAAATTTATAGTTTGATGATAAGAAAGAATCCGACGCAATAAACCGTCATTAAGTTACAGCGTAATTTCAGCTCTGCTGAAAAATTGATTAGTGTATAAATATTCACCGATACTGGGTTTAATTTGTCTCATACATGCCAACGGTGTTGTGTTCATGATTGACATTCCATCTTGTACTGCGTGGTTGTAGCCTTGCCATATAAGAGTGAGAGAATGCTAGACTTGATGTCGTCTGGATGGCTTCATTGGTAAAGCACTTGGTGCGCTATACCAAGGGATCCGGGATCGAACCCCGGTCTGTACATTTTTCACTCTAACGGTTATACGCTATTTAGTAAAGTGATAATTCACATTCTTTGTAATTTATAAGAAAAGTATTTATACTTACTCCAGACAGAAATCGCTCAAAGACAGACATCCAAAAAGGTGGTTTTCTTGAATGTTTTTTTTTTCTGCTTTACACCATAGAATGGTTTCACTTATAACTTAAATTTTCAATTGTGCACAGTCTTTCTGCTTTACAGCTCTGATTTCTTGTCTGCTTTACACCATAACTCTTCAGGGAATGGTTTCACTTATAACTAAAATTTCCAATTGTGTACAGTTAAATACTTTCTTGTATGCTTATTTTCTCCTTATCATTTACTTTATTATAAAAAAACACTAATCTGTATTTATTCTTCTAGTACAAATCTTAACTTAAATAATAATGCCGTGTAACTTTTTTATTTTGACTTGACGTTGAACATTATTAAAACAAGACCTGTCAACAAATCAAAAATATAAAATGACAGTAATTCATTTAAAACATTTACAGTTTTTGTCCATATTGATTCTCTTTACCTTCGCGCTAAGAACTTCGTGTGTAATAAGTTAGTTAAAGTGTTGTTGACATAACTGTTTATTATTTCCTGGCAGTTATTATTGAAGCAATTGGCGATTACATTCTGCTGATAATTCAAACAACTCTTCAGGGAATATTCAATAACATGAAATAAATATTAACGAAAATTGTATTTGCTTTTTCGAGAGTGCCCCTTTGTACAGGAATAAGGATGATAATACTTAACACTACTTAAATATGATTATATAGAAGTACACATGGGCATTAAAGTTTCGATTTAAATAAGTTATGTTTATAATTTATTTTATTGCATTAAATTTAATATATTTCTTTCAAATTCTGATATTCTCATACTCAATTTTCCCTCTCTCTTTAATTTGTTTTTCTGCAGAAATTTAATATAATCTTCTCAAGCTATAATACTTTTTTTCACTGGTAATACTTTCATCTAAACATTTATTATTTTCAAGAAATCTCTTTTTTGAATTCATTTTATATATGCAGGTCTTAAATTAAAAAACAAACAGCTATCTATAGCTGGTTTTATAACTATATCTTTTTATATAACTATATACGAAATGCTGCCGCTCATGAAGATGATGTATTGTTTAAATAAATCGTGCATAAAATTAAATAAAACTTTAAAAAGAGAGAGGAAAATGGGATTCTTTTTTCTATTTATGCTATTTTCTGGGTGAAAAAATTAAATGCCTATTAAAATTTTAAATAGTTTTTAGAACACTGCTTATCTTTTGGAAATGCGGCTTATATTTTGAGCATCCTAAATAATCATGTTAAGGTTTATTTTTCGATTAGGGTTTTTTTTCCCTCGATTTCACCTTATTTTTGGAGAAATGAATGACTTTGTGTTTAAATTCAAACAAAAGATATTACACTGCAAAAAAAGTATTAATTTTACAGTATAATACTGGCATCCCAGCTGCCAGTATTATACGGTAAAATTAACAGTAATAAACAGTAAAATAAGCAGTAATACGCTGCCGCGGATGTTCATTCTACAGTATAATACTGGCACCCCAGCTGCTAGTATTATACCGTAAAATTAACAGTAATAAACAGTACAATAAGCAGTAATACGCTGCCGCGCATGTGCATTTTACAGTATAATACTGGCACCCCAGCTGCCATTATTATACTGTAAAATCAACAGTTTTTTTTGTTTTGTTTTTTTATATATATTTTCTAGGGAGTGTCAATATTTAGAAATTTAGTTTTTAATCTGAAGCTATAAAATCCCAGACATATGACAATATTGGAGTCTAACAAAATATTCTAACAAAAAGCAGAATTTAAAAAAGTAGATTAACTGTAATTGTAAATTCATAATTATTATTTTTGTGTTTATGGAAAATTTTATTTCTAAGACATAATTGCTTCAGAAAAAAGTCGTCCATGACGAAAAATTTAAAATTTACATTAAATAGACGTCATATTATCTAACACTGTGTATATTATTCTTTTTGCTAAGGTATATTGTAATACACATTAAATTTCTTGTACAATTGTACAATTTCTTATATACTTAAGTTATGAACAGCTTCCGTTTTAACATGACTGTCTATCGTAAATTAATAAATTTGTTATAGAAAACATTTGACAAGTTTGTAATTATTTTAACTTTGTCTATTGCATCTCACACTACAATGCAATACACAAAATGACACTGCAAGAAAACAATAATTCCCCCCCCCCCCATCTTAAATTTAATTTTGTGGTTTTATGAGTATTGCTTTTTCCTGCTCAACAGCGCTAATATTTATGAAATATTCACGAATTCATTTTTTCAATTAAAGAAACAAATTCAACCAGGCTAATTATAGAAGCTTCTAAGAATCATATAAAGTTTTCTTTTACCTAGAAATGTTATAATTGGATATTCTTTGAGAAACGTATTTGAACTATCGCAGTTAAAACAAACGTTTGACAGTATATTTTTAAAGATTCTTTGATCTTATAGGAAAATAGATAATGATATTCTCTTTATTGTAATCAATCTGAATAAAAATTGATGAAAATTTTATGCACTAACCAGCGAAAATGGTTCGTGAATATGTCAAAAAGTAGTCTGTTTAGATTTGATTTCAGGGGAACAGTCTTAATTTGGTTCAGCGATACACGTTTTTTTTAATTATTAAAATAATTAAACAGTAATTTTCTAATTAAACATGCTTAAAATTTATTTAATAAGTTTTCATAATATTTAAGTACATAAAAAGAATATTCAGATATGCGCAGATGCAATTTATAGTGGTGGATTTTCAAAGAAAAAAAGGTTACAAAAATTAGGGATGCAAATCTTGATGTGAAACAAGCTTTTCAATAAAAGAACAAAATAACGTGAACGTGCTGAGAATAATAATAATAAGTTAACATTGTTTCTATGAAAAAAGATACGAATACAAAGGTTTCAAAAAGAATGAAGCGAACAAAAATCAGTCATGCTTTATCTGGATACATTTTAATTAGTGGCTGAAAGCTATTCGTGTTCTTGAAGACGTGCAATAAAGTTTAGCAGTATTTAACAAAAGAAGGTGTTTAAAATTATTGTCATTATCTTAAAATCATTATACAATATTTTGCTTTTAAAATTCTCCTGCAATTATCTTTAATTTTCTTCTGTTCAAAATATACATTTTTTTAAATTTATTATTTTTATTAGAAGAATTTACCATAAAATTACTTAAAATTATAGCATAAGTTCAAAGTATTTTGTTTCTTTATACCATTATCTAATTATTTGCGATTAGACCTTTCTACCAATTATGTGCACTTTGATGGCACATTTTTATAGAAATGGAAATAGAAAATAATGTATTGTTTTAAATGATAAGTGTTTTAAATGATTGTATTATGTGTGAAACCGTTACTTTATAGTAATGATAGCAGTTTTAAAGTGCAAGCTTCAATAGAGAGGGAAGTTTTGTATTTCGTCGCCTTTAATGATTGATAAAGTGAAATGTAGTCATTTTCTGCATTACACACTGAAGTGTTAAAAACTTGCAAACTTTAGAATACTCATAAGTATCATAGCGTACTTTTCGTACAAACGCCCGTTCCTTCATAAAAATTGTACAAAAAACTAGTAATAGTAATAATAAGTGCAGGCGGCTATTGGCACGAAATACAATTCATTCACACTAAAATAAGAAAATTTGAAATGGCAGTCGATGAATAAATCTTATAATGCTTTTTCCTTTTTATATTCTTACTCGTATACAAAGGTTTAAAATCTCAGCGTGTATTAAAACAACTGAATCTGCTTTTAACCTCTTCGCTACTTGAGCATACTACAGTAATTAAACACACAGTAATTAAATACTACAGTATTTAATTACTGTAATATTATTGATTATTACTGAATTATTCCTTCTCCAATTTGACTTCAGTGAAGTGTTTTATTTTTATCTATTTGGATTATTTCGAATTTTAGACGTCGAAGCATATCATTCCGATATCGAAATTGCAATTATTTTCTAGTATTATTAATAAAACCTGAAAGAATGGAGGCCCACATATGTGAACATAAGGAGTTAAGAGGTTAAAGGTTATACAGGTAAGAAAAAGACATGCAAATTTAGATGTTTGTGTGTCAAAAAGTTTTACATACAATTATTGCCAACACTGAATATTTTTCCTCAAGACTCACAGCATACATCTGGGAAATTCTATAGAAAACATTAGAATTAGAGTATTCTTTTTTGATAGAATATTTTACAAAAAATTTTTAGAAGTTGTGCATAATATGACATATATATTGAATATATATAGTTGATGAAGATTGATGATTTGGGAATTAATTTTTTTACCTGTTTATTTCAATGAACGGAAATATACTTGCATATCTCGGTTACATGTAATAACTAATTTAAGGGGTCTTCTACCTTTTAAACGCGTTGAAAATCAACAAAAACATTCAAAATTTGTATTAGTGTATCTTCAAAAAATTTTTATGTATAAGCGTGAAATTTTGACTATTGATTAAACAGATCGTATTTTTTAATATACTACTATTAAAAAATGAGTAGTCCTTTACAGAATTTGTGTACTGTTGAAGCTAAAATAGTTCTTTCTTTTACTCCGTAAGTCATTGCGCGCATGATATCTGGAGAATGTGTGTATTTGATTTACAGGGTGTTTAAAAATGACCGGTATACTTGAAAAATCAATAAAAACTAAACGGGCAACGATAGAAATACACCGTTTGTTGCAATATGCTTGGAACAACAGTAAATTTTCAGGCAGACAAACTTTCGAAATTAGTTACAATTTTAAACAACAGATAGCGCTGCAGTCTGGAAAAATCTAATTACGATATTTTCCACATATCCACCATGCGCAGCAATAATATGGTGTTGTCGCTGAAAGAAATTACCAAAAACCTTTGTAAACGTGTCAGGCGGGATGGCTTCACGTGCAGAAGAGATGTACTGCTTCAGTTGTTCAATTGTTTCTGGATTGTGGCGGTACACCTGGTCTTTCAAGTGCCCCCACAGAAAGAAGTCACAGGTTTACAAAGGTTTCTGGTAATTTCGTCCAGAGACTACGCCATATGATTGCTGTGCATAGTGGATATGTGGAAAATATCGTAGTTTAGATTTTTCCAGACTGCAGCGCCATCTGTTGTTGAAAATTGTAACTAATTTCGAAAGTTTGTCTGCCTGAAAATTTACTGTTGTACCAAGCATATTGCAACAAACGGTGTATTTCTATCGCTGCCCGTTTAGTTTTTATTGATTTTTCAAATATACCGGTCATTTTTTAAACATCCTTTATATAATAAGCAAATATGTATTTTTTAAATGATCTACTCTTAGGTCAGGATTGTTTCATTAACCATGTAAAAAGAGTATTTTTGTAAAAAGGAATCAAAATTTTACATTTTTAATGAATAAACAAAGTTATAACTAAAAGTCGTACCACTGTAAATACTTAAAAGATCATTTTATACACCCATATGTGCTTATTATCTATAACAAATTTCACAACAATCCATACATATACGTTCTCAAGATATTATGTGTGCAGTGACTTACGAAGTAAACAAAAAAAAGAGTTATTTTAATTCTAGTAATGTACAAATTTTGTAAAAGGCTTGTCAGATTCTAATGGCTACATTAAAAAGCCCAATCTGTTTAATCAATAGTCAAAATTTCCTGATTACACATTGAAAGGTTTTGAAGATACACTAATTCAAACTTTAAATGTTTTTGTTGATTTTCGTAACGTTTAAAAGGTAAAAGACCCCTTAATATAACAGTACCTTCGCTTATCTTTTGAATGTGATAAATATATAATTCGTTCAATAATTTTTTTCTCCGAAAATTCCTATATGCAACAATTTCCAAAATATAGTAGAATTCGCCACCTAATAAAAATATTCAGAAGCAGGGGGCACCCTTTTTTAATTTCAATGGTTAGTCGTGAATGTGTACATTGATGTTTGTCATTAATTTTGTACCATTCTGACTGAATTCGAAAAGTCCTTGAACGTTATGTATGATTCATTCTGGATTGCAAAGGTAAGCATAATTTATTTAATACATTTTTTTAATTCATATACATAAAGGTTTATTCAAGTTATTCACTCAAATTCTCATATCCTAATCTAAATAAACCTGACATTATGAAACAAAACATTATGTATTTGTATTCTCCGTTGTAATATTATTAAACAAATTATCTTCTAAATCCTTATAAGATAAATTAAGAACCAAATATGGAGAAGACTATACGATGAACTACATAAATTTTAAAAGAGGTGAAAGATGAACTATGGATATTAGTATAACGAAATGTTTGGGTTAAATATTTTATTACAAAATTTACACACTCAAAAAGTAACATTTTCCGTAGAATACCTATCTACACCAGTGTTTCAGAAATGGAGTACATATGCCTAGTTAGATAGTACATATTCCTAGTTAGTTAGAGTACTGCATCGGATTGGGAAACCCGATTTTACTGAAACTGTCCCGACCCGTTTTTCAGGTCGAGTTGGGTTCAGTTGATGCTAATTTATTTCGTTTCGCGTCAGGTTCGAGTCAGCTTGACTTTTGGTTTTGGGTTAATTTCAGATTGCTTTTTGAGTCCTACAGGTCGGATTCGTGAAGACCATATTTTTCAAAAAAAGTGTTCTGCTTATTTGTCAGATGAAAAAACTCTTTATTTGAATATGCATGAGAGTATATTAGTTTACATAAATTCAATATTAATTTTAAACAGAAAATTATTCAGATTTAATTATCCTTAACTACAGCATTATACCCATGAAGCATAAAGTTCTTAATTATAAAATTCGTAAAATAGATTTATAAAATGGTGCTCCAATCCCCTGACATATGGATTACTTTAAGAAGAGCATTAAATGCTTTTAAATGTGAAGATTTTTTAAAAAGAAGTTCAATTAAATTTCATGATTTTTTTTATTATTTTTTTATATATAAAGAAATAAATTGTTAATCCATGGAGGAAGGGAACATACAATGATTGTAATAAAACTAATGAAATTTTAAGTATATGAAAGTACAAATATGTATTCAGTAATCATTTATTTCATAGAATTATTTCTATTTGATTTTGTTGTTGTTACGACAGTTTATGGTAATCGTAATTTTTGTTGCTGCCTGTAACTCAATATATTATCATGTAAATAAATCTAATTATTAATATTAAACGAGTCTCTCTCTCATTTTAATAGTTATGATTTAAATGTTTTATTTCAGCAAATTAAAGATATTAGCTAAAGTAAGATAAAAATGCTATTGGATAGTGGATATCATCACATATTCATTAATAACGTAAATCTTCTGTTCAAGGCGGGATATTATTGTGATTGTCTTATAAGGAAACATTAATATCCTAAAATAACACAAAGCAGCCCTTTGTTTAATATTAAGTTACTATTCGTCAGAAGTTTTAATAATTTAATTATCTTTAATAGACATCTTTTCTAGAGACTATTTTCCAAATTATGTGATCCCTCTTTTATTAATGAGTCTATTCCTATCCTTTGCCAGTACAAAGCTGATTTCATACTACTTGATTTCATAGGTAACTGCCTAATTTATCCCAGCAATGTTGCTTATTTTACAATATTTATTATATTATACGTTCAACTAAAGAAAAATAGGAGGAGAGACTAGCTGCACTAATCTTTAGAAGTATATAAAATAAAATGAGGGCATAAATGCATTATTAAATTCGAAAGCATATTCATTATCTTTTTGTCCACATACATTCAATTAAGCGTAACAAAAGAAAGAGTATGTGCCAAAGTACACTTATACCTAATTAGAATATGGTGTATCTGAAGTCTTTCGTACATAAAATCTAGCTATTAACAGATAATACAGTATACAGTGTAAAGATGTGATAGGGAATTATTGTTGATATTGTTTTTATAGACTAACGTTCGAAGCTCCAATAAATACAATAAATTGAAGGTAAAACACATTGTTTAAAAAATGTACACAAATTTTATGTTTGTACAGTGGTTTTTCATTCTGCTAGGGTGAATGAAATCCGAAGATACCTACTTGCAAATGACAAGTCAAATTCGCCATCTGCCACGATGTCGAGATGTGCAATTATATGAGAGCATATTAAGCAATAAAATAAAGCTTTAGCATTAGATTTATTTTTTCTGACAAATTTCTATAGTTATTTGTTGAAAATATTTTTGCTTTGGAATGACAAAGTTCTGACCGAACCATGTGAATTTCATACACCATTCGACATTGACGCATTGGCTATTATCTTTTCGTAATTTCCTTCTTTTTTTCGTTCATTTGAGTTTCCATATTGATATCTAAAAGCACTATAAAAATTTGCTGTAATTATCTGACAACTTAATTGGTCAATAAAAAAATGAATCTTGATGTTCCATTCTACCCTTAAGATAAATAAAGTGAAAGTTTGACTTTCCGTACCTTCGATATTAACGTTACGGCAGAATGCACTGTAAGCCTATTATAACTGTATACTATAGTAAAAACATTTAATAAATGCTGCAATCTCTTTTAAGTCAATTTTCTCGGTTACAACCTTCTAATTCCTAGACAAATATATTCAACCAATTGAATTCAAATAAATAATTTTAATACAGCTTGCATAACATATTAATAAATATCAGTTTAGTACTCTTTGGTTTATTAGTATTTTCGTTTATTTGAAAAAGGGTTTCTCTGAAAAAAAATAATAAATAATAGATGTTGAAAGTCTAAAATGTACAGAGCTTACAATTTTATTGTTAGCATATGGGTGTCTGGAAAAAGGGGCTATGTTACAAATTGAAAAATGTACAGAAATGAAGAAGTGGGTAAGTGTGATCGAAGATCGCAGAAAGGGTTTCGTTTAATATTCCTTTCAAAACACTTTATCCTTTCTTTAATAAATCCAAATAAATTTCATTTAGCAACCAAAATAAAAGTCATGTTTTTTATAAAGTAAAAACTTATCGGTCTATTTTTTCGTTTTTCAGAATATCTAAACCAGCCCGATAGCGGGAGAAGCCCGTTATTATACTCTGTCATAATTATATCTGTCATGTGGACTAAATGCGATATTTAAAAAAAAAATTCAAAATTAAACGTTAAAAATGTTAAACAAAATTAAAAATGTTAAAATATGCGAATATTTCCATAATCGGGTCTTTATCATGATTCAATACGTTCCTAAAACTCATATATTTACTATTCTCTGTTACTCATATTGATACACGCTTTGTATTATTCTCAAACATTTGAGAAATCCGTTGAACTTCCGATATGACATCAGATTAATTTTCTTTTTAATTCTCTAATGACGTGATATTAATCTGCTTTCTGTACATACACATACCTTGTATTATAGAGAAATCTTTGAAAATTTCCGTTTTATTACCCATATGACGTCATAATCTTTTTTTTTTTACAATTTGTGAAACTTTTTATTTTATTTTCATTTTTCAAGTGGAAATCTTTCAATAGAAAATTAATTATTGTTGAAAGAATTTTATTGTAGATTTTTACTTGTTGGCAACTGCTATAACGAAAAATGTTTAAATTTAATAGGAAAAGGCTGTTAGAATTTGTTTTTTATCTCTATTTATTAAATTTATACGATTTTTTTCAAATTTTAATATTTTCAGCTTCATAGCAGATATTCAGTTATATATACACAAAGTTTCAACTCTCTAAGATATATAGGTTCTGAGAACGGCTCTGTGACGGACAGACAATGGATTGGGAGAAATAGGATTTGAACGAAACCCTAAAAACTATTAATGTCATTGATTTGTAATGTCCTGAGCACGTAGTGCAACAAAGGCCTTTCTTCCGATTTTAATTACCTTCCACTTTAGTCTTCAGGCTGAACATGGACGAGTAATAAAAAACAATTTAAGTGGGAGAGAAAAGTAACAATGTATCAACACTGTCGAATAATTATACCTTTAGAATCTCGGGGCGGAAAGAATATTTCTTTAATAACACCAGGAACCATACTTTGCTGGTATTTTCATATATTTTATTACTTGTTGACACATTACACACAGATATATAAGATTTACTTCACTTTTACATTTTCGGAGAACAAAACAACACACGACATAACAATTTTCTATTTACATCACCACTCTTCGAAAACAAACTTCTTTCGGCCAAGCTCACGCGTCAACTGATCAAAAGTATTTCTAGATCACGTGATGCGTGGCGCGTTTCATCGGGAAAATCCATTTTTTCTGGAAGGGGCTTTCTGCGTTACAATAATATTATTTTGAGTTTAATGATTTTATTTTTCATTTAAAGTAAACAAACGTGTATATTATGAAAATACAATTTTTAACACTGGGTAATCATCAATCATTCCACAAAGGTCTTTCTCCAACCTAAAACCCGACTTTCCAAAATTTGTAACATGGGCCCTACTGCCACACACCAATATTTCTCAAAAAATCTCTGTCACATTCTCAAAAACGTGCATCACAAATCAATGTTCACATACACTTCAATAAAATTTTTTGATAAGAAAAGTTAATCAATTATTTTACACTTACATATTTTAAATAAATGGGATTTACAGAATAAATATTTTATTATCTTGGGAACTCTATTATGCCTTTTGTTTTCATGAAACAAGATTGTCTAAGTTATTAAAACTTTCAAAAGTTTCTTACAAATTTATTCTAATGGATTCATTTAAATTATTGTTAGTTGTAATTTTTCACTAGTTGCTTCGTTTCATAAAAGTGTTTTAAAGAAAGTGTTAGACGAGAGAATTGTTAAGAAGCATTTCATAAGTGATTTAACTTTATGAATAGTCAGGAAATTTCTCAGAATAAATTTAATCAGCGTTTGTTGTTATGATTTCGTAACATTTTTGGAGATTTAATAAGATTTAATTTCAAACATTTTGAATATTTAATAAATACGTTAGAAAAATAAATACAAAGGTAGAAAATAACGATAATTTAATTATATATATACATATTATTACTAAAAAAAAGCTATTACTGCGATTGTTTATTAATTTAATTATAAAATTTTAATATGGTATTTTAAATATATGCGTCTTTTTTAATCGGTGTATCATCTCAAATATGCATATCATAAATTAATCTGTAACATCGTTGTGAATTTCGAAAACAAATTTAATCATTTAATTCCTTATGAATGTACTTTAAATAAAGGTAATAAAGTAAATGAATATTCTATTACCTTGGAGAGTATTTCATTGCATTTTTTGTTTACAATATAGATAACTATTTATGTTATTAAACCTTTCAAAGGTTTCCCATTTTTCAAAATTGCTGAGTTTTTATTTCTGATATAAAAAACTTTTATGTTAGTTCGTACGTTAGAAATTGGCACCTGTCTTATGGAATATTTTTTCCTGGAATTTTTTTCGTTAGTCATTTTTAGTTTGATTTTATTTGGATTTATACTTTAAGTTGGTTTTATTTTAATGTTTATGTGAATTACTACTGTTATTTGATTTCAGTCTGTGTAATGTGGTTGGTGTTAATATTTATAATTATTTATTATTAGAGTTTGAAATGTACATATTTTTTTTTCTTTAACAATTTTATTAAAATATTTTAATATTCAAACTTATCTAAGCTTGAAATATTTAAAAATATATATAAGAAATCTGTAATAATACTTTTTCTTTATTCTTATTGGCACATTTTCTATTTTTCTTTACTAATAATAATTCTTTTCCTTATTTTCCCATAAGGTGTGCAATGTGCGGATTCTAGTGGTCAGGAAGAACATGGCCGACCAAGAAGAATTGTATACGGGGGTCATCCAGAAAGTAAGTTTCCCACGGCAAGTAAAAAGAAACAAAACATAATTACCTGGAAAGATTTATTACAAAAGATACGACAATAATTCAGCTTCTTATCAATATACAGGGTGTCCCAAAAAGGAGTACCTATTTTTAAAAATGAATAAGAAACAAACGAATAGAGTTATTAAAAAAATTCTTGCAGGAAACGGATGTGTGAAGTCTGGAATTTTGCTTAGAACACTTTATTATGATAGTTCAAAATCTGACCGATAGATGGCGCTACAGCACCGGAAATTACCCGAAATTAACCGGCAAGGGTATGAATTGGCCACCTTACTCACCAGATTTAAATCCGTGTGATCTTTTTCTTTGGGGCCATCTGAAGGATGTAGTTTACTGCCAAAATCCCACTTCGCTAGCTGAGCTCCAGCGATTAATCGCTCAAGAGTGTGCAGCCATTTCCGTACAGACGTTGCAGAAGGCGTGTGCTAATTTCATTCTAAGACTCCGATATGTTATTGTGATGAATGGAGGACATATTGAAAATATTGTCATTTAATTTTCAACTATTGCTAATGAATGCGGTAGCCGCAGCGCCATCTGTCGGTAAGAATTTGAACTAACATAATAAAATACTCTAAATAAAATTCCAGACTTCACATATCCGTTTCCTGCAAGAATTCTTTTAATAACTCTATTCGTTTGTTTCTTATTCATTTTTTAAAATGGGTACTCCTTTTTGGGACACCCTGTAAGAACCATCCGAATTGTAAAACTTGTCATAGCGTGGGATAACTTTTTGTCCAGTGTTACAGAAATCTGCCAAATAGGAATGGAGTCAGAGTATCACAGTTTTCTACATCTCTTCGTTTGTGGAAAAGTGATGACTGGACAGGAATTTTTGTAGGTGCAAGAACAGGTGGAAGTCGCTAAGAGGCCGTCATCGATGAGGGTTGGCCAGCCGAAGCTCTGTTCATCATGAATAATTTTCCTACCTTCGGAAAAATCCCGATACCACCGACGGCTTGCTCATCACATCCGGTCCATACACTAAACACAACTGACAAAATCGAAATCGAAATCACTCTTTCGTGGAGATCCAGCCGTTAAGCATAGGAACTTTTCTCCACGAGGGGAAATGTTTATTGAAAATTCCTATTTTAGAGTACAGACGTTGAATATTACATGCTTTCGATCGGCGCTACATTCTGTGCGTTCAGAAACTTTATCACGGACCTCACCTCGCAGTCAGCGGAAGAAGAAATGAGAGTCGGCATCTTCACACAGACACAACGGCATTAATGTAAGCAATCGGGAAGTTACAACTAACGCATACGATAGACACACACAAAATCTACCCGATTTGTGCTTTTTCGTTTCGTATATTTTGCAGCGCCACCTTTTTTCGATGTGGGAAACCTATTTTCTGGATGAACCTCGTAGTTCGGATTCAACCCAGTCTGTTCTCGTGAGAAAAAGTATGACGTAAAGTCGGCAACCAGATGGAAAATCAATGGTAAATACCAATGTGATGAAGTATGGGAATGCCAGATGCCTACATCAATAAAAGATGCTGACCCGTAGGAAACCACAGTCTTTTTTAGCAGAGAGAGCTTTTCCTTATTTGACGGAAACAGACGGTCTCGAACTAGCTCAGTATGTTCCAACTCCCAATTATCCTGTAAATATACATATGTATCCGTTTAAATGCAAATATTTTAAACTATTTGTAACCCAAATATATATTAAACGTAAATTAGTTTGAAAATAAGCAATCTTAATTCATCTTAAATAATATGTATATGGAAAATTTAATCAAACATTCTTGTAATATATATTTTAAAATTTATTTTTTTTAATATCATTTACGTAGTTTGATAAATATAGATTTAAAAATTAAAATATAAATTTTTCACTATTTAAAATTAACTATTCGATATTTTAAGATTATATAAAAATAAAGTTTTCAGTTAATTTTATAATATTTATCTCATATTGTTTTACAAAATGAAATTTAGTTAAAGAGAAGAACTTACCTTCATAAAATAAGATATATCCATTTTAACAAGTAATACCGCAACACAATATAAGATTTAAAAAGAATTACCTGTAAAAAGAAAAAGAAAGTTGTAACATAATACATAACTTTTTAAAAACACGTGTAAAATTTAAAAAATATAACAATTATATTATTTAATAAATAAAGAAGAAGTAGAAAATAAAATTTAAAAAAAGTTTCGAATTTGATCGAGACAATAATTACTGCACAAAGAAATTTACTACACGTCATATATTCTCCAGTTTCTTTTAGGGCGCATGATCCAGTTACATATTTTCTACCAATCATTGTTGTACATTTTTTATTGCCGTATCCATAAACATATATGAAAAAGCATTTCTTTACATATCAGATTTAGAACATGTTAAAATGTAGTTCAATTAATCTAAGGCAAGTTATTCTCATTATATTTTCTTGTGTATTGAAGATTTTATTTCTATACTTCAATGTTTCAGATTTTTTCTCTGAGCTCATGTATGTTCATGAGCTATATATACTCATGGCGTGACATTGTTTAATTGTAGAGAGATTTTTCCCTTATAGGCTATTAACAGAATGCGAAATTTGAAATCTTTGGGGATGGGACGTTTTTGTCTTTCAAAAGAAAGAGAATTTCTATCTCGGACGATTTCACCGAAACTTTTCACCATCTACATCACCTAAATTTATCAACGGCAAGTTTTTAGCAAGCACTTGAAAACGCAGAAAGAAAAACGCTCGCTCGAATTACCAATCCCCCCCCCCCCCGAAAAAAAAAAACATCTGGATAGACTCCACTCGACTTTAGAATACTGGCATATGTGTCCAGAAAGTAAATAATAATAATAATAATAATAATAATAATAATAATAATAATAATAATAAAATCATTTATACATTTCTGACACAATGGAAACAAGAGACTGGAGACACCTTCCTGAGTGGCCGATCGGTTGGATTTAAAGACAGAAATATCCCTAAGGTTCTATCTATTCCCAGCAAAATCAAGTGAGGCACCAGTTTGGAAAAAATTCCGATTTATTGAAGCTTTTAAGAATAAAAATTACATTATGTTACCACGACATTACAATTTGTGAGTTTACGTATAGGATTTTGAATGTCGTGATTTCAAAGATAGAAATTTTTTAATTGTTTACAATAACAACTTTTTTAAGTACACATGAAGTAAAAAAATCAGTTCATTAATATCATAAAGTTCATTTAGATAGTAAATTGCAGCTTAAATATTATATAAACAACACTAGCTGGGTTTCGCCCGTATAGAACGTTGTTACCGTAGCCTTCAGAAAAAAGATAAACGCACGTGATTTCGTTGGAACTACTCACTAAATGCCGGCAACAATACAAACGCGGCGTTTGTATTGTTGACTATGATATACCCCTATCACATATCATAGGGACGGGATATGTGATAGGGACATATCACGTCCCTATTTTATTCTTTCTTGGATTTTCTGTGAAAATATTTCTGGCGCTGATTAGTGTTATATTAGATGACATCTCCTTATCACATTTTTTTATATTTAATTCAATTTCTTCAATATTTTTATTTAATAGTTAGTGTTAGCTTAATACCTTTATTTCCAAACAATTCCCATTAAAATTGGCCATTTCTTTCCTTAAATGTTTTAATTATCACGCAGCCGTTTTTTCCAGCTTTCCGGATAGTCATATTGGAGCAATTTCTACCTCATTCATTCCCGCGCAATCGGAAAGAAGGCGTAACCGTTTGAAGTAACGCATGGCACTCTTCTCTGCCGATTTAATTCTCATTTTTTATTTTACACCAGGCTACATCGTGAACGATTACCTCCATGGTTTAATATTTTAAACGTTCACGATGAATGAATCTTTTGTGTTTAGAAAATCTTCAGAAGACTTAACATTGTTTATAATATGATCATGTAACAATATGTGTCAGTAAGGTGCAATAATACAAAATTAACAATGACAAAGGACTCAACAATGGTACAAAAGCCTGGCATGTGAAAAAGTGAAGCGGAGATCCCGGAATTGTTGATGACAGTCAAATGCTTTGCCCTTTTTTTTACATAGATAATCTGCTTGTTTGATTCCACAGAAATAAAATGATTCTCGTGGTTGTTAAAGATATCTTCTTTTAGGCGGAAAAGTAGTTGGCTCTTTAAAGAGGAGAATTTTTCAGCTCTTTTTATAATAATTGAGAAGTTCTTGTATCGCTAGTAGTGTTTTTAAGAAATAATTTTTAAATATGTCGTTATATACTATATAATTGAGACTTAAATAATATTAGATATTTAAATTCTTTATAACTGACACAACAAAAACAGTTCGATTCGAACGTAGGACCTCCCGTTATTAAACTGGAATCTTTTACCTATAAAGCTTTGAGAATGACATAATTTTCAACACAAAAATCAATGCACCCTTTAGAAATTAGGTCATCACTTAACGCAATCGTTTTAAAATGTTTCATTTCTATTAATGCCAGTACAATTTTTCTTTTAAATCTGACGTCATTTTCATTGATGGAGGCATGCGTCACTTCCGTTTCAACTGTTAGGTCTCAAGTTCCCCAAAAGTAGTTTTCACTACAAAATATGTACAAAGGACCATCAGCAAAATATGATATATAACATTAAAAGACAGGATAACCCTCGGCCAAGATCGAACCAGGGACACTTGAACAGTAGACCAGCATTTCAGCACCATGCCAAACGTGCTCTTTTGCCCCGCGCTAAAAACTCATTATATTACGATTTTGAGCGAGATGGCGTTGCTACACACACCGCCTCCAGTAAGAAACACGTTAGTTTACAATCTAAAGCGATGCTGTCATGTTGCCGTGCATACACATGTGTGATGCGCGGCAAGACAAGTTTTGTTCTATGAGACTTTTCGTTCTGGGGAAGATTTCGTTGATACTGGCATCTGTTGCTCTTAAGAGAAAATATTGTGATACTGGTGAAGGTTGCGTGTTCGTTTAGTCTAATGCCACTAATGTAGCGACAACACGTCCTTGACTGGGATCGAAACATGGACACCCGAACAGTAGACGACCGCTGTAACATCGAGCAAGGACCTAGCTCAAATGCTCCGTGTTAGAAACTGATTATATGCTGTTCTTTGTGAGATGGCGTCGCTACACGATAAGTGTAATAATGCTAATTTTATATCCTGGAGTAATTCAACGAGAAAAAAATTGTTTTTAACATCCTATGATTTAATAATAACACATGCAACTATGTGTCGAAGCAATCAACTAAATAAAAGTAAATATAACCTTTCCTTTCTGTAAAATCATTTCGTAATAAAGATATTCTCTAAAATATCTTCAAATATGTGTATTATGTTCCGACGAGCAATAATTGGAAATTGCACATCTCTTTTTTTTTTTCCTGGATCTTGACAGGTTTCGAAATAAAGTACTATGAGGACTGAAGGAACGAAGGGTAAAGTATTTCATCCGAAGAAAATACACAACAAAGGTTTGTTTTCTACAACACAATACACAAAGAAGCATCAAGTTCGATGGATTTGGACCCAAGCCAAACGAAGAAGAAAGAGATGAAGTTGATTGTCTTCAGCTTAAAAAGCCGCATCTTCTGAAGATTTATAACTTCTATGATCGTCTCTAAATCCACTATTACATTAGGCTGTCATTTATTTTGATAAGATATAGAAAATCATTTGGTCTCTTGAAGACATTCTTTGCTAAAGAAATCATTAAATTTCTTTTAAAATAAGTATTCTTATTTATTGTAATTTTAAATTAAGTAATGCTCTATGAACAGCCCATACAGTATACTTGTACTTATAATACATACAAATCAACTACATAATAAAACTTCTAAAAATGGAATCTGTATCAGAATTTTGCTTTAAACGAAATCTATCTGCATCGGAATCCTGCTTTAAACGAAAAACTTCATTTGGTCGACGAAAAAAAACCCATAGAAATGCGGGTTTTAAGAAGAAAACTTTTTGATATCCTTAGCGATTCCGTTAAAACAGATTTTACTGTGTGTATTTTTAAGGCAAAAAAAAAACAAAAACATAAGATTTATCCTAAATATCACGATTAAAAATTAATAAGCTAATATTAATTTACTACATTCTCGTAATTTAATAAGTGAAATAATTCATACACTCGTTATCAAAAGATTTCCTTAGTTACATAAAATGTGAAGATTTTAACATTAAAGCCTTTGGTAGTGTAAAGATAGTGGTAAAGGATTAAGAGGTATAAAAGTATTTTTTTAATACAATCTTTCATAACATTGAATGTTTATCTTCAAAATAACATCTAATTTCAGGACTGCCATTCAGCACTTTTCCATACAAATTCCGTTAAAATACATTAAATTGGCGTGGTCACCAAACACGATTATAAAAAATTCAACGTTTTTTTTTTTTTTTTTTTTTTTTAACACTTGATAGAAAGCGCAAGTTAGGTAATTTTTTTTTTAAAGTATTTTTTTAAGATATGATAATAGGAAAGGAAAAAAAAGTGTAATTTAAACTACATATTTAGGATTTATAAATTGTTTTGTCATCGTATAATCATTTTTAATTAATGTTAAACCGTTAATTCATAAAAGTTTAGTTTGTGTTGTTTTAATTATTGCACTCCTGATTTTTAAAATTTACTTTTCTACTTTTTAGCGTTTAAAATATTGATTTGTTGGAGTTTCACAGCCAGTTGGATTTTTATGGCGAGCGTGATTTGGCGCATAATTAAATCCATTGTTGTTGTAACTTGTATACATTTGTAAACATAAAGAATGTTTGGTGATTCATTACCTGTGGGAAGCTGCCAGAAAATTACCTAAAAATAAATACTATTAATTTATATTTAATTTCTAAATATATTACAATATTGTAATAGCCATCAGAGACAAATCTTTTTACATGATTTTTATAATTCTAGTACATCAGGAAGTGAGTGAAAAATTTATTACACAGTTCTACTTTTAAGAAACAAAAAACAAGTTAATTTAAATAAAGGATTTTAAAAAAGGTGTTACTCTTTGTCTTCCGCTAATTGTGTTATGTGCATTTCTGGTACAGGATACTTTTAAATTTTTAATTCTTACTTTGGTCATGAGCCAAACTTAGATAGTCATAGGAAACAAACACGAATAGATTTAAAACTGTTAATTAATTTATAAAATGAGCTATACTTCCAAGTAATCTTAAAATTGAAGAAGACGTGAATGAATAATTACAATGATGTATTTTCATCGGAATCAAAGCTTTGAACAGGAGTTTTATAATTCTAGCATATCAGAAAGTAGGCGAAAAATCGATTACAGAATTCCACCTTTACATACAAAAATCAAACTGAATTAAATAAAAGAATGTAAAAATAGTATTGGAATGTGATCGATTAGACATCAGATAAAATAAGACAAGATGATGTTTTCAACAAGGATTTAACATTGCAAAAATTGTTGATCTGGATTTAATAATGACTTTTTTGTGCTAAAATTCTTCAGACGGGCAGCATTGAGAACAATTTATTCACAGATGTGGTATGCAGTCAACCGGCTATGACACCAGAAATTTTAAAGAGAGATCAGAAATAATTAAAGTTAGATCCGAAAACCATTTAAACACTGCCAGTGGATAACATCATGCTAATGAAAAAAAATGAAATGAAATCACCCACTCGTGGAGAACTAGCCGTGAAGCATTCGGAATTCTTCTCCACGACGAGAAATGTTTTATGGAAATTCAGATTTAAGATTACATATGTGGAATATTACGTAAGAGATTTAAGTAAAAAATAGCGCAAAGTTAGTATTTACAATTCAAGTTCAGCATCATAACATTTCTGAACGAAAAACCATGCGTCGAGCATATATTATGAAACAATTCCTATCACATCCAGCAAACTGTGATGAAACTTCGCCGTTAAATAAGCTTAAAGAAAATATGTAAGCAAACAATTTAGAAAACATATAACAGATTTAAAAATCCAGTTTTAGCAATTACCTTCTACACTTAAAAAAGTAGTCCAATTATGTTGTGAAGCTCTGTATATGATGTATAAATTTGCATATAAACTACATAGCATGTTATAATTTAGTTTAGTTAGAATATTCACATTTAACAATTTTCGCCAATAGATGGAAATGCACTCGATCTTTTTTATACAACCTTTGCATATTTTTGTACACACGATATATTAAGATAAAATTTAATTCCGGTAAAAAACCCAACGCAAAATTTAAAACGTGCTTCCAGCATTTATCAACCATAAACGGCAATGTATCTTGTTCTCTCCATAGCCCTGTATGTGATTTTATTTATATTTCACAAATTTCTGTTACTATACTAAATATTGTTCAGCAGAAAAATGCATAACACAATTAAAATCTACCCTTAAGCAATTCACTCCTATTGTGAGGTATTCTAACGAATTCCTTTGTGTAGCCCAATATATGGTCAACAAAAATTATACACGCCACGTACTATGCAAAAATATAGTTCATATCGCGCATATCAAAACTGAAAACTCACTTATATGTCATAGACAGTGGTGTAACCGAATTATTTTCTGTGTCTCTATAAATGAACGATAATTGAAATATTTTTCGGTAAGCAACTTATAGTGCACCACTGTAATACATATAAATTTCATTACGTGTGAAATAGTGTAACATCATTAAAATAGACTGCAAACGGTTTTTCCCCGAAGACCACTATGTAACAAAATACTTTTGTGTGACCCTGTAAATAAGTCATAAATCACCATATTTTCTATAGAAGACATGTTTCACTGCACTTTATAAATGCATACCAATTTTATTGCGTTTGAAATGATGTGTGATTAAAATGTGCTTAAAACTTTTTTTTTTTTTTTTTTTTTTTTTTTTTTTTTTATTGAAGGCTATAACGTAACGGAATACTTTTGACTGTTCCTATAAACTAGCTATAAATGCTACATAGTTTATTTTCGATAGCAATCGTGTTATCGTAAACGTCAATAATATGTAAAAATTACCGGGCAATCCCAGTGTATTTACGAGAATTAATGCACGGACAGACAAACCAAAGTCATAAATCTTTTTCAATTATGTTGGAAAGTGTTAAAAAAAAAAAGACATCTTCTCACCCCTGAAAACTCATGAATCATTTAATTAGAACGAGACTATGCTTCAAGTCAAACTGCGATAAGTAAACCTTTAACATTTTTAAATTTGATAGGAAAAGTATAAAGATAGTAATTAAGAAAATTTATGAATAAGTAACTAATGCATAACACATCTAGTAATATTTTGCATGACACCATTGGTAAACTTTTGTAGGATAATTATAAGTGCGATATGTAAACACAGTATGTATTATAATATAAAATTTTCAATAACAATATAGATGCTATTAAATAATATTTAAGAGAAATAGGTTAAAAGATCATAGATTTTGTTCCACAAATGATAAATGTTTATTCAGAGTGTTGTAATTTCCTTTTAGTTTATCATAGTTTAAAGAATCAAACGGGTTTTTATTCAGATTTTGTCTCGCTGTTGCATTTTTATTAACAGTGAAACTATATCTCATGAAATACTATACGGATATCGGTCTGAAAGAACCCACTACATATGGAATTATAGTAGCACTCTAATATTTTTATTATAAAATTACGGTTAACCTCTAGCTATAGCGTAGACAAAATAGCGCAATAAAACCATGGGCATTGTGGAAATTATAAAAAAAAAGTGATAACCTGCCAGAAAATGTGTACGTTTCTTTCCAAATGTTAATTTATATGCATATTAAAAATTAACACAAAAGAAAATAACACTCATTTTAAATTACCTACATATATATTTGCTTAAAAAATATAGAAAAGCTAACAAGATTTTCTTCAATCCTTTGAGAAGATGTGGAAAAAGTGCAACATATCGGAATGAGAGATACAACCATGGGTCGGGAGAAGGGAAACTACAGTAGTCACTACGTTTTCTTGTAGGTTGTAGTGTAGCGCCTACATTAAAAAAATATATAGTGTGGCCGTGGCGTACAGCGCGATACAAAAAATCATTAATTTATAGCAAGCATGCGCGCTATATTTAATGCTACTCTAAGAGATGGTTTAAAATGTCATTCTTCTAATCACGTGATCTGTAACTAGCTTCTTTTATACAAAATGTGTTCTTGTAAAAATTTGCGAATGTCAGCGAGAAATCAAAGTTGCAGTGTCATAGAATTTTTCATCGACTCTCGCTGATAAAACAAACCAAAGTGCTAACTCAACAAAAAAAATAATTTTTTTGCTGGCAACACTTTTGTCTACTTACGCGTTATTAGACCTTATATTTTAATGACGGGTTTCTTCTTTTGGAATTGAAATTATGACAAAGAACATTAAACTGCTATATTGACAATATTGAAAGAATATTGACAATATTGAACTGCTCTGGTCAGCGTATAACGAGTATTTTAAAGTTATCGAACAACAAGTCAGTGTTAATTACACTGTTTGTAAACTTTTCTCATTTAATAAGAAGTTGCCACTTTTGACATCATTCGCTTTGAACATTAAGCTACAATTACAGGTGAGTGAGCATTGTCTTTACTAAGAATAATTACTAGATCGCATCTGATACGGAATATCTAAAATCTACAATAATTTAAAATTTTCAAACTAAGATTTCTAGTTAAGAAAATATTCTAATCCAATTGTTTATTATCGCAAAAATTTATTTTATAAACACGTCTTTTGATCGTTGTGAAGTATTCATTCTATGTATACATACAAATTAAATGTATACATACTCCCTTCTTTCAGATTCCAATAGAGAAAAAAAAAGAGGTGCTCTAAAAATAAATAAAAACAAATGCCAAAAGATACTTAACTTTATTTTTATGGTTATTTATTTCTTATTTTAGCAGCACATGTTCTTTATCACAAAAGAAATTGATTTCTGATGTTTTATAGTTGATTTGACATCGGGACGAACACTTACTTTTGATTCCAGAATATGAATCTAGACTCTCAAGTTAGTCTAGGTATAAATTTTTGCGAAGTTTCTATTGGTTGTTCTCGATGTATTGAATATCAAAAATATTGGGCTAGTTTTGGAGGTAGTCTCTTAAGTTAAATCTGTTACTATAAGGTTCAGATTCAACCTTCAGAGGTGATGAGATAGCGCAACTTAGTCACAAAGTTGCCAGTAACAAAATCGAGCGTTTCTGTTTTGATACTTGAAAATGAGTCGGTTATGAACTTTTGAGGCTAATACGGTCTGTCGGTTTCTTCTTCTAAACCAAATCTTTCAAATGACCCGAAAAATAGAAATCACATTGATTCATATCTAGTGAAGAAGGTGGCCAATGCAATGCACCAGAATAACGATTTGAGCATTGAGAGGCAATTACTGGTTTCTGAATATTGAAGACCAATTTCGTAGAAATAATGCTGCTTTTCACCACATAAATACCAACTTTTAACAATAAAAATACGATCTTCAGTTTAATATGAAGTTTTTTGAGACATTTGCAGAATTACGTGGAACTGACAATAAACAAATTCCTTTTATGCCCTCTCTCACTGCACGCATTCGTGCCGCCATCTAGTGAGGTTCTGAGAAGTTATATCAGTTTAAAGTTGTAGATTAATTAACCCCTTCGGGACCGGCGGCTATTACACAAATTTTATTCAGTTGGCACCACTTTTTAAAAAAAAAGCTACCTTTACAGATACGATCACAAAAATGCTCTAATTAGAGAAAGCTAATATTACTTTTATTTTTTACTGGTGCCTAAAATAAATTCTGTGTGCTCTTTTAGAGGGTGCATATATGCACCCATGGTCCCGAATGGGTTAAAAGTCACCCTCTATATTTTTAGATTGTCCACTAACAAAACCCAAAAGCATTTTTATATGAAAAATATCAATTATGTTTTCAAATAAAGTTTTGAAACTTATTAAAAGCAGCATTTTCGTATTAGTTGCATGTCAGAAGTTAATAACCAAAAAATCACCAAATATTTCACTATTTACAATAGCTTTTTTTATCGGATTACTGCAGTGTTTCAGAACGTAGTTCATTTATTTCTTTGTTTACTTATGGGTGAAATGTTAATTTCGTATAGAATATTAGCAGGAAACAAATGTTAAACTATTCATATTGCTTTAAAGGTGCAAAAAGGTTAATATTCCGTAATCGAACTGTACGCGATAGCGATAGATTTTTAAAAAAAAACATGCTTGAAAATTATTTCAAAAATCATAAAATAAATTATATACAGTTTTCACATAAATTGAATTTCATTAACATTTTTTCCTTTTTTAACAGTGTAAAGAAGAATATTCTGCGACGATTAGAAGTTAATAAATATGCAAAAAAGAAAGCAAAATTGATTGTTTAAATCATTTAAATAGATTTTTTTTTTAATTAGGCTTGAAAATTATTTTAACAATCATAAAAAAAATTAAATACAGTTTTCAAACAAATTGCATTTGAAATTAACATTTTTTTTCCGTTTTAGACGGTGTAAAAAATAAAACTGTGGTATGTCTAGAAATTAATAAATATGCAAAAAAAAAAAAAGAAAAAGAAGAAGAAGAAGCAAAATTCGTTGTTTAAATCGTTGCCACCGCCAATGTCACGTCAGCGTTATTTTGCTTTATAATATAGATATTTTAGAAGCCATTAATCATTATTCCTCATTTGGTGGTCATAAAAGCTACTACAAAACATTATGTAATTGAATTTTTCATATGTCTTTTTGTATCAAATTGAAATTGTGCCATGTAAATGTATGTTTTTCTCATTCCTTCAACCATATTTAACTTATTTCGTGTAATTCGAATGCTATGTAACTCGAGGGGAAAATGTAAGAATATTTATCTCATTTATTATATGTTTATTTATATCCAAAAAATATATAGTGCGAAAAATAAAATAATTATTTCTAAGTAATCTCTACACTTTGTTTTTTACTTACTGCTGTAAGGTACTTAAAATGACATATAAATAAATTTTACCCAGAAAATGCAATTTAGTAACTTTGCTTAACAAGCTTAGGGGAAAAAAAGTTTTTATTCAACAAAATGCAATTTAACGATTTTGTTAAACAAGCTTTGTAAAAAGAAATCTTAGCTATCCCACTTTCCCTTTTTTTACATTTCCCCCCTAACATCTGTATAAGCAATAAAAACTTTATTCAACTTCGAGATCAATTTCTTTAATCCAATTTCTTTTCCAGAATTTCGAAGTTTCAAATTTTTTAACAAGACCTTTATTTTACTTTATTTTATTATGCAAAGAAAATTCTCAGTGATAAATAATCATTATGAAAAAGCTTTTTAACTAAAAGAATTTCTGTATTATATTTCTTCCTGTTTTTATCTTATTAAGAGATGGTAAGTTTTAACAAATAAAATATATTAAAAAGAGGGGAAAAAATTGGGATTTATTGTTTTTGATTTTTTTATCTTGTACAATGAGTACTTTCAAGAATATAACCTAATTTATACATCTGATGAGTTTGCTTAGTTCTGAAATGTCCATCGGTTGATTTAACTTTGATTCAACATGAAATTGCATTTAAAAAAATTATTCTTAAAGGAAAAGTACAAAATGTCAAAAGGAAATAGTCAAAAGAAAATCATTATTTTTTGTATAATTTGCTTCTTAAGAAAAGATTCTTAGAGTTGTAAAAAAAAGTTTGTCGCTTACAGAAAATAAAAATTAAAAGATCATTCTTTAAAAAATGAATGACGATGAATCGTCACTGATTTATAAAACTATTTCGAGAATTAAAATGATTTAATAAAAATATATATTAATAGATGAAATACTTGACAAAAAAAATTTCATTGAAAACTATTCAGCATTAGAAAGCCTTTTAACTGAACTAATTTCTGTATTATGTATTTCCAGATATTTTATTTATACATTTCCAGATATTTTTTCCTTATTATGAAACGGCAAGTTTTGTCAAATAAAATATACAAATATGAGGTGACTATACTCTTCTTTCTGAATACTTTGTAGAATAATTTGCATTCAGATACCAGGTAACCCAAAAGTAGCTGTAAAAAATGTAACGCAACATATGCAATTTATTCTACTTACAATTATAGAATTCTAATAAAATAAATAACTCCAGTGGACCCATACGGATAAATTCAGCTCCCCCCCCCCTCTCTTGTACCTCTGGGGAGGGAGAGGGACGACAAAAACGCATCTCGGAATCTATCACGACTTTAGAAGATAAAGTTTTGGCAGAAAATTTTCTAGGAATATAAACGGATTGATCGTAATATGATCGATTGATACGGATTGATGAGAATATGATCAGATTTTTTTTAATTTCCTCCTATTTGCCTCCAGTGGGGGAATAAAATATCTGACGGCCTTCCTGATAAAACTTTACAAAAAAAAAATATCATCAACATATAACACCAGATAAAGATGATTTTCTTCAATTTAGCATTCCTGTTCTCCTGCGGTCTGTAAGAGGGGGAGTGAGGCGCGAAAAAAAAAAGTATCTAAAACTTGTCGAGGCCTCAATGATGAAATCTCATTAGATGATGCAGGGTACTAGGATATAAATTCCCTGTATGAGGATTATATGTTTTGTAAATCGGCCACCGCTGTCATCATGAAAGGGGAGGGGACACAAAAAAGTATCTCGGAATCGATTACGGCTTTAGAAGATAAAATTTTGGAAATATATTTTCTAGGCATATAAACATTAGATGATATTTTTAATTTGACCCCCTTACCCCCAAAGAGGGGGTGGGAGATACAATCTATGACGGCCTTCCTGATAAAACTTTACAAGATGAGGCCATTATCATTTTTTATCAAACCCCCTAATTTTTACATGAAGCTGAATATAATATATCCACAAATTTAAACTCTTATAATTCGTGATCAAATTGTCACAGCGCACTGAAATTTTGTGTACGCGAACAACGCGACATAATTTTACAGGGGATATTGTCCGTTTTTTTAAACGAAGCCCCATAAATTTTAGTATACACCGAATATAAGTTCCCTATAACAACAAACAGTTATAAATCGGATCAAAATTGTCGATGGCTACACAACTTTCCTATGGTAAACATAATCGTTTTAATGGGGGGGGGTTACCAATTTTTTTTATAGAAGTCTAAAACTTTTTTTAATCATGGGTATCTCGGGAGTGGTTATTGTCTAATTTCGTTCGTAGGTTTAAGAAACATGTCTTTTTTTACAGAGTTCGATATAATATAGGATTTCTCAAAATTCTTAAATTATAACCAATTTGGAGTGCAAATATTAATGTACATTTCCTATTGAAATGTACTTATTGGTTATCTCTGGTCACTAAAAGGATAATAAATGGTTAAAAAACAATTAAAAAATGGTTTAGATATCAAATACATCGTCCAATTTTTCGGCAGGCGTTCCGTGTTCTTGCGACAAAGGGACAATATCATATCTGCCAACCGACAGCTCATTCGAAAACATTTTACGCACGTTATCTTGTTTACTCACCACACATACATATGCATCGCAATTACAGTTCTTTCCTTACACTATAAGTATACGGAAAGAAATAAATACTGGAACTGATATACATAGCCATACTAAGAGGAGTTTAAAGTTGTTTTATTTAAATGCGTATATGTTGCATTTTTCCTCAATTAAATACAATAATTAAATTTCCAACGCTTTTATCAGGCCAATAAAACTCACGTAATTATTTTTACTGCCGCTTTTTAATCTTATGACTTCCACTTCAATGGTACGTTTGCGACTCGAACCCTACCTTCTAATTCAGCACAATGATAGATGGCACAGTCATCATGGCTAGTGTAAAAACAAATCTGACAAAAATCGTGCCCTTGAAGAATACTTATAGAACTTTAGTACTATAGACATAACGTTAAAAGTCACTAACTCGTCACTATTTTTCACATACCATTATCTCTATATGCAAAAATTAATGTGTTTGTGTGTGTTCTTTATGCCAATCTACAATTTTTGACCGATTTCCACGACACTTGATATACGTACGTTTTAGATCCCGGGTAAAAGTAATGGCTACTTTACAAATTTCTCAAAACACACTTTATCCATTTTTTCAACAACCTGCTATGGTTTATCTTTATCCAAATCTATAAAACATCGCTCATTTGCTGCAACATCGTCATAACTCAAAAATCACGATTTTTGAGTTAATACCATAGGGTTGGTTGGTTGTATAGGGTTTTATGGCGCAAGGTCCCATTCGGGACAAGCTGCGCCAAAAATACCATAGGGACAATTCTAAAGATATGAACTTTTAACTAATAGAGTGTCATTTTTTTAGATTACAAGATTGCCAACAGTATGGCAGTAGTGTCGAATTATAGTTTCCAAAAAATAATTATAATATTTAAAACTTCACATATGTTTCCTGAAAAATCGTGATTTTTGAGTTATGAAGTTGTTTGAGCAAATAAGCGACATGTACTTTGTATATAAAGCCAATAAAAACTCAGACCCACTTGCTATATTTTCACGTCTGAAATTGACGTCATTCTGATCAGATATTGCGCGTATTTCGTATTGAAAATTACCAATCCTACTATAAGTGTGTCAGAATAACGTAGTATCTTCCAATAAAGGGATTTGTAGTTAAAAGATGTACTATTTTCCAGATATTTCAATTTCAAGTGAATATTCAGGGGGAAAAATTAATAAAAAATAGTCTTCTAACTATGACGTCACTTTGTATCAGACGATTGCCGTGTGACATTAAACTAAATAAACGGTTAGTATGGTTTATTTCCTATTTCTTTTGTATATTACAGTTAAATCTTATAGCTAAACCTTATAGCTAAACTAGCCGCCACTGGCGACCAGTTTGGTCTCCCTTAAATGTATGTTAAACATTGCAACACGTTACATTTATTCATAATTTAATTTTCCCTTAATCTTTCGCCAAATCGGAAGATTCTAATAGACAAATCATGAACTTTTGCGATCATGGTAGCATTTCGCATATTTTTTGGGCACAGGTGTCATATACGCACGTTGGCGCGATTTTTCCCTCCGCCAATTTGGCGAAATTTTTTTTGTAAATTGTTGCTTATTTACTTTTATTTTTTTTTAGTTCTATAAATTATTTTTGATATGTATATCAATATTTATTTACATCAAACTATCATTTATTTATTTTTATTTCCTTTTTTAATTATGAGTATTTTTGTTAGCCGGGAGCACATGATAAATCGCCAAATATTGTTCTCATCACCATCATTCATACTACATTAATTTAATTTTAAATTATAAACCTGTCACTCATTTCATTTAAAATACTTAACTTTAATCCAAAATGCTTATATTACATAAATTTAAAATACTTCACACTTTTCATTTAAATAGAAAATAAATAAATAAATAAGAAATAATATCATAAATCAAAACATTTGATTTCAAAATCAAAGTATCTTTTCTAATTTGTACACGCGATAAATAAAAGCTGTATTAGCGATTTTAAAAATGCTAAATTTTGAGTCATTAAATATTATTATATGAGTTCAATTTACGTCAAAAAAGGTCCGGAAGGAAGTTGAGTTGTATAGCACATAATTATGGTAAACTTTGATTGTCTGACTGGTGCGAATTATTTTTTTGACGCGAGGCAGCGGTCCAAAAATTCATTCGCGGAGAACTTGCTTTGCGAATGATTACCTCTATGATTTAATATTTTAAATGTTCACGACGAATCAATCTTTTTTTTTTGGTTACTTTCATGAATAGAGAATTTGAACTGTGAACCTAATTTCGACTGAAGTTATTGCAGAATATATACATAATTGAACGTAAGTCATCTCTCAAATATTAATTTATTTTGAACGATCTTTCTTAAAATGTAACTTTTATGCAGTTTTATTCGAAAAAATAATTTTGAATAAAAATGGCCGCCTGGCATATGAAAAAGTGAAACGGCCATCCCGGAACTGTTGATGACAGTCACGTTACTTATGCTTTTATTTTAGAAGATGTTTTAATACTTTAGATGCAGTGGTTATATTTTCTAGTATATATTACTTCGGAAATGAAACATAGCAACAATATTTTTCTTTAAGAGTCTGTTCTTTCTCTTTTCAGATAAAACTTCATGACTGACGTCACGACTCAAAGTGTCTAACAAGGAAGGTCTCCTTAAAGCGCATACTCAGAATATTTTGAAAAAAATGCTAATGGAACTACTCATGTACGTAATGAAGGATCAGTCAAATTTAGCTGCGGAATCCCAGTAGAAAATCTGTAAAACAATAAAATACTTTGAGTACTTGGCGCAAAACGATGCGATTTGGCGAACAACACTTTTTCATCGCCAAATGCAAGCGATTTTAATGTGTTTGAAAATTCCTGGTAAAATAAGTGTTTAAATGTACTTAATTTTATTTTATGAATTTAAACTTCAACGATTAAATAATTTATTAATTTTTCGTTAAGCGTATATTATATACATACAAGTTAAGTATTGCTGAAGTTATTTAATTGTACACGGTCTTTCCGGCTGGAAAAGTTTTAAGTTATCTGTGCGATTAAGAACGTCTCATTATACATTTCGATTTTGAATAAGTCATTGTTTCCACGGTAACAATACTTTTCTCTTGTTGTCTCCGACACTAACAATATCGATTTCAAATTGACAGTGCTCAGAATCGGACAATTAATTATTTTTAGTTTGAAGCCTTTTTAATCCATTTAAATTTTGTTCTAAACCGTAGAATACGATCGTTAATTTTTTTTAGATGTACATATAAATGTATATGGCAAAACCGTAGTTATAAAAGTGAATTTATTTAAGTTAAATTCACTTAAACTAGTTCAGTATAAAGAGTAGAAATCGTTTTTCCTATTAGAGTATTTATCTTAAAATCGTATTTTTTTTTAATTTCATTGTGTCGCCAACCCAGCGATAAATCGCCAAAACACGAAATTTTCGTAATTTTTTTTACGGACGTTATACCGAGGTTCAGCAGCAAATTTTTTTATAAACGTATATATCCTCATGAGAAGAATATTCTGTAATTTCTTCTAAATTTTCTGAGTATGCGCTGAGTATGCGCTTACCTTCCTTGTAAGAAATAACTTCATTTTCATGTAACCATTATATATCTAATTTTTTTGAATGAAAAAGGGAGATTCCATTTAAAAATAATGTTTTATCATCATTGGAGGCTACAAAGTAAAATCAACATATTCAAGACATAAGAAATAGAATTTCACCTCTCTCCGTCATTTGGTTGAATATTTTTGCATTTATTTGCGTATTGTCAGATAAAACATATATTTTTTGTGACACTCGCCAATGAAAACGTGCATTTTCCTTTATATAAAACTCATGAATATTACTATTACAGTAGTTGCGTCAAAGGAACGGCATTATTTCTGATAGTCGTTTTAACGATTTATGTGGGAATACACAGAGCTGCGTTATTATGAACCCCCGCCGTATTTTTAGAATATTGTATTTCCATTTACTTTACGTGGAAGACCCCGCTGGTTAATACAGTTTGTTAGGAAAATAATTCGTTATTAAACAAATAACGCTATCTTGACAGTGGAATGATAAAACATTCAACAATACGTTTAAACAAACAAAATAAATTTCAATAACAGTAAAAGATTCTGATTTGCCTACTCTTAATCATAGTTTCAGACAGCCAAGAACTTTAACAGGACTATTGCAGATACATTGTTGCTGTCAATATGTTAATGTTCATAAAAATTATAAATTATCAATGTCTGCTTGACATAATCAAAGAAATGTTTTCTCGCTGAGCTCAATATTATGCAAGTCGCGCATGCTTTTCAGTAGTTTAAAAAAAAACTTTACTGAATAAAATCACTTTCTGAAAAAACGTCATTATTGTGTCGGCATAAGATAAGCGTGGAAAATAAAATATTTAATTAAATAACTGAGTTAGAAAACAAAATATTATTATTTTTCTAGTCACAAAAGGGTTTAAAATTGATAAATACGAAACCCGTTGTTCGGTTTATACAAAATTGAATACGATTTATACAAAATCATATTCACCAAATAAGGATTCAATCAAAAGCACAGTTTGAACGCTATCCTGTTTCCTCATTGACATATCGACATCACCGAAAATATACTGAAAACGGGCTCTGGGAACCTGGAAATATAAGGAAATTCTAATATACGCGCATACATACACACATCTACATACCAAAAGGTTTAAAAAAATAGCGAAAACGGAATGAAAGAACCTCAAACTGTAAAAATATCCTCATCAGGTTTTTAATATGATTAATGCAATACTTTCCTTGCACTGTATGCGTTCAGAAATTTAGTATGGAGAACTTTGCTTCCGTAAGTGTGATTTTTTTCAGAGCTGTTTATACATCAAACCATATATATCAAAAATGCATATTTATTGATGATTTTTTTAAAATTTTTAATAGTTTAATTTTTTTTCAGGTTTCTATATTTATGCTTTTTTACATATAAATAAATTTTTACACAAGAAAATGTAAGTTAATATATTTATTTAGCTTTATTAAAAATAAAAGAAATTTTATTTCGTAAAATACATCTAAATGATTTTGTGAAACAGACATTGTAAAGAGAAATACCACTGAATTAAATTCCTTCATTTATATTTATTTTTAATCACTTGCATGTATGCAAGTAATAAACTTTTTTTTAAGCTTTCAGATAATTTTTTTAAATCATGTTTCTTTTCCAGAATTACATAAATTTCAAACTTTGTAACACAAACTTTACTTTTTTCATTTTATTGTACAAAGAAAAGTCTTGTGATAAATAATCATCATTAAAAAGCTTTTAAACTAAAAGAAGTTCCATATACTTCTTCATGCATATTTCTTTTCGGATGGAAAAAATTTAACAGATGAAAAATTTAGAAAGAAGTTCAATTGTTTTTCCGCTGTACATTTTTTTCTTGTTTCGAAAATATTACTGCATATATTTGAAGTAGACAAAATAATTTATATTTATTGAAGAACTTTCTTTTTCCTGAAAATTTTCTGATGGAATTTTCTTTTATGGATTAATTTCCATATAAAAAAAAATCGCCTAAAAACAAGGGTTATTTTTAAATTAAATAGACAGAAGCAAATGATATTCTATGTAGTTTTTGGTTCACATTTCTTTTATCATTGAAAAAAGAAAGCTTTAATCAGAGGTGAGTGTGTTCTGGTATTTCGAATACCACTATTTCTGTAAAGTTATCTTCGTCATTTCTGATCAAAGAATTCTGGAATTAGATAAGATGGAAGTTTAGTATACAGTACAAATGTTGTTCCAAAAAGCGATGCATAGTCACACCTGATTTTAATGAATAAAATATAATAAAGAGGGGGAAGGGGATGGTTTTCTGAATATTATTCTCCTTTTGCAAGTACTAATATATACAGTTGAAGTGTGGAATATAATTTATTCCCATTGATGGATTCGTGTGCTTCTGAAACCCCATCCGAATGGTCACCTTCTCTCTTATTGATGAAGATTTTTCTGATTAATCTCATGCTTTTTGTATTTTGTATTTTGTATTTTTTCCTTTCAGTTTAGTTTTAAGTTTTTATTTTTGTATTTTGTATTTTTCTTTATTGTATTATGTACTACATTGTTAAAATATTCTTTTTCTGTATAAAATACTTATTTTTCCACAACGATAAATATCATTTAACTGCTGAGCTCTGTAAAGTATACTTTAGAAAGATCTCCCGCTCCTCATCTTCAATTTAGCAAATGCTCTTCTCCTCACTGTTTAACTTGCCCACTCGCTGAACAGTCGCAAATTGTTAGTAATGCATCCCACATTAATTTTTGTAAAGCATACAACGTTATTTATAGGATTAAATGTAATTCATACAATATGCAATATATTGGTCAAACTAGTAACCCTCTACATACACGTATTAATGGACATCGTACAGCCATTTGTAGTTATCAAATTTCTCGCAATTCTCTTAACTGCAATGTTGTGTATACAAATTTCAAAATAGCTTTAACAATATTACCATTAATATCCTCAACATACAAAACAAATTCCATGAATGCCTTTTTCTAGAATCTGCCTATATTAAACACTACATTATACACTTTATCCATATGGACTCAACCAACTCCAAAACATTAAACCTCACACTGTATATTCTACATTATCTAATATTATTAATTATAATTCACTGTATCCTTCACTTAATCACCACTTATATAAACAAACTACGCGTACACAAAGAGGTCATTCTTCTACATCCAAAAAATCATCTTCCAAATTAACTAACACTCAAATTAAAAAATCACTACATACCTTACAATCTTCTTATTATAGTAATTTTAGTTGGAAAACGCTTCGTAAATTTATTTTTACAATTCCAAAGAAAGATCGCACTCAATTTTTTAAAGTTTCTACTTCAAGTACCTTCACCACCCATTTCAGTGATATCTTCTTTGATCTACTCAATTTTAGGTTAAAAATTCTCAATGTTAACATTAATTTAAAAACAATCTTAAATAAGAGTAATTCGCACTTAATTATTACATTTACTAACACTGTTTTATTAAAATTAAACTTAATCATATTTTTAACAATGAACAATGTAAATTTCCACTTCATAGTATAAATATTAAAAGTACGTTTAAATACCCTATTAGTTTAGGGCGTCGAATATTTCTCGTATAATAAATTTTCTAAAACATTCAAAAATCATGGCACACATACATGTAAATGCAATGAATCCCAATTTTCAAAATATATTAATGCTTACCATGGACACATTATTACTGGTAATTTAGATATTGTCACTAATCCTCATTTATGATCTCTTATGCGTTTTGGCACTAAGTATCGCTTTCCTTCACAATCATTTCCTAAGTCCATCATACAACAATTCACTTATGACTTGGACGTTCTTATTTACAAAATTGCTATTAACTATAATAAACCAATTGAATTCTTTGTAGAATGGAAACATAATGTTTATTTTACAAGATTTTTTTATTTTACAAGACTATTTACAGAAATTACATATTGATAAAATTCCTGTTTCTTTCTCCACCCTTAAGCCGCACATTCGTGAACTACAAAACGATTTCATCATCATCTATGTTGACAAGGCTGCAAACCAGGATACTTTTTCACTCCGTTAGAAAGATTTCAACTTTTATTTTCGATGTTAGTACTGTTCTGGAAAAAGGTGAAGCCCCGCTTAAGGTTACAGACAAAGAATTGCAAACATTTTTTGATATAGATTCATCTCAAACTCAAAAAGAACTTTCAGAACAACTCAAAAAACCATTTCCCATCCTTTACACGCAATGAGAAAGATTCATAAAGAAAGGAAATTGGTGCTACACCAACTGAGTCAGAAGAAAAAGATGAGTATTACATAAAGCGCTTAAATCTCTTAAACAAGCAATACAGAAAATCATTCGTGTAAAAAATCGCGACATGGGATAAAATATGGATTTGTTACGAAAATCCAAAAAACAATGTGTGGATCTCAGTGAAGCCACAACTCAAATACATTGGAGAAAAGAATATCTGAAATGAATGTATTTGATTTTAATGTAGATAATCTGTTTTAATAGAGATAAAATTAATTATCTGGGGCATTATAATGATTTTTTTGTTAATGCATTGCTTATAATGAGATATTAAACAATCTGTAACACTTTCAGTATCATTATGATTTGAAAGGAATTCATGCACTCGAAGTGCATGAAACATGACATTTTTAATTAAAATATTTTCGCATTATTTAAGTACATATCTCAGTACTTTATGCATTTCTTACTTACATCTGTATCAGTGATAAAATATTCATTAGACTTTTATAAATATTCTTTTTTTATAAATATTTTTTCTAGATGTAGTTAAGCAATAATTTTTTTAATCTTTTTTTTCTATATTTATTATTCAGAGTAAAATCTATTTCATAAATAACTCAAAGAATGTTTCATTTTGATCGAATTTATTCTCATTAATAGAGTAATAAATCTCAGAATTTTCAAAAAGAACAAAAGGAAAAAAAAAAGAAACGAAAAGAATTTTTTGACTGTTACAAAAATTTACAAAGTAACATTTTAATGATAAAAGAAAAGAAAAGAGTGTGTATTATACGTGTTAAAAATATATTAGTATGAATAAATCATGTAACTTAATTATTCATATTGATCAAGTTACTTAGGTCTTGAATTTTCTTCGGTTAATTTAACTTTGATTTGACTTAAATTTTCGCATACAAGAAATAATAATCTTACATAATTGGAAAGGGAATTTTTAAAAGTTGTCAGTAAAATGTGATTCATTGATTTCCTTTATAAAAACTCTATCGAAAAATAGTTTCACGATGTGACAGAAAGACCATATGTCACTTACAGGGAATAAAATTTAAAAATTATGAAAACATATATCCTGTATTTAAAAACGATCTACAATTATTCGCTGCCTTTAGAAAGAACTATTAAGGGTTAAAAAGTTCATTATGATAAAAAAATAAAAAATAATAATAAGTCAAAGATAAAATAGGTGAACGTAAGTTCAAAAAATTGTAAAGCAAATGTGTAATAGGAAATTACAGAGGAAATCAGGAATTCTTAATTCCATATTGTTTTTTAATTCAGAAATCAGACTTACAACTTCTTAAATGCCGTTAAATTTTGGTAAGAATTTATTTGCATTATATTATTATAGAACTTATTTGCATTATAGGATAATAGTATTTTTTCATGATTTTGTCACTTACAGAGTATACAAAAATATGAAGTAGAATATTAAAATATGGTCAGCAACAAAATATCTAAAATAACAACTGTTCATTTAGTCAATTTAAAGTCGATTTAAAATATATGACGTAAAATTTGTCTTTATTTATGAAATTGGCAACATCTATGCGAAAGTTTTCTTTCAGAATGTAATATGCTTATATAGTATATACATTATTTCTGTTGCCAACATACATTTTTCGAAGCATGTACAAAACGCACAACAGTGAGTGGGGTATCATTTGAAAGGTTTTCGAATCGGTTTCTGACATAGTACACTTGCAATTCGTTAAAACATGTTTTTGATTGAAAACTGCAGCTAACTGAAAATCAAATCAGCATTGTTTTCATAACTGGAATGAAATAGATTTTTTCTAAAATCAATATTGCCACAAAAATAAAATACCGCATTATATCGTGCTCATCAATGATTATAAAAAAAATAAATGGTACAAAATAGATAAAGTGGGACATTGTTGTTGCACGGGTTTATTTTATTTTATGATTAAAAAGCAAAATTCAAATTCAAATGTTTAGAAGAAAAATACGCCATCGATCGATCAAAGCAATGGTATTTCACGTGCAGCCTAAAATATATACTTTTGTTATTTTAAATGAAATTGTAATTTACATCTATTCAATTTGTTTTTCTTTGACGCGTGTTTTTCCCCGAAGCGGCGACGTCATCCTTCATTGTAGTTAAAATACGACTGTACATTTATTTTGTGGCGCATGCCTTTTCCTGTCTTCCATCAATTTTTATTGTAACTTTCATGGAATACATGAGATGATATTCTGGATTCACTAATGTTGTTCGCAGATATTTTTATCCTTAATTTTTCTTTAGAAGTTTAATCTTGCATCTAAAAAATCATATATATTGCTAAAAGTATTAGACCGCAGTGCGAAATCCTCGCATGGGTCCACTGGTGTATATATATATATATATATATATATTTCTGCGTAGTATTTTCATTTCTGTAATATTTCAAATCTATAAGTACATGATTTCCTTCATATTACTGAAAACGATTTACATAGTTAATAGCGAAAAAATCTTCTATCCTTTTTTAAATGTCAGCCACTAATACAAAAAAAACTCTAAAGCAAACCGCATAATCATTGTTCGAAATCATTGGTGGTTCACTCACCTAAGGGCACTGAAAAAGTGTTGGACCAAGAAGGAAAAGATTTCGGCGGTCCGTAAGCCCAGTGATTTAAAACAGATAATTTTCTTTCCCTTTTTCTGCTTCTTTAGAATATATTGGTATTTATTGATATTTTGAAGTAAATTTCTGGTACATACATTGAAATTGACAAATGAAATTAACTAATTTAATGTGGAAAAATGGAAATTTCGAACATGAGAACGGAATTTATCGGGTGATTCTCCCCCCTCCCACCCCCTCAAAAAAAAGAAAAAAAAGACACTCCTGCATATACCCCTTGGTTAGAAAAATAATTTGAAAATAAACAAGAAGCGAATGTAATACAAGTCGTTTTACGTGAATCCGAAATGTTCCTGCAAGCAAATCTCAATTAAAACCCTTTCACCGTTTGAAGATTTTCCAATATTTCTATAAATATGCTTGTAAATCGCAGAATATATATATTTTTTAATTGCTGTTTGATGCTATAATATCTCTTATATCTCTTCATTCTATATACAGTTCAAAAAAGTATTATGTTAAAAATATTTTTGTCTACAGCAATTTTAACATGACTACATGGAACGGAAAAACACGGGCCTAACGCTTAAAGGGTTTTAAAGAGAAAAAAAAACTTACTATATATTTTTTTAAGTTGCCTTATTTGTTTCCATTACGAAAAATACAATGTACATAATAGCAAAATTTTCTTCTTAAATTTGGTTTATTTTTATTTATAGTATTTATTTATATTTTAATTTATGACAGTAGCTGTTTACATCATTTATAGTAATTTAATTACGGTTTACATTTGTGCAGTTAGAAAGTACATCTGATAATCTTTTCACGATTATCCAGCAATTTCGATTTTCCGGATATACCCGTGGTCCTGTGGGTTTTAGATAATGAAGAGGCAACTGCGATTCTACTTCTAAACTGAAAATAGCAATACAATTTTTATCCCAGTCACGTGGGAATTTCCGTTTTTATACTAATTTATCTAACTTAACTTTGCTTTTGTAATTGGTGTTTAAATCACTTACGGATAGGCTATAATTAAAAAAAGTGGATTCACAGGTGTGTTTCAGATGATAATACAACATTTTAATATTTTTAGAAGCTAATTATAAATTAATAAATTAATTTTAAAGCATTTTTCTGTTATCCCGCCTCAGGTAATAAATCGCCACAAATACTCTTTATGGTTACAACTGCATACGAATAAAAACAATGAAGTTAATGATGCGTCAAACCACTCTCACCAAAATATACCAACGGGCTGTGAAAATGCAACAACGCAATTTTTTAAACACTAAAAAGTAATCTCTCTCTCTCTGTATATATATATATATATATATATAGGGGAGACCGGGGCAAGATGACTATGTTAACAATTTTTGTTGTTTATCAATTTATTTTGAAGTAATAGTAAAATTAATTTTACATGAACTGATAGAGTATACCTTTGTAGTATTAAATACATTACCATTTAATTTTTCAAATAAAAAAAATAAAGGATAATTTTATTTTTTCATAACATTAACAAAAAGTCATCTTGCCCTAGTACTGGGGCAAGATGACTTTGGCCTTGGGGCAAGATGACAACACTGAAAAAGGTTGAACATATTTTATCTTTTGAATATGTTACATGGTTTAACAAATGATAACTGTGTTTTTACATCTTACAAAGTATCAAACTAAGCATAATGCAGTGTAACGCAATGTTGAAGTGTTTAGTTGTGCAGCTAACAATAGTCACAAATAAAAATGCCATTTTCATAATTGGAACATTTCTCATGCCACCACTCTTGGCATTTACAGCACTGGATCTATTCTTCTGTTGGTGGGTCACAATGCCGGAAGTTGGCCTTAAATGCTTTTTGAATTTTTTGGGAGGAGGGGGACCAGCGCGGGAGGGGGGAGGTCTTGACCCCGTCAAACGGTACTCTCCTCGTACCGATCGGACGCTTGGAAGTAGAGATACGGACCCCGATAGGGTTTTTCTTTCTGGAGTCATGGGGGGGGGGCTTAGCGGATGGCAAAAATGTCTTCCTCTGGTCGCCCCCTTTCGAACGACACCTCCCCCGATCCCATGCACCCCTTAGCCCTAGAGGAGACAGAAGCGCAAGGTCGTGCGAACAAACACACAGACAAACAAGCGTTTACAGGATTTAAATAGAATGGACAACATAGTTAGTTTAATAAAATCCGAAAAACGGGGCTAGATGACGAGCTCGTCATCTTGCCCCGGACTGCCTGTTTAAAAATATTCGTTTTCATTGCCACGAAGGAAGGCGATTAATTGACATTTATTCATGGTAGTAAGTAGTATTTAAACTAAGTTACTCGTAAATATTAAAGAGAAACGATATATCTGACCTGTATCTGTAGCAGAGCTTATTTACACATGCATAAAAGTTATAACGTGGCAGCGGAAAACAATCAAAGCTTCACAACTGACACAAAAATGGCGATTTCAGCATCTCTATAGTATTGTTTAACGAACGGCCGATAGGAGAGCCAGTAGTGTCCGGTTGATGCTGCCACCTAGCGGAAAACGGAAAAATTAAGATATTCGTCATCTTGCCCCACACTTCATTTTGCCCCGGTCTCCCCTATATATATATTATATATATAATAAAGAGTGTAAAAGAAAGAAAACGCTCTTTTATCATTTAATAGTTTAATAATAATTTATTTTTTATTATATGTTGAGAAAACAATTTAGAAATACTGAATAAATAGTTTAAATAATGTTTCTTTTTCTTTGCTTGCACTTTCTTACATGCGTAATAAAAAGGGAATTCTTCATAATCGAGTTCTGTGTCCACACCAGATTAACGCATTGTAATTTAAATATTTTAGAAATATCAAGAACTGCTATCTTGATATTAGGCGTCATTTTCAAGTAAAACATTAAATTCTTGTGGAAAAGTCTTTCTTTAAACTATTTTTAATTTTATACTTGTTAAATAATGAGTATAAGTAATTTAAATATTTAAACACTTTAAAGAATTGTATCTAACGTTGACATATTCATGAAAACATAAAATAAATACTCAATAGCAGACATTCATGTGTAGTAAAAATAAAATCGAAATTTCAAAACTTGTTTTATTTTTAAAAGCATCGTGTAATCCAATTTAATAAATGATATATGAATTTAGAAACTGATACAAAATATCAGATTATTTTGAATGAAATGCTTTTCACGTCACTTTATGGTACGAAAGCAAACCGCAATTTGCTAATGTAAAATAAGTTGAAAATGTTTCTATTAAATATTTCACAATGACAAAAGGTTATTTGACTCGAAGTATTAGAATATTTCTCTTTAATATGTGTTCAATTAGAATAACATATAGCTTCAGATTAAATTTGCAACTGACAAAAGGAACTTTTAAATCGAAATGTATAAATAAATAATATTTGATAAGTGTGTTTAATTTTGAAGTTTTTGTATTAATTGTGTTTAATTTTGAGTTTTTGTATTAATTGTGTTTAATTTTGAAAGAATATTTATAACAAAATACGGTACACATTTTGCGTACATAAAAGTATATTTATTTAAAATGAATAAGTGACATTTGAGTGACAATGAATTTGACAATGAATAAGTGACTCATTGGTTATTAAAAATAAGATTAAAAAACTGTTCTGATAATTCCATTTTTTTTTTTTTAATATTTTCTTTACAGTAAGGTAAACTAGTATACGCTCTCAAAAAAGTCTGTGCATTCTGCACATTTTTCCGTCGATTTTTCACGAACATTTTCCGTTTCACAGCGATTTGACATTTTTCCTCAAATCACGGAAAATTCCTGTAGTGGAATGTAAATTTCAGGAAATATTTCGTTAAGATTCTCAACACAATAAAATTAGCGTCTTCACGCATGCTTGCAAAGAAATCCGGGATGCGTTAGGCAGAATAATTACGATTGAGAACAATGGTGGTAGTAGATTGTACCTATCGATAAAATTTTGAAACGAAGTGTAGATATAATTGTACCATTTACAGCATATAGTTTAAAATAATTACTTCTTTTTTGCTTGACTGAAGCAGGAATAAATTCGGTATTCAATATTCTCTTTAAAAATGCAAAAATTCATGTGGCAGGAAACAACGTAAAGCTCTGCCCAATAGTAGGTTTAGCGGCAAATTCTGCTGCTGAAAAACTGCTGAAAGTTTGTCGTGATTATCGTTTATATGTTAAAGATAAAACAAGAGGTTTACGCTTTCTTGTGCATAGTGGAATTGATTAATTAATTATAGTGGTAGTAACAATATTTCTTATCAAGGTTAAATCTATTCCTCGACTTCTACTCTAGAAAATAATTTGAAGGTAAGTTAATTTTATATTTTCTGTTTTTCTTGTTTAAATGTATATCTTTAAATTAGCATTAATTTATAATAATTGGTACTAAAAAAATTTTTAATTTTAGCCTGTTCCGTCCGTTTCTTGAAAGTATATATATATATATATATATATATATATATATATATATATATATATATATATATATATATATATATATATTTCAAAATTTAAGCTAAAATTGATAAATATGAATCAAGAAATATTAGCGGTGGTGTAATTGAACAAGTAACAGTGTTTATGTTATATCAGATAGAAAACTCTAATATATATTTTTTTTTTAATAAAAACTTTGAAAAATTGTACGTTTATTGTCATATTATAAGTTTAAAATCCTGAAATGTTTTGAGTGGGAGCTCAATGGAGTCAGGAATTATGAAATACATGCTGAAGATTATCATACAAGTAAATAAATAAGTAACAGTATAAACGAGGGTTAGATTATTATTGTGTAGCAATTTTCAGCTTTTATTTCACAAATCTTGATCCCATTTTAAAAATTTCAGAATTTTAAAACACACAAAACGTAAAAATTTCAAAATGTTCATAAACATTATCTCATTTTTTTATTTTTAAATTTTTTAGAAAACGGAAAATATCCGTTCTGTAAACGGAAATTTCCATTACGGAAAATCCGTTAAGAGACGTGGAAACATTCGTTTTAAACTCGAATATTTTCAAGACGAAAATTATTCTCAAATCGCAGGGGTATTCCGGCAACTGTGCTGCTAACAATATTCCGTTTTTAGATGGATTTGTTTGCGAGAGAGAGCATATGATGTCCTCTAAATGTTTGTAAAACTGAAAACAGGTATTTTTTAAAATCTCTCTCTATATTAAAAAAAAAAAAAAAAAAAAAAAAAAAAGTAACCACCGCAGCCGCAGCCGCTGTCAATGAAGATTTTGTGCCTTGAAGTCTTTCTGGACTAATATCTAGAAAATTATTGCAAATAAAAATTTAAAATTTGGTGGTTATATAAAGAAATTATCAATAAACACGCTGAAGTAGACAGTTTTTAAATCGAAGAATTATTTTAAGAGATATTTAATATTAAACTTGGTCAAAATAATTTTCTTATAAAAGTTTTATAGAAACGAAAACTATGCACAGGAATTTAACCATAATTTGTAAGGATATAGTTGACAAGGTTGCGGTGTGCAGACTGCAATTATATTTTCAATTTGACTCATTTTTTGAGGTTATATTTTAATTTTATATTCAAAATTTTCATTATTTTGAAAAAGATTTACTTCATATTTCATAAAATCCATTATTTGAATTGTTGCCAATTTGTAAAATAGCGCACAAAATAATATTCCCTTTCAATTAAGAAATGTATTTACACGTGACTATTAAAAACAGAAATAAAACTTTAAAATAATAATTAAATGATCACGTGTTAAAAGCAATAAATGTAGAAAATTACGTAATAAAAATATACTTGCGCGTAAATATTAAAAACAGAAATACGAATAAGTAGGGAAATTTACGTCACATTTAAAATGACGAGGCTAACGAAAAAGAAAGGCTACCGCGGTACTTTATGCGTATCTTTTTTTACAGACCGCGAGAGTCACGTGATGCTCGAATCCACCAATGCTACATTGACGAAAAGAGCATTACGTCACTCTAGCGGTCTGTAAAAAAAGATAAGTGGAATGCACCGCGATAGCCTGTCTTTTTCGTTAGCCTCGTAAAATGATCAAATAACAATATTTCGAAACAATTTCAATTAAAAATCTGGAGGCACGGCAGTGCCTCTGCCAAGTCGAGAGAGGACAGTCGTAAGCATACTTTTCTGGAAGCAACTCAGGGCACTTTTGACTCCTCCATATCTCCGCTCTGGAGTATCCCAAAAATTTGAAACTTCGTGTTTCTAGAGTATTTGACACACAGGACCAAAATTTAAAATTACAAATTTCTGTCTTTTCTAGTTCAGACGATATATGAACTCAAACATTCGATTTTTTGTCACTCACTCACTCACTCGTTCACGCGTCATCAAAAAGATTAAGTAGATCCCGTAGCCCTAGAAACTTGACATTTGGAAAAAAAGGTAGTGTTTAGGATACAAAGAAAGGAAAAATTATAAAATCCGAAAAATTCGAAAAAAAAACATACGAAAATTCAACAAATTCCATCAAAATTGAAAATTTAAAATAATACGATCTTGTAGTCTTAGAAACTTAAGATTCGGTGTGAAGGTAGTGTTTAGTATCCAGAAAAAGAAAACATCAAAAACACCAAAAAAATCGAAAGCAAAATTGAAAAAATCGAAAAAAATCGAAAAATTCCAAATAATCCAATTTTGTTGCGCTAGAAACTTGGAATTCGGAATAAAGGTAGTATTTAGGATGCAAAATAAGGGAAAATTAAAAATTCCGGAAAATTCGAAAAAAAAATTTCAAAAATTCGAAAAATTCGAAAAAAATTGAAAAAATTGCAAAAATTAAAATAAATTGCTAAGGCTTTGCCTTAGAAACTTAAAATTCGCAGTAAAGATAGTGTTTATGATTCAGAATAAGTTAAAATAAAAAACGCAATAAAATTCGAAAATAAAATAAAAAAATCGAAAATATCGGAAAAATCGAAAAATAAGGAAAATTTGAAAATAATTCGATTTCATAGCGCTAGAAACTTGAAATTTGGAATAAAGGTAATATTTAAGATACTAAATAAGGAAAAATTCAAAAATATGGATAATTCAAAAAATACCCATAAATTAGTGCAGACGATATATGAACTCAAAGTTTCGATTTTTTGTCACTCACACACTCACTCACTCTCGCGTCATCAAAAAGATTGGGTAGATCCCGCAGCCACAGAAACTTAAAATTTGGAATAAAGCTAGTGTTTTGGGTACAAAGAAATTAAAAATTATAAAATCCGGAAAATTAAAAAAAAAAAAAAACATTCGAAAATTCAAAAAAATCGAACAAAATTGAATATTAAAAATAACACGATCTTGTAGTCTTAAAAACTTAAAATTTGGTGTGAAGGTAGTGTTTAGAATTCAGGAAAAGAAAACATCAAAAACACACAAAAAAATTGAAAATAAAATCGAAAATTCGAAAAAAATCGAAAATTTTCAAATAATCCAATTTTGTTGCGCTAGAAACTTGGAATTCGGAATAAAGGTAGTATTTAGGATGCAAAATAATGGAAAATTAAAAATTCCGGAAAATTCGAAAAAAAAAATTCAAAAATTCGAAAAAAAATTGAAAAACTTAAAATAAATTGCTAAGGCTTTGCCTTAGAAACATAAAATTCGCAGTAAAGATAGTGTTTATGATTCAGAATATGTTTAAAAAAAAAACGCAATAAAATTCGAAAATAAAATAAAAAAATCGGAAAAATCGAAAAATAAGGAAAATTTGAAAATAATTCGATTTCATAGCGCTAGAAACTTGAAATTTGGAATAAAGGTAATATTTAAGATACTAAATAAGGAAAAATTCAAAAATATGGATAATTCAAAAAATACCCATAAATTAGTGCAGACGATATATGAACTCAAAGTTTCGATTTTTTGTCACTCACACACTCACTCACTCTCGCGTCATCAAAAAGATTGGGTAGATCCCGCAGCCACAGAAACTTAAAATTTGGAATAAAGCTAGTGTTTTGGGTACAAAGAAAGGAAAAATTATAAAATCCGGAAAATTAAAAAAAAAAAAAAAACATTCGAAAATTCAAAAAAATCGAACAAAATTGAAAATTAAAAATAACACGATCTTGTAGTCTTAAAAACTTAAAATTTGGTGTGAAGGTAGTGTTTAGAATTCAGAAAAAGAAAACATCAAAAACACACACAAAAAATTGAAAATAAAATCGAAAATTCGAAAAAAAATCGAAAATTTTCAAATAATCCAATTTTGTTGCGCTAGAAACTTGGAATTCGGAATAAAGGTAGTATATAGGATGCAAAATAAGGATAAATTAAAAATCCAGAAAATTCGAAAATAAAAATCAAAAATTCGAAAAAAAAATCAAAAAATCGAAAAAAAAAAATTAAAATAATTTGATCTTTTGGCCTTAGAAACTTAAAATTCGCGGTAAAGATAGTGTTTAGGATTCAGAATAAGTTAAAATAAAAACGCAATAAAATTCGAAAATAAAATAAAAAAATCGAAAGAAATCGAAAAATCAGGAAATTTTGAAAATAATTCGATTTTATAGCGCTAGAAACTTGAAGTTTGGAATAAAGGTAATATTTAAGATACTAAATAAGGAAACATTAAAAAATATGGATAATTAAAAAAAAAATCGAAAATTTCAAAAAAAAAAAATAGAAAGAAAGAAAGAAGAAGAGAGAAATTGAAAATAATATGATCTCGTAGCCTTAGAAACTGAAAATTTGGTGTAAAGGTAGTGTTTAGGATTCAGAAAAAGAAAAAATTAAAAACACAACAAAAATTTAAAATAAAATAAAAAAATCGAAAAAAAAAACGAAAATTTGAAAATAATTCGATTTTGCAAAGCTAGAAACTTAAAATTTGGAATAAAAGTATTATTTAGGATACAAAAAAAAAAGAAATAAATAAAAAATCTGTAAAATTCGAAAATTCGAAAAATTGAAAAAAATTCGATTTTGTAGCTTTAGAACTTAAAATTCGGCGTAAACTTATTGTTTAGGATACAGAAAAGGGGAAAAATTAAAACACAATAAATTCGAAAATAGAATAAAAAACTCGAAAAAGATCTGAAATTTCAAAATAATTCGATTTTGTAGCGCTAGAAACTTGAAATTTGTAATAAAGGATACAAAATAAGAAAAAAATTAAAAAATCCAGAAAATTATAAAAAAAATTCGAAAAAATCAAAAATTGAAAATAATTTTGTCTTGTACTCTTAGAAACTTAAAACTTTGTGTAAAGGTAGTATTTACTATTCAATAAAAGGAACAATTAAAATATTCGTTAAATTCGAAAATAAAATCGAAAAATCGAAATATCTTTAAGAAATCGAAAATTCGAAAACAATTTGATTTTGTACTGCTAGAAACATTAGTTTTAAGATAATTGTCCTATTAGCTAGTACAACGCCCCTAATTGTTTTATGTGTTTTCCCCCGGATTATGGTTTTCTTTTCTTTCGTTTACGAATTTCGTTATAGAAAAGTTCCGCTATAGACTGGCTACGATATAGGCAATTTCTTTATAGACAGGTTTGTTTTCTTTCACAGGTTGTACTCTATTTACTTCAAATATGAAATATGGATTGTTAAATGATGTTAGCCCCACAAAAATTTTCACAGCTCCCCCTACCCTCCCGACATTACTGGCTGGTTATGGCTTGATAGTTCTTTCTAAATAAAATCATGGTGACTCTAAGATTCACATGATTTATCTCTAAATTGAACCTAAATGATCCTAAGAAGACGGATCAAATAATTACTATATTGGCAGGACAATCGGGTAACTTAGAATTAAAATCGAAAAATCAATAAATTTATAAAATGTCGAAAATTTGAAAATAATTCGATTTTGTATTCCTAGAAGCTTGACATTTGGCAGAAAGGCAGGGTTTAGTACACAAAGTAAGGAAAAATTAAAAAATCCGTAAATAATAAAAAAAAGACTAAAAAAAAAAACGAAAAAAAAAAACATAGAAAGAAGGACTATAGTTTGATTTATTGGAAATTTCCGGAAATTTTTATTTTGGATTTCTTTTTATACTAAAAAATTCTTTTATGTTAAATATCAAGTATCTAGAGCTGCGAGTAATATCTCAGATGGATAGCACCTATCCTGGAAGCAATTGAAAGTACTTTTGACACTCCCCCTCCCATAACTTAGTGCTTGCCTAGGAACCTGAAATCTCTTTTTATGTACAGTACTTTGCAAACGAAACTAAAGCTTCAAATTTTTGATACCTGTAAATAATAGGGACAGAGTGTGGGCTTAGCGAAAATCAGTGGATGATCTCCCAAAAGAACCCAAAATCAAGAAAAGGAGGATTACTTACAAAAAGAAGTGAAATCTCATCAAAAACGTCACCTGTAAAAAATGCAGCCAAGTCTCGTGACTCTTTTTCCGTAAAAAGTACTGAGATCGTGTAAAGCCAAGTTTAACTATCTTATTAACTCTGAAATTTTCATTCACAAATCACTCCTAGTCTCTGCATCTTTAGTTAATTATTATTTTGTGACTTGGCAATTACACATCACAGGGAAGTTATTACACCTTACTATGTTATGGAATGGGATGAGATAATATGATTAAGGCTAATTATATACGCACAGGGAAGTTATTACACCTCAATATGTTATGGGATGGCATGGTATTATTTGATTAAGACTTATTATATACATCACATTCTCGGGCTACGTAATTGCCAAGTCACAAAATAATATTTAACTAAAGATGTAGAGACTACGAGTGATTTGTGAATGAAAATTTCAGAGTTAATAAGATAGCTAAACTTGACTTTACACGATCTCAGTACTTTTTACGGAAAAAGAGTCACGAGACTTGGCTGCATTTTTTAGAGGTGACGTTTTTGATGAGATTATATTTACATGAGAGATCAATTTATTTCGACAAATCTTTTACCTATTATTGCAAATTTTAAAACAGCATAAATAATCATATTACCTTTCCAATGTCAAAATTCTTCTATTTGTTTATTTGGCGTTACAGTTTAGCGATAGTTTTTTTTTTGATCGACAGGATAATGGATAAGTATCAAAAGACAAATAAACGTTGAATTAAAAATTCCTCGATGAAATAACTAATACGTGTAACGCATCTGATGTCAACTGAATGTGACGCGACGCCTCGATTATGCACGTTTGGCGTTAAATCATATATTTTGGCGACAGTTACAGTTGTAATCTGTTTCAACATCAGTTGATTCGACCTTAAAATCCCTCAGTCAAAGGAAAAATAATGTAAACCCGGTTACAGCAGATCGCCACTTGTCGTTTAATTATAATACAATCTTCCGTAATCGTTTTAGAGATGATCAAATCAGAGTGTTTTTAAATCATGCGGTTTTAGAACGGGGGTTGGCGAGCGTAGCTCGTAGGAGGCAGAGCCCCCTAGTAAAGAAAAAAATAACTATTTTATTTGTACTCTGTGTTTCAAATTAAACAAACACTTAAAACAAGTTTACGTAATTCATTGCATATGTTAAAATATAACTTATATTAAACTGATGACACATTAAATAAAATGTAAGATGCAAATATCGGATATAGATATTAGAAATCGAAGTATATTTAAAAATTATGATTTTCTTCTCCAGAGAAAAAATTATTTGAAAAAACATCCATATTATATTACAAACAAAATTATAGATCAGTGAAACTAAAAACATTTTATTATTTTTTTATTATAAGATAATATAGATCCATAATGGTATGCCATATTCTTAAGCTATCGGTAGGAAATAGTCAATTTACGAAAAAATAACATTTTTAGGTTTAGGATTTATATAGAGAATTTGTTAATAGCTAATTTATTTAGCTTAACAAAGTAGTTTTGGTTTTGTATCAAGTCAATTAGAAACGAAGGTGTTAAATAATTTGTAAAGTTTCATAAATTGGCAATACCAAACATGCTATGGTCAACTTAAAAATAACATATATCAATTATATGGCCATGCGACGGCTATTACGCGAGTTAGAACGTAGACAGACGGAGAGACAAACCGAATTCATAAACACTTTTCAACAATGTTCAAAATTGTTAAAAATGCATTAAAATTTTTTGCAAACTTAATTTGTTTTTTCTTTAAAATATGTTATAGGGCTTGAACTAAAAGAATGTTCATACTAGTACAAAAATTTTCCAAATTACGGTATGTTAGATGAATAAGGATGATGTAAAATATACCACATATCTTGTATTGATGCTTCGACTTGCTATAAAATGTTTATTTATAGAAGTGGCCTAAAAGATTTAGATCATTCACACATAAGTGCGTGAGCATGCTTTCGATACTAAATTTATTTAAACTAGATTCGCATGTACCATTTCTTAAGTTTCTCTAAATTTACTCCAACATTCTCAATATACTACATGCAGTGAAAAGTCCCATCACTCGCTATTAGCTGGAAGAACTAACAAATTATCCATAAGTTTTCTAGAAAGTACCATCCTTCAAAAGATTCGTGTCATTTCTGCTATTTTTTTAACAATTGAAGTAGTACAAGTGACACTACTTTTGCCTTTGTAAAAACAATAGACGTAAGAGAATTTCGTGTTTTGATTAAACATTACTTTTTGTCGAAAAAATACACAGTCTAAATTCAAGAAAGGCATTTGAAGCATTACGGAATATCTCCTATATTGTAAAAACTACTTTCAATTGTTTAGCGAATTTAAATGCGGCCGATTCAGCACAACTTTTGATCCACGTTCTGGATATCCATTTGAGACATCAACTCCAGAAAACACTAAAATGTCCGCCATAATGTTTTGTATGACAGCAATGTGAAAGTAAAGGAGATATCTGATATCATAAAAATAGCGACACAATGTCTTAGGAGCATTTGGAACAAACATTTGCATATGAGAAAGTTTTGTCCGAGAGGGGTAAAGCGTTTCCTCACAACAGACCGAAAACAGTAACGTGGTTCAGAGCTTAATTGGCAATATTTCAGCGTCATCAAAATAAGATTTCGTACCGATTCGAAATGATGGATGAAACATAGATTCATCACTACATACCTGAGTCCGATGTGTAGTTATACGAGTAGTTGGAACTGGGTGAAAGACGCCCAAAGCAACCACAGACGCAAAAATCAGCTGGAAAGGTCTTGAAGAATATATTTTGGGATGCACGTAGCATAATATTTATCGACTATCGCGAGAAAGTAAAAACAGTCACAGTAGAGTATTATGGAGTATTATTATTGGATTGTTTGAACTTCAACAAAAAATATCAAGAAGAAAAGACCTGATATGGCGAAGAAAAAAATGTTGTTACACAAAATTTAAACTTTCTTAAAGAAATCAAGTTCCATGCAACCACTATATTAAAAAGAATATTTCCTTAAGTTATTACAAAGCCTGCTGGCAAATGAAGTGAAAAAATACCTCTAAATATCAATATAACAAAGCATACTTCCGAAAGAATAATTCGTATAGTGCAGGGTTAAGTATGTCGCAGAAAAAAAGTTAAAATTAAATATATTTTCTTAATTTTCTCAAATTTTCCTATTTTGCCTTTTTTACCGTGAATTGGCCTGTAGGTTCTTCTAACAAGAGAAAGTTCCGAAATCGGACACAGAGAATGTTATGAACATTTGTGTAGTATTGATAGAATATAGTCAATAGATAAACATATGAAAGTATTAAAGTGAGATATCCTAGGAGATCAATAGGAAAACAAGCCCCAAAGTATGTGCTTCATTTACGTTTGCGTATGTAACTGAATACATTACCCTAATTTCTTAGTGGCTACGTAACACGACGCTTTTTATGGCGAGAGTTCGATCCCCGAATATCACACGAAGGGTTTTCGAAATGTAAAGATACAATGCCACATACTCATTCAAAAAACTTTTAATTGATATAATGTCCATTACAAATTACTTACTGGTATATACCTTATTTTTGACATAGATGCCGTCATTGTCCAAGTATTTGTTAAGTCTGGGTACAAGCTTTTGTATCCCAAAGTCATAGAAGTTTACCGCCAGTTGTCGAAACCACATTTCAACTTCGATTTTGATTTCAGTATCGTCGTGGAAGTTTTGTTTAGGTAAAGGAATAAGTGGTAGTCGCTGGGTGCAAGGTCGCTGGAAGCATCAAAGATCACAGATGGCTTACCTGTTCTAGGTTCTTCATGAACATTGGTCCTACATTCAGAGAAAGCGCAACACCATTTCGTTACATTTTGTCGATTCATGATGTTCCCATAGACGGAAACAATTTCTTTGTGAATATCTGCTGGACGATCACCTTTCTTAAAAAAAAAAAAAAAAAAAAAAAAAAAAAAAAAACTTATGACGGAACGTACTTTATATTTGGCGGGATTCTGTTTTGCCGCAGCCATTATAAACATGTGCTATACGAAACAGACTCTCTGTTTAAATAACGCATAACTGCGAGCGAAAGGCCAAATGTTGAATGTTACAATATCTGTTGTCAACGCGCACATTAATATATTTTTTTTTCTTTTCCTGCTGTCTGAGGTGTATTTTTACTTTTCGAAAATTCCTCGTACTATATGCAGACAAAATAATAATCAATTATATTAGAATCGCAATTAAAAATATATACATAAATATTTAAATGTGAGGGAAATATAAAAAATAGAAACACATATTTTTGCGCATATATTTATTTGTTTATTTAGACAGTGAGGAAGTTTTACATATGATTTTTTAAATTTTCATGGAATTACTGAATTGTAAAGAAGAGAAAAAAATTCACACAGTTTGTATTTGTTCTGACGCCAAAATTTTAATTTTATTTGAAATTGTTTAAAGTTTTTAACACGATTAAACTCCTATATTTTGTCAGCGGCGTGGATTAAAATATGTTGTTTACTTTATTTTTTTCCACTACCGTAATAATTAAGTTAAAAAAAAAACAAAAAAAACTTGTTCTAGTTATACATAGATAATTCCGAGAGTAAAAAAAATCCTGCATTCAAAATTTAAACAGTAAATTTTTAAAACGCATAACATTTTAATTATCAAGGTAATAAAAAAAATGCATTTTTTAATTTCATATTCCGTATTTTAATCCAATTTGTTACAAAAAGTTTCTTCGTGAGAGTTTATTCGTGTAAAACCTGTAAACAATTGTAAATAAAAGAGCAATTTTGTCGACAGAACAAGTAAAAATTGCATGATTTTTTTTCATTAAAGCCGGAATTTTTTTTAATTTCATAATTAAAACTCTTTCTTTATAAATAAATGAATAAATGCGGAAAAATATGTCTCTATTTATATCTGTCTCAAATTCAAATAACTATTTGATATGTTTTTTATTATAAGTCCGGCGCGCTACCAACCGCGCTTCGGAGCCACTCACAAAAAGACCAATTTATCCAATTATGTACGTAAAAAAGTAAATAAAGCTCAAAATTTGGGGCTTGTTTTCTCAATACTCCATGATCATGGTATATTATTGCTTTTATATATTTATTGACTATATTCTATAGATGCACAAATGGTCACCACATTCTCTGTTTCAAACCTCCGAATCGGCGGTGACGAGATAAAATGTGCTTTATAAGCCATCATCGCTGGAAGAAATGTTTCACTTTTTTAAGCGATGGATGTAAGCGATTTTAGCCATTTAATCGCAAGAATATTTTCGGCACTTTAGAAAGAGAGAAATATGTCTTAATATAGCAAGACCATGTATTAAAATACTATAATATAACCTCATTCAATTTACGCAAAATATCGAAAAGCATTCTTTTATCCTCAGAAGCCTCAAAAACCAATAGATTTCTGAGATTTAAAGAAGTATCTCTGAGAAAAAAAGTCTATTTTGCTGCCCGTCCCTTTCGGAAAATTTTAAGACTAGTTTTTTTTTCTTCAGTATATTGATCAATTTTACCAATCTGCTATAAACGCGAAATATCATTTTTTCTTTCTTCTATCTTTACAAGAAGGAAGGATTGGATTCATGAAAATTTCCGGCTTTTGACGGATTTATACGTTTTAGAAGGTCTTAAATAAGATTTGATTGTTTTTAGAAAATGTCTGTCTGTCTGTCGCTCTATCTCAAAGACTAATGCACGGAATTTAATTAAACTTTATATTTAGTTAGTCCCTGATATAAATTGATGCTGATTAGTTTTTGGTGTAAATCTCCCAGCAGGTGGCGTTGCTATGCTGCATTTTTTGCGATTTTCTCAATAACTCTGTCTCAAGAACAAATGCACTGATTTTCATCCAACTTCAGATTCTGTTAGACGTTAACATAAGTTTTTGATTAGGTTTTGGTGTAAATAGCCCAACAGATGGCGCTGCAATGCTACTTTTTTCATGATTTTCACGATAGCTCTATCTCAAAAACTATGGCACGGATTTTCACAAATTTCAGATTCAGTTAGACGTTGACATAAATTGTTGTTGATTAGGTTTTGGTGTAAATCTTCCAACAAGTAGCTCTGCTGTGGAGCATTTTTCAGTATTTACACGATTTTAGCGATAGTCATATCTCAAAAACTATTTCACAGATTTTCATCAAATTTCAGATTTAGTTAGACGTCGACATAAATTGTTGTTGATTAGGTTTTGGTGTAAATCTCCCAACAAATAGTTCTGCTGTGGAGCATTTTTCAGGATTTACACGATTTCAGCGATAGTCATAGCTCAAAAACTATTTCCCAGAATTCAATAAAACTTGAGATTCGGTTAGACCTTGATAGAAATTGGTGCTGATTCGTTTTTATTGTATGCGAGACTTGTGTGAGATAGAAGAAAGTTTTGAGATTGGCACATCCGACTAATTTCGGATGCTAGCATTTAACGCAAATAATCAGTTTTTCGGATGCTACACTACAAAAAAAATTGTTGAATTTACGGTATAATACAGGCAGATGGGATGCTAGTATTATACCGCAAAATCAACATTTTTTTTCAGTGTATCAATACTTAACAAAGATCTTAAACAGACAAACATGCTAAATTTACATCGTAAGATGAACATTAATTTTTTAACATTATTTTGTGACTGTTGTGGATATAAAATTTCTGTTAAAATTTCTGTTCTTGAGAAAGGAAAGTATCCGAAAAACTGATATTTCGTGTTGATACCAAGTTGAGGTAACTGGGTAATGCACTGTAAAAACTACTCAAAGAAGTTTCCGAAAATTATGAGCTAGAAAAAAAATGTTTGTTCAGAATTGCTTCTTTCTGAAGATAAAAGAATGCTTTTCGGAATCGTGGACAACTCGGAAGACTATATTTCTTTAAACTTTCTTGCTAAGTCAAAAGCAATTCTCTTTTTTTTTTATAGTGAGAGACCATTGAAAGGAAATAAGGCGAATTTTTGTTTCCATGTAAATATCTTCAAAGGGTAAGCCAACATAGAACGCATCAATATCTATTTCGTCTGTTCCTTCACTGTAAAAAATTTGGTGTAAGGTTCCTGAAAAAACCTGTAGCACTTTTCAGCCACAGATTTTCCCAGGAATTTCACCAAAGAAATGCCAGGAAACTTACACAAGTTAGTTACACACAAAACTTCACAAAAAACATATGGAACTTTACACAGATCACCGATCACTCTTTTACAATAATTCCGAAAAGTTACACAAAAGTTCAAAAGTATACCTGAGAAAGCTAAGGAATGTTACACACAAAACATATGGACCTTTTCACAGTTGATCAGTAAATTCCACTTTCTCAAGTATTCCGAAAAGTTACACAATATTGTGGAAGATGTTACACCAGATTTTTCGGTATTCTCGGATCAGCAGAAATAATTCGAGAAAACCCAGGAATGTTACACAGTAAACGTCAGGAACATTACGCAGAATTTTTACAATGTTTTCAAAATAACTGTTTATATTCCAATTCGTTGTGTTGAGTTTCAATTACTTCAACCAGTCCATTTAGCATTTTAAGAAAATTATTTTCTATTTATATTTAAAATAATGATTTTAAAATATTTTTACTCTCGCAGTCTTTTTACACTGTTAAAAAATTTGTGGTGGTTTGGACCAAATGCTGGGATTTCAGTAGCTGAAACCTTATGGTTGCAGCTAAATAGCACGAAAATTTGTCTCAAACTAACACAAAATATTTAGTAGTGTTTGTCGATCTAAATGGCAGCTTTTTTTCTTCAACATTTTTTTCTTCAATTTTTTTTTTTTTTTTTTTTTTTTTTTTTTTTTTTTACATATTATGAAAAAAAAAAGAAAATTTTGTCTATTCTTCTCAGAAAGCATCTCTATATTTTATTATTTCTAATTTTAATAGTTATTTAACAATTAGAAAACTAAAATTCATTCACCTTGAATAGTTTAATTTATACATTTCTGTGCAAAGATAAAGTGACAAAATTTAACACATATAGTATTTCAATCTATGATCATTTCTAATGTCATTTTTTAATTAATAATTCTTCGAACTACCTGTTATTTCAGACATTATTTTAATCTTTAAAACATATAGACAGGCACTGTACATTCTTAAAAACACATAAAACCAGTCCACCCGCTAAAAGTTTCATAAAAGTAGAATATTTTCGCCTGTTGCCTCAGGCATCTTCAATACTGATGTTTCGTTTTTTTGCTCTGTCAGTCCGATTTTTCTGAAACTCCCCTTCTGTTCCTTCCTAACAGCATGTGGCGCCACCTGGTGTCAATTTTGACGTGATCTACGTCGTTGCAAGTTTTTGTATCTGATGTGTATATCTCTATTGCCTCTCTCTGTAATGCGTTGTTTTGATTATTGTAATTAGCTAATTTTTCAACATTATTAAAGTCTATTTTAATTGGGGATGTATTGTTTAATCGTATTCCAGTCCCGACATACCTTATTTCTCTTATTGCTGGAAAGCACTTCATAGCCTATGCGTCAGATATGATTTTTCTTTCTTCTTTTAGTAAATAAGTTTTTTTTAAAGAAATATAACACTCTTTATTTTTTTAGTTACAATTTTTACTTTTTAGTGTTTAAAATATTTCGTTGCTGCAGTTTCACAGACGCTTGGCATACATTGGCGAAAGTGCTTTGGCGCATGGTTAACTGCATTATTTTTGTAACTTATAAACTGCTATAACCATAAAGAGTCTTTGGCGAATTATCAACTGCAGACAAATAACGAAAAAAAAGCGTTAAAATGTAATCATTAATTTATAATTAATTTTAAAAAATGTTAAAATGCTGTATTGCCATTGGAAAAAAACCTGTTTGCATATATTTTATAATTCTGACATATCAGGAAGTGAGTGAAAAATCGATAACAAAATTCCATTTTTACGTACAAAAAACAAGATAAGTTACATAAAGGAGGGCAAAAATGGTGTTACCCTTTGTCTTCTTCCGTTAATTGTGTATATATATGCATTTCTGGTATAATATACTTTTGAATTTTTAAGTCATACTTTGGTAATGAGCCAAAATTAGATACTCTCAGGAAACAAACACGAATAGATTTAAAACTGTTAAGTAATTCATAAAATGATCTATACTTCCAAGAAATCCTAAAATTGAAGAAGACATGAATGAATAATCTGAAATACTCATGAAAGTTTCATTCTTTACGTATAACCTTAACAGAAAACTCTTGGCATGGAGTAATAAAAAAAGTAATAACGCGCCCAAGTAAAATCTTGAGAGATGTTACTCTACAAACACTGGAGAGACAACATAACGTACTTGGATACACTCCAGGTGAGAGAGTAAATGTAATATCAAGAAACATCAACCTTTATTCACTCTTTGAAAACGGAACGAAATTATTTACAACCTCTACTTTGGCAGCGGTTACTCATACGAGTCTAGAGGTGGTGTGATTTTTGTAGTTGGGTGTAACGGTTTTGTGCTTTAGTTTTTATTCAAGCACCATTCAGAGCATAAAAACCGAAATAAAAAGTATCTGGTAAAATACATATTACAAGAGCAATATGTTTCAAACGTAGCCCAAGCCAAAATGTTATAAATTTTGTATCTTTATCTTGTTTAGCTTTCGAAATTCCGATTTGTACATTTTGTTGTACATATGAAAAGTTTCTTATGAAGATTTAGATGCAAGTGTTTTAAAATAATAATTTGTAGATTTGAACAAATGTGGTTATTCTACTGTGGTATTCTGCTATTTTAACTTGAAGTTGGTATAATATACAGGATGTCCCCTCGTATCATTGTCCAATAGGTAATTCCTAAACCATTACTTTTAACGGTAATGTTTCAAATATTGTTATTTATTATTGTTGTTCATGAAAACCATTTACACCAAAATTGTTATTTTGTTTTAAGTTACAAAATTGACATTTTACAAGAAAAATCTTAAAAGTAAATCATCATAACTCGGTCCTAAAAATTTAAATTTGTCTTGTTTGAGTTTATAAAGTATGGATAAAGTTTATCTAAATAGTACTTATAGGATTCTGAGATCTAATAAAATCTAAATTTCGTAACTTAAAAAAAACAATTTGACGTAAATAACTTTTAAAAATTAAGAACAACACTTAAAAAATTTTGTAACTTGAACTATATATAACTCTAAAGCTAACGGTTTAGGAATTAGCTATTGGACAACTATAAGAGGAGACACCTTGTTTAAAGTATAGTTAAAAACTAAATTTGGAATGTTTTTCATGTTTAAAGAATATAGCCATGAAAACGTTTATCATGTAAGACTGTATTTCCCATTCTATTTTTTTTTCAATCATTTCCCATTTTTTTTAACAGCAAACAATTCTTATGAACAATGAAAAGAGGTTCATTCCATGCAAAATGAGCAAAAATTTAAAAAAAAAAAAAAGTTGTGGCCACTTAGTAACCGATTTTAATAAAATTTGGTACACAGATTCAATTTATATTTAAATAGAGCTATTCAAAAAAGCTTGACAAAAAATAAAATATTTTGGCAGTTCTGGACATTTAAAAAACTTGTGACATAAAATGGCTTGTATGGAATCACTCAAAGTTGCAAGTTTAAAGTTCCGTATCTTGAAAACTATTTAATATAAATGAAATTTTTTTATAATATTATAACCCGTGGACAGTTATTATCATATTTATTTAGTAATAATAAGTTCGTAACACCATAGTTAACCTTAAATTGGTTGTAAAAATTGAAAAATTGAAAATTTTTGAGAAAATTAAAAGCGTTATAAAAATCAAAGGAATTTAAACACATATGTGAAATTGATGTATGATGTAATGTTACATATGAAATCCAAATTTCTCAAATTTGGAAGTTACCATTTATTTTCTTCATCTTCAAAATAGTTTAGAAAATTTTAAAAAATTACAAAATCACAATTTTTCTTCTTATACATACTTAAAAAATCAAATGAAGGAAAAATCTGACATTAACAATATTGCATAAGCATAAAGTTCAATATGCTTAAAAAAATTCAAGATTGCCTTTTTGATTCCTAACATAACAGAAATGGGTTCAAAAAGGTAATATTTGTTACGCTCTATGGGCTATTTCATTTTAAATTTGTGCGCCTTTTCTGCCATCTTGCAAAAACAAAAATGAAGTGGTGACATCTATATTGATCTTTGATTACTATATAATTGTTTGTTAAACCACTGCCCCGTTTAAATCAATAATTTATTCTACTCTAATTTAAAATATTGTTGAGGAAAAATAAACTGAAGGCAAGAATGAAAGTTTTTATATTTAAAATATACACTTTTATCTATAAGTCAAATAATTTAAAAATTATAAGATGTTTCCTTCATGTTCAAACAAGTAATAGAAATATTGAATTTTCCCCTCAAAGTTTTTCATTGTTTATTTTTTTTTCATTAAGGAATAAAAAGGCAAGAATGAAAGTTTCTATATTTAAAATATATACTTTTATCTATAACGTCAAATAATTTTTAAATTTTAAGGCCTTTTCTTCATGTTCAAAGAAATAATAGAAATATTGCATTTTCCTCTCAAAATTTTTCATTATTTATTTTTTTCTCATTATGGAATAAAAATACAATTACTAAATTACTCCAATCTGTTACTTATTATTCATTCTTAATCATAAATAATTTTTGATAGCTAATAAATAAATAATTTTTGATATGTCTTTCCACTCCTACGGCTAATAATGAAAATTGAAATTTCAAGCATGTAGACAGAACCTCGATCTTATATCACCTTTTAATGTAAGTTTTAATACTTAAATAAACAATCCTGAAATCTATTATTTTACATTTACTCATAAATAAATATGATCTACTTATATGCTGATTTTCATTAAAATCTATGACATGTCAGCCACAGCTGCTTTGCTCATTTAGCATGGAATGACCCAAGACTTTCCTAAAAATAATTGTCATTATAACTTACTAACATAAAATTTTGTATTAACAAAAATGTTTTCAACTAATGTATAATTTTGCCATACTTTTTTTGTGGCTTATAAGCATATTAGTAGCACCTGATAAAAGCACAAGCTAAAAAAGCATTGGTGCCAGTCTAATCAACGAGTAATATATAAAAAAAACGTGAAAAGTTTTGCTTATTACAAATATGGAAATTAATTTTAGATTAGATAATTGGATGCTTGAGTATGAATGTTTTCAACAGCTACAGCACTCGTCAAAATCGAACAAATTTCGCTATCACAGTGCCACCTTCAGGCCAATTTCTTCCAAAACTTTATACAAACCTTGGCTTATGACATTACATTTAAATATAAAATTTCGGCGAAAAATATTCCTTAATTCCTCACTTAAACAACAAAAAATCAAGAAAATCGTTCAAAAACAACTATTTACATCACCTTTTTCTGGGGGAATATACCCATTTTCAACTGGTACATGACGGTCACAGTTAAAAACATATATATGAAATTTCGGTCAATTATATGCATCACTTGGTACACTTTCCGATGATAAATAAAGAAAATGGCACAAAAATCGCTATCACAGTGCCCCTTCAGGCGGAATATCCTCAATTTCAACTAAGACCTGCTGGCCATAGCCAAAAACATCTATATGAAGTTTGGTTCAATGCTATGCATAACTTCGTACACTTTCCGATGATACAATAATAAAAATAGCACACAATTCGCCATCACTGCGTCACCCTCCTTTTTCTACAAAATTTTATCCAAACCTCGGCCTATGATATTAAATTTAAATATAAAGTTTCGTCGAAAAGTATTCGTAACTTGTTCACTTAAACTACCAAAAGTCGCGAAATTCACTCAAAAATCGCTACAACAGCGCCCGTAATATTTCCAATTTTACCCGGGACCTACTGGCATTAGCCAAAAACATATATATGAAGTTTTCTACAATTATATGCATAACTTTTAAAAAAACTTTAAAAACAATTGATTAAATCATCAATTTGGCATTAATTTCGGGAAGACTTTGTCATACTTTGCAAACGTCTCCATGGTTTTTTTCTTATAAAACAAGCAGAAACAAATTAATAATAACAAATTATTTTTACTTTAGTTTCCAAAGCTGTTTCTTTCCATGTTTTCTCAGAAGAAGAAGGTATAAAGAATTTTAAAAAATGGAAAATGGAAAATGGGACGCAGAACGGATACTCTTAAATAAAATTCCAAAAAACCACCGTTGCAAATCATTTCTTTCTATGAAAGCAACAAGCAATAAACTCAAAGAAAACATCTTTTTAATTGCAGTTCAATTCTCACTGTTGTAATTTCTTTTAATGCTGTCTCAAGCACAAAAATCTCGAAATAAATCGCATTTTCACGCAGTAAAAAGAAATCATAAAAATACTTTTTCTTTTAAGTTTTATTATTTTAAAAAATAAATATTTTTATAAACCCCAAACACAAATTAATATTTATTCTTTCCTGAACACCAAAATGAAAAAAATACTCAAAATGAATTATTGTTTCAGACAGTATATAAATTTGAAACATTATTTTAAACAAAATTTAAAAAATTAGATGGCAACTTAAACAAGTGGGTAAGTGTGATCAAAGATCGCTCAAAGGGTTTCGTTTAATATTCCTTTAAAAACACTTTATTCTTTCTTTAATAAATTCAAACAAATTTCATTTAGCAACAACAACAAAAAAAAAAAAGTCGTTTTTTATAAAGTCAAAATTTACCGGTCTATTTTTTCGTTTTTTCGAATATCTAAACAAGCCAGATAGCGGGCCAAGCCCGCTATTATATTCTGTCATAATAATATCCGTCATACGGACTAAATACAATATTTAAAAAATAATTTCAAAATTAAACAAATTGTACACCTTCAAAATGTTAAAATATGCGAATATTTCCATAATCGGATTTTTATCACGATTCAATATGTTTCTCAAACTCATATATTTACCATTCTCTATTATTTATACTGATACTCGCTTTGTATTATTCTCAAACATCTGGAAAATTAGTTAAACTTCCCATATGACGTCAGATTTTCTTTTTAATTCTCTAATGACGTGATATTAATCGGCTTTGTTTACTTACTTATACTCATACTCCTTGTATTATTGAGAAATCTTAGACATTTTCCGTTTTATTTCGACTATGACGTCAATCAATTTTATGTCATATTTATCTTTTTTTCAATTGGTGAAACTTTTTATTTCATTTTCCTTTTTCACGTGGAATTCGTCCGATAGAAAATTAATTATTGTGGAAAGATTTTCATCGTGGATTTTTAATTTTTGGTATCTGCTGTAATGAAAAATGTTTAAATTTAAAAGGAAAAGGCTGTTATAATTTTGGTTTTTTATCTCTATTTATTAAAATAATACGAATTTTTCAAATTTTAATATTTTCAGCTCTTTACAGCAGATATTCTGATTTATACACAAAGTTTCAACTCTGTAAGTTATATGGTTTTTGAGAATGGCTCTGTGACGGACAGACAACCGAGCGGGAGTAATAGGGTTTCGTGAGATGAACGAAACCCTAAAAATTACTCGTGAAAAGAATTATATAAATAAATATGCATATAAAAAATGAGCAAAATAGGATATTTTTAAATAATAAAAGTAAAATTTTGTATCTCGGACCATTTCAAAACGCCAAAAGTGAATAACTATTTTCTTACCTTGATTATAATATAACTTTTCTTTCAGGGGAAAGCAACATAAATCAGAAAAGATGAATATATGCAACACATGGGGTGAACTGATGAGAACGAGTTAACTTCACATCTTGGGCGTGCGTTTTACCAGCTTTATAATGAAGTACCTAACGTTGCCATTACGTGTAGCAATCATCTCAGATTCTTCTTCTCTTTTTTTATTTCCAATTTTGAGCTAGAGAAATCTCAAAATATACGGGATAAGGATATCCGGGATAATATCCTGGATACAGGTCTGGGTCAGGAAAAACAGCGTGTTCTTGCCAATTCACAAAGGACACGAGGTTTGACACATACCTGAATGATATCCGCGTAGAAGCAACGGGAGTAACAGAGAAAATCTTTCAGGAGGTAATTTGTTAACATTAATATTCAACTTTATCCCGAAAATTCAAAACAATCACAAAATAATACATTGACAGCATAGGAGAAAGAAAAGATGATTTGTCATTAAAATTCTGTTTTGGTTCTAAAAGAAATCTAAATCAGATGAGAAGATTATGCATAGTACTGGAACCCCACCCCAGAAAACCAGCAAAATTGTTATCAAAAAACATTTAAGCCAAACAAAATTATTGAACCAAGAAAGCTTTTCTTGGATCAAAGATAATCATCCAGCATATTCCTAATGGATCTTATTTACAAAGAATATTTTGTTGTGCAAAGTATTCTTTTAGCAGATTGTCATTTGTTTTGGTTCCCATCATTACTGATCCTATATAAAAAAAAAAAAAAACCTTTTTCGAAAACTAGTAATTAAGGTTAGAGAAATGAAAATTCTGAATCAAAATTTCTACAATTTTTTTTTCTAAAATTTCCAGATTTTTTGCCGTTAAAATAGATTTGTGCTCAATATACATTTTTTTTGTCCTTTTACATATCAAAAACGTTGCTACATTACGAAAATATACAACATATCAATTCATTGGTAATCGAAATATATTTAAGAAATCTGCATGATTGCGGAAGTACGGACGGAAAGACAAACAGACGATCCGAAATGATAGCCTAATTTCAAATGTGTTGAAAAGTTTTATAAACAACAATAAACCTATAATTTCATAGAAACTCGACAGAGTTTCTCGCTAAGCACAAGAAACAACAAAACAAAAGAATTTTCGCCATGTCCAATTCCTCTCAAGATGAAATACACTGCAAGAAAAAAATGTTGATTTTACAGTATAATAGTAGCATCCCAGCTGCCAGTATTATACCGTAAAATTAACAGTAATAAACAGTAAAATAAGCAGTAATACACTACCACGCATGCGCGGCAGAGTATTAAAATATATTAAAATATATTAAAATATGTTTATAGGCGACCACAGTAAGCGCCCTACTAAAAGGTTCTCCTTATTCCCAATTGATCCTTGTATTAAAGGGCATTATAGCATGTACAGTTCGTTTACAGGGTCACTTAAAATATATCGAATACATTACAGTCTATAAATATTTACTAAGTGAAATGAATTTTAATGACTTTATTTTATTGAAATCTCTGTAGTTTTATTCTGGTACTTTAAAAGTAAATGTGAATTCAGTTTGTTAGCCTGATAGTCTGACAGCTCGTACATTCAAGTTTCCACTTTATTAAAGATGTTCATATTGATTTGATTTTTTTTTTTAGTACAAAGTTTATTTAATAGATGTTAATCATTATTGTAATTTAATTTTTACTATTGACATTTTTGTCAAATTTCACGTAAGTACTTTTTTAATAGTATTAACTGAAATGTGGGTCTCTGTTTTCAAAATTAATTGATAAAAACAAAGTCCCTTTGTTGCTTTTTCTCTCACAAAATTTTGTAAGCTTCTAAATAGTTCGAATACTAAATATACTATTTATTTATGTTAAATCACGATTTAAGACTTTTTAGAAGATCTCACATTACAAATATGTTTAGCCGATATACCAGAACTATATTAAAATCTAAATTAAGACAAACTGTAAGTTTAGTAGAAAAATACGAATGAGATATGGATATGAACGGAAATATCATAAAGGTTGCTCCGATCAGAAAACAGATTTAAAAATTACTATATTCAGTATTCAAAATTTGACCCTTTAATTGAACCTCAACTTCTTACTTGGAAAGTTTGCTTAAATATGAAATGAAAGTTATGCTCTATTGCATCCATTCGTTGTGTTCTTATTGGCCATTTTTCTATTCGTAATTCTTAAAAGTTTAAAAAACAGGCGATACGCAAAGTACGTACATTTCTTCAGGGAGTACGTGAAGCATAAAAGATTGGAAGTCACTGACCTAGACATTGGATTGAAAATTAATATATATGTATATACATATATATATTGTTGATACCAGAAAAAAAGAAGTGAATAATAAATAAATAAGATATTCTAAAATAATTTAAAGGCATAATGAAAAATGCTAACACATTTTCTTCTACCGTTTTTTAACACTTTCCAACCTAGTTGAAAAGTGTTTATGACTTCGGTTTGTCTGGTCGTTTGCCGTCTGTCCGTAAATACTCCCGTAAATATGCTCGGATTGCCTTGCAATTTTTTATGTTATTGTCGTTATCTATAGCACGTTCCCTATTTCAACTGAAGTGTGTAGCACTTATAGTTTTTTTACAGGGACACTCAAAAGAATTCCGTTACATTACGGTCTATGGGGAAAAATCATTTGCGGTTTATTCTAATGATGTTACACAATTGCAAACCCATTGTAATTGATATATATCCTAAGGTGTATTACAAGAAGCTTAATATGGAATAGGGTGTGCATAGCACTTATAGTTAATTTACAGGGACAGTCAAAAGAATTCCGTTACATTACATCTATGGAGAAAAATCGTCTGCGGTTTATTTAAATAATGTTTCACTATTTTAAACGCATTGAAATTTATATATATCACTAAGGTTCATTACAAGAGGCTTACTACAGAATATTGTGTGTATAGCAGTTATCGTTCATTTACAGGGACACACAAAAGAATTCTCTACTGTCTGTTAACAGGAATTCCTGGAAGTGCGTTTTAAGTTACTGAACGCGATTTTAAATTTAACTCACTTTTTGTTTATTACGTGGTGTGTATAAATTCTGTAGATCATATGCAGGGAAGCACAAAAGTTCGCGAAAACATTTCCGTTTATTGACAGAAACTCCAGAAGGAGAATTTTAATCTGTGCTACGCGTTTCTTAGCTGAACTAAAATTTAGCATCCTATGTAGTATATATACAAATCTATAGATCCTATACAAGGCTGAATAAAAGTATTCGGATATTTTTCCAAATATTGAATATGTTGAAAATTCCTGAAATTATGTTTTTAAATATGTTATGCGTTTTCCAAATTGTTTATTTAGATGCTATCTTTCAGCTTATTAAACGGTATGATTTGTAAAATTATTTTGGAAGCGTTGGAAAGTGTTACATAATGTATGCTTGACGCATGATTTTTCTTTCTTGTTTTAACAGAAAAGGCTTGAATGTTCGCGATCTGAATGCCTAAAAATAAAATAAATAAACAAATAAATAAAATATAAACACGCATATCCTACCCAATCTTTGAAAAGATCTACGGAGAGGGAATTTTTTTCCCCCTTACCAATAAATGAATTGCGTCATTTAAAGTGTAAAAGATTCTCAACGCATGGACTGAGGTATCAGGGATTGTCCCGTTTATCTCCACCAGAAGCGCAAAATTGAACGTGACGCTTAAGAAAGAAAATGCCGCACACTTTTGTTGGCATTAAATGCCGTTTTCATTGTCTAGGTGGGGATGGAAAATTTTAAATGGACATTTTTGTTGCTTAATGGTGCTATTAAAGCGTAAAGTTTATTTTGGCAGTCGAAGAGTTTGGTGTTTTGTTCACCGACATCTTGCCTATTTATTTGTGTCACTTCCTGTTGGTCTTTGTTGTACTAATATTAAATGGATTCAAAAGAATGGGAAGTATTGAAAGAATGTCGTAAACAAAAACAGAAAAAAAAATAAATCAATAAAAGTGTGCACAAGATTATTTAAGTAGACTTTATTAAAAGAACAAATAATAAATAAAAGTTTCTTAGAACAGAAATTTGTAGTTCTACATAGAACAGCTAAGAAGAATTGTATACTTTGTTTATAAAATTGATGTTTTTGAAATTTAAAGCGATAAATGAATCGTAAAACTAACTATACAAACATTTCCCTGGATAAATTCGATACGCTCTAGAATGGCATAAAGAATCTTAAATGAATTTTTTTTTTATGCTTGATGGGGCTATGAAACCGAAAGTTTATTTTAGAAGGCGAAGAGCTTGGGTTTTTATTTATTTTTTTTAAAAGGCCTATTTATTTCTATCACCTCACGTGTTTCTTTACAAAATATACGCCAGAGGATCAAATAAAAAAGAACTTTTTAAATATAAATAGATTTCTTTTACTTGTTGCTATGATAATTATGAAAAGTTGTTTGCGGTCTAAATATTTTTTTGCCTCGTTTCATTTTTCATACATTCATTTAGTTGCTATTATTATGAAAAAACACAAAGTACCTAGTGTGGTGGCACAAAGTATATTCAGAAAACATTCAACAAATTATAATGTCAAATCCACTGAAATTCGCCAGAAATTGAATGTGCAAATCAGAAATGACACCCTACCGAGGTTTCAAGATGTAAGTGGTAAAAGTGTTTTAAATATGGCGTTAAAGAAAGTGAAACAAGGCGATTGAGTATGAAATACCGCACAAAAAAGTGAAACTGCGTCACTGAAGATAAGACTGGCAAAATTCTTACTAATACTTTTGTGGATTTACGGGGTATTGTGTGCATCAATTTTCTTTTTGTACGATGTATAGATAAGGCAGTATATGAATGTTAATTTTTCGAGTTAAATAAACCTGCACATCCATCCAAAAAACGTTCCATTCCGATCCAAATGTTAATCTTCTCCTGGACAATCCAATATTTCACACATGTAACGAAACAAAAAAATTACTACAAATCTCTCGATCGAACTTCTTTAATATTCCGAACTTATCTTCTTACTAACATTTATTTGGATCCCCTTAAATAAGTGTTTTTCATAAGAAAAGAAAAAACAAATAAGTATTGTGCAGCCTGATTTATGCACATTCTAGTTCTTCTATTATACAAGAACAATAAAAAAAAACTCCAAATTTGCTGAAAAAAGTGTGTAGATGTTAAAGAAAGCTATCTAGGAAATTCATTGGTATAATTTCGGTTAATAATATTTCAAAAATAAGCTATTCAAAAGTCTCTTTTATATTATTTCACCCACTCTCGTATATAAAATCGACTTTTGAAGTATTCAAAATTTCAAAAAGATGTTATAAAAAGCATCATAAAAAGTGTGATTGAGAATTATAAACTGTCATTAACAAAAGAGTGTGATTTTTACACATTCTATTTCTTCTATTATATAGAACAATAAAAGAAAACCTCCAAATTTGCTAAAAGAAAAGTGTGTAGATGTTAAAGAAATCTATCTAGGACATTCATTGATATAATTTTGGTAAATAATATTTTAAAAATAAGCTATTCAAAAGTCTCTTTATATTATTTCATCCACCTTCGTATATAAAATCGACTTTTGAAGTGTTCAAAAGTTCGGAAGGATGTTATAAAAAGTATAATAAAAAGTGTGATGAAGAATTATAAGCAGTCATTAACAAAAGATGAAATGATAAAATAAAGTCTTTTGGAACAGAAAATTGTCCTACTACAAGATATTGCATAGAATATCCTTGGAGAACGGTGCTTTGCTTATAGAATGATGGATTGTTTTTTTAATTTACTTAACGTTTATGCTAAAAAAAAACTGCTGCTTTCTTTGTGGATGTGACATGGGAACTTTTAAATGGATATTTATGTTGCTTAATACTGCTATTGAGTTCTGCATTCCTCAAAAACCCCATTATCTCTTTAATTTTACATTCAAAATTTGAAGAAATTGCACTAATCCACAAATCCATATCTAACAAGTAAGGTCTCCATAAGCGCAGACTCAGAAAAATTTGAAAATATTACAGAATATTCTTGTCATGGGGAAATATATATCCATAAAATAAATTTCGGTGGAACTTTGATATAGCGTCTGTAAACAAATAACGAATCATTAAGTTTAACTTAAATAAACAAACTTTTATAGCTACAGTTTTGTTGTTTACATTTACATGTATATATTTAGAAATTTAACTATAGTATTATACGGTTTAGGACAAAATTTAAACAGATTAAAATTGCTTTAAGTTTAAAATTACGGTTCTATTCTGAGCACTTTCAATGCGGCTTTGTTATTGTTAATGTAAGAGACAAGAAGAAAGTAGTGTTGTCATGGAAATAGTGAATTACACATACCGAAGTTTCTAACGGCAGCGCTGTTAATCAGGCAGTTACTTTTAAAATACACATAAATTTTATCCAACCGATGAAACAGTGTAAAATTTAATAACTCCAGCAACACGCAACTTATATATATTATATAAACTTAGATAAATAATAATAAAATATTTCAGAGTTTAAGTTTGAATTCATTGATTTGATTGACTAAGAGGGACTGCTCAGACAAGGAAACCAAGTCTGTATAGCATAGTATCCCTCCTGGTCTCTTTATTAAGGTCTTAAAAAAGTTACAGTGTTCAGCCGCAGCTGATGCCGCCGAAAACGCGACAATGAGCGGCAAAACATAAACATAAGAAAGAAATATAATACAGACGACCCTGCCAGGAGTGCTCCAATAGCGAGCAAGTGACAGGGACTGATTAAGGCTTTTACAGGAGTGGTCCATCACTGCCGGAAAACAGATTTTCCCACGCGAAACTGGGCAGTGAGGGGCATCAGTAGGTGTTGGAAACTACAGGGGGCAAAGAATTGAAGAATTGTGATCCGACAGACCTATGTTAAATTTGAGAGGTACGTTAAGTGGTCAAAAATGCTTTTTAGTTTCTTCTTTAGAAGTGGGCGAGTTAGGATATTAGCGAGCCAAATTTTTGGAGGGTTTTGAGTGCACATGAGATGCCATTGGCTTGTCAGTGTGCAGTGAAAATATGGGTGAGATGCTGTACGCTATTCACCGCACTCGCATTGGTCTGAAGATGCACATTTGAATCTGTGTAAGTACTGGCGGAATGGTCCATGACCAGTAAGAAAATCTGTAGTGTGAGGGGTGAGGTAAAATAGTGTGTAGGAGACTTTGGGGATTAGCGTATGAGTATGTCGGTCTTTGGTTGAGGTAGTCCAATATACTTGTCAGTCTTTTAAAATATTTGTTTTTAATGTACGTTTGATGTAGCTATGTGCGAGTGGAAGGTGGTGATGTTGGTTTTTTTGTGGCTTCTTTTGCTAGAGTGTCAGCCAACTCGTTGCCAAATATGCCCTTGTGTGCGGATACATTACCAATTCGTGCGCGGCTTATGATAGTTAATAGCCTTTTCTTTATATCAATAACTAGTGGGCGTTTGGTTCTGTGGGAATTAACTGCTTGCAGACTAGACAGACTGTCGCTATATATCCAGTACAGGATTGTGTCTGTTTGTGCGTGGATCTATTCGAGTGCTTGGAGGAAGGCATATAGCTCGGCTTGATATACCGTGTTGTTGTCGTCCAATCTGTAAGCCCACTGGTGGATGTTCGAGGCACCTTCCGTGACACAGTAAGCTGATGCCACGCCGGTTGCTGTTCGAGATCCTTCAGTTAAAATTGTTGGCAGTGTGGATGGTGTGTACGTGTTACGATCTGTAGTTACTTGGAGGTGTGATATTTCTTCTGCTGGATGTAATTGTCAACCATGGACTATTCGTTCGATGCTTTCAGATGGAAAATGCTGTTCTACTCTTTGACTGTGTGAAAGGTGTAGGATTTTGCTCTTTTTATATTCATATTCTAATGTTAAGGTGATGGGTGGTATACCTGTAATTACATTTAGTGCATCGGTTGAGATGGTTTTATAACCACACGACAGTTGTAGTAGGAATGGTCTTTGAATTAATGTTAATTTTTGTTTGCTTGTTTTTGTTAGTTTACCTCCTCAAATTCCAGCCCCATAAAGAATAATCTTTTCTATAATTTTATTGTACCATATTTTTAGCATGTTATTAAAGATCCCCCAAGATTTCCCCCTAAGTTTTGATGCATTGTGGTGGTGTTTGACTAATTTGAGTTTAAGTTGGTTGATGTGTGCTGTCCAGGTTTGATATTTATCTATAGTGACGCCTAAGATTTTCATATGTGCTACGTGGTGCAAGCTAGTTCCTTTAATCCGCTGTGTTGGTTCACGCTCCAGCTTGCGTGGTTTGGCGAATGTAAGGACCTCTGATTTTCCAGGTGATAGGTGTAAGCGGTGTGTATTTAGTAGTTGGCAGAATACTGCGAGTGCTCGAGCCACCGCTGTTTCTAGGTCCAGACGCGTGCGTCCCGAGAGAACCAGGCTGAAGTCATCAGCAAAAGCATATGCGATTATGCCCTGACGTTCCAGCTCTAAAAGAAAGATGTTTGCGATTAGTAGCCAGAGTAGAGGTCCAAGACAAGAGCCTTGGGGCCATCCCTTCTCCAGCTTATGCGGAATGTAGCCTGAACCCAAATTAATGAGGATACTTCTTTCAGATAGATAAGACTTGACGACTCCAGCCAGGTTCCTCGGGCAGCCCAGCGCCCGTAATTGCATACGTATGTCCCTCCATTCTATGTTGTCAAAGGCTTCCTGTGTGTCCAGCGAGGCCAGGGAAGTGCAGTCACCATTAGCTCTGCTGTCGGCGCAGGAAGTCAAGATGTCTAGAAGTGCTTTTTCACATGATCTGCCCGCTCTGAATCCGAACTGTTTAGGATAGAGTAAACCTTTTGTTTCTAGAAAGTGAGTCAGCCGAAAGACTATTATTTTTTCTAATAGTTTGTCGATGGTAGGAAGAAGGCAGATCGGTCGGTATGATTCGGGTTCAGAGGGGGACTTCCCTTGCATCAAGAAGTACACCACTTACCCTTGTCTCAAAACCTCTGGAAAAATATTATGCTGGAGACAGAGGTTCACCCAGCGTGTAAGAAGATTTGGAATTATGTGGAATGTGGCCTTGAGTAAGCTAAAATCTATTAAATCTGGACCTGGAGCCTTCTTGTCATTAAGTGTATGCAAGGCCTTAAAATGCGCATGTAAACACTCGTTTAACAAGCAATTTCCAAATGAATTAAAATGGCTTGCATTTGGCAGGGTAAAAGTACTGCTTGCCAAATCGTTTTTTTTGCGCCAAATACTCCTAAGTATTTAAATTTTTTGTAGATTTTCTACTGGGATTACGCAGCTAAATTTGATTGGTCCTTTATAACGTAAATGTGTAGTTTCATTAGGAGTTTTTCAAAATCCTCTGAGAATGCGCTTTAAGGAGACTTTCTTTGTAAGGCACATGCATACTCTGATTTTATATGCATAGGCATCTCGTTGAATATCTACCAAACTTTATCGCATCCAAACAAGATTCTAATATAAAAGGATTATATACTTGATATTCTCAAAACATTTGACTCTATTGTGAAATTTGAATAAAATCTGGACTAAATTATTGTGCAACGAGATGTTACAGCAAACGAGATGTTAAATGCAATAAAATCATAGTGCAATTTCACCCGACAACATCTAAATTTAGTTTAATCTTTCTAAATTTTAATTTTCGTAATAAAATCATACGTTTATAAAGACAATCATCCACTGCAATTCAATTTTTAGATCGATACTTCTACCAGCTGTATTAAAAAATTATGTTGCGTATTTTTTCATTAAAATATCAAACCATTGATAACAACACAATGACCCACATAAATTACTTAAATAAAAACGAAATTAAAAGTTAATTTGTTGTTTTATATCCTTATTTTATTCATTTAAATTTATACATAAGCAGCTGAAATAACAAAAACGGGTACTTTAAACCAATTAGCATTCTGATATGCTGCATAAGAAAGTTATGCTTAACGTATTGCGATTAAAAAACAAAAGACATAATGTGAAAATCTGACAGGAAAATTATCTAAAATGATTGAATGGCTGAATAAAATTCTGCCAAAAGCTATAGAACTGATTTCGAAAAACATATTCAACAATTATCAAACTGATCGTATTATTTTTCCAAGCTGTATCGGGAAAAAAACTGGACTATTATTTAACAACTGGGTAAATTTTGGCAATGTGTCATTATTTTTCCTGTAAATTATATTTCTATCGTCTAAATTACCCAAAAGTTCATGCAAACTTTGTTTAAAAAAATTTAACAAGAGAAAGGTAGAAGGATATTCTAGATCTAGAGTAAGATACTCTATGTTTTTAAACGAATAAACTAAATTTAACTGAAAAATATAAAACTTTATTTTTGTTATGCCTGATGCAGATATACACTGCATTTCAAGCTAATCAAATGATATATGTGACATGCACCGTGAACTGACAGGCAGACACACATTTATAAACATGAAAATCCAATCAATTTTCCGCAATAGATGAAATGGTGTTTCGGAAAACTATTCTTCTAGCATTTCTTTACACAGAAAACGTGCTCTAGTGAACCTCAATGAGGTAAAAATATTCAAGGCACTGCAAGCCATTTACAACAAGAACGAAAAATCATGCGTCAAGCAAAGATTATGTAACACTTTCCAACGCTTCCAAAATAATTTTACAAATCATTACCGTTTAATAAGCTTAAAGATAACATCTAAGTAAACAATTTGGAAAACGCATAACATATTTAAAAACGTAATTTCAGGAATTTCCACTATATATTTCCAACATATTCAATATTCGGAAAAATATCCGAATACTTTTATTAATCCCTGTATATGATCTATAGATTTGTATATGTACTACATAGGATGCTAAATTTTAGTTTAGTTAGGAAACGCGTAGCACAGTTTAAAATTCTCCTTCTGGAGTTTCTGTCAATAAACGAAAATGTATTTGCGAACTTTTGTGCTGCCCTGTATAGGATCTACAGAATTTATACACACCAAGTAATAGACAAGAAGTGAGTTAAATTTAAAATCCCGTTCAGCAATGTGAGGATTGCGCATGCCTCTTCTTGCTCTAGTAGCGCCCCCTTCTGGAAAAACAAAAGCGCGCGGCAGTAGAACTGAGAATGTCAGCGAAAAAGAATGTCGCTTGTCATAGTAGAAACCAGAATTGGTTATGAAAATGGCCGTAAATGTTACCGGTCATGTATATTGAATAATATGATTAATCCTCTATGTTAATTTATGTACCTGTGCTTGTCATATGTCCTCGTTATGTCAACTTTATGTCATCTTTATGTCAAGAATTAAACTTGTGTTCGTCGATAGAAAGGCCTGTTTCCTTTAGAACGCCCACACCTATAGAAGAGACATTACATTGGTGTCAGAATTAATGGATGAAAAACAGGCTGTATTACTGGATTACGGAGTGAAATATTATAGTGAAACATTATAGTGAAATATTATAGTGAAACATTATAGTGAAATATTATAGTAAAATATTTTGGATAACCTTAATCAGAGGTAAGGTACATTTTTTTTTATTATTTAAGCATGGCTGATCAACTGACTAAACTTAAAAAAACTAGAGGCGTAATAAAAGCATCTATTACATCTATTGTTAAAAAGATCGAAGATGCATGGGTTTTAGAATCGCCGAATTTGGTGGAATTAGAAGAAAATTTAGCTCAGCTAGAACAAAAAGGTATCGATCTTAAACGAGAAGGTGAACAAATTTTAGCGCTAATTAATGATGAGGATGAAATCGAAAAAGACGCGAAGGCCTCCATAGAATATCATGAAAAAATAACTTTATGGAAATTTAGAATTAATAAGAAATTGAAAAATAATAGCAAAAGCCAAATTTCCCCCGTATCTCACGTCGATAATAAGCACGCAGAAGTAGTTGCACAATCTGTTAAACTCCCTACATTAAAAATTGAGAAATTTTACGGCGATATAAGTAAGTTTCAAAACTTTTGGAACTCATTCAAAATAGCAGTCCATGATAATGATTCACTGTCAAATATTGAAAAAATGAGCTATTTACAAAGTTATTTAGGTGGTAGTGCATATAATTCTATTTCCGGGTTTGCGTTATCAGATAAAAATTATTTGGAAGCTGTCCAAATTCTGAAACAACAATTTGGCCGAAAGGATCTCATTGTGACGACACACATAAATGCATTATTATCTTTGAAACCCGTATTGAAAACAAATGATGTAATCGCTCTGCGAAAATTATTTGATACTATTCAATGCCAAATAAGAAGTCTCAGGTCTTTAGACATTGAATCAAATGGATTTGATAACCTGTTGACATCTATAATTCTTAAATCCCTGCAAATAATCTTTCGTTAGAATATAATAAGCAATGTATAAAAAATTCCAGTGACACGCAATCAAGTATTGATGATTTGTTATTATTTATCCGTACCGAAATAGAGTCGAGAGAAAAACAAAATTATTTAATTGGAAATTTAGATAACCCAAGGTTAAAGCAGTCGTATAATAATGATTCCCCTGCATTTCATAAACAAAAGTTCGCTAGTGATAGAATTAATTCTGAAGTATCTCATATTAAAGCCACCTCTGAAACCTTTTGTATATTTTGTTCTTGTAATAGTCATTCGACTGAGGAATGTAATAAATTATCCGTTGAGCAGAAAATGGCTAAATTAAGAGCTGAAGGGCGTTGTTTTTTATGCTTAAAGAGAGGTAAACACGTCGCTAAAGATTGTACCATAAAAGATAAAAAATGCACGAATTGCGGCAGATACCATAATGTTACAATATGTAGTTATTTATTTGGCAATGCCAATAAATTTGATAGGGAAGATAATTCGAATGCAAATGAAAAAGCACTCACTGCTAGAATAAGGTCAGATGAGTTATTTAATTTGAAAACACCGCGAAAAGAAACAAAATTAATTGAAACATTACCGACAGTAGATATCGAATGTGGTAATAAAATATTACATGGCGTAGTAGATAGTGGAACTCAAATTTCTATAATAAAGGCTAATTGTGTACCCGAATACTTTAAAAATCCTTGTGGTACTATAATATTGCAATCTGCATTCGGTCACCAATTGAAAGCTCCTTTAATAAATATTCCATTGAGTATTGCAGTTGATAAATTAAACCCCAAGATATACTCTAATATTATGATAACATGTGCTGTGGTTGATAATTTAATTAATGATTTATTACTTTCTCTTGATACATATAATGAATTAAATGATTTGGATAAATATAATGAAAATGATAAGGCATTAAATTGTAATGTTGACGCGATAAGTGACAATACGAAAGAAACCAACACTGTAGATCTGTCTGCTTCAATTTTAGACCATGTGTCAGTTGAAAATGCGAATGCAAACGAGAACATTGACCACGCACCTGATACTTTTGTAAATGATTCAGATAAATTTAAATGGCAACAGAAAAACGACCCTTCGTTAAATCAGTGTTCGACAGCTAACAAAAATGAATTTAATAACTTTTCCGTTCATGAGAATTTCTTATATCACTTGGATAAATTATTCGATGAGACGAAAAATAACCCTCACCCGAGTACTAGTATTACACAATCGATCACGAAAGAAACTAATAATAATGAAAATGACATATGTACTGTTACCGATTTAATCGTAATAGAGAGGGGAAATCAAGTCGAAACGGAGATTCATTATAAGGAAGAAGATCCCCAAATTAGGCAAGCAGAAGAAATTTTACATAATTCAAAAGATTTAAAAGTCCAAAATTATTTACAGTGTGAACACAATATTATGAAGGATGCTCCCATAGTTAATAATGTAACTTATATTTTCAAATCCTCAAACTATGCAGTCACGCCTGATGAAGAAACCGAATACGAAACCGCAAATTATGCTAAAAAGAATGCAAGTGCTTCGGATAAATATTTGATTGCATCAGCAGACATGAAGGAAGAAAATATAAGACGAAGCATAATTTCTGAAAATAAAGATTCAAAAGTTGATGTCACGACAACAGAAGAATCTTACTCTGTTTTCAATAATACAATGCCAGAAACACTTGATGGAAGTTCCGAATCCAGCACGATTGAGTTCAGCGTGAAACAACCTGATGAAAATTCCGACTACATTATAGTCAATGGTTGTGTGAAATCGCATGAAATAGCAAACGAAGAACCCGATGTATTCCTTAAGTTAAATCATCCTGACAACATGATGTTAGAAATCAGCCAGAAGAAATCTGAGAAGATTGATGAGTTTACAGAGACTAAAGAAGTGACGATCGACGAAAATAAAAATGAAACTGAACTTTCTAAAAATTATGATAAAGGGAAAATAAAGGAAACTGTGAAAAAGAAACAGTATACACGTGATGGCTTTCGCCGAATGAACAATAATTTTAGTACGAGAAGACGGCGAAAACGAAAAAAAATAAAATTTCTAGGTCATGTGGTAGGATCCGGTATACATGCACCCGATCCCGACAAAGTATCAGCGATACAAAACTTAGAAGTTCCCAAGTCAAAGAAAGATGTCAGAAGCATATTAGGTCTTTTATCTTACTACCGATCCTATGTTCCTTCATTCTCCGACATAGCTCGCCCATTGATTGAACTTACGAAGAAACGTGCCCCTAATGAAGTTACTTGGGTCTGAGGATTGTGACAAAGCCTTTTTTGAGTTGAAACAGGCGATCAGTAAATCACCCATCTGTTATTCCCCGAACTTTCAGAAACCATTTATTATACATGCAGATGCTTCTTCGTATGCGATAGGCGCTTGTCTATCTCAAAAAGATGAAAATGAACAAGAGCACCCCATTGCTTTTACAAGTAAAAAGCTCTCCAAATGCCAAGAGGGTTATGCTACCATCGAAAAGGAAGCTTATGCTGTTATCTTCGCCCTGAAAAAGTTCGAACACTACATTTATGGTTCGCACGTAACTGTGGTGAACGACCATAATCCTTTGAAATTTCTCACGGACTGTGCACCTCAAAGTGCGCGTCTTCAAAGATGGGCCCTCGCACTTCAGCGCTTTCAAGCCCAAATAACGTACCGACGTGGGAAACTCCACGCGAATGCTGACTCTCTAAGTAGGCTACATGCCTCACATTGGACTTAAAAACTTTGAACATTCTTTTGTTTCTGTGTTACAAGTCTGAACTTTAACTTTAAAAACTTTAACTTTATCCTAGAACTCTAAAGTATTAGCATTAGTATATTATAGTGTTATAGTGTATTCTATTTGTTTATTTTCTTTGATATTACTTAATTGTTTGAATTTTTTTTGTATTAATATGTTTTACTTGTTTGTTTAGATATTTACCAGATATTGATTTGTCTCAAAAGACTAAATCAAATTCTCGAAAGGGGGAGGTGTGAGGATTGCGCATGCCTCTTCTTGCTCTAGTAGCGCCCCCTTCTGGAAAAACAAAAGCGCGCGGCAGTAGAACTGAGAATGTCAGCGAAAAAGAATGTCGCTTGTCATAGTAGAAACCAGAATTGGTTATGAAAATGGCCGTAAATGTTACCGGTCATGTATATTGAATAATATGATTAATCCTCTATGTTAATTTATGTACCTGTGCTTGTCATATGTCCTCGTTATGTCAACTTTATGTCATCTTTATGTCAAGAATTAAACTTGTGTTCGTCGATAGAAAGGCCTGTTTCCTTTAGAACGCCCACGCCTATAGAAGAGACATTACAAGCAACATAAAACGCACTTCCAGGAATTATTGTTAACAGACCGTAGAGAATTCTTTTGTGTGTCCCTGTAAATGAACGATGACTGATATACTCACAATATTCTGTAGTAAGCCTCTTGTCATGCACCTTAGTGATATATATAAATTTCAATGCGTTTAAAATTGTGAAACATTATTTAATTAAACCGCAGACGATTTTTCTCCATAGACGTAATGTAACGGAATTCTTTTGACTGCCCCTGTAAAGTAACTATAAGTGCTATGCACACCCTATTCCATATTAAGCTTCTTGTAATGCACCTTAGTGATATATATCAATTACAATGTGTTTGCAATTGTGTAACATCATTAAAATAAACCGCAAATGATTTTTCCCCATAGACCATAATGTAAAGGAATTTTTTTGAGTGTTCATGTAAAAAAACTATAAGTGCTACACACTTCAGTTGAAATAGGGCATATACTATAGATAACGACAATAACATATAAAAATTGCAGGGCAATCCGAGCATATTTACGGGAGTTAGAGTACGGACAGACGGCCCATACGGTAGACAAACCGAAGTCATAAACACTTTTCAACTACGTTGGAAAGTGTTAAAAAGTAGAGAGTGGACAGACGAACACAACGATAACAGGCAGCTAATCAAAGCCAAAAATAGTTTTAAATAATTTAAAAAAAAATTAAAGCTTATAATTAAAAATTTCTGTACGCTATTTAAAATTTGCTATCAAGTATAATAGCTTTGTACAGTTTATATTAGTTATTTTACAGTGAAACATTATCCTACTAATATAATATGCAATACAAAAAATAACAAGCAATTTTATTATATTTAAATACCTGCTTGTTCAATGTATACGCAATTAACAAACATTCTAAATAAAATTACTTAAAAACATAATTTCGTATATTTCACTGAACCCTTTAATAATTTTACATAAATTAATATTTTAATTAAATTTTGAAAAGTAAACAAGTAATAATAATTAATAAGTTTTTAACTAATTAGTATTCCTAAATCTATTAACTGAAAATCTTTGAAATATATAAAGTTATGAAGGTAACATTCTCTCGCTATACTTTAATATTCTTCATTACTATAATTTGGAAAGTAAGCAATCATTAAGAGACATCATACTTTATTTAAAAATAATAATTTAAAAAAACTAACATCGAAATAAGTTTTTATTTAAAAAACAATAACTTTAGCATTTTCAACAAATATAACATTATTTAAAGGATTTTTATGCTTCCGATGAAACTAATATGCCATTTAATGTCAAGAACATTCACCAAAAATAAAGTCTTTATTTATTTTTTATCCCACTTTCAAACAATCGTAGTTTTTTTACAAGTCATAAATTACAGACAACTGATGTCACTTTAACCTGCGGATTGACTGACTTCAGATTATTTTCTACTGAAAGCTATTCACTTAACTCATTTTGTTCTGAAATATAATAAAACTGAACAAGGCAATGTTAATAAAATTGACTTGTTCCTTTCCTTTAATAAAATTTTATTTTTAAAAGGTTTTTGACGTTATTTGTGATATTCTTGAAACATTTATTTAAAAATATTCAGAAAATACATTTTAGAAAATATCGTTTCTATTACAGTGTTCTGACAAATCACTGAATTTGAATAGCACTATTTCTGAAGAAACATATTCGTCTTGTTTATTGTCAGAAATTTTTGATTAAATAAGACAAAGATTATTATTCAGAAATAGTGGTTCTCAAAATCAATTGCCCATGGGAACATTTTGTATTAAAAAGTAAGCGCAATAAATCTGCAATACTCAAAAAATAATATTTTTTCTAGGACTGAAAGAAATACATAGAATGAAACAATCTTTTTCTTTTTTTTCTCATAGGTTTCTCATGAAAACTGTCGAAACAGTTTTATTAAAGTGAAATATAATTTTTTTAAAAGAATCTCTTGTTAAAAGGTAGAAAAGAATTTCTTGTCTTGTACGTTAGCCGTAATCATATACTATTTAAATTAATTATAGCTTATATATGCGTGAAAACGTACATTTTTGTGGTTTCTGCAGTAATTGGAGGCTTGAAGATTCTTATACAATGCCACAAATATTTCATGAATTCATTTTTTTTCACCTCCAAAGTGTTTTGCATTATCTTCGTTATATTCTATTTTTATTTTCTTCTACATTTTTCTGGATAGGTATGTTTTTTTTTTTCAAATTTTATTTTTATTCCTAAATTTTTGTATAATATTTCTATATTTTTTAGAATATATGTATATGTATATACATACATACACACACACATATACATATATACAAGCATAAAAGTTCCTGAGCTTTGTCTCCAGAGTTGTTTTATTATCTTTTGACAGCAAATCTCGCTTTCTAAAGAACAAATTGCGCCAAGCCTGACAAAAAAGGGCCAAGGCGCCAGGAAAAATACGGAATCTATTTTATCTTTGCCGAAGTCACCCATTTCTGCTACTATTATTTGGTAAAAGCTTGCTACCAATTAATTTTTCCCCAAACTACATTTTGTAGATTTAAAATTTTCTGGAAGCAAAAGAATCTCCATACGTATATTTTCTAATTTTCAATATGTTAACTATTATAAAGGGATGAGATAATTTATAGTAAACTAGCTCACCTTCCCGGGCACGTGATAATAACAATCTGTTCTATAGGAACATGACCGAAATCTCTAAGGCTATCGAAATCAAGTCAAATGAGGCAAACCCCGTCGATCAGAAAGCGCATCCTGGCGGCAGAAAGTGCAACTAAAATATTTAAGGCAATAGATATCAAGTCGAATGAGTCAAACCCCGTCGAAATCAGGCCCATAGAACCAAAGATACTCCTTTAGTTCCACCTTCCACCGCCCGGGGGCGCAATCTGTTCTGGAAGAGGCCTTTTCAGAACACTTGGCACAACCACATTTAAACACGGGTAAACATTGCCAAAATAGCAGAAATCCCGAAAATGGGTCTGGTAAACGACCGGTTAAGAAAAGGTTAATGTAGATATGTTTTAAAACCCAACGGTGCGTTTTGAAGAAAATGAACGTGTCTATGAACTGGTGTCTTCTGTTTGTCCATATTCGCATTTGCCGAGTCCTTGCCGATTTTTAAACATGGGCCGAAAAACGAAAATCGCGTGAGTGGGTTTTGGAAACATTTTTTTTCGAAACGGATACCATGTTTTAAAAAGCAAAAACACGAAGATAGGGCGCGGTATTTTTAGTTTTCCCTATCTTGTTTATAAACGCAGATTCGAATTTTTAAAGGTAGGAGAAATCGTTAAAAATGTGAAATTGACCTACGGTAAAAAAACGTTTTCGAAAGGGATAACTTTATTATTATTTTTTTTAAACTAAACGGTTCTGCCTAAACCCGATAGCACGTAGATGTCCTTAGGTGTGTTTGTTTGGTTATTTTAGAGAGATGATGCGCGATTTTATATATCTCAAAAAATCGGAATTCGCAAAAGTGAGTTCTGCGCGCGATTTTTTTCGAAGTATTAATATTCGTATTTATCAAACACGATTGCAGTTGTCGAAAAGGGAACGAATGTAAATATTGTCTGGTATTTTTAGTTTTTTGTAACTTACTCGGAACCACCGCTGATGCGAATTTTTAAAAATCTGCAAAATGCCGAAAATCAAGAAATGGCGTACAGAAAATATAATTAATCGAGAGGTTAACTTTCATATTTTTTAAAACCAAAGATAGCTTTAAAAAGGGCATGGTCAGATCTTTAATTTGGAGAACTCAGTTTTTCCGTATCTCTTGTAGTCCGTCGGATGCAAGGTTCGGAAAATGGGGGAAAATAAAAAAATATGAATTCGACGCTTCTTGATTATCATTTTATTTAAAGTGTTAAATGATATTTTTTTCGAACCGGCCGAATCGTGAGAGACGTAATAGTACGTTCTTCGAGAATATGTACACGGTTTTTCCGTATTTTCAGCCGTTCGCCAGGGTTCGAATATAGAAAAACGGAAAAAAACGGACTGACTATCGCTTTGTTTCATCTCTTCACGGAAGGTGTGGAAAAAGAACTTCTGAGCATGCGCGCAAAGATTGCGGAAGAGTGTTTTTTGTTTGTGATCGTAGATCAGTTTTTAATTAATAACTACTCTAATTTTCAAAATATTAAAATTCTGAGACTCTGATGCACCAGGAGAGGCCGTGGACTATCCTCACCTAAATTTTCAGATTTATAGATGCGCTAGAGTTTCTTAGTCATCGCAGACAGAGAGAGAAAGAGAGTGAAATTTTCTTTTATTAGTATAAGATTATGCTAAAACATGTAAAAATATGCATGTGGTTAACATTAAATTTGCTTAAATCGGAAGAACTGCTGTGGAAATCCATGTACATGAAACATAAAAAAATTAAATAAATATATAAAATTTTAAAAATAATGCGTCACGCATAGATTATTAAATGTTTTCCAACACTTCCAGAATACTGTTACCAAACTTCACTATTTAATCCTTCTATATATAAAATAAAAGTAATGGTTTGGAAATGGACCAATGAAAATCTGCGGAGATATTCCGGGTTATTCTCATCGCTTTTTTACTAGGGACTTTTTTGAGGAGCTATTACTTTTTTTCTAGCCATCCTACGGATTCGAAAATCATACCAACAGACGCAAAATATATAAAAGCTTTCAGGAATTCAAACAATTATCACGGTCAGACAATAAAAACTAAAAAAAATCCTTAAAAATCGAGTAAAAAATCTTGTATTGAAAAAATCATTTTTTTATATTGTTGCCAATTTCTAAATAAGCGCAAAGGATTATGTTTTATCTCAAATAAAAAATGTATTTGCGCGAGACTATTAAAAACAATAATGAAAGTTTAAACTAATAATTAAATGATCACGTGTTGAAAGCAGGAAATAAAGAAAATTACGTCATAAAAATTGTGTTTACACATGAATATTAAAAATAAAAAAGATGAATTAAATGAAAAAGCATTATAACCTGATTACAGAAGATAGTCGCCGTTCGTGATATCATCATCATCATCCTTTTAAAACGGGATACATTACCAGGTTTTAAGAGGCTGTGAAATCAGAACGGGGGTTGGTGAGCGTAGCGAGCAGGGGGCCGAGCCCCTTAGTAAGGTAAAAGAAGATATCTAAAACAACAATTTAGAAAACGGTTGAAACACAGTTGAACACGCAATTTCAGCAATTAACGCCCACAGTCGATAAGATATTCACACTATTTTAAGCAGCCCCATAGACCATAATGTAACGGAATTTTTTGTGTATTCCTGTAAGTAAATGATAAATGCCATGCTCTGCATATTCAACAGAAAACATGTTGTATTGCACCTTAATAATGTATATCAATTTCAGTATGTTTGAAATAGTGTAACTATATTAAAATACACCACAAACGATTTTCCCCCCATAGACTATAATGTTACGGAATTTTTTTGTGAATCTTTGTAAACGAACTCTAAATGCGGGACATTCCATCTTCAATAGCGAATGTTTCAGAGTAAATCTCTATAACATATACCAAGCTCATGGTAATCCAAATTATTACATGAGTTAGAGCACGGATAGACAGGCGGCCAGACAAACAGAAGTCATAATCACTTTTCAACTGTGTTGTAATATGTTATAAAAAGGAAAGAAATATTGAAAACATCTATAAAGACTTAATTTCCAGTACATGATTCATAAACACTTATTTTAATATTTATCTAAAAGTGAAACGCGCATGACATGAGAATCTTAATTTGAATTTTTTTCATATTCATCTATGGGAAAGTGCAGTGCATTAGAAAATTCAAAATATGCATTAAAATTCATATCTGAAAGCTATTTCGCCTGTGAAATCTTAAAACATGCATTGTTTCTTAAAAAATGTATTTGAGACGTATACATTATCTGCAACGTGTCAATCAGTTTGCTTTTGCGTTTCGATAAAACTTCACAGCGCATGAAATCCTATTGACAATTTTTGACAGTTAAGTGACGCAGGAAAACATGAAAATAAAGAATATTTTAAAGCAGATATTCACAAATGTAAAAGTTAAAATTTTTCAATTTACTATGTTTAAAATTTTATTTCCAATTTTTTTTATACACTTTCACACAATCCCCAGCCAACGTCAGTAATAATAAAGATGCTCAAAGATAATACATGATAAATAATTTAACAAATTATTTTTAAATGAATTTGTTTAATGGATAAAAAAAATGTTTGAGATTATTAAGTTGTTTCTAAAAATCGAAATAGTTTTTAATTTATTTATACGTACCAAGTTTTAAATTAAACGCCTCAAATTAAAATTAATACAGTCATATGTTTCACAATGCATAGCTAATCCTCTTTAATAAAAAGCTACGCGTTGCTGACGACTGCCCTTCTTCGCTAATCGTTTCCACAGATTAATCTCGGAAAATGAAATATTCGAAGTTACTGAAAAAAGTAATAGCTTGAAAAGTATTTGTCAGAAAATTGTTAGACAAACTGCCTTAGAAAGGTAAAAAATTGTATTTTTCTTGATATAAATTTCAAATCTAATGATTAAACCGTTTTTCAAATATTGAATTTCAAAAATTACCAAATTTTACAATGAAGTACCATAGCGAAACCTTCACGCGTAAAAAGATAATGATAAGGGCAATAAGTTCTGACGTATATACTGGCTATAGCACGAGTCTGCTATAAAATATGATAAAGAGTTTGTTAATTGTATATGTTACTTAATTAATGCATTAATTTTCTTTGAATGTTACGTGAACGAAGTCGCGGGTAACAGCTGGTATATAAATATTATCCCATCTTATCGTTGACCAATAGCTAATTCTTAAGCCGTAGGTTTTAAAGGTATTGTTAAAATTTCAAAAAAGTTTTAAATGCTGTTCTTCATCATATGAAAATCCAACTACGGCAAAATAGTTGTTTTTGTAAAAGTTATGAAATTATATTTTTTATATAGCACCTGGATTCGGTAAAAAGAAACTTTGTACATGCTCAAACAGTAAAAAATTTAAAATTCCAAATTTCTACGATCGCGTTATGCTACTTTGAATTTCAAAAGGATTCTCGGCGTTTTCTGACACTAAAAAGAGTAAAGCATGTTTTTGTTAACTAATCAAACATGCTTTTTCTTTAAATAAAACATATTTTTACTCTAATCATGTCAATTTATTTTCTTTGTTTCCTTATAGCATAGCAAACCCTTTTTTCTATATTATAGTAAACTGTAAGTGCACCAATGTTCAGGCAGCCACAATTCGGATGACACAATTACAAGCAGCCACAATTAGGATTTGTAAAAAGTTTGGTTTTGGTTTAAAATGAAATACTATAACTTCCTATGTACAGACATCTATCATAAGCCATCAGCCCTCAATAAAGAGTTAGTACTATCTATAATTATAAAACAAAAACATGTCCACCTGACCAATTTTGCTTTTACTGCAATTTTTTAAACTTTTAAACATCGTATATTTTCAATTATAACACTGTCGAATAGGGAAATTTGAAAACTGAATCTTAGTTTACTGATTGTTTACAGTTTCTATAACAATTTTCACTATCGCCTGTAGTCCGATTACGAACGATTAATCCGTTTGTCCCTAAAACAATCTATATAGTCCAGCCTTTGTTTTGAGCTAAAATCCATACCGAAATTAAAACTTCACGAATAAAAAAAATAACATAAATAAAACACAAATGTAACAGACATGTAATTGAACTACGCGTTTAAACCACTGAAATTATCAGAATCAAAAATGCTGCTGCAAATAGCGAAATTTTTGGCGATTTTTTCGGTTAAGAATTTCTGCCATGTGGTTAATACAAAAGCATCAATTTTAAGGAATTTTAAAACTTTATTTGAACACATCTTTTATATTTTTCAAATAAAAAATCTTATTGGTGTTGTTAGTGGCTAATCTAAAAAAAACTATTACATTACTCGCAAAAAAGCATGTTAGAGCATGGAAAGTGTTCTAACTTCTGTTTTTTCCGACAAACTGCGAACGAAATTTGAAATTATGTAAATCCCGAGAACTGAATAAGACAATGTCTGGTTTATCAGCCGATCGAATTAATTATTGAGTTGTGGTAGGGGTTTCACTAATTAAACTACACAGATAAGACGGCAAAAAGTATGTTAAGAGAACGGGAAGAGGCACCAACAATAATGTGAGTTTGTTTTTCTTTGTATAAAAGTGTTAAATAGTAATTTTTGTCTTATTATGTATCCAATTATTATGTATTATGTATTTATGTATCCAAAAATTCCTGTACGGGAATATTTTGAATTTCTATCAAACTTCCAAAAGTTTTCCTGTAACTTCTCAAGGTTTCGGTATTCCAGAAATAACGATGCGGCGATGGGTCAAAGGACAGACGAACTTTTCTCGTGAAGCTCTCAAGAGTTGTGGACGCAAGAAGATACTTTCGAGGAAAGATGTGACGAGAATGAAAAGAGAAGTTTGAAAGTTGGACGATAAGAGAGAAGGCGTTAGGCATCAAAAGTTCAGAAAAACTGCGAGCTCAACCAGGTTTCTAGCCATGACTATCCAGACATATTTACGCATGGAGAGACAGACAGACAGAAATACAAACAAACCGAATTAATATACACTTTTCAACTATGTTGGAAAGTGTTAAAAAGAAAAATCAATCAATAAGACGTTTTGACGAACCGTAAAATTTAGATCCCGTACAAATGAAGCAGAAATAAATCTTAGACTTTTTTAAAGGTTTGAATTTTGCATATTCCTTGTCATTTTGCACGCACCCATTATAAACATATTAAAGTTTAATCTGCAATACAATTGTTTCCAGCTTCTGAAGCATAAAAATGAAGAAAAAAAATCAAAGATTTATTTCAATTTCATTTGAACGGGATCTAAGTTTTACGGTTCGTTTGAACGTGATATTGATTGATTTTCTTTCTTTCTAGTTCAATTGTTTTAACCTTATTTATTAACAAAATCTTAGCATCAAATGTAAACCCAACTGAATTAAATATCTTAATATCTGCCCCTTCTCCGACCTAAACAATGTGGGAAATATGTATATATTTTTAATTTGTTCTACTAGGGGACACTGCCCCCTGCTCGCTATGCTCACCAACCCCAGTTCTGATTTCACAGCCTCTTAAAACCTGGTAATGTGTCCTGTTTTAAAAAGATGATGATGAAGATATCACGAACGGCGACTTTCTTCTGTAATCAGGTTGTAATGCTTTTTCATTTAACTGGTTATAATGCTTTTTCATTTAATTCATCTTTTTCATTTTTAATATTCATGTGTAAACACGATTTTTATGACGTAATTTTCTTTATTTCCTGCTTTCAACACGCGATCATTTAATTGTTATTTTAAACTTTCATTATTGTTTTTAATAGTCTCGCGCAAATACATTTTTATTTGAGATAAAACATAATCGTTTGCGCTTACTTAGAAATTGGCAACAATATAAAAAAATGGCTTTTTCAATAAAAGATTTTTTACTCGATTTTTAATAATTTTTTTAGTTTTTATTGTCCGACCGTGATAATTTTTTTAATTTCTGAAAGCTTGTTATATTTCGCGTCTGGTGGTATGATTTTCGAATCCGTAGGATGGCTAGAAAAAAAAGTAATAGCTCCTCAAAAAAGTCCCTAGTAAAAAAGCGATGAGAATAACCCGGAATATCTATGCAGAATTTTATTGGTCCTTTTCTAAATCGTTTTTGGCTCAGTTCCAGATAATTTTTTTTTTTAATATAGAAGGACAAATTATGTTTTTGTTTAATTCATACATATTCCATAAATGCTGACGTTGGAAAAATACGGGCAACAACGTGATTAAAATGATTAAATTTTGCAACAATGGAGCTTTTTTTTCAATTAATATTAAACAATCGCAACGCTATTTCTATGGAGAAAATACAAATTTTGGGCAGCCTCCCTTAGATAATCGAATATTATAAAATCAATCTCCAACTTATGTATTGCCCCCAGGAATACTAAATTTCAAAGCTCTGTGTCAACAGGAAGTGGGTGAAAAATAAGGGACAAAATTTGACTGTCACATACATACAAAATTGTAAGCTAAAAGAAAGCATATAAAAAAAACCTCAAACCTTGAAAGACAGGTTTCTTATAACAAAACTTATTCTGATACTAGTGATTATGTCAGTTTCCACAGATTTTTGCGAGATTTACATATGAACCTGATAAAAAAATAACTTAAGAAACTGATTAAAATGTGAGTTTACAAAATTGATCTGATTAAGAATTAATCTGATTGAGAAAACTATTAATGCGAACAGGGAACTTTTTTTTACTAAAGCATTTTCACTTACCTTTCATGTATATTATTAGACGTTATTACGAGATAAACTTATTTTAAATGGCAAAAACATAATTTTGTTGGTAAAATTTAAAATTTATTTTTGTTTAATTCAACGATTTTAAAATATTGTTTTCTTTTTCAATTGACAATAATAAGCATTGTTTTTTTCTGTCATATTTAAAAAAGTCAAATTTATAAATTTAAGGATCGATGTTTCAATTAATTAATTAGTTGTTTTTTTTTGTGTGGGGGGGGGGGATTTAAATTCGGATATCTATTGAAAAATGGTGCAAAAGTCACGGATTTTTTTCTTCTCATTATAATGCAAATTCCCTCCATAATTTTATTATGTACATCATGTTAAATATACAAAAATTTTGTCAAAACAATTTAAAAGTAACTGTTGAAGTTGTAGCAAAAAACAGTAAACTGCGAAAAACCAATTTAAATATTTTATGTTCAGGAAGAATTGTTAAAAACTGTTCCGTTTTTCTTAATACTAACTGAATATCTTTGCTGCTTATATACCTGTAAGTTACAGATGTTACAATTATATTGCTGAACATTTTATGGTGTGAACATTTAGAGGGCGTGTCATTTAAAGGGCTGGATAAATATTAAAAAGGGTTTTTTTCTACACTTATAATTAATTGTCTGATTGTTTTAGAACTTCGCTGAAATATACTAGAAGTGCATTTTTAGCAAAAAATAAAAGAAAACGATATTTTCGTCAGTTTTGACGTTTCAAAGGGTAACAATTCCCTTTTAATAATTGGTATTTTAAAACTAAATGTGGTATGTATATATACGATCATAAGCTTAATGTGGAGTTACCTCATAAGGTTTTATTTTTACACACTTAGTTAGTCATATATATATATTTAATTATACTACGCTGTTTAATCCTGACGCTTAAGCTCCCTACGTTTTAGAAGATTTTCTAATATACACTTTTCTAATAGCTATTGTATTAATCCTGGAAATATCTATAAAAAGGAATTGACATATATTCAGAATGTTGAAACTTAAACAGTAACTGGTTGTGCAGGGGATGCTTACCGCCGGAGCAAACTTCCACCAGTTAAAATGAATAGAAATTTTAGACTTATTTATGAGACGAATTTTGCATGAATATGGCGTGTAATCTCTATTCAAATTTTAGACCTATATTGTTTTATTATAATAGTACAATGTCTACAATAATTATTTTAGAATTATATTATTGTTTGCCCTGGCGGTTATCAGGTATACTTTTGATCCGATGTAAGCAAACAGTAACTTCCATCTTGTGACTACATCCTCAGTAACTCTACTCGCAACTGATAGACACTGCACTGTATATGTCACCTCCTCTTTATTCATAGCTCCATTGTATTACTTTACATTGTATTGTCTTTACTTCCTAGCGGTATTTCGTACGTTTTTCAATACATTTATGCCGTTTAAGTTATTGAAATGTTGCTATTATTCCAATTATAGCCAGGAAGATTGAGAAGAATGAGAAGGCTGACTATTGTACTGGGGAGAGTGAGATGTAAACGAAGCATTATGACTTTACTCCACTATGTGCGTTACCGTGACACTTTGCAAACACCAATTAGATTCATATTTAGTGTACCCTAAATTGATACTTTAACAAAGTGTTCATATAAAAGGGTTTTTCAAAGATTAATATTTTTAACTGGTTCATTTAATAGCGTTCACCAAAACGTAAACAATTATGTCTATTTTACGTGTATTAATTCTATAAGGAATAAACTTTTTGATTAAATTTGAAAGGTAAACAAATCTCCTTGATAAATTAATCAGACCTTTAAATTAAAATAATGAAAAATATTTGTTAAGGTGAGATGAGAATAAACAAATCTAAATTAAGTTTTTTTTTATATCCGTTTTTTTTTCAAAAATATATTCTTAATTATCTTTGGAGAAAAACGTGATACATGTGTATTAAAAATGTTCTAATTTCCAAGTAGTTTTTTTTTTTTTTTTTTTTTTTTTTTTTTTTTTCATATTAACGAATATCGTTATATGTGTTTATTTTATCACTTTTTTTTAAAGTTAGTTTACTTTATTAGCAAAATGAATCCGTTTAATTTTGTCAAAAAAAAAAAAAAAGTAAAGTTTAAAAGTAAAATACTTATGACTTTAAGAGCTTCAGCTATTTCAAAAAACGTTTAATGGGTTCCTTCAAACTTTGGTTTAAAATTCGATGAAAATATATTATATTTTTTATAGCATTTTTTAAAAATTTAATATGATTATTGCCTTGCTTACACAGAAAGTGTTTAGAAAGATGCACAATAATTTTTTTTAATAAATACAATAAAAATTGATAATAAAAAGATAATGCGTAGATAATCAGGTAAAACATTTTATTGTATGTTTTTTTAAATAATTACTGATTTAAACATTTATTCAATTAGCAGAAATTTCAAAAGAATTATTAAAATTATATGATTACTTCTTAGACATTCTTTTAAGATTAGTTGTGGGGGAATATTCGCATTTTGAAAACTAGCGTTAAAATGATTGCGCTTTCCTACCGAGACTTTTAATTTTCGAGAATGACAGCGTCTGGCGGAAATGCTCAGATACGGATTGTAAATCATGACTGAAACTGACTGAAGCGTACTGCAGGTGCTTACATGTGCTAACTGAACGCATGTGCTAGGACATGCGTTCATTTCATAAAAATGGAGATAATGGAGGTAGTTTTTACTCATACATACAGATGTTGGATACGAAAATATTTTTTTCTTTAAATTCAAGAAAGTAGCTTGTTAATATTTGTATGACAGGAGAAATTTATGACACTATTACAATAATGTGTTTAAGCTCAAATTTAGCACATCATGAAATTTTATATAGAAAAATATAATAAAACACTAATGTTTAATTTTCATTATAAACGTGATTTCAAATTTAATAGATAAAATTAATTGAATTTTTTTTCTAAATATAATTTTCCTTTCTTCATAATCTTTAACTGTAACATTTTCCCCCGAAATATCCCATCCGTCGAATTTCGATGGGTGCATCTAGTTACCAGAAAATTGAGGTCCCATTTCACAATATATGACAGTGGGTAAATATGGTATTTATAGTTGGTAAAAACTTCGAATTTGAAAAATAAATTTGAATGAAATTTCGTAACCAAACATTGAAAAAAAAGGTTTTTAAATCGCATGAGATTTGAATGTGCAAAGCTTTGATTACTTCCTGACATGAAAATTGTTGTGTTAGTTGGAGTTATGCACTAATTAAAACTCCGTTTATCAATTCTGTTTTCAAACAACAAAAAAAAAAAATAAATAAAAAATGTGGCGTGTGGTTAAAGAGGGGGGATCAAAAATCATAAAATTGCGCAATAATGTTCGTAATGCTATTAAAGACGATGTCCATAGAATATGCGCCTTTTAACTGTAACCAAGATGAGTATGAGACAACTCTGTTTGCATAAAAGTAATGATTATTCTAATAATCACTGTAATCCAGAGCTGCCTAATTCTGCGTCCGACGCGACATTTGTCGAATATGGGCGACCAAAATTATTTTTTGGCATTACACTAATTTAAATGAATTAGTTAATCAATAAATACCTATTTAGTCAAATAATATTGATTTTTGATAAAAAGTGATTCAGGCTTTACGGTTTTGTGCTTATATTTGTTAAAGGAAAATAGATAACAATATAAAAATAAAGCTAACGTTTGTTGTGAAACCATTAAATACCCTAGATTAATTTTGGCACATTTATTCAAATTGGTAAAGAAATCATATGAGATGTAATCTTCCCAACTGGGCGAAAATGTTCGGGCCAGGATTCGAACCCGGTACTTCTTGGCTGAAGCTGCCAATTCTACCAACTGAGCAATCCCGGACGAATATGGCTGAACAAATTCACCCAGTTAACCTTAATGATCATAGCATCTGGTCTAAAATCTGAATCAGCACAACATAATAAATCACAAGTAATGGGACCTCTAGTAAACGCTGGAAACGGGATTACACTAGTTTAATTTTGACACAATTATTCTAATTGACAAATAAATCATATGATAATCCTGACCCGGACTTTTTCGCCCAGGTGGGAAGATTACATATCATATTAAAGACATATTTTAATCCCAGACATAAATAATGCTTTTCTTCTTAACTTCATTTTTATAAAAACTCTTTCAAATCCCATTACACTTTTGTTACTCCACTGGAAGGACATCCAACATTTGACTTTTAAATTTCCAGTACTGCAAAGAGTTAATAACTGTATTAGTGAAAGATGAAGAAAATTGATATTACTTTCCGCGCAAGCTTCTGTATAACCCTTTGCTGGGTAGAAGTCCATTTTAGGTGCGTTCGTAATTATATAAATACGTAGCACCTATGGTAGTCGTCTGGTCCGTCCGTCTGTCTGTCCGTCCGCATATAAGAACGCAAAAACTACCCAAACGAATGGTCTGAAATTTAAGATATATTATCTTTGCAGAATTTTATCGAGACTTTTCAAATTTTATGAAAATCTAATCAAAACTTTAGACGATATTAATAAAAATATTTATTAAGAAATTTGAATTAAAAAAAAAATCGGTGCTTTCTCGTTATAGGAGCTTCTGAGGTTTAATCGTCAAGCGACCGAGATACTTATTTTATTACAGAAATTAATCTGATCAGATGATATAATTCATTTCACAGAATTAAAAATCATCAAGATCTGAATATTCATATAACTATCTATAATACGCACCTCGTTTGTCACATTTGACGTACAATTTCTAACTTGTTTGTTCATTGTACAATTTTAAAGGAAGAATAATCTTCTTTTAAGTAATTCGTATATTTTCATAATAGTTTCTGGACTGGTTAGTTTTGATAAGTAATAATAATCTTTGCAACGGTGATATTTGATTTTTACTATTTCAATGATTGAAAATTTCTTTTTTTATTCTTTCTACAGTCAGAAAAAGAAACTGATTAAAACTACAAAACATATTTTTTGAGTACATTTTGTTGTTTTAGCAAAATTGGAGTAAAATTGAACCATTTTACTTCAATTAACAAAACATTTTTGCTGACGATACAAAATTTTTTATTGGAATTGCAAAAAAAAAAAAAAAAAAAAAAAAAAAATTGTTGATTCTAACAAAATTTTTATTGACCCATATTTAAACAAAAATTTTGTTTAAATATAGGTCAATGGAAATTTTGTTTGAATCAACAAAAAAAATTTTTTTGTTGAAAACCACTTTTTTTTTTTTGCAATTCCAAGAAAAAATTTTGCATCGTCCGCAAAAATGTTTTGTTAATTGAATTAAAAGGGTTCAATTTTACTCCAATTTTGCTAAAAGAACCAAAATGTACTCAACAAAAATGTTTTGTAGTTTTAATCAATTCCTTTTTCTGAGTATAATCACTTTGATGAACAAGTTTTTCCTTTAAGCTTTTGGGCAACACCTCTCTTTTCAGAGTTTTTCTATCTGTAGTTGATCAGGACACTTGAATACTTTAACATTTAATGTACTTCTTAGACTTTCAACTTTTTTTATATTGAATCTTTCACCTAATCCAACGAAAGCTTTTACAGTCTATTTATAATTCTTGGAATGCCAACAGTTCCATCATTTCAATCATTGTTCTTTTTTATGAATATGTTTGCTGTTTGGGTTGAAAACCCTATGCTTTTTAGTTCAGATTTTAAAAATGAGAAATACAGTTTAAAACTTTTTATTTCATGCTCATAAAAAAACATCATTATGAAAACAGTAATTTTTAAAAAGTGTAATTTTTATTATGCTTGGTAATTTTGCAGCTGTATGATATTTAAGCTGTCTCCAAATCATTATTTTGACATTTGATAGCCCTAGATGAAAATGAACTAAACCTATAAATGAAAATGAATGCAGAATAAAATTGAGTATTGGATCGATAAAATGTTTGTAGCGTTTATTTAAAAAAATCTGTAATTGTGGATGCTAGTTTTAAATACTCATAAGTAAATTTAATTCAACTGATTAGTAGAACATTAAACTTCTGTAAATTATAATTAATTACTTCAGTTTCTTGAAAGCCCTAGATGAAAATGAGCTCAAACTATAAATGAAAATAAATGCGGAATAAAAATTTAGTATTGGATAGATAAAATTTTAGTAGCAGTAATTTAAATATTTTGTAATTGTGATGCTAGTTTTAAAAACTCATAAGTAAATTTAATTCAACTGATTAGTAGAACATTAAACTTATGTAAATTATAATTAATTCCTTCGATTTTTTGAAAAATGCTACAGAGAATACAAAGTAGAATAAATGTGTCGTTTTTCAATAGTTCTTACAACAATTTATAATGCTTTTATTCCAATTCAAATATCGGTAAATTACATACATGTGACCGCTTTGTTATTATCCATAATAATTTGCTTTCAATTTCAACTAATATTATAAATTAAAATGCAACACTTAGTAGTTTCTAATACTTAGATGAAAGTTTGGAACAACAATATTTGTATAGCCTTAATTTTAAAAAGGAGTCATATCCAAAGCTATTTTTAATAAAAACATAAATATAAAGGTCTTGATTTATTATTACAAAAAGAAATGTTACTTGGAAATGTTTGGAAGTATAATTAAAAGCTTTGAGTTATGGAAAAATGTAAAGAAAAATGATGGAAAAAAACACTTTTACAACTACTAAAACTAATTATGCCTCAATCAGTATATTAAAAAACTATACTCACTTGCCTTCCTCTTCACAATTTTAAACAATTATATATCATGTACTTCCCGAAATAAACATATTTACTTTCGAAAGACAAAACATCACTTTCCAAAACGATTTACAGCCTGATTTTATGCATTGAACACAACACTCTCGCTTTGAGTAACAGAAAAAGAACCTCTTTTTGTGTATAGCAGTAAAAGATTGTATCACATGGATCCTTAATGATTCATCTTTATCATGTATCCATTTTTTTTTTGTTCATATGTTGTAATTTTCGAACTCAACTTTTGGCCAGCCAGATTCAAGAAATACCCACAGCGCGACGATGCGATGACGCCCTTTGAAGATTGTCTTGTCGTTCATTTAAATGTTTCCTTTTCACAGCTAAGAGCTTTAAAAACAAAATCCATTTTACAAGATGCTTTTCTATAAAATCATTAATTTTGTAAAGTTTTTATTTTACATGCGTCTTTATTGTGCTTGGTTCCCTACCCAAAAAATTCTTAAAATAATCTCCTCTAAAAAAATATACTAAATTTCTATAATAATAATTTCCCCCTACAATGTATTTTAATGTAGAACTGTTGCATTATAGAAGACTTATAGCTAAATACTTTGCATATATAATGTGGTATGATCTATGTTGCATGTTAATTGTTTGTCAGCAGCCGAGGAACACATTTCATACTGAAAGGTTCGTATTCCTGTTGTAGACGAGGTAGCGTTTGAATGGAATATTTGATTTTAAACAAACTTATTTCATGTAATTCCAGTGTGGACATTATATAAAACTGACATAATATCCATTTCCGTGCAATGTGTTAACTGCTGGAATCATGTTATTAACAACAGCATGTTTTAACAAGTTGGAAATTGTACGTAAACGTGACAAATGAGGTGCGTTCGTACTATAGCTAGTTATATAAATATTCAGATCTTGATGATTTTTAATTCTGTGAAATGAATTATATCATCTGCAGATTAATTTCTGTAATAAAATAAGTATCTCGGTCGCTTGATAGTTAAACCTCGGAAGCTGCTATAACAAGAAACCACCGGGTTTTTTTTAATTCAAATTTCTTAATAAATGTTTTTATTAATATTTTCTAAAGTTTTGATTCGATTTTCATAAAATTTGAAATGTCTCGAAAAAATTCTGCAAAGATAATATATCTTAAATTTCAAACCATTCGGTTGGGTAGTTTTTGCGTTGTTATATGCGAACGGACGGACAGACAGACGGACGGACGGACGGATGGACGGACAGACGACGACAATAGGTGCTACGTATTTATATAATTACGAACGCACCTAAAAAGGAATATTTCACAGAATCTACTACAGGATTTCATTGTATTAGTTTTACAGAGAAATAGTTCAGAAGAATTTCAATTCATTTTCTGTCGCTTTTACATACTATAGTACAAGAACACTTATTACCCCCCACCTCCCCAATCGCATCAATCTTTACAAATGCTTCCCTGATTGCTTTCCATTCATTTTCCGACGATGGTTGTCACTAAAATGAAAAACTCTTTCAAATTTATTTAAAGAAAATAAAAGTAACCTTAGAAGTTAAGTAAAAACATTTAATTAGAAAAATCAATCATGCATCCATAGTAACGATGTATTATCTACCAACCCTTCGCTGATTGCTTTCCATTCATTTTCATATAAGTCTAATCACTAGACTACAATTAATCGATTTCTTTTGCACTGAGGTGATCTTTTAAAATCATTCCTAAAAGAATAATTTTCTATTTCAATAAATTTGTTTATACATTTTTACTTACCCATCATACGTAGTATAGGGTAAGTCTTGTAATCGTTTTGAAAATCGAAATTTTTTTTTGACGGATTTACACGTTTCAGACACTGGAGATTCCGAAAAACATATTTTTAGAAAAAAAAATTGCCGTCCGTCTGTGTGTCTGTAAACGCTCTATCTCCAGTAAAAATTGAGATAGAGACTTGCAATTTGGTATGTACTTAGTATGTAATAATGGGAAGAAGCCTATTTCATTTCAATAACCTTGATTTCCGGAACTATTTTTTTCGGACTCTCGAAATATTCGTTGTGATAAAAGGTATATAAAAATTTTCGAAATTGTTTATTTTAAGAAATGAATATAAAAGACAATAAAAAAACATACATTTTGCATAAAGCATGAAGTCGATCGGATAATTAGTTGCCGAGATATTTGGAATCCTATTTCCCACACTCTTCGATTTTTCATGACCCTGTATTTCATCTAAATTTCACTTCAAAGATATATTTTAATTGGAAATTGGACGCTTAATCAGATGCAATAAACCGCTAGTTAATAGGATTATTATTTTTGGAGTTATAAGGAGGTTTCTTTCAAGCAATTCAGTAATCGAGCCCTTAAAGTTTATGACGTCATCAAGCCACGATTTTATTTGAATTGCAATGCATTTTATAAGTAGCTTACACATTTTTATTTTAATATTTTACATTATGCATATCAACGATGGGTAAGTATTACGGTGGCCCCCAACGACTAGTCTTCAAACTGCATGGAGATAAAAATTTTAAGACTACATAATATGTGGCTCATTACCACACTTGTCCATACTTTTGAGCAAACAACAAAAGTAAATTAATTATCTTTTATTTAAAAAAATAATCTTTAGTCAATTAATTTTATTGTTAAAGTAAAATGATTTCAGTTACAAAGATTTTTTTATTTCTTCCAATTGCGTAAAAATCATATCATTTATGTAAAACACTCAGATCATGAAAGTAAACTATTGTTGTTAGGGCTGTAGTGTTGAGAATTAAGATTATGAAAGATTCTTCATCAGTCACTATTACTGTCTTATTTATTTACTTTTTAAAGGTTCTTAAATTTTTGAATTCATTGCTTTATATTACAACTTCTACTAAACGAAATAAAAAGGTACTTAAACTGTTAGCTAAGTAGTTCTGTCAGGGTTTCAGTACGTTAAAAGTCTTCATATAGTGTTTGGTTATAGAGTTATGTCTCTATTTATGATTCAAAATATACAAGTAACAAACCAACGAGTGGTCCTAAAATCTTGAAATTTTAAGATTATATAAATTGATTTTTTCATTATCTACAGAAACTTTAGAAATTAAACTTTTTAACTCATTTAAAGAAGCATCTCTCTATATTTAAAAAAAGTAACCACAAAAAGTAGTATTATGGAATACTATTTACATTTGTGGCCATACGACATCCCTATACTATTTAAAATCCGAAATCCGAATGCAATTACAAACTTAAACTATCTGCGAATAGTTTTTATATACAAAAATTATTTTACGAAATTTCATCCCTTGCCAACAAATAATAATAATAATTGCGACCTAATAATAATAATAAACTTATTTTGAGGCTATTGTAAGATAGTCGGGAAATATGGAATAGGGGGTTAAAAATAAATATAGACGAACAAAATTTGAAAAAAAAAAAGATTTAATGGTATCAAGAAAGCATGATCAAGATATAGAATCTAGTAAATCAGCCAGCGTTAAAGGGTTTTAATTAGTTACAGAATAATAGAACATAAAACATGCCAGCCACTCCCTCTAAGAGCTAGAAAAGATTCTCTCAAAACCCACATTTCTAAACAAACTCAAACACATCAACAAACTCCTAGCACACATCTCCAACCTAACAAGCTAGTTAGCATCCAAAGTAACTCCCACATTTCCTCATATCAGCCAGATCATACTTCAGATTTGCACAAATCACAAATATAAGGATCTGTATTTGCGCCACCATAATCATAGAATATAATGCGGTATTGGTATTCCTTATAAACCGACACCGCCGTTTTGGTAAAAAATTACTCTATGTTTATTGGCGTGAATCGCGAGCTAAAAAACGAGTATTACATCATAAACTTTTAGTATTTCAGTGTACATTATGCTTAGTTTCAATGTAAAAATATTACTTCCATTAATGAATAAAAAATATTAAAAAATTATCTCCTGAAACTTTCTAAATACGAAAAACAAATATTTATTCCCTCAACGCGCCCTGACGCCGACCGATGAACTGTGCGTTATCGGTGGCATTCTGGAAACGTTCTTAAGAATGAGATACAATCGTCCCAACTGTCCGAAAACGTTCGGACCAAGATTTGAATCCTGGATCCCTTGGCTGAAACTGACAATGCTCTACCATCTGAGCAATCCCACACGGATATGGCTGTACTAATTCACCCAGTTAACCTTAATGATCTAGTCTGATATCTAAATCAGCACAACAGAATAAATCACACAGGTAATTGGACCTCCAGTAAACACTGGAAACGTGATTACACTAGATTAATTTTGACACAATTATTCTAATTGGTAAAGAAATAATATGAGATGTAATCTTCCCAACTGTGCGAAAAAGTCCGGGCCAGGATTTTGCCAGTCGGGAAGATTACATCTCATATGATTTCTTTACCTATTAGAATAATTGTGTCAAAATTAATCTAGTGTAATCACGTTTCCAGCTTTTACTGGAAGTGTCATTACTTGTGATTTATTCTGTTGAGCTGATTCAGATATAAGACCATTTGCTATGATCATTACGGTTAACTGGGTGAATTGGTTCAGCCATGTTCGCCGAGGATTGCTCAGTTCGTAGAGCATTGGAAGCTTCAGCCAGTGGATTCCGGGTTCGAATACTGTCCCGGACTTTTTCACCCATTTGGCAAGATTTCATCTCATATGATTTCTTTACCAATTAGAATAATTTTGTCAAAATTAATCTAGCGTTCTTAAGTAGTTTATGATTTCGCCGCTTGGTGGCAGAACTTTACTAAACAAAAACCTTGGTCTTCCATATTACCCAACTATTTTATAACACGTGAAGTGCGCCTGTATATATATATATATATATATATATATATATTACATATAAACTTTAAAGAATAACCAAAAATAAGAGCAATTCAAATATTAAAAATTAATTTTTTATCTTAACCAGTCTAGCATATAAAGGAAATCTTTTTATTTATTTATTTTATTTTTTATTTTTTTGTGGTCAAAAGTATTTTCTAATTTAACGCATGTTTTTATTTTCGCATTTAATCTAGCATAACGCAAAATATTTATGCCCACCTCACGTGATTCATCACCAAATATATCCTTTTTCTTATATGAAAAAAAAAAAAAAAAGTTTAATCCACTTTATAAAAAGGATCTCTCATGCTATGCACTTGATGACACAATTAGAAAAGATAAGGTGGCGTTTCTTTTTCTGGCTCATCAAAACCGAAGAAAAAAAAAAGGAAGCAAAAAAAGCTTTCCGTTTCTGAGATGCATTCTTTTTGAAGCCCGTTTATTCCTTTACCTCTTTCATTGATGCGAACTTTGAAAAAAAAATGATAAGAATTTGATTAAAAAAGTGTTTGGGTACCGTCCCAGCTCTAAAAATAGAGAGGTCCTTCGAAATGACGAAATACACTGTGAAAGAGAGTGGATACCCAAGACATGGAACAAATTATGACGATCCATATTTTACACAATATAATTACTTGTGATGTTTTGAAGGAAACCAAAGTAACTTTTCAAAAGGTCTTCTGGGTATTTTTGACGCCCTTGTTATATCTTTGAAATTGAAGAGGGTTAAATTTTATGAATTTGTGGGAAATAATTTCAATGATTTTTTAATATGCATGTTAAAACAATTTCGGATTAGTAAAGTTTTTGCCTATTTAACATATTTACAACACGCGAATTCTTAAAAGAAAGACATGAAAACCCAAAGTTTTAAGTTAATTTAATGGAGAGTTGATTGGTTGGTTGAATTTATGACGGCCGATTATGTACACGGCGGATATAGGCCCTAGGGCGGAGTGCCCTCCGTGGGGGGTCTTTCAAAGGGATCCTAACCCGTATTTACGGCAAGGTTCGAAGAAAACCACGGAAAACTCCGAAGGGTCAGGTCGACGAGCGCAACAGGGGTGGGGCAACTTAATTGAGAGACTGGTCACTTAAATCGTGGAACAATTTATAACGATATTTGTTTAACACTTTCAGATATAGTTGACAAGTGTTTATGATTTTGGTTTGTCTGGCCGTGCTCTAACTTGCGTGAATATACTCTAATTGCCATGTAATTGATATATGTTATTGCGGTTTAATATGGCATGTTTGATACAGTAAATGTAGTGCGTAGCATTTATAGTTTCTTTACAGGGGCACTCAAAAGGATTACGTTACTTTGTGATCTATGGAGATAAATCGCTTGCTATGTATTTTAATAATTATGAAGGAGATTTAACTTCATATATTACAATATAATTTATGTGTTTAGCACCTCCTACCTTCTTAGAGTATAGTTTTTCCACATTTTATCTTAAGGCGACATTTAATTGTCAGCATACAAATTATTTATTCATCTCCAGTTCTGCTCTTTCTTAAAAATGAATCTCTAATTTTAATCCACAGTTAATATCCTCTGACCGCATTTTGCTCTGCTAAAAAAAAAAGAAAGAAAGAAAGAAAGAAAAAGTTACTGCGCCCAGTAACTGTCTGAAATCTCTGTCCCAGACATACGTCTATACTTTTAAATGTTAGCGCATCAGCTGCTCGAGAATTGGAAAGCAATAAAATTAATTCATTCTTTTCTTATACAATGACAGTTTATTTGTCATGTATGTGGTATATGTACGCCCACTTGTGATATATTCAACTATCCTCTTCAGCTTTTTACATAATAAACTTTAGGATGGATTCTATCGAAATTCATCCAGGTTCCAATTATGCGGTTTTCATCTAGCTCACGTTAAAATTCATAATTGCCCTTTGTCATACTTGTATTCATTTTACATTAGGTGATAAAACCACATGTGTCCTGGTGGTACTCTCTTGTATCGCCAGGATATACGTTATTGGCTACATTTATTTCTATTGTTTCAACAACGCCTCATTACGGGTTGAGAAAGTTTGTAACGGTTTTTACAGAATCTGCTCCCTCTCTACGTACTTTCAACCTGTCATGTTTTCCTCCTCTCTAGCACAGGCGTTTGTGGCCGGCCTTGTCTTGTGTATCGTTTTAAAGAATCTGGGATTTAATAAAGTACAGTCGAACCTCGTGAACACGAAATTGAAGGGACTGAGAATTTTTTTCGTGCTATGTGAAATTTCGTGTTAACCGTTATAATAATGGCGCCATCTATGGTTAGGTATAAAAACGAATTAAATTAACCTACAAATATATCCCCTATCATAAAATCATAAATTAATAATAAATAGAAAATTTCATTAACAAATTAAAGAAATTGATCTTAATTTTAGGCAATAATACATTTATTTACTTCCTAATCATTTTTTAAGGTCCGTTATTGACTTTGCTTCAATTTTTGTAGAGTACTTCTTTTAGGAATGTATGGACCTCATCTAACTTGTCCAAAGATTGGGAAGCATTCTCTTGTTCTATAAGGAAACGTTGAGTTTTCAATGCTACGGGGTAGATTCATTTAATGACACTAAACTTTTCCGTTCAGTGTCAATCAAAGAAAAGCAGGGATTAGTCAGGAATTCAATATTTCACCATTTTCGGAAACCTATTTCCACTTTAGGTCTTTTTCAAACCATGAGAAAATTCCATTTTTAATAAAAGGATGTGACATGTAAGTTTGAAATATCGAAAACATTGTGTAAGGAATCATGTTTTGACTATAGAGAAAAAAAAATCGCCTTAAGCGGGATTTTCCGGAATTCTATTTCTTGTTAAACTAATTAATTAACATTGATTTTCAGACTCATCTGACGGGACCTCAGTATTATTTCGAGTTAAGTGAAATTCCGCGTTAAGCGATTTCGTTTTAACAAGGTTCGACTGATATGTCTTGACAATCGAAGAACCCTTCCTTCTTAGATATAGTAATTACGGCTCCAGTTTTTTTTAACCGACTTAAAAAACGGAGGAGGTTATCAATTCGACCCGTATGTATGTATGTTTTATGTTGTTCACGCATAACTCTCGTAAATGTGCATCGATTTCGATCATTTTTCTTTTGTTTGAAAGAGTAAGGCCCCAGGGTGGTCCCATTTCAATTTCGTCAAAATCTGATCATTAGAACAAATTATTTCAATTTTTTATTCAAATTTCCATTATATAACTTGTTAAATAGATAAAAAATTCGTCAAAAATTCAACGCTGGATGAATCATCTTCATTTTAATGTTACACTATTTCAAACATATTGAAATTGATATACATTACTGAGATGCACTACAAGATTCTTACTGTAAGCATTTATCGTTCATTTACAGGAACACATAAAATAGTTTGGTTACAGTACTATCTATAATAGTATCCAAAAATTGAAACAACAAAGGGAAATGTATACAAGTGGATAATATGACGCAAAATAATCATTTATAGAAATTTTACTTACGATTTTGGATAGCGTAGCACAAAAGATAAATCAATTTATTAAAATAAGTACATTCCAATACTTAATATAGGCTCAGTGAAATTAGTAAATTTAATTATGTATTGCAAAATTAGAAGTATTCTTTCTATGTGTAAATATACTCTAGAAGACAAACCAAGTGTAATTTAAATTGAATTTTAAAACAATCCTATTAAATTCACGTCAAGGCGTCACTCGAATTTTAAAATCATTTTTTTAAAACCCGTATTTTGAATTTATGAGAAATGTAAATGAAAAAGCAACAGCGAATAAATTTTATATATATTTTCATGTTAAAAATAATATTTGCACTTGTGAATATAAATAAAACGAAAAAGAAAATGATGAAGAAAAACATTTTTTAATTAATAACATAGCATCACTCAAATTTTATATCATTACTTTTAAGACCCATATTTAAAATTCTTGAAGTCATAAGGTAAAGTGCTGCATCACAAACTTTTAACCCGTTAAGGGTTTTTGTACTGATATAATCAACAATTGATGGACACTGACAGAAGAAAACAACTGACCTTTGCATTGACATTGCATTGAAGTTGATGCATCGTGTCTATGGAAGATTCTGGGAAGCGATGCAGCCCATTTCCACCTCAGTGGAACACTGGAACAATGCTTTTCGTCTGTCTAACAACTTATATGACATGAGCGAAGTGTTAACCCACTGATTTTTACGAAATTTTGTCATGAAATGTTTTATAGCTTGTCATGTGGAATTTTTTATGGAATAATTTTCTCGTCATTGCTTATATGACATGAGCGAAGTGTTAACCCACTGATTTTTACGAAATTTTGTCATGAAATGTTTTATAGCTTATCATGTGTGTGGTGTCTGAATATTGACTCTATGGTTTATATCGATGGACTGAATGAACTATATTATAAAATACTGTGAACGAGATTATGGAATACGAGTTGTTGTGTTTAGTAAGATGGCTATGAGTAGTTGTATGCCGATTGAGCATAGACTGAAAATGTTATACTTTTTGTGTATATAAATGTTTGTGTTGTTATAGTAAAGTATGTGCATCGTGTCCGATTTCAGTTTCCATTATTAAATGTATTTATACCCACGCAAACACGACAAAACAGCTGGCGACGAGTATTTAAAAATTGAACTGTTGGAAGTGCGGCTCAAGGTAAAATATTTTTTTTTTCATCTTTTAATTACTAGATTGAATTATGGAGAAACAAATTCAAGAGTTATTGAAGCAGAATCAAGAACTGATTCTTGCTCTTCAGAATAAAGAGAGTAGCTCTCACAAAGTAACTGTGCAATTTGAAAAGTTTAATGAAGAATATGAAAACTTCGATAGTTTTTTTGAAAGATTTCTCACATATTTAGATGTACAAAAAGTCCCAGAAGACGCTAGGGCTAAAGTATTTATTTCTTCTTTAAGTGCTAAATTGTATCAGTTATTAAAAAATTTGCTGTCTCCAGAAATTCCTTCTGCGCAAAGCTTGGAAAAATTGAAAGATGTTTTGAAAAAACATTTAACCCCAAAGCCATTGGTTATACCTTCTCGACATAAATTTCTGAATCGTAAACAGCGGGAAGGGGAGAGTATTAATACTTATATAGCGGAACTCCGAGCACTAGCAATTAATTGCGATTATGATAGCAATATGTTAAATATCATGTTACGCGATGTTTTTGTTAGCGGATTACGCGATAAAACAATTCTGGATCGATTATTTGAAGAAGATAACATAGATCTAGATAAAACTTTGCAAATAGCTTTAGCCATGGAAAAAGCATTTAAAGGGGCAAATGATATTATGGGTCAAGGAATAAATGCAGTTCATGCAGTAAAAAAACAATGGAACAGGAAATCAAATTATGCTGAAAAACAGCGAAAATCTTTATTTTGCACGCGATGCACCGGCGCAGACCATGTCAAAGCTAATTGTAGATTTATTTCCAGTAAATGTGATTTTTGTTCAAAAATTGGTCACATAAAAAAAGCATGTTTCGCAGCAAGAAAAGCAAATGCTAGACAAGTTAAGCAAAAACAAGTAAATTTTAAGGATGTGGTTGAAAACAAAAACCAGGTCCCATTATTCGGATTAAATTCCAATGACTGTACTTTACGTGAGGAAGAACCGAGACGACCTCCGATAATGATTAATTTAAAAATTAATGGAAAAAATTGCTCAATGGAGTTAGATACTGGCGGGGCAGTCAGTGTTATGAGTATAAGGAATTTCAGGAAAATTTCACGGAAGAAAATTCAACCCACTAATATAGTTTTTAAAACCTACAATGGTGAAGCATTAGTACCTATGGGGTATGTTACAGTTAAAGTTGAATATAAAAATCAAACTTCGAATTTGAACTTATACATTGTTAAGGAGGACTTGGATACCATTTTTGGCCGTGAATGGCTCCATAAGATAAATCTAGACTGGAACGCTATCAAGGCATTAAGAGCGTCAACTAAATTAAACTTAAAAGATCTTTTGGAAGAGTATAAAGATATTTTTGATGATAAACTCGGGGAAATAAATAATTATGAAGCTAAGCTCGAACTTAAACCAGATGTTAAACCTGTATTTTGTAGGGTTAGAACAGTGCCATTTGCTTTAAAAAGCAGAGTTGAAGATGAAATAGAAAGATTAGAAAAAGAAGATATTATAGAGAGAGTTGAAAGCTCTGAATGGGCAACGCCAGTAGTACCGGTCGTAAAATCGGATGGCAGTATACGATTATGTGCGGATTATTCAGTAACCTTAAATACCAATTTAATCGTGCCACAACACCCTTTGCCGAAGTTGGAGGAGATATTCTCTAGTTTAAATGGGGGAAAACAATTTTCAAAATTAAATTTCAAACATGCGTATTTACAAATGAAGATCCATCCTGAAAGTCAAAAACTGTTGACAATAAATACTCATAAGGGACTCTATATTTGCAAGAGGCTTATGTTTGGGTTAAACGCAGCACCTGCAATTTGGCAGCGGTACGTTGATGGATTATTCCAAGGTATGGAATGGGTAAAAGTGTTCATGGATGATGCTAGAATAACAGGAAATGACGAAACGTCACATCTTAAAGCTTTAGAGCAGTTTTTCAAAACGTGTAAAGAGCATGGCTTGAAACTTAATCTCAGTAAGAGTCAATTTTTTCAAAATGAAATTAATTTTCTAGGGCATAAAATTGATGCAAATGGAATACATAAAACTGACGAGAAGATTTCAGCGATTTTAAATGCTCCTGTACCCAAAAGTGTACAAGAGTTTCCTTGGATTAGTAACGTTTTATGGTAAATTTTGTAAAAATTTAGCGACTATTGCAAATCCTCTTAATAGTTTGACAAGAAAAGATGTGAAATTTAAATGGTCGAAGAATTGTCAAGTTGCCTTTGAGAAGATAAAACAAGAAATTTGTTCAGAAAAAGTCTTAGTTCATTATGATCCGAAACTTCCCTTAATCCTGGCAAGTGATGCATCTCCAGTTGGTATTGGTTGTGTCTTATCTCATCGATATCCAGATGGTTCTGAACGGCCAATAGCTTTTGCATCCAAAACCTTAACCAAGACTGAGCAGAAATATTCTCAAATCGACAAAGAAGACTTAGCAATAGTGTGGGCAGTAAAAAAGTTTTACTTATACCTAAAGGGAAGAAGGTTTACCTTAATAACTGACCACAAACCTCTAGTAGCGATTTTTGGATCAAAACGAGGGTTGCCAGTATTAGCAGCCACAAGATTACTACATTATGCATTGATTTTACAATCATTCCAATTTGACATAGTATTCCGAAAACCTGATGACCATGGAAATGCAGACTTTTTGTGGAGATTGCCTAAAACTTCTGAAGAATTGGAAGTAAAAGATGACATTACAATATTCCAGATGTCACAAATTGAAACACTACCAGTTACTTCAAGGGAATTACGGCAAGAAACGTGGAGAGATGAAGAATTAGGTCCACTTTTAGAAGCCTTACGAAAAGGTCAGAATCTGCACGGAAGGGAAGCACAATATACTATTGAAGATGGATGCATTATGTACGGACAAAGAGTGTGTATTCCGAAGAAATACCAAAAAAGTGTTCTGGAAGAATTGCATGAAGGGCACTTGGGTATGGTTAAAATGAAAGCAATCGCAAGATCATTCGTCTTTGATAATGATATAGAAGAAGCAGCCAGAAATTGCGCTGACTGTGCCAGACACAAATCAGATCCTACAAAGGCAAAAGTTCATTATTGGGAATATCCCAGCATGCCTTGGGAACGTATACATGTTGATTTTGCCGGTCCTATATTTGAATATATGTTTTTGGTGATAGTTGATGCTCACTCGAAGTGGTTGGAAGTTTATCCAATGAAGGTGACCACAGCGAAAAAAACAATTGAATGTCTACGAGACAGTTTTGCGCGATTTGGATTGCCATTAGTCCTGGTCAGTGACAACGGGCCACAATTCTCATCTGATGAATTTCGGAGATTCATGCGAAGAAACGGTATCAAGCACAAAACTAGCGCACCATTTAAACCATCGAGTAATGGACAAGCTGAACGTTATGTGCATAAAGTAAAACAGTCGCTGCGAGCTATGCAGACTTATGAAGGAAGTATTCAACAAAAATTGAGTACATTTTTGTTACAATACAGAAAAGCACCCAATGCAACAACAAGTTATAGCCCAGCGATGTTATTCTTAAAAAGAGATGTCCGAACCAGAATTGATTTACTAGTACCTCAACTGAAATCGAGGATTCAAGAAAAAATACGAAAGGGAGTATTTGAATTCGCAGACAGAAAATTTGACATCGGTGATTCTGTAGCGGTGAGAGATTATAGATCAGCCAATTCAAAATGGAAGTTTGGAAGAATCATTAATAAAGATGGTGCTCTACATAACACTATCAATGTTCAAGGCGCACTAGTAAGACGTCATGTTGATCAAATCCGTTCAGTGGGTGAACAAGTACAAGAGAATGATTCTATATCAAATGAATATCGAAGATTTCCAGCAACAAGGTCTAAAGACACTCCTTTAGAGCCAGAACATTCCAATGCTGAAAGTATCACTCCCCAGATCTCCAATGAGGAACCAGTAGCATCAGCTTCAACGGATGATCCGACTCCAGATTTGACTTTGCAAACTCACCAGCCAAGTAGTTTGTCAACAGTTCCCGCTACGACTGCCACTTCACCGGTTCAAGCAAGCCCGACTGTAATACCCAGACGATCTCAGAGAGTTCGCCGACCACCCAAGAAGCTTGACCTGTAAAGGGGGAGGAGATGTGGTGTCTGAATATTGACTCTATGGTTTATATCGATGGACTGAATGAACTATATTATAAAATACTGTAAACGAGATTATGGAATACGAGTTGTTGTGTTTAATAAGATGGCTATGAGTAGTTGTATGCCGATTGAGCATAGATTGAAAATGTTATACTTTTTGTGTGTATAAATGTTTGTGTTGTTATAGTAAAGTATGTGCATCGTGTCCGATTTCAGTTTCCATTATTAAATGTATTTATACCCACGCAAACACGACAAAACAATGTGGAATTTTTTATGGAATTAATTTTCTCGTCATTGCTGTTAAGTTCTAAAGATGTAGATTAGGTTTAAGAGAGCTATCTATCGGTTTGTAAAAAAAATTGTCAATAAATACGATTATTTCAATTTTGCTTGGATATTATTTTCCTGGAAACATCATGGAATTCTTCAGTTATCATTCACGCCTGTTTACTTCACTCGACTGCATGCTAATATTCTCTTCAACAGCACTGCAAATGTGATCGTCATAAGTGTCCAATTTTGATCACTGGCGAGCTAACATTTTGGTTGCTGTTTAAAATACAAGCCTTCTCTGCTATCTTAGTATGATAATGCGATTGAGAAAGATTCTGAGAGTTTCTTTGCGTCCTCTTTCTCAATGTTTACCTTATTGTGGATATTCAACAGGTATCTGAAAGAAACACTAAATGTCTATCCCACCTGCGAAACTTTATATTTTGTTTACTGAACGTGTCTTAAAATAAATATTTTCAACTATTTGCAATCGTTTCTTTTTTATGATAATTTACAACACATAAAATTATTCGGTTTGACACCATGACGTCAGGTCTATAACACCTGACATCATCTTCACGAGGTAAGATATTTTATAGTTACTTGGATCGGGGCCTCCGATATGAAGCTGTGTGCTTTTTTTACCAAGAAAAAACAAACAGCAAGACAGGGTAGTAAAAGCAAACAGCGTCATCTCGTAGGCCCCGCTTGGATCAGTCTATATATGTAACGTTTCTTATAAAGAAATAACGTTATGTGAAAGCACGAAAAACACACATTTTTGTTTAGAAAAATGGATTTTCACAATTATATAAAAATTGTTATTTTTACTTTTTCTCAATTGGAAGCGTGCTAAAACAAATAATTATTTTAATGTATTTTTGTCTGAAACGGTCCACCACTTTTTCAGACAAATAAATAACTGAAAAGTTTATATCAATCACAGTCGTAATTATCGTCAATGATTTTTCTATGAATCATCCGATGTTTGACATAAAAATCACTTCGAATTACTCAATTACTAGATTGCAATGAATATTGAATTATAGCACGTGATTTGGATGATCATCTTGATTTCCCAATTCATGGATAAACTTGGCATAAAATATACATTTTATCGAAAATTTACATTTGATCATTTTGGCATCAATCTGCCATGTACTTGTTATTGTATTATTGATTAACGGACGAAATTTGATAAATTAAACTATTTAATTGGTTTATTTTCGAATAACAGTTATACATCATTCAAAGTGTAAAACGTTTATTTCAATTGATAGTTTTTAAAGAAAAAATATTTTTTTTTTCTATTATAAATAAGTATGAGTAATCGCACGAAAATAATCAATACAGAAAAATTTGATTTCATTAGAACGCCTCAGTTCTTAGTCGTGAAAAATCATTTCGAAAATATATTACAGAGAATAAAGGATGATGAAAATTTGAAAGAAGTTTCTATAGAGTTTTCCAATCTCATACTGGCGTTTCAAAGATGTTTCATTGAAAAGCAGAGAAAAACTCAGAAGATCTGTGAGCTCAAAGCTCTACATGCTGCTAAGAATCAAAAAGCAAAATCCATAAGTCCTACTGAAAATGCAACTGTAGAAGATTTGAGAAAGAAACTTGAAATTCTTCAATGTGATACAGATACGTCAAATAATGAAAGAGTAAAATTTTTAAATGAAGTGGAAGAATCGACGAAAACTGTCGATAATCAAAACAAGATGGTTCAGGTTCATCAAAAGTCTTTAGAAAATATTACTGTTGACATCTGCTGTGATTTGACTTCGTATGACTCCAAACCAAATAAAGCTGACGTTGTTAGAAAAGATCGTAGGAGAATAGATTCCTCTGAAAAAAGACACTCAGATGTAGAATTAAAAGAAGAAAGTGATTCTGCTGTAACTTTAAAGAATAACTTAGAGGTTTTAGATTTAAAGATAACTCGCCAGAAAATAGAACAACTCAAGAATAAATTATGCGAAAAAGATGCTCTCGTCAAAAAATTCAGTAAAGATGCAACTGAATCTAAGAAAAAGTTAGCTGAATACGAGATAAGAACAGCAGATATCCGTAAATCAATGGAAGTGGAACTAACTAAATACAAGACCGAATTAAAGGAGAAAGAAGTAGAATTGCTAGCTATTTCTAGAGCATTAGAGGAGACTCGGTTACTGAACAAACAACTTGGTGTTGATATCTCAGTTAAAGAATCAATCATTGATGGTTTGGAGATCAAGCTAAAGGAACTGGAAGCGGATAAAGAGTCAGCTGCCAGAAACGCAGAAGTGTTTGAGAGGCATTTAGCAAGAAGTGAAAATTACGGCAAAGAATTAATCTCTGAAATCAAAGCTCTAAAAAATGAAATACAAGCTTTGAAACCAGATGTTTCCAAAGAGATTATTAGTGATCAGGTACATTCAGAAAAAGAAATTAAAGAAGAAGTAGATTCTCAAGAAAGAACAATAGAGAGTCTGAAAAATATCATTTTGTTAAGAGATCAGAAATTACGTCAGGTGACGGATGAACTAAGTGCTACAGTCGAAGTTTTACAGAATCTCACAGGAGATTTTAATGAAGTCAGTAAAGAGAATTCCAATTTGCAATCTGAAATCAAACTTTTAAAGAAAACGTTAAACGTCCAAAATGAAGATAGGGAATATTTGAAAGAAAAATTCTGCGAAGTAAATAAAGAGTCGGCAGAAGTAAAAAGAGAGCGGCAACATCAGCAAGTTGTTCAGAGAAGGGACAAATTTCCTAGCATGTATAAAAAGGTGAGGTTCATGGATAGCGAACAAAAGAAAGATAACGCTGTTGTTGAAAATACACAGGAATATTTAGTGAAACTTTTAAAACAAAAAGACATGGAAATTGAAAAACTACTTATCACTTGGAGAAAATATATAAGTGGAAGAGTTCGGTGATGTCAGATACATCGCAAGCTACAGCAAAAGTTAATTACAAAATTGAATTGAAGAGCGTTTTGTTTATGCCAAAATTAAGAATAAGCATTTGAGTTTTGGATAATGATAGTGAACGTATTTTATGTAAAAAAATATTTTTAAAAGATACATTTACTTTTAAATTTGAAAACACTTTTTACACTGCTTGGTAAAATTATATTGTTTCAGATTATTCATGAACGCAAACTATTAGAAAATTACTGTAAAATAAAAGTTTTTTAAATTTCCTGTTATTGATCAATATCTAAAATTTTGTTAAAATTTTATAGATACTTCTCTGTTATAGCGGCCCCCACAATTACGATTACGCCAACTTGCAGTCAATTTCACCAAGCTCGTGAAGCACGAACGTATAATAGAGATATAAAAATAAATACCATTGCATTAAATAATATAATATTTTATATGAATAAGAATGTAGTACAAAGTTTTATAACAAATTCATATTAATGTTTCATAACCATTTCGGAACTGAATGGCCATGAAATAGATCGCCAAAAATGGTTGGCAATTGCCAATCTTGTTTATCGTTTCCAATCATATTCACAACAGTAATTTAACATTATTAAAGCCAATGCAATTGCCTGCTATATAACAATGTTAAAAATGATAAATCATATAAAATAAAAAAAATATATATATAATAAATGAACAATAATAAATAAATAACAAATATTTATAGAACAGCTGTCGCAGATACACCGCGGGGTGGCGCGATTTTTGTTTTGCGCCATTTTGGCGAGAAAACGCCGTTTTGGGGTACCCGTTAGACCTCGATTGCTAAAACAGCATATTAGTTTGATTGGCACAGATGTCATATACGCACAACATTGGCGCGATTGCAACAAAATGGAAATCTTATGCCTCACATGGTAACCCGTTGTTTATATTGCTGTTTATTTACATTTATTTTTTACTTTAATTCTATAAATTGTTTTTATTATGTATATCAATATTTATTTATATCAAACTATCATTTATTTCTTTTTATTTCTTTTTTAAAAATTATATGAAGATATTACATTTAGTACGTTATTTTATTTTTATATTGAAATAAAATATCATGTGCTATTATTGCATGCTATTTGTAACTGATATTCAAAAACAAAGTTTTCGCCAAATTGGAGGGGAAAAAATCGCGCCAATGTTGTGCCTATATAACATCTGTGCCATTTGATTTTGTTATGAATCAATTTATTTTATTATAAAAAACACACAATTTTTATTATAAACGCACACAATTTTTATTATAAACACATACAAATTATATTATTATAAAACACACACAATGATTAATTTATTATAAAACACACAATATTTAATTTATTATAAAACACACAATATTTAATTTAATATAAAACCAACAGAATCTGCTCTACCGAGTCGCCATACGAAGCAAAATATCGCCAAAATCGCCGGGTTGCCCAGGCATAAAATCGCCATTTGGCGCTAAAAAGACACACCAGTGCGTCTGCGACAGCTGTACCAAAATGATTTACTATAATAAAAAAAATAAACTATAAATTATAAACTATAACAAAACAAAAAGAAAAATATATATAATTTAACAAATTACAATAACCATTGGGAAAATGTTCCGAAAGCTTAAAAAGAATAATAATAATAATTACTGTACTTTTGTGTTATAGCGGCCCCCACAATTATGATTATGCCAAGGTTGTAGTTATGATTTCGCCAAGATCATCACAAAGCTTACATATGCATCCTATATATGCATAATATATATTCCAAACACTCCTATATGTGCCATATACGTCATTATACACATATTATTTACGTCTTATTTATCGTATATACATCATATAAATGCATCATATATGACTATAAGGTGGTCACATACGCCAGGAAATGTTATATATATATATCATATATTATTATAATGTCATACATGCTTTATAATTTCGCGATAAATCTTGGCCGTCTGGCGATTCATCCTTGGGGGCCGCTATAACACGAAAGTACCAAATTTACAATATATTAATGAAAACAGAAATAAAAATATTTCATCCTTGGGGGCCGTTATAACACGAAAATACCAAATTTCTACATTATTTTTCATACCTGATAATTTGCATCTATCCTTTTTGTAACGATTTTATGCATTTCTATTGCCTATTCAAAGAAAAATTCGGTACTTTTCGGTTAGCCGGGCGCCAGTGATATATGTGCCAGTGATATATATATATATACATGCATATATATCACTGGCGCCCGGCTAACCGAAAAGTACCAAAAATTCTTCTAAAGTTACAAAATTTCGTTGAAAATTCTTATAAAGTTACAGAATTTCGTTAAAAACGTTTAAAAACGCTTAAAAAATAAACTGACGACGTCAATAGGTCCATTCTCAACCGAAAATAACAACCATTTTCCCAATGGTTAAAAATAAACTATAAACTATAATTGTCTGAGTGCAACGAAGACTCATACACAGCGCAGTATTACTTTGCCCCATATATAGCTACAATGGATATTAAAACCTTTCGTCAAGCATAACTCAAAAAATATTTAACGGATTCCGTTCAAATTTTTACCGCAGGTACCTATAAAGGTGACAACGACGTCTATTTATTACCAAGAATAAATGTCAAACTGTTTGGAAATTATATTAATAAAATAGATAAAAAAGCACAATTAAAGTACATACGTCACGAAATTTTGTGCGTACGTCATTTTCACCGGCGGGAGATTTTCGTAGACAATCGGAATTGAAAAGTTCATGGAGTACATGGAGCAAAAAAATATGCACGCACTAATATTCAGCGCAATAAAATATATTTCAATTTAGTAGAAATCGAAAATTAATCTGGATTTTTTTCTGTTTGAAAAAAAAAAAAAAAACCGCAATAACTTGGTACACTTGGTATTAGAGATTTGGCGCAAATCTCAGCAATAGCAGCTTTTTTTATTTCGCGTGTGTCAATTAAAAAAAATTTCTTTGGTGTTTAAATAAAAGGTTTCGATTTATGGCATTATTTCTTTTCTTTTTCTCTTTTTAGCATTTTAAATGGGATTAATGAAAGGCATGTATTTTAAATTAAATGAGTGAAAGGTTTATATTTAAATGAAATGAATTCAATGTGAAAATGTTATAGGAACAATATTTGGCGATTTATCAACTGCGCCAGGATAACATAAAAGTACCAATATATAAAACAGTATGTAGTATGTGAAATGAAACAATTATATTATAATCGCCCATCGTACAAGAAAAAAACTAATATTCTGCATTCAGAGGGAAAAATCCATCTCCTGTGCCGTAAGATTTGGCGAGTTCTTTTTGGTGATAAGTTTTTCGATGTGATTGTTGGGATCAAGGCCCCCTTATCATAGTATATTATGATAAGGGAGTCTTGGTTGGGATCTGCAGGATTTGGCTTACTTTCTCTAAATCTTATTTTTTTGCAGATGTAGTATTATGTAAATACGTTTTTGCAGATATTTTTCTATTTTGTATATTTGGCATTCTATTTTGTGTATTTTCTATTTGGCATTTGGAAAAGAGATTTTTACCTTTTTATCTGTGCCTTCGGAAATATTAAAAAATAAAAAAAGATTTACATATATCAAGCGTATAATGTTACGTTTTGCATTTTTATACAGACCACTTCTCCATTTTTAGATTTTAAATGCTATTTATTATTTACTAGCCGTTTATTAATTTATTACAATATACCCCTCTGACAATAACAATTATTTATCACAAAAATGCCTCTTAGGTTTGTTAAATAAGTTTGTTTATGTATTTTCATTACTTATTAAAATATCGAATATGGCGATAAAATTTTATTTTAGCATCGTGCTTAAATTTTTAAGATGGTGCAAAAACATGCTTTAATAAACGTATGTTTGTAAATATTTGAAAAACATGTTTTACCGCTCTCTTGAAAAATTTTGTAAGATGCTAAAACTACCTCTTGGCACCATTTTAATTTTTTTCGCCCGCCGACATAGGATACGAAACTTTTCCCCATTCAGGTACACAGGCAAGGCTGGTCTCAAACAAGAGTAAAGCTAGCAACAATATTGTTTTAACTCTATAAGAGTTACAATAATGATATTAAATGCTCCGATTGGCTTTGAGCCCAATTACGAAAGTTTCTCCTAAAAAAACTGCAGAAGAAATCTTTTACATTTGTTTCAAATGAAGCTCGGTCTACAAGGTATTAGTTAATAATACAAACAACACTAATAGCATGGAGGCAAAAGTTTTAATTTAAATGTATATATTTGAAACCCTTCCCGCCCCAACCCCCACCCCCCCACCCCCCCCCCCACCCAAAAAAAAAAAAAAAAAAAAAAAAAAAAAAAAAAAAAAAAAAAAAGTTACAGCAATGAATTTAAAATGGCGTTAAGCCACGCTTTCTGACATAAGCAATTGGCTGCAAACGCGATAACGAAACTTTCACTTAACTTAATGACATGTAGCTAATGTAGTCCTCAGAGTACTTTGCAGTAATTTCAGAGTACCTTGTGGTTTTTTTTTTTTTTTAATCTTGAGACAATTCAGGTTTAAGAAGTTGAGATTTACTGTCAAATGATATAAACAAAATGAACACAAAACTGATGAATTATTATTCAGGTTTATGTATGAATTTAAAAAAAAATGCATCTGATTACATTTATTAGATAAATTACTTCTGTTTGCAATTAATAACTGATAAACGGCTTCTGTATATTAAATGAATTGTTTAAATATTGGGAAGATGTGGCGAGAGGTAGAAAGACGAGTAAACAAACGGGTAGACAGACGGGTAGAGGGACGAGTAGCGACATAGGTAGGCTGACGGGTTTCAAAACGAATAGACAGACGGTTAGAGAGAAAGGTAAAAAGAGGGTTGGCAGAGGGGTAGCGAGATGGGTCACGAAACGGGTAGCGATACCGGTAGACAGGAATGTAGCGAGAAAGGTTGCGAGACGCGTAGCGTGGTAGATAAAGAGACGAGTACAGAGATGAGTACAGAGACGAGTTGACTGACGGGTAATGAGATTGGTAGCGAATCGGGTACAAAAACAGACGGATAGTGAGACGGGTATACCGACGGGTAGAGAGACAGTAGTTGGGTAAGAAGATGGGTAGAGAGGCATATAGCCAGACGGGTAGAGAGACAGATAGACAAGTTGTGAGGCAGATAGACAAATGGGTAGCGAAGTGGATAGAGACACGGCTAGACATACAAGTAGTTAGACGGATAGACAGACGGTTAGAGAAATAGATTGGCGGGTAGCGAGACCGGTAGAGAAATATAGAGACAGGTAGCGAGACGTGTAGAGAGATAGACAATCGGTTAGAGAGACGGGCAGAAGAACGAATAGGGAAAAAGACAGATTGTGGAGAGACAGACAGACAGGCAAAAGAAAAGTCTGCGGATTGGCGCAGTAAAGGCGCAGGGGGCAGAGCCTCCTAGAGAATAATCAAGAAGTATCTGTTAAGCTTAACTTTGAAATATATATAATTTTCAATTTTGCCGATATGGAGATTTAATGTAAAAGTTATTTTACAGAAGTCATCGAAAGATTTTTTGTATACTTTAATAGTAATTTAGACTATAATTTTGCAATCTGGTTTGTAGCAAAGCATGCTATCAATGTGGTTTGAAGTGTAAGAGTTATTATAAACAGTTATACAAATAATAGATATGTAATCAAGGAAGAAAAAATTTAAATTCACACACAAAAAAAGGTGCAACAATGAAATTAAATTTGCGTTAAGCCACGCTTGATAGAATAATCTATTGGCTGCAAATCCAATTACGTACACTCAGAAAAAGAAACTGATTAAAACTACAAAACATATTTTTTGAGTACATTTTGTTGTTTTAGCAAAATTGGAGTAAAATTACACCATTTTACTTCAATTAACAAAACATTTTGCTGACGATACAAAATTTGTTTTTGGAATTGCAAAAAAAAAAAAAAAATTGTTGATTCAAACAAAATTTTTATTGACCCATATTTAAACAAAAATTTTGTTTAAATATAGGTCAATGGAAATTTTGTTTGAATCAACAAAAAAATTTTTTTTGTTGAAAACCACTTTTTTTTTCTGCAATTGCAAAAAAAAAAAAAAATTGTATCGTCAGCAAAAATGTTTTGTTAATTCAAGTAAAATGGTTCAATTTTACTCCTATTTTTCTAAAACAACCAAAATGTACTCAACAAAAATGTTTTGTAGTTTTAATCAATTCCTTTTTCTGAGTGTAACTTTAAAAAGCTTGGCGTTTTAAAAGATCCGGCGTTTTTTTTTTTTTTTTTTTTTTTTTTCAAGTTTTGCGCAATACGTGTTTAAGAAAATGAGATTCTTTGCCACATGTTAAAAAAAATTATGACAACACATCTGATGAACGGTACCTCTTTTCTATTTTTTTTAACAGTGTATATGAATTTATATATGGTATTTTGTAATTCTATCATTTAATTTGCTCTTTTTCTTTATATTGTAATTGTTAACCTTATGTTCTCAGCAATATCACTCACTTTGAGGGAAGTCCTAGTAAATAAATCAACTATATACTTGTTAAAAAAATAAGAATTACTGTTGTTGGTATAAATGGCGCCATGCTTGGCTCAGTGGTATCTGACCTGGCCAGGATAATACGTAAGTACCACAAATTCTTACAATGATTCACAAAAATAGCAACTTTTTAATTTTTTAACACGTCTCTCATGTAACTATTCCAATCAACTGTCTCATTTTTATCCATATATAGTCGTTTCTTATACCATTTTATCGATGTTAATTCTTCTACCGAACAGTACATAAACCTTAATACAGTTACAAACGGTATTCCCGAACACTAAACCATTTTCCAACACGGACGACTTTTTTAACAGCATTTTACGTCGCATTTCCATATAGCTTCATCATTAGTAACATGCCATTTTGGTTGGTTCTTATTTGATTCCACCATTTGGCGAAATCTTGCCAAATCGTCGATAGTCAGCCAGATGAAGCTGTTTTATTGTTGAAAGGCTGAGCATTGATATTTTTTGTGATGGCGGGTTTGTTACGTATAGGATATTTGTTAAGTCATCAAGTGATTCTTTATTCGACGTTTATCTGTATTTTTAATATATGTTTAATGATTTATTAGTTATTTAAAACATGTTTCTTTTCTGTTTTTTATACAATTAAATAACACTTACGTCATTAGACGGTTAAGTCATGATATTAAAAGAAAAAAAATCATCAAAAGATCTGCTTGTTTATTTAAAGTTTGATCTCTTTCTTTTTTTATGTGTGTGAGTTATTAAGATACTCTTGATACTTTAGAACAGTATAATTCACTTGACTACAGTTTTCATGGATGCTCTATGTTTACGAAGCGATCATACATGCGGTATAGTGAAAGCCGCATAGACGAATTTCGTGTATTATTTGTGATCCATATACAACGAATTTGCTGCATCCAGTGATGTTTTTTTTTCTTTTCATGTTCGCGAAACAATCATGCATGCGGTACAGTAATCACTAGATTAAGTAATTCGTGTATTTTTTAGGATTCCGATACAACGAGGTTGCTGTATACAGTGATTTGTTTTTTCGGTTTCATGTTTGCGAAGCGATCACATGCGGTAGATTGATGGCGGCATTAATGAATTTCGTGTATTTTTGAAGATTCGGATGCAACAAGGTTGCCGTATCCAGTGATTTTTTTTTTCAGTTTCATGTTCGCGAAGCTATCATATATGCGGTACAGCGATCGCGGCATTAACGAATTTCGTACTTTTTCGTTTTTTTTCAACTTCACATTAATCGTTATCTTTCATGTAATATCGATAAATTTATGTATAAGAACGTTATTTTTTTACTGCTTATATTTCCTTTTTTATATCTATTACATTAAATTTGTCAAATAAAATATTTAATTTCACTCATAAATGCAGTATCTAAACAAAAATCAACTGTGAGTGTATGATTTAATTTAATAATTCTGTATTTAAATTATCATTCTTTTGTCCAAATTTTTCGAACTAATCAAATTTTACATTCTGTACGTTGTTGCTCTCGTATAAATGCAATCTATTTTTCAGTGATGTTTTTATTGCTAAATCCCTTACTTTTCCTATGTGAATCTATTTAAAAATTAAGAATGACAACATTTTACCACTTGATTATTGGGGGTTACAATATGATAAATGTAAGTACACAATTTAGAAATCGCCAATGTGGCATCATTTTTAAAAAGCGCCAAATAGTGGAGTGAAATATTGAGAAATAATAGTGGAGTTTAAAAAAAATGTAGCAATGCTTCCGGATTATGCCTACAATTTCATATCATGGCCATTTTCTCATAGCTGTTTGTTGGGTAAAAGCCCTTGCTTTTGAAAAAAATGAGGTTGCATTCATCTCAGTACTATATAATTCAAAGATTATTTCCATATTTATTAAAATAAATACAGGCGATTAAAATAAAACAATACAACATGCAATAAAAAAGGCGCGTCTGGAGAATCCATCACTACTTGGCGTAATTTTAAAAAATTGCCAAATTTGGTGATTTTTAATTGTTTGTTTACATTTATCACACTGTAACCCCGATAAACAATTGGAAGAATGTTGCCATTCTGAATTTTTTAAAACTTACAGATACGAAAATTAGTTGATTTAAGGTATAAAAACATCACTGAAGAATAGGGTGCTTTTATATGAGAGTGGGAACATCACGGATATGAAATTTGATAGGTTGAAACGATTTTGGACAAAATAAGACTAAGAATAATTTAAGAATTTAAATGCAAATAAACCATATATATTTTAATTATTGCTTTATGATTAAAATATAAATAGTTCATTTCACAAATTTAATAGGATACATATAAAAATAATTATGAGCAGTAAGAAAAAAATATTATGCACATTTTACCAATATTACAAAAAATGTTAACAAAAATTTCTAAATTGAAAAAAAAAACATGAAATTCGTCAAAAGTTGCGATCGCTAACACACGTATAAGGCTTCGTGCCCATGAAAACTGAAAATAAACATCACTGGATGCAGAAAACTCGCTGTGCAGCAATCTCTATAATGCACGAAACTTGTTACATTCGCTGTCACTAACGCATATATGAGCGCTGCGCGCCCTTGAAAACAACAAAAAAAAAATCACGGTGCAGCAAACTCGCTGTGTAGCAATCTTTAAAATGCAGGAAACCCGTTAAATCCGCGGTCAGTAACGAATGCAGGAATGCTGCGCTCCCATGGAGTGATTAAAGTCCTTTGGTCCACCCGTAGAATGATTAAAATCAAGTCCTTTATTTGGCTTTGGGTTCTTTTTCGACATCATCCAACGGCCCCAACCTGCCTCTATTATTTGAAGGAACCCAAAATTTGGAGCTTTAGTTCTGTTTGCAAAGTCCTGTACATAAAAAGAAGCTTTATGTTCCTAGGCAAGCACTAAGTTATAGGAGGGGTAATCAAATGTACTATAAATTGCTTCCAGGAAAGGTGCTATCAATCTGAGTTATTACTAGCAGCCCTAGATACTTAATATTTGGCATAAAAGTACTGTTTAGGATGAAAAGAAAGACAAAATTCAAAATTACGGAAAATTCCATCAAATCGAACTATTTTCGATTTTATTTTCGAATTTTTCGAATTTATTTATTTATTTATTTATTTATTTATTTATTTTAAATGTCCGGATTTTTTAATTTTTCCTTTCTTTCTATCCTAAACCCTACCTTTTTGCTAAATTTCAAATTTCTAGGACTACAAAATCGAATTATTTTCAAACTTTCGTTTTTTTTTTTTACAAATTTTTCGATTTTAGGTAGCTTTCAATACAAAAAAGTCCTTCCGGGCTGTACCGGAAGGAAAAGGTAACTTTCCTTTATCTTCGTTTTAAAATTTTAGCTAATGTTACACGAAAACAGCAAGAAACAGAAAAGAAACGTTTACAAAAGATTCGTTAATACTGAATTTGTATAAGAAATTCGCCAAATTATTGAGCAATAGCCAAATTGGCTTCATTTATGAAGACTTATTTTGGTCGCCAAATTTGGCGATATTTTGCCAAATGTCGCCAATTTTGCCAAATGTCGCCAATTTTGCCAATTTTGTCGCCAATTTTGCCAATTTTGTCGCCAATGTCGCCAATTTTGGCTCTAACGGATATGAATATATAGTTTTATGCGTATGATTGGGAAAATTATTACAACAATGAAAGAAAATAATTTGCGAGTAATCGTGTTAATGTGCTGTTTTGTTTCAAAATGTCAGCCACCCTAGAATTTCAAACTGATCTATCTCAGCCATTTTTTAAGATAGAGGTAAACCAAAAAATGCTCTGGAATTCTTGTGTCAAGGCCTAACACGTAATTAAAAAATAAATTTGAATTTTTAACTTTTTTGTATATTTTTTTTAATTTTAAATTTTTAAATGGCCGCCATCTTGAAACAAAATGGCGGACCAAGCTGACCAACGAACTCGGTCGAGACATTGGTTACCTTAATACACACAATTAGTTTCATCAAAATTGATTTATAAATACGAGCGTTATCGTATGACATAGGTCCGATATATATATATATATATATATATATATATATATATATGGATATATCTATATATATAAATCAACATTTGAACGGAGGGTGGTTTTGGGGTCTGGGGGTCATGATCGGTGAAAATATATCGAAATTTTCCGGAACTGCTTTCCTCCGAACGGCTGCAATAGATAGCTTTATACTTTTTTGTATTGTAAGCTACCTAAAATAATAAATAGTAAAATATATAGTAATAAATAGTAAAATAGTAAAATAAAGCTATCTATCTATCTATCTATCTATATATATATATATATATATATATATATATATATATATATATATATATAGGACCTATGTCATACGATAGCGCTCGTGTTTATAAATCGATTTTGATGAAACTAATTGTGTGTATTAAGGTCACCAATGTCTCGACCGAGTTCGTTGGCCAGCTTGGTCCGCCATTTTGTTTCAAGATGGCGGCCATTTAAAAATTTTAAAAATTTAAAACTAAAATAAATATACAAAAAAATTAAAAATTTTAATTTTAATTTTTTTAATTACGTGTTAGGCCTTGATACAAGGATTCCAGAGCATTTTTTCGTTTACCTCTATCTTAAAAAATGGCTGAGATAGAGCAGTTTGAAATTCTAGGGTGGCTGACATTTTGAAACAAAACAGCACATTAACGCGATTACTCGCAAATTATTTTCTTTCATTGTTGTAATAATTTTCCCAATCATACGCATAAAACTATATATATTCATATCCGTTAACGCCAAAATTGGCATTATTGGCAAAATTGGCGACAAAATTGGCAAAATTTGTGACATTTGGCGAAATATCGCCAAATTTGGCGACCAAAATGTCTTCATAAATGAAGCAATTTGGCTATTGCTCAGTAATTTGGCGAATTTTTATTCAAATTCAGTATTAACGAATCTTTCGTAAACGTTTCTTTGCATTTTAACTTGCTGTTTTCGTGTAACATTAGCTAAAATTAAAACGAAGGTATAGGAAAGCTACCTTTTCCTCCCGGTACAGGCCGGAAGGACTTTTTCGATTTATTTTCAAATTTTTGAATTTTTCGGATTTTCCTTTTTGCTAAATTTTAAAATTCTAGGACTACAAAATCAAATTATTTTCAAACTTTCTTTTCTTTTTTTTAAATTTTTCGATTTTTTGATTAATTGTGAATTTTTGAATTTTTCGGATTTTTAAATTTTTTATTGTTTTGTATCCTAAACACTGCCTTTATTCTGAATGTCAAGTTTCTAGGGCTGCGGGATGTACCTTATCTTTTTGATAATAGGTATGAATAAGTGAGTGAGCGTTAAAAAATGGAAACTTTGAGTTCATATATCTTCTGAATCAGAAAAGATAGAAACGGGAAATTTGAAAATTTCGTCCCATCTTCAACGTACTCTAGATAAACGAAGTTTCAGGTTTCCGGAAAAATCTAGCGCAAATATATAGAGGGATCAAAAGTGCCCTGAGTTGCTTCCAGAAAAAAATGCTTCCTAGACTAGAATGCTGTGCTTTCTCGACTTGACGGAGGAACTGCCGTACCTCCAGATTTAGGTCTCAGTTTTAAAACATCAGATTCTTCTTGGCTTAATTCACGATTTGATAAATTCGCGAATTCTTCAGGTTGGCAAATCGGTTTTAAACTTCCTTCTGAGAAGATATTTAATAGTTTATTTAACTTACGTTGCTGTACCAACTCGTTTTCATTGTTTTGAATGTCTCTATAAAACTCCAATTTGCATGGTAAATTATCATACATTAACAGGGGGAAAGGAGTAAAATTATTACTGTACTTATTAATGTAGAGCCTAAATTCTATTAGTTTGAGCATTTTTGCTCAAGCTTACGACTAGTTTAGGAAAAATACTGCTGGGTAAACGTGTTACGATTCTTCAAGAAATTAGGGATTATATTCATTTTCCAGCATGAAGAATTGTAAATTCAAGATCGATCTAAACAAAGGTGTTCATATTTAAAACTTGAGAACATAGGCCAAACATTTGACGCATTTAATTGCGTAAATATATAGCAAATGCGATCACCCAGAGATAATATACTTCATTAATTGCTAAAAGGTGTTGAATAAAACGCTTTTAACTATCATCAAAGTATATTATCTCTGGGTCTTCGGATTTGTTATATATTAATTATGGTTCTTATATGCGCGCGTATTCAGCAGATCACGTGCATTTGCATTTATGAATTATGAACATTAAAGCTTCCGCTGGTGAAAATGTGATCATATTTAAAATGAAGCGTTCAGAAAACTTAAATAGGCACTTTTCCAGAAAAGTCTTAGCGTTTTTTAAAAATCTTGGCGCAAATCGCGCTTAGCTTTAGAAGTTGAGATTCGTTGTCAAATGATATAAACAGCTATGAAAACATTCCTAATGAACTTTTATGTTTGTTTATATATGTATGGGTGGGTCTAATCGATCTAAAGCCGAAAGGTAAGCTTCCCCGCCCTATTTGACTTTGACCTTGTTTATATATGTATATTTATAGGGGATATTAGCCATATCTGGACCGCTTTAAATAGTCCGCTGCAATTCCGCCGTTAATTACAGAAAGAGACGCCTACCGCTGAAATCCTACTCATCAGAATGACATCATTTATGATTAGAAGAAGCACCCGTCTTCCACGTGCTGTTTTCAGACAATTTTAAAAACACCCCTAAAATTAGCTGTTTTGATCTAAAATTTTCCTACTAAACGTAACAGAACACCTTAAAAATAAGGTAAGTTGCTATGTTTTTATATGGGTATCTAAATACATGTGTTTATTGCGCATGTGTTTCAGGCGGATTTGTTTGTTTTCGTTTTTTTTCTTAGTCTTGAGATTACCTGTTTAAAAAAACGGCACAGTTGCCTTACTTCGACAAATTTTACTTGTTTAAATTCAACCAGATTTACAAGCATAAATCTGAAAAGTGAGTAATGAATTTCGAACGCTGTACTATTTGTACACAATTATTTTATTTTTTAATAGCGAAGGTTGTTGCTTCATGGCCATTCGACACATAGCAAAAACTTAGCAACGTCCATGTTATTTTCCCGTGTGAAAATTATAGAATCAATTTTCACACGGGAAAATAACAGGGACATACAACCCACAGATTGCAACCTTTGGATGTTGCCTTCTTAAAACCATTAAATACCTATTACGTAGAGGCACAAGAATCGTGGCTTCGAGGTCATAAAGGTTTCCCTCTAACAACTTTGCAGGTACCCCAGCTTTTAACTATCGCTTTAACCAGCTTTTACTATCCAAGCTTTCAAAGGAAGCGACATTTGGCCTCCTTTAGGCATGTTTTTAAAAGTCATCATTTTGCAGCTGCTTCTGCACTTATTCCTGTTGAGGAGATAGGCCTGCAGATAGATTTGTTGATTCTCCTGCTAGTGAGATTTTGGAGTCAGAGTTAGTATTCATGAAACCTACTAAAACTAAGAGAGTAAAAAAATGATGAAAACGACACAGACAAATAGTCTGGAAGGAGAAACATCAGTGACAGCAAAAGTTGTCAAAGATAGAGAAAACAAAAAGGAAAAAGTAAGTTGTGATGAGATTGACCCGCAAGAAGGCTGCAGCTACAAAAACACCATAAAAGGCCAAAGAACCATTAGAAATGTTATCTCCCTTTTCAAAATCAGTTAATCCAAAGTACAGAGGGAGCCAAAAAACAGCTGCGTTAACACCTTCGCCATATAACATAAACCCTGAAATAAAAAAATGACAACAAGGAAGATCCCAAAGCACAAAAGCAATTTGAACATCAAGTTTTTAAAAAAATAGGCTTCATTCAATTGGAAAGAAAATGATGGAAGGGAAGAACTATAGGCATAAGGTAAAGAAAACTTCTGAAGTCTCATGATTCAGAATCTAAAAAGAAATATCAAGACAGTAATGATTGGTTTTGCCTAGTTTGTAAGAAAAGTAAAATAGCAAAAATGATTCAGTGTTCAGGTTGCCAAATATAGTTCCATGCTGTATGACCTGGAATAAAAAATTAACAAAAGAAATTCCTGTGTAAGCTTTTCATCACGTCTTACATGATATTAAAGTAACTGGCATGTAATTCAATAATTTCTATTCTTACTTATTTATATTTTGAATACATTTTGATTCAAAACAATTGCTCTTACTTTTAGACATTTGATTACATTATATTTCATTGCTGCTGTTTTGTTTGATTGTTTCGTTAATCGAAAACGTTACTTTTAATAAAATTAGTTATATTCCCTACTCATTAAAACAGCCTAATAATGTTTGGTCCAATTTAGGAAACTGGGGGTCCATGTTGCCCCTTCAGCGACCAGTCGCTGAAATTGGACCACTTTTGATATATTTTTCAAATTAAAATAAAACTTAAGATTTTCAAAAAGAAATTATTCTAAAGATTTATTTAGTTAGTAGATGAATAGGTTGACCACGTATAATGATATTTTGCAGATATTTTAAAAGTGAAGTGAGTTACACCTAAAAATATGTGAAGTGGTCCAAATTCGGCTACTCTCCCTATATCTATAAACATTACATTTATGTAGTTATATATTATTGCTGTTTTTTAAATATAGTTAACTTCTGTTTGCATATAAAAATAGATAAATGGCTTGTTTATATTAAATAAATTTATAAATATTGAAATAATTGCTTCTATGTAAGAAACAGCGAATAGGTTGCTAAATATCCTTCTCTCGCCAAGGCCATTTTCTTTATGACGCCAAAGCCTCTATACTGGAAAATTACCCTTAAATATTTTAAAGAGCTTAAATATTTTATTACAATTACGCAAAATGGCGTAAATCCCACATATTTTGATATATATCTGTGGAGTACATAACAACATGTTTACTGTTGAATATGATGCTCATACCATTTATGATTCATATACAGGGACACACAAATGTGTTCGGCTACAGCACTGACTATGAGCCATAATTTTTGGAAATGCGATTTCAATTGTGGGATGCGTTTTCAAATATTTTTTTTTCGATATTACTTAGTATGTATAAATTATATAGATCATATACAGAGCTGTACAAAAGAATTCGTAAATATTTCCGTTTTTTATGGTAGTTGCAGATTTCTAACTAAATTAAACTTAGCATTATATGTTCTATATATAGCTATAGATCATATACAAAGATTCACAAAAGGATTTGAATTCTTTTCCGACTGTAGATAGTAATTGCCGGAATTGAGCTTTCAAAAGTTTTATGCGATTTTCATATTGTTTACTTAGATATAGCATCTTTCACCTAATTACACAGCGACATTTTGTTATAGTATTTATTCTGAATGTGTTGGAAAGCGTTTCATAATCTATGCTTGACGCATTATTTTTCCTTCTTGTTTACATTTATAATATGCTTTAATAATGGGTTGCATCTTATACAATAAAGGAACTTTTCTGTTCGAAGACCGTTTGTTATTTCTCATGTTTGTATACAAACAACTTCTGTTAGTATTTTATTTAGAAATGCAAATGCAAATAATAATAATAATAATAATAATGAAATACAAATGTAATTTATATGTGAATATGATGAATCATATTTCATTTTAGATAATGGACATTTTCATAGATTAATTCCACTAATTAGATATTTATACGTTATTTGAGTTGTAACATAAACCCATTTTTAAATGTAACTTTTGTATGGGAGATAATATTATTGCATTTACATAAATACTGAAAATATAGCTATTACTGTGTCTCGCTATATATATTTTTTTCACTTTAAATTAGGTATTATCATTCTTTTAGTTTCATGTTATTATTTCCCTAAAAAAATTCACGTATGGTAAATTTGGAGGAGCATTTTATACGCCGGAAAATAAGTTAAATTCCTATCAAAAAACATGGAATTTCCTTTTAAAGAAAGGAAATGCTATACGATATTTATTTCCACGAGAGCAATTTTTTTTTTTTTTAAGGCGGTTCTTAAAAAAATATTTTCACCGCTCAACAGCGGGAAACACTGACACATTTCCTGAGTCATTTTTAAACTTAAAAACATGATCTTGCAGGCATGATTAATGAAGTGATTTGTAATCGAGCAGTTTTTTTCATTTTCCGATAAAGGAATTAAATCTTGAGTTAATAGCGATTAATGTGTCATGACATCAGTTTTTTTTTCTTTACCGCCATGTCGCGTCCGGAAATTCGGTTCAAAGCACCCACTGGGACACATTTTCTAAAATATTTGTCTTTCTTCATCGAAAAATGGCAAAAACAGTTCAATTACAAAGTTTCTACATTAAAGAACATGCCAATTTCATTTGTTTTTGAACAAAAATGAATTAAAAAATGTATCAGAAAGTCTCAAAGTTTGGATCATAAAACAGCCATAAAACAATTAGGCAATTAAAATCTGACTATGAAGAAGTTTTTATCTACTAAATCAATCACATAATAAAGTGATGCAAAATTTTTTTTGACTGTTTGAAATTCAAAATTTTATTTCATTTAATAGTGAACTTTTTTTGTTTCTACAACTTTTATTTTTTACAATTGTCATTTTATTAAAGAAAAACACATCACTATCTCAAATATCAATTTCTGTAAATGTGAGTAGATTTTGTTTTAACAGAACCAAAACTATAACAGAAATCATTTCTTTTCAGTATTTATTTCACTTTCTGATACTTCACGCATCGGGACAATCTCTTTCTCATTTGTCAAAGGTCTTGTGTCATTTTTTCGACCCCTCCAATGGGAATTCCAAATGAAAAAGTCCAATTTTCCTTTTGATGATGCTTCCATTCTTCAACAGGCGATCAATTTTGAAGGGGAAAAATAAGATATTATAAAATAAGATTAAAAAAAAGTGTTTTTATTCTTAATATTATTGTAAGAAAATATCATTAGAAATTCATTCGACTGATATTTCGTAAATTACATGTGGTAACATCTATTGGTTAATTTATTTATTTTGTGCCTATAAAAGCACATTGCAATTAAAAATGGAACCACATGAAATATGAACGCTTCAGTATTTATTTCACTTTGCATCGGGACAATCTCTTTCTCATTTGTCAAAGGTTTTGTGTCATTTTTTCGACTCCTCCAATGGGAATTCCAAATGAAAAAGTCCAATTTTCCTTTTGATGATGCTTCCATTCTTCAACAGGCGATCAATTTTGAAGGGAAAAAATAAGATACTCTATAAAAAAGTGTTTTTATTCTTAATATTATTGTAAGAAAATATCATTAGGAATTCGTTCGGCTGATATTTCGTAAATCGCATGTGGTAACATCTATTGGTTAATTTATTTATTTTGTGCCTATAAAAGCACATTGCAATTAAAAATGGAACCACGGGAAATCTGAACGCTACAGTATGTGTCAAAAGTTTAAGCACAACAATAAAATGTTGTTTAATAAATAACAATACAAAAGTCAACAAAAACATGTGATCCAGAATTCATGGTACAAATTTTAAGGATTGGTACAGGACAACGTAACAATCACTTATTGTATAAGAAACCAGGGTCAGAAATCCATTTAATTACTACATTAAAGACGTGAGTATAAAACATCACAAACTTAGTGAATGGTGTATACAAATTTAAAATTTATACATACATTAAAATTAAAAATATCGACGTTTCGACCAACTTCTATGGTCATCCTCAGGAAATATTTGTTATATTGCTTCTAAAGTTTCAAAGGTGAAAAACAATCTGTCCGTTGTCACATTATTATTGCCGTCCACAAATTAAAAAATTAACAAGGTTAACCATCAAACATCGTACCAACCAACCACAAGCAGTCCGTTAGGAGGTGCTTCTGCATTGTTTCTACCAAGACCAACTTATCATAGTATTATCTATGATAAGGGAGTCTTGGTTTCTACTTGTGGTTGGTTGGTACGATGGTTGATGGTTAACCTAGTTAATTTTTTAATTTGTGGACGGCAATAATAATGTGGCAACGGATGGATTTTTTTTCGCCTTTGAAACTTTAGAAGCAATATAACAAATATTTCCTGAGGATGACCATAGAAGTTGGTCGAAACGTCGATATTTTTAATTTTAATTTATGTATAAATTTTAAATTTTTATACACCATTCAGCAAATTTGTGATGTTTTATACTCACGTCTTTAATGTAGTAATGTTTCATGGTGTAATCGTCCAGCATTTATATCCATTTAATTAATCAAAATTACAGGGCGTCTCACAACAATCTGAAGTAGCGTTTTCGTTCCTAACTTTAATAGTAGTGAAGATACTTTAATAAAATCCTTACAATATCCTTACAATTCACACAAAGATACGTCTGCTGCGAAATTTGTTAAAATATCTTCACTACTGTTAAAATTATGAACGAAAACACGACTTCGGATTGGAGTGAGACACCCTAGAATTTTATACTAAATAAATGGATTTCTGACCCTGGTTTACTATACAATAAATGATTGTTACAGTGTCCTGTATCAACCCTTAAAGTTTATACCATGAATTCGGGATCACCCGTATTATTTGATTATTATATTTTGTAAAAGTCTTCAAATAAATTATATTAAAATAAATTAATGTGTATATTAGCATAAAATTGATAAAAAAAAATCATAAAAGTGGGTAACTAAAAAGTATCCGGGCTTAAAGCTGGCCGATCTAAAACATTAACATTTAGGGCGTATACGAACTATTTCATACTATGTGTGTTGGAGATTGAAGGAGTGTCGAGCTGAAATATCCACCCAGGATCTTCTAATGTGTCACTAAATAGAGGTAGATGTTGCTGTAGTATACCTTGTTACTGTGTTAAATTCTGTTTCCCAAGAAGAAATGGCAGGCAAGTTTGGCCATTAAAGCCAATCGCCCCCCCCCTCCCCAAGACCATTACAAACTTACCTCCTTGTCGTTTACTGAAGGAAGAACATAACTGTTTCCTGAGGTCATACCAGTAACAGTTCAAGCAAAAAAAAACATACTTTTTGCCCCTGAATAATACGGTGGTCAACCTGTTCCCGAATGGCATGTATTTTTCAGCCCAATTCATTATGGGTGTGATTTTAGGCACGGTTTGCAACACATTTTCTTTGAAACCATGTTCTTTCAGTCCCTTATCCATCTATATATTATGTCCTTTGAGACACTGACACAGAGATTATTTTAAATTTGCCTTATGGGCCTATTTTACTTTAACACTAATCTCCCAATTTTTCTATCAGTTTGAACACTTCTGACACGTGGCCGCCCGTATCTTGGTTCCTGGTTAAAATTGTTTTTTTCTTGCAAGTGATCTGTATATTGTATGATCTGTATCGCATTCAACAATTAATTATTTTAGAAATTTTAATAACGGACTTATTTTTCGACTTCAACTTAAATAACTTTAAAATTTCCTCTTTTGTGAATGCCATAGCTTTCGGTATCTTAAATAACCAACGTATATTGAATATTTGCTGTTATACCGCTCAGCTCAGTTCTTTAGTTGGAACGGTTGGTTGGTTGAAACCAGCGGTTGTATGGTTGAAACCAGTGGTTGGTTGGATCAAACCAATCCAGCATTTGTTAACATTTGCATAATGTGCTTAAAATTTCGAGACAGGGTTTTTGAACAAAAATATAAACAAGTGTATTTTTAAATAAATAATTCTGATAAAACGTTTATGTTATCTCCACTATGTGTCATTTCAATTACACTTTTAATATCTATTGTGAAATTATTCCATGTATTTTTCCTTTCAATTTCATTATCCTATTTTAGTGGGCGCCTAAATTTTTGAGACAGATTGTAAATATGTATTCGGCAAATCCAAATGAATAAGTTCATTTTTTTTTATGATTCTTTAATAGATTATTGAAATAAGATGGAATAATAATAATACTAATAAATCTCAATAATCAGCATATTTTTTACCATAGTAAAATATTACATCCTGGATATTTTGGTGATATTTAGTAGGATTTTTAAATCATGGAAGTTATAAAGAACATTTTAATTAATAAAATTTTGGAAGATTGTGTAATCTGTATAACTACATGCTAACAGAGTATTCCAGAAATCCAAATGAAACAGTTCAATTTTAGCTTTCAAATTTTTTTATAAAAGTAAAATAAATAAATTGTTTCCAAAAAGCCGCGAATGTCTTTTTAGCGTAGAAACATGACATACGATATTGGTTTTCATGATATATTACAATTTATTTTAAACCATATATGTTTCAAAACAAAAAACAAAAAATAATGAGCGTAAATAAATCTGCCAAATGTCAGCTTTCTTTTTCTTTTTTTCTTTATTTATACTTATATTGTGATTTTTATAAAAAGAAAGTATATCACCAACGCAAATGTCAGTTTTCGTAAGTGTGTGTCGAATGCATTTCTTTTAGCAGAAACAAAAATTTAAGAGAAATATATTTCTTTTGTGTATTTATTTCACTTTCTACACACATCGAAGCACTCTCTTTCCCATTTTTCAATAATCTGCGTCATTTTTGGTGCATTTCCAGTGGGAATTTCAAATGAAAAACGTCCAATTTTGTGCAATAAAGTATATTTACCAAATAAGGCTATGCTCTTAATAAGTCCATCAGCTTACATCTTGTAGTAACGATCTCGGAGCAACGATTGACAGAATATATTATACATATACATGACAGTTTATGTGTTCATCACATGTGTGTGTGTAGTTTCAACCACAACTGATCCCGGCTCCATCGTCATTTTCAAACTACTGAATTGTTCGACATGTCCTTGCTAAAAACAGTAAGTCAACTTTCAAATAAATTAGCGTAAATTATAGATTGAATTTTACGATATTTGCATGATGTTCGGGACAATTTAACGTTTTTTAGAACATATATTGAAATTTTCTGTTTTATTATTTTTTTATTATGTTTATATTTGAAAGTAAAATATGTGAAAAAAAGAAATCCCCCCCCCCCTAAAAAAAAGAGCCAGGCAGTACAAGAGCTGCTCATATTAAGGAACACTAAATTTTTATTGTACATTGTCAATACTAAATATAATTAAACAAGTTCTGTGTCAATATTTGTAGAAAATTTTAAAATATATCAAAGCGGCAGTAATTGATAACATCCTAAAAAGCAATATTTTAATTTGAGAAAACTAATTAATACACTATGAAATACTCGAAAACATTTCCGAAAATCACTGGTAGCAAAAGAAACTTTATTTTAATAAATGATTCTTTAAATCTCGAAAATATATTGGTTTCTGAAGTTTCTAAAGATAAAGCACGTTTTTCGGATCGTGGGTAACTCGGAAGATGGTATATTATATTATATTATATTTTCGCTAGTGGTTTATTATTTTTTCCAAGATCAAGAAAAATCCGTCTTTTTTTTTATATTGTCCGCAAAGAAACAAAAGAAAATCTTTTTCAAAAAGCATTAAATGTTTTTACCGTAAGAAAACACATACGATATTCGTTTTCATGGTAATTAACAGTTTATTTTAAATGAAAAATAAAATATCGTAAATAGAATTTACCAATAAGGCTTTTCTTTTTTTCTTTACCTTTTTTTTTTTTTTTTTTTTTTTTTTTTTTGTAGTATTTATGCTTATACTTCTATTTCTATTTCTGCTAATATTTATATCAGTAAGTAGTTATATTAAAACTTACTCCTTCTTTTGAGTATTCATTTTACTTCCTGATACTTCACGCAGCGGAGCAATTGCTTTCTCATTTGTCAGAGGTCTGTCATTTTAGCGACGTCACCAATGGGAATTCCAAATGAAAAAAAAAAATCCAATATTTCTTTTGATGATTCTTCTTTCTTTAACTGGAGATCGATTTTGTGGGCGAAAAAAATAAAGCATTCTCAAATAATATTGAATTCTTTTTATTGTGTAATATTATCTAGAATTCCTTTGGATGATATTTCGTAAACGTCGTGTCGTAATGGACATATTTGTTTACTTTTTAAACTCATAAACATACTGTAATTAAACACATCGAGGAAGGATATAAAATCTGAAGAATCGTTTGCTAAATCTGTATTCCACAAATCTAAATGCAAAAAATAAATTTTCTTTTTCATTTTATTTGTTCAATAGGCAATCAATTACGACAAAAATAATTTCAAGAAATGGCGAATTTCTTATTATCACAGACAAATTTCATGCAGTATTTATTTTGATGAAATTTAGCATAATATTTCAATGCATGCACATCATAATCATCGTTCTAATTAAAACATTTGAGGAAACATGTGACATAAAAATATATACACGCTGAATCTGCATGCCTAAAATATAAATTAAAAAGTTCAGTTTCCTTTATCAATATATTTTTTTAAATATATAATAATGTATTGTATTTACTCGAACCTAAGACGCACTTTTTAGGTGCGTTCGTAATTATATAAATACGTAGTCGTCACCTGGTCCGTCCGTCTGTCCACATATAACAGCACAAAAACTGCCCAACCGAATGATTTGAAATTTAATATATATATTCGTTGAAGAATTTTGTCAAGTCATTTCAAATTTTATGAAAATAGAATCAAAACTTAAAAAGATATTAATAAAAGTTTTCTTCATTCTATTAAATCCCATCATACGTAATTAATTCAATGGACATGGGACATGGACTATACACTGCAAAAAATAACTGTTGATTTTACAGTATAAAACTGGCACCCCAGCTGCCAGTATTATACCGTAAAATTAACAGTATTACATAGTAAAATAAGCAGTAATACTTACCCGCTGAATCTGCATGCCTAAAATATAAATTAAAAAGTTCAGTTTCTTTTTTTATACCGCGCAAGCAGTAATACGCTACCGCGCATGCGCGGTAGCGTATTACTGCTTGCGCGGCAGCGTATTACTGCTTATTTTACTATTTAATACTGTTAATTTTACGGTATAATACTGGCAGCTGGGGTGCCAGTTTTATACTGTAAAATCAACAGTTATTTTTTGCAGTGTAGGACATGGGGTCGCATGCCACGTTTAGTGGGAGAAAATCGCAAAATTAGTTACGAAGCGTGTGACGTCAAGTGGAACAAAAAGGGCCAATAATAAGTTGAAAAACATTTATCTATGACATCAAGAATGATTACAATGCATTGCAGTTCAGCGTCAAAAAGAAGACGATGACACATTTTTATAGAAATTGTTCGAATTTGCGGCCAAGAAGGTCATTGCACAGCTGACACTGACGGACGCAGGATTGCCGGACGCGTTAAAACCTATTCCTATAAAAAAAATGTCTCGTCGTCTCCTTTCTGACGTTTAATTGTCATGCATTGTAATCGTGCTTTACGTCAAATTTATATTTTTTTCTATTTGTTATTGGCCCTTTCTGTTCCACTCGACGTCACACCCTTCATAAATATTTTTGCGTTTTTCTCCCACTAAACGTGATTTGCGACCCATTGTTCTATGATAAGTTTTCATCCTCTTGATGCCTTCTATGACCCTATCTATTTTCCTATCTATTTGTCTAATTTTGGAATACCCTGTACATCTTCATAGGAAGAATATTTCGCAATTTCTTCCAAAGTTTCTGAGTAATGCGCTTATGGAGACCTTCCTTGTGAGATTCAAGTAAATCAAAATTTTCTTAACACATTAGGGATAATTTATTTCTTTTGGTTCTTTTTGGTCTTTTATGTAAAAAAGCATTAAATAAAACAAAAATTCTTAAAAAAAAAAAAAAAAAATAATAATAGTTACTGTGAAAATATCTCACCTCAAATTTCTTTCAGTATGTTTAACATAAATGTCATATTTCATGCACGTCAAGAGATCTGAATTTTAACTGATTTGTTTATTTAACCCCCTGGCTCCCAGATGAAAAAAATTTAGTGAACTCTCCCATATGAACACCATCAAAAAATATATATAAGAAATGGAATATTTATGGCATCACTACTAATGCCTTGGGACTGAATGGGTTAATATGCACACTATAGCTGTAATGTTGAAAAAACTTAATACCTTTACGATAATATTAAATTAAGAAAAAAAAATCAGTTTGTACATAAGAAAATTCCTTATTTCTTGAATAGAATGAAAGAAAACACATCCCAGAAAATTTTGTTATAAGAAAAATGTCATGTGAATCCCATTTACTATGGTATATGTTTCATTTACCTTACATTATATCATCTTTTTAAAAGGTTTTTTTAATACCTTATATTTAAATTATTTTATTTTAATAAACAGTTAAAAAAATTATTAAAATATTGGAACTTATAATTAACCAATTTATCAATGCAATACACATGGACCAAAACATTATTTAATGACCATTTATGCACGCTACAATATTTATCTGAATTATAAGATGTAAATATAAAACTCCAGAAGCGTGTATACAATACCATGTCCAATAAAACACTCAAATAGCTTTCTTTCATAAGCAGAATTCGTGAATGGCTTGTAGATATTGTTCTCAATAAATTAACATATTAAGAAAGTAGTACCTTCGGAACCTTATTTATAAAACTATTTCAAACAACACATTAAATTGAATTATTTTTAGAAATATATTGAATTATGCTTATTGTAGAAAACAATGGTGTTCGAAAGTTATTTAATGTAACTTAACATTCTTTGAACACACACATTTGTTACATTATTGAATGTTTATTATACCCTAATTGCAATTAACAGCTATATTTCATGAATAATTCAGATTCATTAACTACCCATTATTAGTATAGCTCTCAAAGACTAAAATGAGTAGCAATATTTATTAATACTTGCTAATACATGCGGTAAAACTCTTCTAAGTTGTAACATTTTAATAAGAAATCCCTGAAGACCACAGACAATATCCTTTCAATTAACGTTAAAATTACGTGTTAATTTCGGACACTGTTTTCTCTCAAATAACTTGCTTTCATATAAAGATTATCAAACTTCTTGAAGGAATTCTAGCTATTGTTCTGAATACATAAGCATATTTAGAATGTAAATTTTCAGGATCATAATTATGAAATAATTTAAAAGATACTTTAAACTGAATCAGTCTAAAAATATATTGGATTTATTTCAATTGTACAAAATATGTCATTCAAAAATTCTTTTAATGACACTTAATATCATATGATATTGCATTATTAAAGTATTTATGTGTTTACATTATTAAAATGTTTATTCTTCTCTAGGTGTTAATTACAAATAACGTAGGCAGTAACAATATTTAAATAAAAAACACAGATAACAAACATAATACACCTTTCCAATAAACGCTAAAATTGGCATATTAATTTCGGACACCGTATTCAGATAACTTGTTTTCATAACAAGATTATCAAACTTCTTGAATGAATTTTAGATATTATTCAGAAAAAATTTCATCGATAAGTGGCGCTTTTAAAGTGTACCTTATTATAAAACAAAGCATATTAAGTTAATTCAAAAGGTATTTATTAGCATTTAAGAATATCGTATAAAATATCGCTATCTTTTTCCAGATAATTGAGCATTTGCACACCGAAGTCAAAACGACGAGGTTTGTTATTCCTTTGTAAATTTTGCAGTACCTGCACTTTATACGCATGAAGGCAAAGTTTCTTATGAATCACGTGATGGACTGTTGGAAATAGAATTGATAATTGCCTCGCGGAAGTGCGTACTGATTTCTGCGTGCTACGGGGAAAAGCTTGGCCCTTCTGTAAATGTTATTAATAATAGTATTCCCAAGTGTAAATATACATCTGTTGAATAATCTACATAGTTTTATGTCATTTAATAACACGAACATCTATTGTTGAAAAATCGAACAGTTTTTATTCTATTACCTCAAAAAATATCTTTCACAAGTCTTTCATAAGAAGACTATCAAACATTTGAATGAATTTTAGATATTGCTCGGAACAATTTTCATCGATAAGTAGTGTTATTAAAGTCTACCTTAATATATAAAAGATAAAAAATATTGATTTTATACAACAGGTATTTATTATCATTTAGGAATATCGTATAAAATATAGTACTCCCAAGGGTAAATATATATCTGTTGAAAAATCTACATAGTTTTATGTCGTTTAAAAACAACAACTATTATTGAAAAATCAAACAATTTTTATTCTGTTGCCACGAAAAATCTCTTTCACAAGTCTTATGGTGCATACCACACTTCACTTCAGTATCTTTAAAAATTAATTAAAAAATGAAACAAATAAAGTTTATACGGATTTTTTTCCCAAAAAGGTGTATTAAATATACAGGGTGTATCAAAAAACCTTGACACATTTTAAAAATTTATAAAACAACATATATACAAAATAAAAATTAAAAATATCCCTGAGATATTAGAGTTTTTTAGTATAGTCAATAAATTTCAATATGTGTACCTTTCGTAGCACGGAAAGCATCTAGTCGATCATCTATCTCGGCCCAAGTGCGTTCCAACATCGATTGCGCGACACATGAAATTGCAGCAATTATGCGTGTTTTCAGTTCTTCAACACTGTTCACTTTTGTTGAATGTTGCTTCATCTGTGAAAATGATGTTTAAAAAAAAAAAAATCGCTATCTTCTTCCAGGTAATTGAGCATTTGCACAGCGAAGTCAAAGCGACGAGGTTTGTTATTCCTTTGTAAATTTTGCAGTGCCTCCACTTTGTACGCATGAAGGCGAAGTTTCTTATGAATCACGTGATGCACCTTTGGAAATAGAATTGATTATTGCCTGGCGGCAGTGCGTACTGATTTCTGCGGGCTTCGGGAAAAAGCTTGGCCTTTCTGTAAATGTTGCTATCAGGAACTACTAACGCCATCTGTTGGATTTTTTTACAGAGAAAACAACTCCAATATCTAAAGTAACACATACATGAATTTCTAGTTTCTATCGTGCATATTTTTTATATTATTTTTTTTAATGCGTCAAGGTTTTTGATACGCCTTGTATATTATAAAGCAAAAACGTGTCCGTTAGTGACTATAGATCTATGAAGTACAATTTTTAAAGATATATTGCAGATAATGCCTATACATCATGCATAAATATTCAAAATATACCATTTAATAATAATTTTCATTTTTTAAAGAAAATAAATGAGTTTAAAAACTGAAACATTCATAGAAAATGTAGTAAAAAAAATTATATATTACTGTATATCTTCTGCAATACTATAGATACACTAATAATGTTTCATAGATTTAAAGAAACAGACGAATTATACAAGCATGTTAAGTTTTAATTCACTAGCTTAGCTTTAATAGATTTTTCAAAAAGTCTACCTAAATTGTAAAAAATACATTCTCAGAAAAACTAAAAAATATATTTTTGGTTGCGGGCATTCTAAACCCGATTACTAATTATCGATTAAATGAAATATTGCACTTCACAAATTAAGAATACATTTAAAACTTAATAAATTATATTTAAACTCAAAATACACTCTTCGCACCAGCGTGCGGCAATTCAGCATTAATCGTTACATTAGCACGCTAAAATACGTGCGTTCAACAGGCAGTCCAGAGTCCAACTAACTGTTTCTTCCCGCTCAACGGCGAAGGCTTGTTCCGTGCGGTTTCCCGTTAAGCACAGATGAAAAACGATGGATCCAACATCCGAAATTCTGGACCCAGCTCATTAGCTGGTTTTAAGTTTTCGGCGATGCCAGATCCCCACAGTAGCCCCCCCTGAGCGATAGCGAAACAATTTTCACCATCAGAGGTAGCGAGGGTTAAATCTGACACGCCGACCAGCACGAGTAGTTACTGGACTTCTTGGAGCTGGAATTTCCGCTTCTTCTGTGACTGTTGCTGCTGGTGAATCTAATTTAGAGTGGTTTTCTTCGGATTGAGGATTCGACGGCTGCTCCTCAGTGCAGAAGAAGGCAGGTTTTACTCTGTCAATATTTACCGTAACAGTTCTGTCGTTGATCTTAACAGTGAAATTTTTGTCGGTCCGTTGCAGAACCTGGTAAGGCCCCTCGAATGGAGCTTGCAGACTCTTCTTAATACCCTCTCTGCGCAAGAAAACATGTGAGCAAGACTTCAAATCCTTGCTGACAAAAATTTTACGCCCAGGTGTCAACCGAGAAGTGGCTGGTTGTAATCGTCGCATCACCTCCCGTAGCCTGCCAAGAAAATCGACTGGGTTAGGTGAACCGGCTACTGGAACAAGGAACTCTCCTGGAAGGGCGATGGTGGTACCATATACCATTTCCGCTGCTGTAGCCTGCAGATCTTCTTTCCACGCTGTTCGTATGCCCAGGAGTACAGTTGGCAAAACTCGGGCCCAATCCGTGGTGTTGTGGGCCATAATTGCAGCCTTGAGCTGTCGATGAAATCTCTCCACCTGGCCGTTCGCTGCCGGATGGTATGGGGAAGTATGAACTTTCGAGATGCCCAGGTAACGATTCAGCGCCGAAAATAGTGATGATTCGAATTGGGGACCTTGGTCAGTTGTTAGACGTAAAGGTGGTCCAAAACGGGCGATCCAACTGGCGTAGAAGGCCTCCGCCACACTCTCAGCAGTAGTATCAGCCAATGGAATTGCTTCTGGCCACTTGGTGAATCTGTCAACACATGTTAAGCAAAACCGAAACCCGTTAGACGGTGGCAATGGTCCAACCAAATCAATGTGAACATGCTGGAACCGAGCAGACGGTTGTTCAAATATGCCAATAGCACTTCTCGTGTGCCGGTGTACTTTGCTCCTCTGGCAGGAGATGCAGGATCGTACCCATAAAGCAATATCTTTCTGCATTCCAGTCCAAACATAGCGTTCAGCAATCAGTTTCTGTGTCGCTTTTACACCAAGATGGGACAGTTCGTGCAATTTCTGAAACACTGTTTTTTGCATGTCTGCTGGCACAAAAGGTCTAATGCGACCCGTGGAAATATCACACTGTAATTCAACCGCTGAATCACCTACTGGCATTGGTTGAAGTTTTAAGCTAATGTTGTCTTGCTTCGCATGTTGTAAAGCAATATCGGTCGCTTGTAATTTGGCCATCAGCTCCAAATCAATAACACAAGACTTGATGGAGGAGATATTTATCCTGGAGAGAGCATCAGCCACAACATTTTCCTCACCACTAATATGCTGAATGTCCGTGGAAAATTGGCCTATAAAGTCCAGCTGTCGAGTTTGCCGCGGTGAACATTTGTCTGTTTTTTGTCTGAATGAATCCTGAATCCTTTTTGTCTGAATCCTTTTTGAATGAATCCTTTTTGTCTGAATGAATTTTGTTTGTATGAATCCAAAATTCATAAGTGGTTTGTGGTCAGTAAAAATTGTAAAGTTCCGACCTTCAATCATATGTCTGAAATGTTGTACTGCGGAATACACCGCCAAAAGTTCGCGGTCATAAGCACTATACTTTTGTTGAGCCGGTGACAGAGATTTTGAAAAAAATGCTAGAGGTTGCCAATTGTCATTCACCTGCTGCTGCAAGGCTGCACCCATTGCAAAGTCTGATGCATCCACTGCAATAGATAGAGGTGCCGTAGGTATGAAGTATGCCAAGGTGGCAGCATTTGCAAGTTCTTCCTTGCTTCGTACAAAAGCATCATTAGATTCTTCTGTCCACTGAATTATGCTTTTGTCATTCTTTTTGGCTCCTTGCAAATATTTGTTTAAAACCCCCTGTGTGTGCGCAGCATGGTAGATAAACCGGCGATAGAAATTAAGCATGGCCAGATAACGTCGCAATTCTTTAATGGTTTCGGGACGGGGAAAATTTTTAATCGCGTTAACCTTATCCTGAAGCGGGCTAATACCATCCGCAGAGATGTTATGCCCTAAGAATTTAACATTAGATTGGCAAAAACACACTTAGATGGGTTTAAACGTACCCCATATTGAGATAGACGCTCGAACACCATTTGTAAATGTCTGACATGCTGCTCGTAATTCTCCGATGCTACTAGTACATCATCAAAATATGGAATGCAAAATTCAAGCCCATATAACACTCTATCGATAAATCGCTGAAACGTCGCAGCAGCATTGGCTAAACCGAACGGCATATACAAAAATTCAAAAAGACCAAACGGAGTTGTGACTGCTGTTTTTGGAACATCCTCAGGTCGTACCGGAATTTGATGATATGCTCTAGACAGATCTAAAGTCGAAAAAATCTTTGTACCGTGGAGCGCTTGTGTACAATCCTGAATATGAGGAACAGGATAGCGATCCGGAATTGTAGCAGCGTTTAAATGACGATAATCCCCGCACGGGCGCCAATCGCCTTTCGATTTGGGTACCATGTGCAGCGGGCTAGCCCAAGAGCTGCTAGAAGGTCTGCAAATACCGGCCGACATCATAAACTGAAATTCTTGCTTAGCCGCGCGAAGCTTATCTGGAGGAAGTCTGCGAGGCTTAGCAAACACAGGTGGACCTTTCGTCTCAATAATATGCTGCACATCATGCTTTGGGGGGTTAAGGGAGGCTGAAGTATCGGTTAGGCTAGGGAATTTGTTGAGCAGCGTATGGAATGTTGTCATTTCAGAAACCGTGCGTATATTGCTACTATTTGACTTATCAATTATACCCTGCGCCTGCAAATTAGTAATGGGGTCGTGTAACTTTCCCTGACGCACATCAATGAGTAAACCAAAATGTCGAAGAAAATCAACCCCTATAATTGGTTGCGAAACATCCGCCAGAATAAATAGCCAATGAAATTCCCTGCGCAGGCCTAAATCTAGCTTTAAGAGCTGCTGACCAAACGTAGGAATGATCGTGCCATTAGCGGCAAAAAGTTGTAGCTTATCTGCTGTAAGTGTTCTATCAGCTTTTGTCACAGGTAAGACAGACACGTCCGCCCCCGTGTCAATTAAAAATTTCAAATGAGTAGTTCTGTCATTGAGATAGAGCCTATTTATCTGAACTGCGCCGTCACTCCCAGAATTGAGTGACGGCTGTACTAATTTCCCTCCCATGAACAAGGCTTGCGGCATTTACTTGCTTTATCAGCAAAAGTAGCATGGTACCAACATAAACTCCTTCCAACAGCATTCCTTTCTTGACTTTTATCACGTTTATAATGCCTAAAACGGTCACGGGACTTGGAACGATTCTGCCTGCTATTATTCCCCTGCACTTCCAACTTCTCCAAGCGTGTGGAGAGTGCAAGAATTAATGTTTTGAGCTCCTCATTACCCGATTGGATATTTTGAACCATGGGGGGTGGACCATTCGCTGCAATGATACCATCGGCCATTTCGGCCAATTTGTCAAGTGGGTCATTCGAAATTGCTAATATTTGTCGCACATGAGTGGGTAGGCGCTGGAGAAATAAGGTTTTCAGCAAATCATCCTTGACCTGACTACCAGCCTTACTCCGCATTTCAAGGAGCAAACGGGAAGGTTTTTTATCCGCCAGTTGCAAACCAGAAATCAACTCGCGAATGCACTGATCCTCACTCATGGAATATTGATTTACGAGCCGATTTTTGACCCTTTCGTATGGCTGATCCGTGGGTTGCTCACTAATGATATCGCCTGCTATCGCCAGTTCCTCCGGTTGCATTGCTGCAACTAAATGGTGATACTGGGTAACACTGTCGTAAACCCCTGCCATCTTAAATTGGGATTCCAAATGGAAAAACCAAAGTTTCGGGTTTGCACGCCAAAATGGGGTCGCCTTTACCCCAACCCTATGAATGCCTGGAACGACAGTATCCGGTGTTTCTGTTGACATTTTTTTGAATTTTACTACACAATTAAGCCACGAAAAAAAAATATAAATGCAGGACATATACTGTATACAGAAAAAACTGGTTTCAACAACCCTACCAAAAACTATGTACACAAATGCTATTTAAGACATAATAAAAAATAAGAATGCAAGGAAAAGTATGGAAACAAAAATTTTAGCATAATATAATACGATAAACCATATTTTGGATCACCTAAACATGCGATTTGATCTGGCCAGGCTTAACGATAGTATGTCGAAATAAATCGCGTCATACCCCGAATTTCAAAATAAGCATATATTACAAAACAAACAAAAAATATTCAATTTGAAAGCACTTAAATAATGCTGTACTGAAAGCTTATTACCAATATAAATACATATACAAAAATTAAATAAAATGCGCAAAAAATTAATGTCGAATTTATCTAGGGGCAAGTAAAATTTATATGCACACACAGGGGTATTACTGATTGGAACACCATCAAAATAGATACGACTCACCGGGATTCGGGATTCAAGCTCTTTACCTCGTAGCACTGATGTCTCCACATGCCAATAGGTGATTAACAACACAGTTTACCGATAATGCACACAATCGTGTTTCACACAAACTCTTGAAGAAATATGAGAAATATATCCGCTTGGGTCACTAATGATGTACACACGCCGTAATTAAGGCCATTATAAGGTCGATGCACTTAGATTATCAGACGAACTGTTCAAACACCGAGGTCACCACTTTAGTTGCGGGCATTCTAAACCCGATTACTAATTATCGATTAAATGAAATATTGCACTTCCCAAATTAAGAATACATTTAAAACTTAATAAATTATATTTAAACTCAAAATACACTCTTCGCACCAGCGTGCGGCAATTCAGCATTAATCGTTACATTAGCACGCTAAAATACGTGCGTTCAACAGGCAGTCCAGAGTCCAACTAACTGTTTCTTCCCGCTCAACGGCGAAGGCTTGTTCCGTGCGGTTTCCTGTTAAGCACAGATGAAAAACCATGGATCCAACATCCGAAATTCTGGACCCAGCTCATTAGCTGGTTTTAAGTTTTCGGCGATGCCAGATCCCCACATATTTACATATATAAGCGTGGCAGTTTTGTTTAAAAACTTAAATGATCTGTATAGGGATCTTCATATTGCGAAAGTTTATAAATAAATTATTTTAAGAATTGTCTGACTATATGTTTTGTTATTTAAGGGTAAAAATGAAAATGTGAAAATTTCAAACATTTTATGTCATTTGTGTCCTTAAGCTGTTTCAACATTCACTTTTATAAATAATTTAGGCATTCTTCGATCAAGGATATCCAATATATATATATATATATTCCCCGGGAAGTAAAATAAATAATAATAACCACTAATGTCTTCCAATGCAAATAATAATGCACGTTTTTAATTTTGATTTTAAAACAGAATCTCTGAAGGCTACATTAAAATTCAATTTCTAGTACAATCACATGTTTCATTAGCATAATATTAAATTCCCTCATACAATTTACATATTTGTTGGAATAAATAAACATATGAAGAAAATACATTTTCAGAATGATGTTAACATATTTATTTAAAACAATACCTTTTCCTTGGAGTCATTTAATGAGAGAAGAGAAAAAGCGATATTCAAATGTTCTTACCTGAAATATTAAAGAAAAATATATAATTAAATAGGAAACGAAATAAAATGTTCTGTCATTAAATATTACAGAAAATTATACAGAAATTATTTAAAGTTTATTTAAACGATATATGAACAATTTTGTATACGAATTAATCAATTATTAGTATTGATAACAAAATATGGTGATTTTAAAGTATTTAATGCATCAGTTTTCACAAAAATGTAAGGTCAATGTATCAGGAATCTTTAGTAAATGTGAAATACATTTTGTGCGAAAATATAAATAAAATAAATGTTGCGTAAATATTTTTAATTCATAATTAAAATAAGTATTTATAATTATTAACAAAGGAACAGTTGTGGATTTTTCATTAACAAATATTTTACCAATATTTGTAATAAATATGAAGAAGAGTGTTTCTTTTAAAATAATAAACATTTCATGAGATTAAATAATCATTTTATTTCTAGTGATAAATTGCGTATATTTTCTTCATATTTCTCACCAATTTAAAAAAAAAATAGATGATACATAAACATACTAAAGTTTATTATAAAAACGTATTTTTGTGAATAGGAAATAAGTGACGTTACACGTAATTTGAATACATATTTTTCTTTTCTTTTGTTTTTCTCTACATCTTTTAGCAAATGTTAATGATGATATACATTGAACATTTAAATAAACATTTCAGACAAGAATTATTCATATTTCTAACAGACACAATTTACCTTCATTTCCTTGGCACATTTTATTAATGAATTACATTTTGTTTAGATTTATTTTAATATAAATCAATATTTCGCTTTAATCATAGCATAAGTTCTCGATTGCTGAATTTAAAGCTATTTGATATTCTAAAATTAATTATCATCCCTCTATATTTCTTCGTAAAGAACAAATTTAATCACGATTTACGAATCGTAATCTATATCTAGTAATGATTTCACATTGTTTAATAATTATTCTTTTTTTTTTCAGCCATAACTTACAGTCACATTCTTGGCCCATTTATTAATAAATTACATTTTGTTTGCATTAAATTTTATATACTAAATTGATACTTCGATATAATCATATTTTAAGTTCGTGATTAATGAATTTAAATCTATTCGGTATTCTAAAATTAAGTACCATCCCTCTATATTTCTCAAAAACAACAAATTTAATCACTATTTACGAATCGTAATCTATATCTAGGGCATAAATTCACTTATTGTTTAAATATATTTCAAAAATTAAGACAATTTGTTTGGTAAAATGTCAATATTTACAATCGCGAACGGGAAAAAACGCATCACCGTATGCTATTTTAAGCACTGTTTGCCGTAGAAGGAAAATAAATTGCCAATCGTTTAAGAATAGCGTCTAACTTCATTGTAATTAGTCATTTTTCCTTGGGGGGGGGGAATCTAGACATTAAAATTAACACAAACTTTAAAATTTTCAATAGCAATCTCTCTATTTGGCACAATAAAAAAGCACCCTTCAAATAGCCTGCATACAACTTTCAGAGAGTTTCTACATTTCATTTCAAAGTTATTGACTATTTTATAAAAGTCCGCAACTTATATCAAGTTACGATCATCGAATGTGTATCATATGTGTAAGGTAAAGCCAGGAGAGATGGCGCGGTCGGAGAGATTGTGCACATAGAGGTTCGGGAGGAAGGAGTAGAGTGAGAGCGCAGCGACTCCAGGTAGTTGGCACAACAACAGTAGTGGAGTGTCTACTTGAAAGTGCACGTTGATTGCTTTGAGCGTCTAAGATAAATTATTGATATTTTATTTTGTTATCCCAAAGTAAGTGCTTGAATTTTCATAGCTATTCATCAGAATTTCTATACAATGTCAATAGTACAAAATATTTTAAACTTAAACGATTTCTCATATGCTACTAATCAAGACTAACAATGTGAACATCAACGGTTCGTTTTAGTAGCGGCTGTGTTTAAATAAAAGGCCGCGCAATCTCTCCTACCGAAATTGGAGAGTTTGCGCATCTGCTACATAGGAGAGATGGTACATTGTTCCCATTGGTTTCTATGCTAGGAAAGATTACGCAGCTTATTGGTAAATTTGCATAAAAAATGAAAAATGAAAATGGACTAATTTTTAAGTTAAACGTGTTATTAAGTTACATAATTTTATTTTGTAATCTTATCTGGACTTGATTTTTCTGATTCTTTATTTTTTTTTCCTTTAATTAAAAATTTTTAATCGTTTTTAAAATTATTTCCTTTTTCTGATTCTTTAAGCATTAGGTTGAAATATTCACTTCCAATACAATAAAATTTGTTCACAAAAACCTTACAGCAATGTCATTTAAGTATAATTATTATTGTTAACAGTTTAATTGTAGTTATTAGTAGTAACAATCTATCCTACCCATGGGCGCAATCACACCAACCCTGTAAGGAGAGATTGCGCAAAATAACTTTCTTGGTTTTATTACAACTGTTCTATTAAATAGCAACATAACAACAAAATAGCAATGAAAATGCATAAAAACCAAATGAAGTAAAAATTATTCATGGATAGTTTAGCAAAAAATTAATATTTAGATTTTTTATTGCTATTCTTTTGAATTGTGCGCAGACTATCCTAGCTTTACCTTATATCCCTAAGGTCATATCATGATAGTTTTTAGAAATAATAATTAAAAAAACACTTAGAAAAAATACTAAAATTTTTTATATGCTTATAAGAGCATTTATCATTTGATTTCAATAAAAAAAAATATATTGGTTATAATTCATAGTTTTTTGGAATATAAATTTAATAATTTATACATGTAATAAAATCAGGAAATTACAAAAATAATACTTATATATATATATATATATATATATATATATATATATATATATATATTATACAATGGTATGATCATGCCAATATCTCCATGATTAAAATGTTATTTCATGAAACATTAAAGAAAATATGACGAGGTAATTTAACATTAAAAAAAATCAATACTTTGGAGAATTTTAATTCCAAAACTTATAGCTTAGCTCAATTGACTAGACCTTTGTAACTGGGAATAAACTTCAACGACATTAAATAAAATTTGTGAAAATTGGTGTTTCTATTTAAATTTAAAAGTTAGGTCAAACTTTAATACGTAGACAGCCTTCAAAACTTAATTCCTGCATATTTGTTAAAATTATACGTTATTCCTTATCGATTGGTACATTAATCTCCCTCTGTGATAAACGATGCTCAAAAAAGAATGCGGTGGTGCATTTTTTTTTTTTTTTTTGCACGCGACTGTATATTTACCAGTTGCTTCCATAAACACTTTTATTCATGTTTTACTGACACTTTATGCAGAAAAATAGAAATCTTCGGATCGCCTTAGTCAAGTGATGCTCTTTTCGTGTACCTCCGTTCGTTCTTTTCCAACAACTGTGTCATGAAAACAGCATCATGTGACTCAAGCGGTCCCAAAAGCGGTCCACGTGTAACGCAGTGTGCAGTGCAGCCTGTCTTTTTCGACCGCCTCGTTAAATGTAATCATGACTACCGCATTTTAGCTTTTTATTACATGTGTTACTCGATTTTATCGTTAAAGCAATGGAATACTGGATATCAATATTTATCACATTCAAAAATTTCTGTTTTATCTTCTTTCCTAAATTTGTGTAACAATCTAAAGTTGAGTAATAATTGCGGTCGTCAACCTGTCTCCAATGAATGATTAAATTCCCTGATGCAAGCACAATGTTTTGTTTACTGAACTTATGCCAAGACTTGATCTTCAAGTTAATCAAACTGAGAGAAACACAAACGTTACAAAAAAAAAAAAAAAAAAAAAAAAACCATAAAAACTTGAGCGATAAAACTTAAAACTTGTAACAAAGAAACTTAAATGTGTATGCGCACAGTACTTGTAATCATTAAACCTGTTTATAGACCACGTAGATAACATTAAATTGCATTTTGGTTCCAAGAAGTCATCAAAATAACAAAATGAAAAAATGGAGACCAATTTTTAAAAAAATAATGCCTTTCTATAATTGGAAATTGTATCATACAGAACATATTTTGGTTACAATGATAATGTTTAATAAGTAATATTATAAAATTCGTGAAAACATTGTGGCTTTCATTATTAGCCGCTCCACTAAATTAGATTGGATTTCGCTCCTTTTTTGTTAATTGTAGACATGTCAAATAGAAGAATAACTTATTATATTAGTCATTCTATATTAGACTTGCTAAAGTAATTTATAAATTTATAACGACTGAACTTTAAAGCAAATTCTAACAAAATATAACAGTATGGATATGTCAGTCAAATTTCGGTTTTAAAAAAAAAACATATTTTCCTAAAAACATATGCTATTTTCTGAAGTGAACAGAGATTTAACGTTTATCATTTTATTTAACCTTGGTAAAACTTAGAAATAATATATATATATATATATTTTTTTTTTAAGTCATTTTTCATGCTAATACAACTAAAAATAAAATTAATAGCAACGACACTATCAGAAAACATCTTAACTGAAACGCTTAATAACATCTTTCAATTTCTGTAACAAACCTGAGATTATTTTCTGGAAAATATATCTTTCACGACGTCGTAAAATTTTACCCTAGACATTCATTATATAAATAGAATTTACCATACTAACATCAAACATTTGCTTTCAACGTATATTTCATTTAATTTAATATGAGTTAGTTTAAAACTACATATATAATTCTCGACGTTTCGGTTATTCTTCATAACCATCTTCAGGAGAAAATTTGACATTTGACTCAACTATGTAACACATATTTAATTGTTTTTGCTGTTTGTATTTATGGAAATTTTCTCCTGAAAATGGTTATGAAGAATAACCGAAACGTCGAGAATTGTTTATATATGTAGTTTTAAAGTAACTCATATTAAATTAAACGAAATAAATATACGTTGAAAGCAAATGTTTGATGTTAGTATTTATATGTGCAACGAAAAGTCCTTATTAATTAGAATTTACCAGATAGCTCAGTAAAAAGAGTTTTCTAATCATTCTTAATAAAAACAGAATTAAATGAAAAACACTGTACATTATCTACAAAATAGGATTGTTTAGTTAATTTTAAAATTGAAGCACTCATTTTAATTTTAGAATAAAATATAAAGTAGTTAAGAATTTTTTATATTATAATGAGTTTTATAAACATCGGTTATGGCAAACAAAGCTCGTATTATTTCCTAAAAATATAGCCCTTATGATGTAAAATTCTACTCTAAATGTTTATTAGATATATACAATTCACTTTATTTCCACAGAAAATAAGATTTTCTAATCACTCTTAGTTGAAGCCGCATAAAATAAAAAAATCCCTGATGGCTCGGCCTACAGGCACAGGTAGATAAGACGCAGACCGTGGGTGCCTGTTTATTGGGAATTACAGAAGAAATAATTTTCGGCCACGATGCGGCATTTGGGACCGCCAACTTGGAAATCTACCTGTGTCTGTAGGCGGAGACGGCAGGGATTTTTTTGTCTTTAATTTTGTTTGCTGTATGTGTTGATCCTATAAAAAACTTGTCAATGTAAAAGTCGTAGATAATATTAAGAGGATTTATAATAAATTTAAGCGGATTTGATATCTTGTGAATTGACGAAGTTATGCATTTTTTTCTTCTTAATCCCCTATTTTTACCCCCTTGAGGTCATTTTTAATGATATCAAAAAACTATCATACATAAATTTTCTGCCCTTTTCCTAGAAGTAATAGCAACTTTAAACGGATTCGATATGTATCATAATTAACAAGTTATGGTTTTTTCCTGTTTTCACAAAAAGCCCCCCCCCCATTCCCCTGTCCTATGTTTGGTTTTGCTCATTAACGAACTTGACCGAGATTTTATGCCCCTTGATTTTATGTATCACTTTGGAAGATATTTGTGCAGAATTATTAAACTTATCGTGTCCATAAAAAAGTGATATAGATGGATAGATAAAATTTTGAACTGGGGGATGGTTTTGGGTTCTGGGAGTCATGATCAGCGTAGATCTGCAAAAATATTTCAGAAATTCCAACTTAGGGGAGAATGTAATAGGTAGTATTTCTTACGAAATCTACCTAAAAGACCGTACCTCATCTATTAAATAAGTTGGATTAGCTAATTACAAAATATAACTCATTTTAATACTCATCATCAATAATATTCATTATAATTTCCGAAATTTAGTTTTTTTTTAATGTTATCGATAATATTTTTGAAACAATATTTCTTTTTATTACCATTACTATATCTTACTAGTACGATTTCTCTTAAGTACTATTATCTAAATACCATTTCACTATCAGAATGCGTTTTTAACGTATTTCAAGAGATGTGTTGTATATTTTTTTGCATTAATGTTTTACATATTATTAATGTGTTGCATTGCAAGATAAGTTAGCAAAATACTTTGGAATATTTATTAGATTCAATTAAAAGATATTTAATATATTTTTTATATTCATTACATGGAACTTTTACTGAAAGTATATAGAACGGTGTCGATATAGAACGTTAAAAGGTATTATAGGACTAAAAAAGATTACTGCGGGTAAGACTAAAACGATTACTACAATCTATACATTATTTTTAAATGTCTGACCACCTGACTCTGTAAAGTGTAGCACTGCAATATTTATCACTACCGCTACGACCTTGTAGCGCAAAGATACTCTAAGTGACAACCAAGAAGTTCTCCAAGAGATTTTTCAAAAATCAATTTAGATTTTCTTAAATTTAAGTTTGAAGAAATTTTGGTATTTATAGATTACCCGTCTCACATTACCAGAATAACTAAATAATATATTACTTGCTATGCCCCCGCCCCTACTTTTCCTTTTTCATAATCGACGTACCATTTTTTTTATTGGTATAAAATTGTGTATTTTATCAGTAGAATTTGCTTTAATAAAAACAACAAAATTTAATATGACTTGTATATTTATTTGCGGCATCTTTTAAAATGAAATTTCAATTCAAAAGCAATGGTTACATTGCCAAGGTGTGTGGCTGGCTTGATCTACATTTTAATTAGAACAATCAGCATGAAGCCAAAATATGCACATGAAGCATTTGAAACAGATTGAATCTCGGTCAAGTTCGTTAATGGGCAAAATCAAACCAGGGGGAGGATGGAGGGGAGCTTTTTGTGGAAACAGAAAAAACCCATAACTTCTTAATTATGTTCTGTTTCCAACAGATATTTCAGTTTTTACTGTCAATCTTCCACATTTCTTACCCCAGCACAACCATATTTTTGTTTGTGCTAGGTTTATCAGTATATCGTTCCATGTGAACAACTCCATGTTGTATGACTTTTTACGTTTTGAATTGTGTCTTCCGAATGTTTTAGTGAGGAAGTAAAATAAATTATCACATATGGGTAATTGTTTACACTGTAAGATTTAAAAAATTGCAACAATACAAACGAAAATCGAACTTCGGCTCAGAACTCCTCGCAGATTGCTCTGAAGTAAATTGTTGATAGTGAGTTATATGAACCTCCAGAAAAGATCTCTGGTATTCAGATAAGATGCTGCTACGATTGATAAGACGGAAGAAGAATTGTATTTGTCATCTTATCCTCTTTTCCCTTATAATATTTCTACTACACTTTGTCAAATTTTATGAAAGTGGCAGTAAATTGGTTTGAATACCCTGTATATTATAAATTAAAAGTTCATGAGCAGTTATTCTTAATTTTTAAAAAGAATGTCATTTTAGTTTATAAACATCGAATTTTCAAACTTTTCAAATTTTCTTTAAATTTATCCTACAAATTTTTCATAGATGTTTTTTTAAAAAAATGAGTAAAACTACACGTAATAGTTGAGAAAATGACCGTTTAAAAAATATTTAGATTTGACTGTTTTCCGATACTTTCTACATGTGATCGAGCAAAGTATTTTCTATGAAAAGTAAAATCTACATTAATTAATAGAAGGATTAAATAAATTTTATATTAAATTTTCTTTAATGCTATTTAAAAGTACCGTCGGAGCGTAAAAGATTAAAGAGATAAAATAATTCACTATAACCAATTTGTAATGTTTAGTGAAATCAATGTATTATTTGTAGAATGATTAGTTTTTTTAGTTTACTTAAATCATTATTAATTTAATGTTAAGTGATGTTAAACTGAATGTAGAACATGAAAACAGCCGACGGTACACCAAGCGCGAGGTATAGGAATTCAACCGAGCCGTCGGGAAAAATCCCCACTAACATTCAGAGAAAACACACCAGACAGCCCAGTCACAACGAACAAATATTATAAACCAATTAACAAAAAAGAACTTGGTTACAAGTACAAAATTGGCTACACGCCAGCAAATCTAAATATATTTAAACTTAGCCAAACTATACTAAAAATAAAAATAAATACTTAAAAGTCAAAGCCAGTTAATAGTGATAGATGACAACTAAAGTTACAGGAGTCATTCTAAAAATACTACTAAACTATTAATATACAACTAATTGCAATGCAATAAACAGTAATTAATGGCATCTGAAATTACAGTAGTCAAACTATAATCTAAAAGACTAACTAAGCACTAAACCAATAAGTAACAATGAAAAATGACTTGAGACAATAGCAAAATTACATTGAGGTTGACAGACGATTCAGAATAGAGATTGCAGCACACCATAAAAGTGATGGAACCAGTCCAGCAACATAGTTGTCCTAATGCGGAATGTCTTCATTATATATAAGGTCTAATATTAAGGTGGGAATGTTCTGCAGTATTTTACTCACAAATGCGTAAGCATTGTTGTACAGAAAGAATATTAGGCAGGAGAAAATGTCACGCCAAGGAGCCAGAAGAACTTTACAAGAAGACCATTTATACTCATTTAAATAAGATTTTTTTTTAAATTTATCCGTTCATAAATAAAAAGTTTTGTTCATGTTGCAGGATGTAAGTACTTGCTAGATAGACTAAGTACAATAAGAGACCATACAGAAAGGCCAATAGTTCACTTTGAAAGGCTTTTCACTCTTAAAATCAAAATTTAAAATAGAATTGTTCGTGATGCAGAGTGATACAAGAACAGACTAGTATGCAAAAAGTAACATAGTGTGCAAGAAATTCTAGTGCGTTTCAAAGTGTAATCAGTCCAAACACGGTATAGATAAATTATTTTATGCATGATGCAAGGTAAATACTAGGGAAGACGAAAATCAATAAAGCACCATTTAAATAGCAGCAGGTGAAAATGAATTCTTCTTCCTACAAGAGGCCACTTCAAGCCGGCAGCTGTGACTTGGCAGTACTTAAAAGATCTGTCCATTTATACAAACAATGTATTAGATTAACTGTACAACGAGCCTTTCATTATAAAGTGCCACAAAAAATTAAAGTGGTACTATTGATGCAACAATAAGAGTCAGAGGTTGATTATTCAAAAGTTCGTGAAGCAATATTCTAAAAGTAACGCATAGGTAACGTTCTTATGCCAAATACAATTCAGTGTGACACCTAAAAACGAAATCTAACCGACTAATTCGGAACTGACAAGATCAAAACTTGTACCTAATGAAAGAATAGATCGAATTTAAGGTGTTATAAATTCAAATAATATTTGAATGCAGTATAATTATCGTTCGATAATAAAACTTTCATTAAATTCTGCCTCAGAGTATAAGCCGAATTAAATTTAAAATGCTTAGGCATAAACGAACAGCGACCAAAAATATAAGGGATCACATCTCCATGCACTCTACAATCACACAAATCATTGGCCTTTTTTCCGATTTTGTGTAAAAAGGCAGGGAAACTACCATGACCACAACATATATAAAGAATGACTTTATTTCCACAGCTTATTTCACAGACATTCAACGCTGATCTTATTAAAAATCAGATAGGTGTCACGTCCGACAGTAGAATTAGTCTAGTAATCCTGCCACTCTTCGCTTATTTTCTCGTTACAGTAGCCCTTCACCACCGAGATCAGGAAATTCAAATCTTCGATTTTGTCAAACACTGTTTTCTCAATCACACTTTTGGCCAAGCTATCCGCACGTTCGTTTCTTACATGTTCTATATGAGCCTTTATCCACCCAATGAAAAGAGCTTTATCTTTATGGACATCCATCAAATGAAATATGTCACGAATAATGGTTATTATTATGAAAGACCCGTTGTAGAGTCTGAACCGAAGAATAGCTATCCGTGTAAATCGTGACACTATTAAATCCAGTCGTCACAAACCACTTTTTGAATGTAGAACATTGGAACTCTTATTGTTCAGTGACGTGAAAATAATAAACAAAAATAATTTAAATTAATGTTTTGTAACATGTACTAAAACCACATTTCGCCGCTACACTTAAATTTGTGAACGACAAGGCAGATATTTATTAAGATTAAATTTAATGCATCACGTATTAAACTTAAAATTAGTATTATGTTCGATATGTTGTTGGTCCCCTGATTGCAGTTCTGACTAAGTCTTCACTGAAACATGTGTGGTCAAACATGTTCCTTACCTCTGAAGTTCGAGGACAAATCAACAAGCAATTCTCTAGATATCCAACAAAACGTCTAAAGTCAACTTTTGGCCATATAGTGTCGATATTACCAGTACTGTTAACTTTATTATTTTCTTCTCGTAATTTATTTCATGCCTCAATACAAGAGTATTGTTCTGATTTTTATCTTTCAAAGTGCACGACAAAGAACAAAATCCATACAAAGATAGGACTTTGAAACAAAAGTTTGAAATTTGAATTAGATTTTGAAGTTTTAAGTATTATACTTTGTAGAGGGTGTGGGGGTGGGTATAAAGAGTTATTATGGAATTGCAACTACCTTTTTAATCTACTTATAAATATTTTGAGGAAAAATATCAAAATTAACAAGTTGTAAGCATTATCATATTTATTATGATTTTGATTTTATTTTTCTGCATTAACGTTTTATAAGGAATATAAAATTGTACTTTTATGATGTTCCATAAATTTTGTTGCATTTTTAAAAATAAGATTTAAATGATGCCAAAGAGGGAAAAAAACTTCTTTGATAGGACTGAACAATCGTTGAAACCTTAGGTAAAAAAAATAAATAAAAATGAATGTATAAATTTAGAGAAAATTGCCTTCGATTTGATTTTGGGCGTTAGCGAATTAGAAAAGAACTATTTACCACATAAAGATTATATGTTCAATTCTACATGTCAAAATACTTGATGTAGTCTGGATTTCATATCAAGTGTTTTATTCGTTTTCTTGTGTTATATGTCTTAATCGGTATATGTATTGAACATTTTTTTTCAGTAATGCACTTCTTGCTGGAAGTGCATTGTAGTTCTGTCAGTGACACAGTACTGTCAACTACAATGTAGAATGTATTTACTGTCAATTACAATATAAATTATGGAGCATATATGATGTATGTGGATTGCGGCCATTTCCAATTCTTCAATGACAGTTCACCGAAAGCAAAGTAAGCTGTTGAAATTATCATTAAAATATTTTTGTTATTGTTAGATTTATGCATGAAAATTCGTGTTCGGCTGGGAGTGATAACCCTATATATGTTAGACTAAATATGTGGATTCCAAGCCTGCTTTCCTATAAAAAAATTGTTTTGGCATGCATTATCGTTTCTTAATATTATGACAATCTTCCCAACTTTAACTGTATGTTTAACTTTAGTAACAATAAATAGTATTAATAGTAATATCCAATGGTTTGAGTATCATAATTGAGATTTTTTCCAAAATAAAATTGATTTTTTTATTTGATCAACTATGATACTCCAACCATTGGATATAATTTATCTAGATGAATATGCTTTCCTCTGTTCATTATGACTTAATAGTAATAGTTAGTACTGTAATAGTTCTTTTCTTATTGTAATTTATTTCACGACTCAAACCAAACATGTTTGATGATTTTTAATGTCCTTAAGTGAATTATTATGTAGAAATATTATTACAAAAATGGGTTGAATAAAAATTTAAATTTTGAAGACTCTGACATTTTAAAATATCATATTTTGCAAAACATGTATTATTTATGAATGAACTTCAAATGTATTTTAAATCCACACGTGAGAAAACTTACGTGTCTTCAAGTTTATGTATTTTTAGTTTATATGAAATAATACCAGTGAAAAAAATAGCTAGGTTTTTAAAGTTATTTATTAAAATTTCGATTTTATTTCAAATTTTTTTAATACACTAAGGTTTTATCTGAAATTTAAAACTTTACTTTATGAAACTTAACTTCTTTTATTTATTTTTTATTCTACGTAAACTTTTGAATTTTTTAAAAGAAGGTTTAAATGATAACACACAAAATAAGAAAAAATAAACTTCTTCGGTACTGCTAAAACATTGCTAAAATGTTAGATTTAAAAAAAAATTTACTGTAGATTTTATAAATTTATAGTAAACTTTCTTCGATTTGACATTGGCGTTTGTGAATTGAAAAAGAAAATATATTCACTACGGAAAGATAATATGTTGAACTTCACATGTCAAAATACCTGATGTATTTTGCATTTCATATCAGTGTTTTATTTGCTATCTTGTTATTTATGAAAATATATCTTGATTCCTAGCTATATCCTGTTTCTTCTATAGTGCTTTTTTTAAATTCAGATCGAAATATGCCTTCTCTTTTATAAAAATGAAATCTGCATGATACCATGTTCTTTCAGATTGCCTTGAGAAACTGAATCGAATTCAAATTTCAATATTCCTTGTTCAATATAGTAAGCAAAAAATATTTTAATATCAATATAAAAAATTCTATGTTTCTAAAAGATGATCCTTTCTGAAATTCTGATGATGCAACAAGAAAATAAATTAAAATAAATTTTGATTTTATATATATATACAGGGTGTTTCACAAAGGACCCCTAACTTTAAAAATCAATAACCCGGAAACGGTGAAAGGGAGAAACATGAAACCAGTGGTATGTTTATTAAAAAAAACGTAAGAATCTTATACATACATCTCAAAATTTAGTTAAAAATAGCGCCGATAGATGACGCTGCGATAAATAGGCGTATCAAAAGTGATTCAAAAGGTGCACTTTTTACACAACAGACTTATCGCAAACGAAGAATAAAATTGCTATTGACTCTCTGCTGTATGTCACCGGTCTGTTTGTTGAAATTTTTTGAAAAGCTCAGGAATTGTTTTCCCATCTGGGCCTTTTGCGACTTGAAATCGCGTTTGAAAACTTCTCCTTGTGGCAATAGGACTCTGATTTAATCGGTGGTACTCCAACACAATAAACACACGTTCCTCTACGGTATACATCACTTTCGGAAGTATTGTCATTATAAGCTAATCGCGGTCAGATTTCAATGGCGAAATCTTCAACGGCCAGTCTTTCTATGCTTCTGAACTCTCTGTAGAAGGTTTCTTAACGCTCTAAGCGCCATCTGTCGGTACTATTTTTAACTAAATTTTGATATTTATGTATAAGATTCTTACGATTTTTTTATTAAACATACCACTGGTTTCATGTTTTTATCTATCACCGTTTCCGGGTTATTGATTTTTAAAGTTAGGGGTCCTTTGTGAAACACCCTGTATATATATATATATTAGTATGTCTAATTTACAGAGATATTCATTTTAAAATATTCCACTTACTTTTGTGCATTTCGGTTATGATGTAGGATTATAAGAAAAACCTTCATACTATTTTGATATCTTGCTACGATACATTTAAATTCTGCAATTTTAACTATCATACATTTAGTATAAAAATATAAAAATATATATTTAATTTTCAAAATAAATGTTTACTATGGAAAGATAATATGTTTAATTCTACATGTTAAAATACCTGATATATTTTGTACTTCATATCAGTGCTTTATATAATATCTTATTACTTATTTAAATGTATATCTTGATTCGCAAATGTACTGCTTTACTTCTGTAGAACTTTCGGTGGATTCAGATCGAAAAATTCCTTCTCTTTTGATAAAAAACTAATTCTGCATGATACTATGTTCTTTCAGAACATAGATCCGTGAGAAAATCTATTGAATTCAAGTTTCAATGTTCCCTTGTTCAATATAGTAAAGAAGAAATATTTTAATCTCCAATACAAAAAAAAATATGCATTTCTAAAAGATGGTGTTTTAAAAAAATCTGAAGGATATGATAAGTTAATAAACCAAATAAATTTTAATTTACGTTCATGTATGTTTGCGTAATCTACAGACATAACACTTTAAAATAGTCTCTATACTTTTATGCATTTTGGTTATGATGTATGATCATAAAGAAGATCATTATACTATTTTAATATCTTGCCATGATATGTTTACATTTTCAAATTTTCAGTATCATACAATTAAAAATTATGTAACAATTATATCAAATAAAAAAGAAATACTGGGGAAAGATAGTAGGTTTAACACTACATGTCAAAATACTTGATATATTTTGCATTTCATATCAGTGCATTATTTGCTATCTTGTTATTTACGAAAATATATATTGATTCGTACATATATCATGCTACTTCCCTGGAGCCTTTTTAAATTCACATCGAAAGATTCCTTCTCTTTTCAAAAATGAAATCTGCATGGTACCATGTTCTTTCTGATTGCCTTGAGAAACTGTATCGAAATCAATTTTTAATGTTCCTTGTTGCATGTAGCAAAAAATAAAAATAAATAAATAAATAAATAATTAAAATAATAAATAAAATTAAGCTCAATACGAAAAATCTCGCTGTTTCAAGAAGATGATGCTTTCAAAAATTCTGATAGATGTGACAAGTTTACAAATCAAAATAAATTTTGATTTTACTTGTATATATGTGTGTGTGCAATCTACAGACATAACATTTTCAAATATTCCATCTACCCTTATGCACATCCTTTATGATGTAGGATCATAAACAACATCATCGTACTATTTTGATATCTTATCATGATACTATTACCTTCGGAAATTTTCAGCATCATATATTTAAAAGAAATATAAAAAATGATATCAAATTTAAAGAAAAAATTTTACTATGGAAAGATAATATGTTCAACTCTACATGTCAAAATACCGGATGTATTCTGGATTTTGTATCAGTGTTTTATTTGCAGCCTTGTGATTTATGAAAATATGCTTTGATTCAGAAATGTATCCTTCAACTTCTATAGAGTTTTTATTAAAAATTCACATCGAAAAATTCCTTTTCTTTTATAAAAATGAAACCTTCATGATATCATGTTCTTTCAGATTGCCCTGGGAAATTGTATCGAATTCAAATTTTGACAGTTCCTTGTTCAATACAACAACACAAAATATTTTAACCACAACACATAAAAATGCCAGTGCTTTTAAAAGTTGATGCTTTCAAATACCCCTGGTGATTTAATAACGTTAATAAATCAGAATAGATGTGTACTTTGTATGTATGCATATGTATGTGTGCAATTTACAGCGATAGCATCTTAGAAATTTTAGGTTCAATGGTTAATGTTATGGTTATAATTTCATATAGTTTTATGCAGTTTGTTTATAATGTTGCTTTCATCAAAAACTCTACGTTACTTTTAAATCGTATAATGATACGTTTAATTTTTAAATTTTTTATTATTCTTACATTCCAAAAAAATTCAAAGTCCTAAAAACAGCATGTTTCGAATTCTATCAAATTGCCCAAATTGGTACTAATTCATACTTTAGATTTTTTTAGATTATCTTATACAAGCCACGAAACTAAGTAAAGTATAAATGTCATTATAATTATGAATGATGCGTTTACTTCCTTAAATTTTCGGTATTATATATTACAAAAAAGTATTTAAAGGGATATCAAGTTTAATACGATTCAATTATATTTGCGAATTTCAGCTTAATTACGGATGTTTCGAACTGAATTAATGTATACTCCGCTAAAACAGAAAAAGATAGCGAGAACTCACTACACATATTTTAATCACGAAATTGTGCCAAAAAGAAACGGATATAGCAATTTATTAAAAAAAATAATTTAGGGAGTCTTCTTCATAATGACGTTGTGCCAACCCTAGAAAATTTCAATACGAAACCTTAACTTTGACATCCCCTTTGGCTTTTTCGGTAAATTTTACCTTAGGATCATATTTTAGAAAGTCATTTGGTCAAGTAGTTTAGGAACTATGATGGTTTAAAATTTGGTACTCCTAATGTTAAATTCACTTGTAAACGTTCCAAAAAGATTACAATGGGGTAGTTTTTAAGCATAACTCAAAACCTACTTGATAGAATAAATTGTAATTTTGGATTCATATGTTTGACGATTTTAGATATCAATTTCTTTTACAAAATTTATAGCTTACAATTAATTTTTTTCAAATATTAATATAAAAAGATAAGTATTTTCGAAAAAAATATGAATTGTAACTTACAAATTTTTTAATAGAAATCTATTTCTAGAAGCTTCAAATATACGATTCTAAAGTATCACTTCATTCCGGAAAGTAATTTTTGTGTTATGGTTAAAAAGTTAAGCAAATATATATTAGTAATGAATTTAACATTAGGAATTCAAAATTCCAAATGTGAAAAATTATTAAACTTCATATTCGAATGGCTTTCTCCTTGGTACCCTAAGATAAAGTTTAGAGAAAAATCAAAGTATGACGTCAAAAGTAAGTGTTCGTACTGCAGGTTTTAGTGTTTCATGCAATTTCAATATGAAAACGAACCCCTAAGATTATTATTTCTTTAAATAAATTGAAAGACATGATTTCCAATAGAATGCTATTTTCGTTTTTTTTTTTCGCATAATTTGGTGATTGATATGCATATATATATATATATATATATATATATATTGTTCAACTGTACATTTAGTAGCACTAATTTATGTTTCAATTTTTGTGTATAATTGTAAACAATTTTTGTGTACATTACAGAAGATACAAAATTGAGTAAAATCTAGAAGTTTAACTTTCATTCCAGAACTTATGCTTTTTTATATTCTTACTTTTTTGCATCTATTCATTTTTCACAAAAGTGCCAAAAAGAGATATCGATTTTGATGGTGTTTAGACTTCAGAAAATATTGCAGCTAAGGATATCGTTACCTTATTTGATAAAGTGCGTTGAGAAAAAGAAATTTTGAAGAGAAATCCTTAAACAAATGGTTATATCTGTAAATAAAAAATGAGCTAAGTATTTTTTATATATTTGTACCAGTTAATGTTTAGATGCCCTATGTATTTATAGTGAGATTCTCGTAGGGCCTATCATCGAGAAATTTACTTTATTCAAGTTTTCACATTATATTTTTCTCTTTGCCTTCATTTGTAATTAACGTATCGTCATTGACACTAATTCTTTCCAATGATGCCATGTTTTTTCTAAATAAGATGCATTTGTTAATCATAATTCAGCAACAACAAGTTTATACTTTTGCCTTTATTTATTACCTTACCAACGTTTGTTTTTATTAATTAACTTATCAATGTTGAACATAAAAACGTTTGTTTAAGTATTGCAAAGGGTTTTGACACTTTGTTATTTATGTCAGTATTTAATGAGAAATCGTTATGCTGTGAGGCAGCATATATTTTTAGAAATATAATCAGATTTCGTACGAAACATTGAGCCCTTTATAGTTTTACGCTTTGTGATTACCTAAAATATAATCGGTGAAACCACAACACAGCTGTAGCATTCTGACAGTCAGTTATAAATATCCCTTATGCCGGAAAAGGTCTGTTTGTTATAGAATTCCCCAGACAAACAAATTATAACTGACAATGAAAAGGGGAGGAAAAAATAACTCCCTAAGAGCAAAAGCATGTAATCTAAAGTTTTCAGGGACTTTTTTTGGATTTCTAAAGTTATTTCTCTCAGATTCAAATCTTCTAATGTGAAAATTTGAAAAATAGACTGATATTTAAGGATGAAGCAGATTATTCTCAATATGCACATACCGTATATTCCGGTGGCGTATTACACGGATATGGAAACTATATTTTTCTACTTTTAACCATTGGCTGCTCATACCTTATTAGAGGATGCTGCATTAGGTAGTTTTCATTACAAAAAGCTACCTGTTGCAGCCGTTCGGAGGAAAGCGATTCCAAAAAATGTTTGTACAATTTCACCGATCATGACTCCCAAACCCCAAAACCACACTCCTATCAAATAATGATTTATATATGTATATATATCTATATCCATATATATATATATATATATATATATATATATCAAAATGAAAACACATGTAAAAAACAAAGGATAAAACATTATAAAAAACAATGGAATGGACACTGTAGGAATTATATTTAATAGGATGGAAAAGTAAAAATTGGAAAACTATAAATATCTTATAGAATCTTCAGAAGGGCTTTATAAGAATATTCATAGTAAATATATGTTATTTCATTAAATATTGTCAGCATTATGCCTAAAATCGACAATATTAAGTCCCTAATAACATATATAGATGGAAAAAAAAGAAAAATTAATAACCTACATGAGGTTCAAATAACGAAATAATAAAATAAATAAATAAATATGCAACTTAAATAGAAATTAGATAAATAAATATTTATTCAACTTAAATAGAAATTAGATCATAAAATAATGTGCAAGACTCACCAAAAAAGACAAATGGACTAATGTAATTACAAATGGAAGACAAATGGAATTACTGTGGATTGAATAGGACTAAAAGTACTTGACAAACAGCCAATTATCATTAACTAAACATGGCTGCTATCTATGTGCTGAATTACATAAAAAAAGTTAATAGAAAATAAAATTTGTAGTGCTGTCATCTACCACAGAAAATATAAGTAAAAGCTGAAATGGTAGACAGGTTAAGTAATAAGTCTGGTGCTGCTATCTATTATGAATTAAGAGAAAATAGAATTTTAAAAAAAAATTATAAAGCGAATGATATTTGAAAGGTGAGGAAACTAAAGGAAGTAAATAAAATTTAAATATAATAAAGTTGAAATACGAAGAATATATATATATATATATATTTGACATTTGTTATGCTGTAACTCTCGTATTTATAAACCGATATGAAAGTGACTGATCATGTGTACAGAACATACCAAGGTCTCGACCGAGTTCGTTGGCCAGTTTCATACGCCATATTGTTTCAAAATGGCGGCCAGTTAATTTTTAATTTTTTTTACAAAATTCAGAAAGATGTATAAAAAATTATAAATTGAAAAAAAAAATGTTTCCGTTAAGTCTTAGAACGTAAGGATTCCAGAACACTTTTTGTTTCGGCTTTATCTTAAAAAAATCCTTCCGGCCTGTACCGGGCGGAAAGGGTAGCTTTCATAGTCCATGTTTTTAAAAATTCAACTCATTTTACTCAAACACCCGAAGCTAAATTGGTTAGAACCCTATTATAGAAGATTCAATCCCGGTTTTCGTTAATACTGAATTTGAATGCGATTTTCAGCATGAGAGTTACAGCATAACAAAAATGAGATTGTTTCAAAATGTCAGCCAACCTAGAATTTCAAACTACCATATCTCAGCCATTTTTTAAGGTAAAGCCAAAACAAAAAATGTTCCGGAATCCTTTTATCACGATCTAACACTTAACTGAAACATTTGTTTTCAATTTATAACTTTTTATAATTTTTTTGATTTTTTTAAAAAATTTAAAAAAATTAACTTGCCGCCATTTTCTAACAAGATGGCGCATGAAGCTGGCCACCAAACTCGGTCGAGACCTTGGTATGTTCTGTACACATGATCAGTCACATTCATATCGGTTCATAAATACGAGAGTTACAGCATAACAAATATCAGATTGTTTCAAAATCTCAACCACCCCAGAATTTCAAACTGCCATATTTCAGTCATGTTTTAAGATATAACCAAAACAAAAAATGTTTCAGAATCCCTGTATCACGTTCAAGCACTTAACAGAAACAATTTTTTCAATTTAAATTTTTTATTGTATATGTTTTGGATTTTAATTTTTTTTTTCAAAAATTTAACGGCCGCCATTTTGAAACAAGATGGCGGATGAAGCTGGGCAACGAACTCGGTCGAGATCTTGTCCTATACACCTATTCACATACTCAGTTACATCCAAATCGGTTCATAAATAAGAGAGTTACAGCATGACGTATGTCAGATATATATATATGGATATATATAAATCAACATTTGAACGGAGGGTGATTTGGGGGTCTGGAGGTCATGATCGGTGAAAATATATCAAATTTTTTTGGAATGGCTTTCCAAAAAAATACTAGATGTGCTATTCAGAATTATTTTAAATAACAGTTAAAATATCCCTAAGAGCACAGACACCAAATATAAAGTTTTCAGGGGCATTCTTTAGATTTGTAAAGTTATTTTTCTCAGATTTAAATCTTCTAGTGAGATGATTGGGAAAAAAATAGGCAATGATATTCAAACAAGAAAATAGAAAATTCTCAACATGCCCATACCGTATATTCCGCGGCTTATCATATTTACTTAAATATGGAAACTATATTTTTCGACTTTTAACCATTGGCCACTCATACCTTTTTAGAGGATGTTGCATGTTATTTTCCTCCTTTTTTTCGAAGATTAATCTTCAGCTTATTTAATAATAGAATATTTCAGTATTAAAAACACCGATATTTAATCTTCCAAAATACTGGATGTGATATTCAAAATTAATTTAAATAACAGGACACACTTTAATACATATTTTTTCTGATACCAACATTTCATTTTCTACGCACGAATAAAACGCACAACGATGATTAAAGTATCAAACGAAAATATTTTGAACAAGCTTTTGATATAGTGTACTCACATTTTGTTAAAAACACGTTGTTTGATTAAAAGTTGCAGTTAACTAAAAATTAATGAAAATAACTTATCAGCAATTTATTCCAAACATTGCACACACTTAAAAATTTGGAGCAAACTGTCCAGTCATTCGCCCATCTTTATAGATAACGGTAATTTTAATCAATCCTGACCAATGAGAACGTTTGATAATATTGTGAAGTAACCGTTATTTTCCAAAAACGGTTGTATCAGACTTCTCTAACAGTGTGATCAGACTTCTCTAAAACACTTGGTTAGATAAAAAAATGAAGTTAATGAAAAATTAATGAAAAAACGTATCTATAATAATAAAGATCGATGTTTGTCTGTCTGTCTGTGGGTGTGTTCTGTGTTCTGAAAAAATACGCTGCGCCCAGAGCTACACTGTTTTGCAAGAAGGTACCTGTATGTCTGAAGAGCTGCATCTGGAAATCCGTTTTTGGATTTTTTTATTACTTTATTTCATTTAATTTTTTATACGATTATTAGAGCTTTATCACGTTTTTCGACGATTTTTGCAGATTAGTAAAGAAAATCCGGTTTCATCAGTTTAACAAAATGTAGTAAATTTTGTTCTCTTTTCAATAAAATTTATTAGAAATTCCGTACAGCAATTTCGGAATTTTAAGCGAATTTTTTCTATGCGATTTTTAAAGTTTTTTTTTTTGTTTTACGCGGAAATTTTTCGGCATTCATAGATTTATTCCGGTTTCAAACTTTCAGCCTAATTCGGTAAATTTTTTCCTTTGCATTTTTGAATTTTTAGCAATTTTTAATGCAATTGTTAGCATTTTTCCGAGTTTCGTGGTGTTTTATTTAATACTAGCCGACCCTGCGCAGAGTATCTGCACTCTAGTGCCTACTCTTTTAAATACTATATGCATATTAGAATGCACGAATTTCAGGATTATATGTATAAATATCATCCATAAAAACTTCTCCACTTAGGACAGGGAACTTTGAAATAAAAAATATATACACATCTTAATATATGGACACCATTTAGAAATATGAAAACAGAGGTATTTTTTCAGCATCGTGCATATAAAAAACATTTGCATCCACACAATAGTTGCTGGATACTCTTTAAAATTAAAAAAGTGTATACATATTATATTGAAAATATCTACACCATTCACAATTAGGAAAATGTTTTTATCTTTTTTTTTAATTTTCTGCGTCGAAAACGTCTTTATATACACAATTGTAAATTTCAGAGCTCGGAGATATTATTATTAATTTTAATTGACAAATTGTACGTCACTGTTAGTATGGCTCGTCCTTTAAGTTTTTAGGGTGTCACCGTTGAAAAATCAATGTTACTGAAAAATTGCTGCACTGGATCTTGTATATCTGAATAGTAAACTGGGGGAAACTCAATAGTTTTCCCACTTTGACATTCGCCAACCTGTAACAGCAAACTTGCTCTCTGTTTGAAAGGCATGCATATTTGCTGTGAGTTACATAATGTAAAATAGTATCTTCTTTATGCAACTTGAAACTGTTAGTGATCTTGAACCTCTAAAAATGACAGGTAGGACTGAATTGACGGAAATCTCCACCCAATAAGATTATTTTATTAATTTATTATTAATTATTTGTTATTACTCAATCTATATTTTAAATAACAAATACGTGCATTCGTAACATTGACGTCATAACGATGCGGACAACAAACAATGAGGATAAACTGCATAAGGTACAACAATGGAGTCGATGTTTTATTTAATAACAAAATGGCGCGTTTCTTGGTTTGATTTCGCACTTTATTTTCTTTCCTTTTTAGAAAGTAGTTAAGTATTTTTTAAATAAATAAGAAAAATTGCCAGCCAATTTTTACAAAAATTGTATTTTCGGATGCAAAAAATTTTTCTACATATGTGTGATGACTTTTAAATCGATATCTCAAATACTTTTCTTAATATTCGCAAATTAGTGAAAACAAACCTCTCGTTGCCATCGGCAAATGATAAATAATCGCGATTTCTGTGCCACGTACGATAACCTAATATATATATATAGATTATATTTTCGGATGCAAAAAATTTTTCTACATATGAGTGGTGACTTTTAAACCGATATCTCAAATACTTTTCTTATTATTCGCAAATTAGTGAAAACAAACCTCTCGTTGCCATCAGCAAATGATAAATAATTGCTATTTCTGTGCCACGTACGATAGCCTAATATATATATAGATTCGTAAAAGAAATCCGGCGACAAGGTTCTAGCCCAGTACAACAAATTTTTGTCTTCTGCGATGTCTGAATTTTTAGCTATTTTGTATGCTGTTTTTAGCGTGTTATTTTGCATAACTCGACGATTTTTTGACAATCGTAAAGGAATCATGTTTTAATCGCGATGAGCCAAAAATAATAAATTTTATACTCAGCTAATTTTGATTTTTTACACATTTTTATACGATTTTTAGCGATTTTCGCTTTCTACGGCAATTTTTTTAAACTTTTTTTCTAAAACGGAAAGACCTCTCTGGTAAATTTTACTACTGCCGTGATTAAATTCAAGTTGGAAGACCGTCCTATAGAAATACTACAATTCCTATAGAAACATGAATGACGATGCTGAAAATTTGATTTTAATTGGGGTAGCAATAAAAATTCGCAAAAATTCAAGTTTCTCTGGATTCGAGACCGGGTGTGCGCTGCCGAAAGCAGTGGATCACCCCTTTCCAGGTTTATTTAATTCGATGATGGTTTGGAAAAAACAACCAGCGAAGTTCCGCTAGTCAGCAATAATAATCTCCAAAATTGCAATGTGAAAACGGTTGCACTGGCATATAAAATATTCAGTGAACTATTGTGATAAAAACTCCTGAAAATGATGTTAACTTTTAGAATTACAGATGGTGGCCGTGAACTTCTGTCAACAAAACAATAATATTGATGGTACACATCAAGAGGAACAGCTTCTGTTTAGGACACCGTAATCGTAATCGATTATTCAGCAAATAATACAGGGTTTCAGTCTAAACCAAACTCGAAATTTAATCCATATCCATAACAATAAAAAAGATATTTTAGAGAACTTTGCTTTGTGTAAAATGTAATGACTTCACGAAAAGTGCGGGAAGTACACTATATTTCGGTCAGTGACACTGTATATACTGTAAGTACATTCTAAAAAATTTACAGATTTGTTTGGATATGAATGAAGATCTTTTGCAACACTTCTCGTAATGTTATGTATACTTAAAATTTTACAAGAAGCTAAGTAAGTTTGTTGAAAAGATCGTTTCACTATATTGATCTTTAGTAAAATTATGTTTTTTATTTTTTATTGAAAAAGTAGACTGCGATCTTTATAGTAATTACGTTCACAGAATTTGCTCTTTTTGATGACATCATCAGTTTTTTTTTCTTATATCAGTTTACGAGTACCCTGCATAATATTTCAATTTTCGATATCTAAAAATTTACCGTTATTTAAAATTTAATTTTTCAGAAAAGGATTCCAGTTAAATTTTAATAAAGGCGCACATATTTTTTTTAATTCACTTGCTAACAGAAAATATATTAGATTAAGTGGAACTTTATTTAGTTGCTTGTTATAATAGAGTTTCGTACTTTTCAAGAGAAATTACTGAAAACTTTTTATAAGAATTTCCCCAACTGAAAACAACTAAGAATGTTTAAAATTAGTTTTTTCATAAAACAAAAATATTTAATCATATTCTAATTTTTTTTTTTTTTTGTTATTTTCTTAGTATAAGCAAACATAACTTCTTTGCGCAGTTTATTCAAAAATAATTAAAATACAGCGATATTTTTATTTCGAAAGGATATAAAATTTCTTTGGATAAATCAAAAGTTCTGTCACTTGTTTATCGGCAATATTTCAAAAGAGAAATGCCACACAGTTCAACCGGTTTGATTATTTTATGTGAAAGTAAATGTAAATTTTTCTTTTAAAAATTTGACAAAATAGAGAGCAAAAGCCGTCAGTTACGACATAAAATTTCGATCATCAAGCATATATAAAGCCAAATTCTTCCGACTACTTTTTATTCTGGTTAAAAATATCCCTGCCATTGTCATCTGCTTCTTTTCATAGAAACACGTTTGACATAATGTGTAACAAAAATGATTTTTAATATGCCTTTTTAAGATAGTACGGTTAAAGATTAAACTATTTCAACGGTTAGTAATATTTTGGACCTTGCTAAAAATAAGAGTAACAATAAAGTCAATAAACTCTCTAAAGATATGTATGCTGAAGTGATAAAACAGAATACAAAACAGCTTATAAAACCCTTTTAATATAAAGATCGACAATTTTCGAATGCACAAACGGCGACATTTTCGAGATTAAAATGATACATAAACTATTCTTGCAAATGGTTTTGAAAATAAACATTTTAAACATAAACCACGGTATCATATTTATCATAAAAGTAAGTGCTTAAAACAGGTCAACTGTAAACGTGAAAATTAACATTTTCTAGATTTACAGTTAAATTTTCAGCAGGACTGAAACTACACGTAAATTAAATAACACTGACAAAGGATGTAAATCAATTTTCACTTTGCTAAACAGAGTACAACCAACAAAGTGAAAAATGTGCCCAGACCGGGGATCGAACTCAGCTACCCTGGTATAGCGTCCCAAGTGCTTTACCATTTAAGCCATCTGGACGACATTCAGTCTTGCATTTTTTACTTATACGTTGGTAAGGCTGCAAAATCGCAGCGTAAGATGGGATGTCAAACAGCCTTACCAACGTATAAGTGAAAAATGTCAGACTGGATGTCGTCCAGATGGCTTAAATGGTAAAGCACTTGGGGCGCTATACCAGGGTATATGGGTTCGATCCCCGGTCTGGACACATTTCTCACTCTGTTGGTTGTACGCTGTTTAGCAATGTGAAAATTAATGTACATCCTTTGTCAGTGTTATATTTTCTTATTGCTTTTTAACTTTTGCTCAGTGTTATATTAATCAATTGCTTTTTTAATTTGTAAAGCATCTCGTGCCAAATTTTAGGTAATTCAAAGAGGCTGATTCGTTGACTCTGTTCTCGCTACGCCTATAGATTTTTATTGATTCACATATAATGGATGGAAAATAAAGTATTGATGGTTAAATTATTTTACTATTCTTAAAATCAATTTATAAAGTATTTTTCCTATGTAGTGTGGCCAAAGCTGTAGTTCTTCTGTCATATTTGATATCTGTCATATTTTCTTTTATATTCGTGTTAGACTTTCTATTTATAATTCCTATATAATAGTGAAATGCTCCATCTGCCTGTGTGTCGTGATAGTCGCTATGGCTTCATTAAATCTATTTTCCTACAAACTATGTTCAAATTTTGTACAACGTATAAGACACAAATTTTGAAACTTTGATTATTTAGGAGCTAATAATCTCTACTTTAAATGCTTTATTTTTATTAATAATTTTGGTACTTTTGTGTTATAGCGACCCCGAGGGTGAATCGCCAAGTGACCACGATTTATCGCCAAATTGCAAAGCATCTATAACAGTCTAATAATTTATGATGTGTATAACGTTTCATGACGCATGTGGCCCAGTTACAGTCATATATGATGTATATACATATATGATATGTGTATAAGATGTATCTGACGTATATATGGCATATAAGACGTAAATTATATGTACGTAAACTCGTGCAAACTTAAAAAAAATCAAAATAAAAGAAGTAATGCGCAAATATAATCAGAGGGACATTGTTTTTTTTTCCATGTACAAAAACATGATTCCAAAAGTAACCGAAAGAGGGCACTTACACTGTGTGTTCGGAAAGTATTGTCAGTAACTGTATTTTTTATAATTTTATTTTAGTTGCATATTATAATAGAAACTCTTTCACGAAATAGTTTTGTTATAAGATTTAAATAGATCAGAATATTTAAAATTACATTTTTCAGAGAAAATTAATACTGAACAAAATAGCTTTTGCTATTTGCTTACAAAAAGCAAGGGTATTTTCTTTCCGTAGTCTACAAATCCAAATACAGAACTTCACTTTGCAAATACAGAAATATTTTTATTCAGAAACGATATAAAAAAAATTGCAAAAATCCAAAATGGCATGACCCGTTAAACAAAGATATTTAAAAAAGGGCTGTCACATAGTTCATTCTGTTTGATTCTTTTATGTGACATAGAGTGTAAATTTTGTTTGGAAATTTGACAAATGTGAAGAAAAACTTGTCAGCAATGTCATGATTTAAACAAATTCCAAGATAAAGCATCTTTTAAGCAAACGTGAAGATATTTCGATTATTATTTTTTATTATTATTCCGTTCAAATAAATACCACTGGGTTCAAATAAATTCCACTTTCATAGACAACATTTGGCATGATATGCTATAAAAGGGATTTTTTTTTTAATGATAGACCAGGTTAAGTTCCAACTATTTCAATAATGAGTAAAATTTTGCGTTTTGTATAAAAATACAGGAATGCGTTGGTGATGGTAACGTTTTAAAATTTTCTACAGCGTGCAAAGCATGGAATTTGAAACTTTGATTACTGAAAAGTTAAATATCTCTGCTTTAACTATTTTTTTATTTAATAAAAAGAGTGTGACTTCCTAGTAATTGTATTATTTTGAGCTTTACTTTAGTTGCATATCATAATATTTTATAAATCTATATTTAATACTTGGAAATTTTTCATAGAAAATTTCTCACGCCTTGCATTCATAATATTTAAATTTTACGCCTCATAAGCAATTAAAATTTGAATATCATAATATTTTGTCTTAAATCTAATTCCTATGAAGTTGTGTTTCCTCCAAAAGCGTCGTTATACGTGTTCCCAACTAAAAACAGGTCATAATATTTCAAATTAAATTTTTCAGAAAACGATTCTAATAAAATTCTTAACAACAAAAGTTTTGCTAGTTATTTTCTTACTATAATAACACATATTCTATTTGCGTCGTTTATTCTTAAAAAATCAAATACAGAAACATTTTTATTCAGAAACGATATCAAAAATTTTACAAAAAGTTGTGTGACCCGCTGAACAAAGATATTTTAAAAGAGATCTGTCACATAGTTCGTTCAGTTTGATTCTTTTATATGAAATAAAATGTAAATTTTTATTTTGAAAATTTGAGAATTGTGAAGAAAAATATTTCTCTTCTATTTGCGTAGTTTATTCAAAAAGAATTCAAATACAGAAAATATCTTTATTCTGAAACGGTATCAAAACATTTACCGAAAATGAAAAGTTGTATTACCTGATAAACTAGGTAATCTTCAACCCGAGTCCAGGAGACTGTGGGTGGCAACGATGGGTTGGTTATTTCGAACAATAAGAATGAAAGAGCTTCCGGTGACATTGGAGGATTTCCGATTCCCCTTATTAGCGAAAATCTCTAGCCGTCAGCTTTTATGGCTTATTTCGCGTAAACTAAACTTGTGTTCAAACTAATAATTTATTTAATAAATTTCTTTTTCTTTCTATGAGGCATATGTTTCATTTCATTTATAAAGTAAAACTTCTGATTCAACATGTTTTATTAACTTTTTTAAAAAAGCGAAAAATTTTGTAGTTATGGTACCAAACTGCTTATTTTGAGACACATTTGTAAATTCATTTTTGCTCTAAAATGCATCCAATTGGCAGGTTCTCTTATTCAAAAATTTTATAATGTCCGTATTGTCTCGATTTTTTGATAAAGGCAGAATATATTTCAATAAATGCTGTCAGAGTGGACATTTTGAACCGAATTTCCCAAAGCGATAGCGCTGGAAACAAAAAAAAATGATCGTACTGTTAAAATAATTGTCTGTAAATCAATTTCTAATTCATTGAACGAAAAATAAAAACATGGGGACTTATAAATGTCTTTATAAATCACGCCGATAAGTTTCCTGTTGTTACTTTTAAAAATGAGTCTGAGAATGTGTCTCAAAATTTTGAGTTGTTGAACGTGGAAAAATATTTTTTTTTTAATACCGCCTTAAATACAAAATAATCAAGAAAAGGAGAAAAAGCCACTCTGTGCACCAACTCAAATTCCGGTGAAGTGAATTTCTTTCTTTCATATATAAAAAAAAAAAAAAAAAAATTGGAACGTTTTAAGGAGAACAGTACCAGTTTGTACGAACAACACCCTTTGGCATATATGTATGATTTTTGGTATATCATATGGCACGGTAGTGCTTGCGTCTTTTGCTTCTTTAAGTGACATCCGTAACATTGTCCTTATGTACCCAATACTATTACTAAATCAATTCATTGTATGGAATTTCTGGTCTTATATTTAAATAAGCGTGCAAATATAAATAAATTTTGTATATGAATTAAATAGAGAATGAGAATGTTGTAGTTATCCAACTGCTCCTGATTATTAAAACCTTGGTTTGTATTTTTTTTTCAGTATAATTTAATTGTGAATGATCCGCAGTACTTTCAGGATTTATACTTGTGCCCTAAAAACGTGAAAGTTTAAAAACCCCTACATCAAACTGAGATCTTTTCAAACAGAATTGCGGCATAGTTCAATCGGTTTTATTACTTTATGTGGAAATCAAGAAATTTCTATTTAAAAAATTTCACAAATATAGGAAAAAATCGTTTCAGTCATGTCATGATTTAAAAAACTTTCAAGATAACGCATATTTAAAGCAAAGCTATATCAACAATATATATATATTTTTTTTGTATATCCTGTAAAACATTTTCCATCACATTATCATATGCGTATCTTCCTGGAAATATATTTAGAATTTTAGTATGGATTTTTAAATTATCCCAATTTAAATTCCATCTATTACAATGATAACAAATATTTTGCTTTTTTGTACAGAAATGGGCATTTTATCTGGATAATTTTGATACTTTCTACAGCGTGTAAGACACATAATTTCCAACTTGGATTATCTAAAAATCAATTATCGCCACTTTAAGTACTTCATTATAATTCAACAAAAGGGTGAGTATTCTAAGCAACTAGATCATTATGAACTTTATTTTAGCAGCATACAATAATAATCTTAAACGCAATTACTTAAAAGTAACTTTCGTTGAAATGGTGTTGTTTTATGATTTTTTCAGGTAAAAACAGCTTAGAATAATTATAATTAGATTAAACAAGAATGAAATATTATTAATCAAGCATTGATTATGAAACACTTTTCAACACATCCAGAAAACTGTAACGAAACTTCACCGTTAAATACGGTGAAAGAAGGATATACACTATATTGCCAAAGTTGACCGGTCACTTGCGATTTTAGACGTTTTGTTAACTGTCTAGAAAAATACATGAGGAATTAACCTGAAACTGCAGGTGTGTAAACAGTATAGTATAGGTTATATATTTCCGTGAAGATTTTTTCAAAAAACCCCATAGGGGACTGTCAACAAATTGAAAAATAACGAATATCTTTTGGATAACCCTGTAAAAACTAACGTAGCAAAGGCGTTCAAACTCGAGATTATGAATAAGTGGCTTATTATAATATACTGTGTTAATTTTTATGAGGATAGCATGTATACTCGTAGAGAAATTAACGTTTTTATAAAAACAGTCCCTAATTTCGCCTAGTTTTTTCTTATAATTTGCAGAGTTCTTAATATAAAAAAAAGTTCTTTTCAGAAAATATGACAAACAACATTATACATAATACTCTGCAATCAGAATTAAAAAATAATAAAAATTGAATGAAAAATGAGCAGGTTTACTAAAAAATGTTTCACTGCGCATGCGCGAATGCAATCAAAATATAATATGCATAATGTATTAGCTAAGTGTATAGAGCAACATTTGTGAAAGTCTCAAAATCATAGCTTGAAAATTCAGAAAATTATCGTCGATAGAATCAGCTCGAAATCCGTTGTTCCCAAAAAGAAGCAAAAAGATGATGGGTTGTATCAAATATCTGTTGATTAGTACCAAGATAGCGTACACAATATGCACGCATATTTGGATACATCCCCTCATATTTTTGCTTCCATTTAGGAACAATGGATTTCGAGCTTATTCTATGGACGATAATTTTCAGAATTTTCAAGCTATGATTTTGAGACTTTCACAAAAGTTGCTCTATATACTTAGCTAATACATTATGCATATTATATTTTGATTGCTTTCGCGCATGCGCAGTGAAACATTTTTTAGTAAACCTGCTCATTTTTCATCCAATTTTTATTATTTTTTAATTCTGATTGCAGAGTGTTATGTACAATGCTGTTTGTCATATTTTCTGAAAATAGCTTTTTTTTATATTAGGAACTCTGCAAATTATAAGCAAAAACCTAATTGAAGTTTGGGACTGTTTTTATAAAAACCTTAATTTCTCTACGAGTATACATGCTATGCTCATAAAAATGAACACAGTATATTACAATAAGTCACTTATTACTAATCTCGAGTTCGAACGCCTTTGCTACATTAGTTTTTAAAGGGTTATCCAAAAGATATTAGTTTTTTTTTTCAATTTGTTGACAGTCTACTATGGGGTTTCGTGAAAAAAATCTTCACGGAAATATATAACCTATACTATACTGTTTACACACCTGTAGTTTCAGGTTAATTCCTCATGTATTTTTCTAGATAGTGAACAAAACGTCTAAAATCGCAAGTGACCTGTCACCTTTGGCAATATAGTGTATAAGTAAATAGTTTAGAAAACTTATAACACATTTAAAAATCCAGTTTTAACAATTACCTTTCATAGTCAAAAAAGTAGTCGAAATATTTTATGTAGCCCTGTATATGAGCTATATATTTCGTTATATTCTATATAGCATGATAAAATTTAGTTCAATTAGGAAATTCACATTTAGCAATTTTCACCAATCGGTGGAAATGCACTCGGAATTTTTTGCACAGCCCTGTATATTATCTAAAGACTTTTGTGCACACAAGATATTATTCTAAAATTTAATTCAAGTAAAAAACACACAAGGCAACTTAAAACTCATTTCGAGCAGTTATCAACTATAAACGGAAATGCATCTTGTACTTTGCGTAGCCCTGTATATTAATTTATTTATAATCCACCAAATTTATCTTAGTCTACTAAATAAAGTACAGCAGGAAAATGCGTAACACACGTAAAAACAACTCTTAAACAATTCACTCCCATAGTCAGTGATACTTATTAATTCCTTTGTGTAGCATTGATTAACAGAAGTTGTACACACCACATATGCAAAAATTTAGTTAAACTTAAAAACTCAAACCAAAGTTGAAAACACACTTATCACACATAGACTGTAATTATCGCACGTAGACTGTAACAGAATTCTTTTGTATCTCCCTGTAAATGAATTATAAACGTTATACTTTTCAGTAAGCAATTTATAGTACTCCTGAGTAAAGCATATAAATTTCATTATGTTTGAATTAGTGAAACATCATTAAATTAGTACACTGCAAACGATTTTCCCCAGTAGAACATTGTGTAACAGAATTATTTTGTGTGACCTTGTAAAGGAATAATAAATGCTTTGCAGCACATATTCTACATAAAACATGTTTTAGTATGCTTTATAATTGTACATAATTTTCATCATGTTTCAAATGGCATAACATAATCAAGATGCACTTGAAACGATTTTTCCCGTTGACAGTAATTTAACGAATTACTTTTGACTGTCCCTCTAAACAGACTTTAAATGCTACACACTTCGTTTTCAATAGGGATCATGCTATACTAAACGTCAATAATATACAAAAATTTCAGGGCAATTTGGGCAAAGTTACGAGAGTTAAAGCACGGACGAACGGACGAACGGACAGATGGACAGACAAACCGAAGTCATAAACACATTTCAACTATGTTGGAAAGTACTAAAAATATTGTAATAGTATTCTACTGAACAAAACAATTTTTAATATTTCTTGCTAAAGAAAATGTATTCTTTTTGCATTAGTTCATTCAAAGGGAATTTATCGAAATATATATATATTTTTTTTTATCTTAAGAGCAAACATCAGTCACGCGAAAAAACGCTCCAGCTAATGTTAAGTCTATGGGAAGGTTATCGCGCGATTTCTCGCTCGCATTTTAATATTTTTAAATGATTATTTTTGCATAGGATAGCTGAGGTCGATCTCTAACGTTGTTAGTTTTTACTTTTTCGATTTTAGTTCCAGTTTTTTTATATAAGGGTAATTTCACTTTCAGAACCGGTTCCAACCGGTTCAAAATTGATAATGTCCGCCTTTTTGTTTGTTTGTGGCTATACAAATTCGATAAAATCTGATAGCCAGCAAAAAATTCTTGTCTCCAGTAAAAATATTTAATATCCTTCCTCCTCCATATTATTAATTATCAAAAAGCACAAGAGTTTTTATTTATTTATTTATTTATTTTATGAAATTAACTGAGATAAAAATAGTAACAACCAGAGTTTAGAATTATTAGTTATATAGTTTAGAATAGTACACAACTTAAAAAAATAATATAAACTAAGTTTAGTATTGAAAATTGTTAAAATTATATATCTGAAAATAAAGATACATTGTAAAGGCTGTATTAACTGGCATGTTCGGGAAATGCTTCAAATGTCCAGGTAGTTGAGTGCTACAAACAATCTGTATCTGATGATATGCATTTTTTCGCATTGTATCAAATTTTCGGTGACACAAAGACTAGATTGACACTATTTCTTAATGGTTTATTGAAATCTGCCCCCTCTCTTCCCCTATTCTAATTACATGACATATTAGCTGGCTAGAGGAGGAAATAATGGCGTTTTCTGTTCATGCGATGGAAAATGCCTTTTAAACTCGGTTCTTCCATTAAATGTACGAGAGAAGAGAAAGATCACTGTAGTAGTGATTGGAAAGAGCAAAAATGTCGTTTGTTCTCATGTATTAGTTCAATTTTAATTTTTAAAAAGTTGTTATTCTCAAACAAACAAACAAACAAAACCTCCGCCAGATTAAATAATTTGGTCACCAGATAAAAAAAGAAACTTGGTCACCAATGGCGATCTGGCGACAGCATTTGTCAAGCCTTGCCCAAGACTACCAGAATATTGTAAAAAAATGTTGCATTTTTTCGTACAGAGTAATAAGATATCTAAAAGAAACATATAACATAGTAAAAGATCATTTTCATTGCTCTTCATAGTCAGAAATGTGGGCAAATTCTTTAGCGCAGCCCTGTTCACGATGTGCAGAATTTATACACATTACATAATACACTAAAAATTAGTAAAGTGCAGTTATTAGTTAAGTTTAAAAATGCATACCACAGGTGAAAACGCACTTCCAACATATTTCACTCAATGTCAATCGTGTTCAACTGAATCCCTTTGTGTGTCTCTGTAAATCAACGATAAATTATACGCACACCAGATTCTTAATAGGACATGTTGTAGTAATGCAGTTGTAGCAGTGATGCATATCAAATTTGTTATGTCTTATGTAGCGTGATATCATTGAAATCCTTGAACAATTTTTTTCTCCTTAGATCATAATGTAATGTAATGATCAGAATATTCTTTTAGGTAGCTTTAATTACAAAAAGCTACCTATTGTAGCAGCCGTTCGGAGGAAAGCAATTCCAAAAACTTTTGGTATATTTTCACCGATCATGACCTCCAGACCCCCAAACCCCCTTCCGTTCAAATATTGATTTATGTGTATAAGACATACCAAGGTCTCAACTGAGTTGGTTGGCCAGCTTCATCCGCCATCTTGTTTCAAAATGGCGGCCAGTTAAAATTTTTAAAAATTCAAAAAGATGTACAAAAAAAAATTATAAATTGAAAATATTGTTTCTGTTAAGAGTTAGAACGTTATACAAGGATTTTGGAACAATTTTTGTATTGGCTATATCTTTTTAAAATAGCTGAGATATGGCAGTTTGAAATTCTAGGGTGGCTGAGATTTTGAAACAATCTTATATTTGTTATGCTGTAACTCTCGTATTTATGACCCGATATGAATGTGACTGATCATGTGTACAGAACATATCAAGGTTTCGACCGAGTTCGTTGGCCAATTCCATGCGCCATCTTGTTTTTAATGGCTACAAGTTAATTTTATTATTATTTTTTTAATTCAAAAATATGTACAAAAAATTATAAATTTATATAAATTATTATAAATTGAAAAAAGTTGTTTCCGTTAAGTGTTAGATCGGGATACAAGGTTTACAGAAAATTTTTTGTTTTGGCTTTATCTCAAAAAATGGCTGAGATATTGCAGATTGAAATTCTAGGGTGGCTGACATTTTGAAAAAAATCTGATTTTTGTTGTGCTGAAATTCGCATTCAAATTCAGTATTAACGAAAACCGTGACTGAATCTTCTATAATAGGGTTCTAAGCAATTTAGCTTCGGGTGTTTGAGTAAAATGAGTTGAATTTTTAAAAACATGTGCTATGAAAGCTACCTTTTCCTCCTGATACAGGCCGGAAGGACTTTTTTGCTTTTTTTTTTCTCTTTTGTAAGCGAACTGTAAATGATCTATAGTCTATAGGAAACATGGTGTTGTTCACTTCAGCAATCCATATCAATTTCATCATTTTGGAAGTATTGTAGTATCATTAAAATGCAGTGCATTAGTCGTTTAAAAGCGATTTTCCCTACAAAACATCGTGTAAAGGAATTCTTTGTGCGTCCCTGTAAACGAACAATAAATGCTAAATACTTCATTTTCAAAAGCCAAAATGCTGTAGTAAAGCTCAATAACATTTATCAATCACATGTCAATCCGAGAAATTTTACGAGAGACAGGTGCAAGGACAAACGACAAACAGACAAATTGAAATCATCACTTTATGTTTGAAAGTGTTAAAAATATTTCAAAAATCAAAATTTGTGTGACCAGTTAAACGAAGATATGTCACACAATTTAATCTATTTGCTTCTTTTGTGAGTAAGATAATCCAAATTTGTCTTTTGAAAAATTGACAAAATAGATAGTAAAATCAGCCATTCATGTCATTTTGAAATTTCGAAAATAAAGCATATTTAACGCCAAGTTCTTTCAACTATCTTTTATTCGTCCGTTAGAAAAAATGCATGACATTGTCATATGCTTATTTTCATAGGAACATGTTTGGCAGTATATATATCCCAAAAAAGAATTTTAGTGTGATGCCTTTTTAAGGTATCCCAGTCAATATTTCAAATATTAAAAAGCTAGGAAGTATTTTGTGTTTAGTTTAAACAAGAATGAAAAATCATGCGTGAAGCGTAGATTATGAAACACTTTCCAACACATCCAGAAAACTGTAACGAAACTTCACCGTTAAATAAGGTGAAAGAAGGTATGTAACGATACAGTATATGAAACATATAACACATTTAAAAGTCCCATTTTAGCAATTACCTCCCATAGTCAAAAATGTAATCGAATTATTTTCTGGAGCCCTGTACATTATTTTTAGATTTGGATATATACTACAAAGCACGATAAAATTTAGTTCATTTTCAAAATTCACATTTAGCAATTTTTGTCAATCGATGGAAAATACGCTCGAAATCTTTTGTACAATCCTGTATATTATCTAAACACTTTTGTACACACCCCATATTAAGCTGAAAATCAATTCAGGTAAAAAACACATAAGGTAACAAATTTCCAGCAATTGCCAACCATAAACGACAACTTATCGTGTTTTTTGCGTAGTTCTGTATATGAATTTATTTATTTTCCACAAACGTCTATAAGTCTACTAACTATAGATTATCAGGAAAATGCATAATACAATTAAAAACTATCCTAAGCAATTTACCCCCATAGTTTTTAATGCTTACGAATTCCCTTATGTAACTCTGTATATGAACAACGAAATTTATACACACCACGTACTATGCAAAAATTTAGATAAACTTAAAAACGCATACCAATGTTGAAAGCGCGTTTATCACACATATAGACTGTAATTATTGCACGTATAATATAACCGATATCTTTTGTGAGTCCCTGTAAATGAACGATAAACGCAATGCACTCTATACTTTTAAGGAAGCAATTTATAGTGTGTGAACCTCAGCAATGCATATAAATTTCATTATGTTTGAAATGGTGTAATATCATTAAATTACACTGCACACGATTTTCCCCGTAGAACAATGTGCAAAATAATTCTTTTGATTAACCCTGTAAAAAGCTTTGCACCCCATATTCCACAAAAAAGCATGTTTAAGTGCGCTTCATAATCGTATATCAATTTCATCATGTTTCAAATGGCGTAGCATTATCAAAATGCACTTGGAACGATTTTGTCCCATGCTCAATGGTAAAGCGTTGGTGCATTATTCCAAAGTATCCGGGTTCGATACCCGGCCTGGACATTTTTTCACTCTATTGGTTTTACGCTTTGTGAGCAATTTGAAAAAAATAACTTCACATTTTTCACATGTTTAATATTCAATAGTGGCGTAATGTCACTGCTGTATATTAATTGTTCTAATAATTTTAATTTTAGAACGTAACTTTTTTGTACAGTGTTATATTTTTAGAACAAATCGAATTATAGGAAAGATATATTTTTCTAATGCTAAATAAGTATTTTTATTTAATGATATAATAAAATATCATGCATTTAAAATCGGATAATTCGATTTTTTTTTCTCGATCCGAACGAGTACGAATTAACGAGCATCGACCGTATATAGGATATTATTTTTTATTTAACCCATTAACGATTAACGTTACCGTTTGTTCACAGCGTAGCTCAGTCAACACCTCTTTTTTTTAATACCGCTATTTCCGTTTAGATATATTCGCTTTATTTAATAGCAGAATTTCTACAATTAAATCACTGTTCAAACTGGATACCTAAAAATAAGCAAAATGTACTCATTTGTGAGTACTTTCCGATCTTATAATAGCTCCGAGTACTTAACTCTTAAATTTGAGAAACGCATGTACTCTTTTTTGAGTACATACAGGGACTCGAACATAAGTATATATAGAAATACACATACTCATATTTTTTAGTACATATAGGATTCAAACATGAGTATTTAGTCTTAAAATACAAAATATATGACTCATTTCTGAATGCATTTATAAATCAAGTTTAAGAAAGTACACAATTTCAAATTTTTAATGTATGAACTATGTGTACTCATTTTTGAATACATTTATGAATCAGTTATGATTACATTAAGTTTTAAATCTGAAATATATGTATTTTACGTACTCATTTTTGAATACATAGAGGAATCGTTAATAACTATATTTGGCTTAAAATTTTTAACTTCTTTTCTATACGCACTCGTATTTGAATACGTTTATCAATCCATTATGATTATGTTAAGTTTTAAATCTGAAACATTTATATTTTTAAGTACTAGTTTTCGAATACATAAAGGAATCGATAATAAATATATTTGGCCTCGAATCTAAAATTTCTTTTCTGTATGTACTTATTTTTGAATACATAAATGAATGAAATATTAATATTTTTGGCTTCAAATTGCAAATATATATGTATTTCTACGTAAAAACATACAAGAATATACAATGATTACATTTGGGTTCAAATTTTAAATGTTTCTGTTATATATAAACTCATTTATTATATACACACACAGTTAAAATGTACTTATGTTTTTGTACTTTCCGATTATATAATAGCTCCGAGTACTTAACTCCTAAATTTAAGAAACGCATGTACTCATTTTTGAGTACATACAGGGACTTGAACATAAGTATGTATAGAAGAAACATACATAGAGTAACAAGAGATTATATTAATAATTATTCACAAGCTTACTTTTCAGTCCGAATTGTCACTTATATTTGAAAACATCATGTACTCGTTTCTGAAACAATTCTTCTTTAAAAAATAAACGAGTAACATAGAAGTTCTCATTTTTAAGTATATTATTTTTAACAGTGATGATATTACTATTGGGAAATAGTGATCACTACAAGCAATTTAGTCAGTGTTAAAAATTTCAAAGAAAAATTTAATTCAGTGGGTTAATTCTCACTCCCTAAAAGTAATTTTCACTGATAAAGCTTTATTATAAAAATATTTCCAGTCAAAAACAGCCCACGATGTTTAAAATTAGATTCTTTAGAAAGATATTCCAGTCAAATTCTGCTGATCAACAAAATGTTTGCTATTTGCTTACTAAAAGCAAGAAAACGCTGTTTGCGTAACTTATTTGAAAAGAATTCAAATACCACGTTTTTTTAAATCTTAAACGGTCTAAACAATTTTGAAAAAATAAAAATAAAAATTGTATGACCCGTTAAGTATATTTTGAAAGGAAAATCACGTAGTTCATTCTACTTGATTCGTTTAAGTGATAAAAAGTGTAAATTTGTTTTTGAAAATTTTACAAACATGGAAGAAAATTTGCCAGTCAGGTTTAGAATGGAAAATATACTCAAATAGAATATCTTTCTAATAGAATTATGTAAGATAAAACCATTTTTATTATTATTAAAATAAAATACACACGTTTAAAGTGATAACAGTGTTTATACTGAAATCACTTTTAGCGTATTATTTTATTTTAATGATCTTTCTACTGTTTTTAACACTTTTCAACATAGTTGAAAAGTGTTTATGAATTCGGTTTGTCTGTCTGCTCTCTAACTCTCGTAAATATACTCAGATTAGCATGTTCTTTTTATATATTATTGAAGTTCACTATAGAATAATCCCTATTGAAAATGAAATGTGTAGCATTTATAGTTTATTTACAGAGACACATAAAATAAATCCGTTACATTATGGACTGTGAAGAAAAATCATTTGCAGTGCATTTTAAACATTTTACGGTAACTTAAACATAATGACATTGATATGCATCACATAGGGAAATACTTTTTGTAAAGTATAGAAAAAGTAGCTTTTATAATTCGTTTACACGGATTCAAAAGAAATTCCAGTTACATTATGATTCTTCGTGGGGAAAATGCATTTTCGGGGCATTTTAATGATGTTAAGTGCTTCAAACATACGAAATTTATATGGATCACTAAGGTGTACTAGAAAACGTTTTCTATAGATTACAGAGAGCATAATATTTATCGTACATTTACAGAGACACCCAAAAACTTCGACTATGATTGATAAATGCTCAAAGTGCGTTTTCAGCTACGTTATGTATTTTTAATCTTAACTAATTTTATCTGTATCATGTGGTGTGTATAAATTGATCATATACAGATAATCATATACGAAAGAATTCGAACACATTACCGGATACGGACAGCAATGATAGAAAGTAAAATTTTACTGCGTTATATGTTTTTTTTAATTATTCATATCTCATTTCATTGTATAAAAAAATTAATTTCGTAATAATATTCTGTTAGTGTTGGAAAGTGTTTCATAATCTATGCCGGATGCATGAGTTTTCGTTCATATTTATATTCTCTTTTTAAAAAATTCTTTATATTATCATCTGCCTATTTTCATAGATACACGTTTGACATAATATTCCCTACAAAGGAATTTCAGTCTCCCTTTTTAAAACAGAAATTCAAATTATTACAAAGGTGGGTATTATATTGTCTTTTGTTCAAAACGAGGATTGTGTCAGTAAAATTTTGAATCGTTTTAGAACAAAAATTAATTTTTTTAAGGAACAAAATCTTAAACCTGGATTATTTATAAAATAATGATGTTATCTTTAACTAATTCATTTTTATTCAAGGAAAAGGGTGTGAATTCCAAGTAACTAAAATATTTTGAATTTTATTTTAGTTGCATGCTACAATACAGTTTCTTACTTAAATCCAATTCCTAAATTGTAACTTTGTTATAAGTGTTTCTCTAACCGGAATCAGTTCCGAATGTTTCAAATTCGATTTTTCAGAAAAAAAGATTCCAGTCAAATTCTTCTGAACAAGACACGTTTTTCCTATTTGTTTTCTAAAAGCAAAAAGTAAACAAAAATAAGCTCTTTACGAAGTTTATTCAAGAAGAATTTAAATACGAAGACATTTTCATTCTGAAACGATATATTTTTTTTCAAAAATCAAAAGTTTTATGATCCGTTAAACGTAGATATTTTTAAGAAAACTGTCACATAGTTCAATGCGTTTGATTCTTTTCTCTGAAAGGAAATGTAAATATTTCTTGTGAAAATTTGACAAATATGAAGAAAAACTTGTCAGTCATGTTATGATTTTAAAATTTCCAATACAACGCATATTTAAAGCAAAGTCCTTTGTATTATTATTATTATTATTATTATTATTATTTCGTTAAATGAAAATATTTTGCAGTATCATCTGCTTATTTTAAATAAAACACGTAGGAACTAAAACTGAAAATCAGTATGATACTCTTTTAATTCTTCAACTGCCTGATTTTTTTTCTGTTGTTGAATATTCAGTGTGCTGCATGATGATAGGTCCATACTTGAAAATCGGAAAAACATAAAATTTTTTCTTGTAAAAACATGTTATGTGTTTTCTTATCTAAAATTGAAAGACTATGAAAGAAAAATACTTTTACGAATTATTTAAAAATACAGAATACGATTTTTGTTCCTTTTCGGTGTTGCAAAAATATAGGCAAGTAATTTGCAATAGGCAATAATTTGCAGGTACACTACAATACACATTTTTTGTATAAGACACTAAAGTTACAATTCATTTATTCAGAAAAAAAACGAGTATCCTCAATCTAATCCGAACAAAGATTTATGTTCATGACTTTGACAATAACGATACTATTTTAACAAAATTTGTAACACAGTTACCTTCCTTTATGTGAAATGCAGTGAATTTACGAAAATCACTAGAAGAATACAGTAATTTGATAAGTGATACTGTATGTAATATTAACTACATTCTGATACAGGCATTCTGACATTTTGTTCAAAGCTTTTTAAACATGGATGGTACCCACACTTTCACCGTTTCAAATGATATCGTTACATTTTACACAAAAAAGTACACTTAATGAAATTTTGTTAAAAAAGTTTAATTATTATTAAAGTACTGAAAGAAATTCAGGTTCAAATTGTAGTGATACACTTTAAATTTTAACTGAATAAATGGATTGTGTCCTTAGTTTCCTAGCAAAAAGTATTTATTGTTGTTTTCTCTACCTCCCTGTAAATAATTGATTAGATTTACTGAATCACTGTACGTCGTAACAATAAGGCTAATATAAGGAATTTATAGATTTTAGAAAGATGCAAAATGATGAAAAATAACGTTCAAAGCTTATTACTTTCGAAATAAATATAAAATATTTATCGTGTTAGATTTTGATACCATTAGAAATGCACAGTAAACATACAGAGAGAAACAAAGTGGTAAAATCTAAAGGCTATATGAACAGCTTATATATTTTTTAAATCTATTTTTACTGACAGTTTCTAAATTAACGTTTGGAAAATATTCAATGCCACAATATATATTTTTATTTCTTTCTTTATATTTCCTATTTTGCATTCAGGAAGGTTCTTCAGCTAGCAGAGATGCATAGTGAAATATTTATGTTATGCAGTCAAGTATAGATATTATTTGACAAATACAGCCTCTTTGATTATTTTTGTGCAAAGTTACAAAAAACTATTCAAAACATCTGAACTAATTCGCAATACAAAATGAATGACGTGCATTACACCAACTGAATATTTTGTAAGAAAATAGACTAAACAGGATTTTAATGTCAGAACAAATGAATAGAAAAGCATGAAGTCGCGTGAAAAGGATTTAATTAAATAACTATTTTCAGAAATCTTCTAAATTTAAAATATCTTTCTAATATATTCGTGTATAAATAACCCAGTAAAAAAATTGAGGTTTCTACAATAATTTAAAGTGGTCGCGTGTAGTAATCATGGAGATATTTCAGAAGCACTTCGAGAACACTATTTTTTCTATTAAATAACTATTATTTTAAACCTTCTTATAGTCTTATATTTTTAGTAATTCTAAAGTTACTTACATTTCATAATTAAATCAGTCGTCTGAGAAGTTTGTAACCGTTTTTAATATTAAGTAAAAACACACAGTTTACATCATTTTCATCAACAATTTGTATCGCTTACGATGTCGTTTTTTCTGGTCTCTAGATATTCATCAAATACAGAAAAAAATCCCCGATTTCCTCAGAATACAGGATTTTCTAATCTTACGTACTTAAAAATGAGCAAAATAAAAATACATACCTCAGTTAATAAATAAGTTATATAAGTAAGACTCGAAGTCAAATAAAAAAAAGAAATATATAATAAATTGATCACAAATAATAATAATATATATATATATATATATATATACATTGTAAATTTAAAACGTTTATTGATATATTCTGATTTGCTAAATAAACAATCCAGTAAATTGTTTGAGGAATCTAAAATAATTTAGAGTGTTCACACATAAACATATATGGAAGACTGTTCGAGAAGACATTATACAACCTAATATTTTAAGTATTCTTGTAGTGATATACCAATAGTAATTCAAAAGTTATTTAAATGTCATAATTAAATTAAATCATCTCTCTGTTTTGAGAAGTTTGTAATAATATCTAAGATTAGGCATTAAGCAACTTAAATAATTTTCAAGAATACGTATCACCTCATCAGTTATTGAGAGGATTTGGTCACAAAGTTGGAAGACGGCAGTTATTTTGTTCGAACCCATGTCGTGCTCGTTGATCTAACTGTTCGGAGTTTTCCATGCGATTACCGTTTTCGAGTCTGTGTAAAAAGGGTTACTTTCTCTTAGAACAGTGGTTTCTTACCCTTTTTTGGCCACGCCCCACCAAAGTATCTCTAAATTAATGATGCTCCCTATCCCTGAAACGTATAATACTTATTATTTAAAAAATGAATTCTCATTCACCCCGAAGAAACGTAAAAGCTCATTATAAATGACAAACTTCAGATTCTTTCAGCCTAGCAAACAGGTAAACGTCTTGTCACGAAATACTTATTAAAGGCAACTTTTAACTATATTCTCTATAAATGAAATATCGCCTTTATATTTAGAATAGTTTTTTTTGTTAATTGGCAACTTACCTCACTTTGAACAACGTGTTACGTAGTCTTCAATCATCACAAAATTCATTAGAAAGACTCTCACTAAATTTCATAGTACTCATACATTTTATATTTGATTTTAGAATGGGTAATATTATTTTACATTAAGATCTTGCTACGAATGACACAATTCAAAAGAAGCATTTATATATTATCATCTTTATTAAATTTTTAACAGTCATTATTCTTTCCTTTCATAACAAATTTCTCTGTTAGCAGACTTCCCATTCCCAATTATCACTGGTTAACCATCGTGTATAATATGATTATGAATTTTAAAAAGTATATGTCATAGTGCATATTGGGTAGTTTTCAATACAAAAAAATATAAAGTTACCTATTACAGCCGTTCGGAGGAAAGTAGTTCCAGAAAATTTCGATATATTTTCACCGATCATGACCCCCAGACCCCAAAACCACCCTCCGTTCAAATGTTGATTTATATATAGATAGATATATCATATATATATCTGACCTATGTCACACGATAACGCTTGTATTTATAAATCAATTTCAATGAAACTAATTGTGTGTATTAAGCTCACCAATGTCTTGACCGAGTTCGTTGGCCAGAACTTAAAATAAATATACAATATATATATATATATATATATATATATATATATATATATATACAAAAAAAACTTAAAACAAATATACAAAAAAGTTAAAAATTCAAATTTATTTTGTAATTAAGTGTTAGTCCTTGATACAAGGATTCCAGAGCATTTTTTGTTTTACTTTTATCTTAAAAAATGTCTGAGATAGAGCAGTTTGAAATTCTATGGTGGCTGACATTTTGAAACAAGACAGCACATTACAAAAATGTTCATTGTTGTAATCATTTTCCCAATCATACGCATAAAACTATATATCCATATCCGTTAGCGCCAAATTCTCGCCAAGCTTGGTGACATTTGGCGAAATATCGCCAAATTTGGCGACCAAAATAAGTTTTCATAAATGAAGCCAATTTGGCCATAGCTCAATAATTTGGCGAATTTCTTATTCTAATTCAGTATTAACGAATCCTTTGTAAACGTTTTCTTTGCATTTTAGCTTGCTGTTTTCGTGTAACATTAGCTAAAATTTTAAAACGGAGGTATAGGAAAACTACCTTTTCCTCCCGGTACAGGCCGGAAGGACTTTTTATATACTGTGGATGTAGCCTGACACCATAGACATACAAAATACTTATATTAATTACGCATTACCATCTGTGTTGTCTATTTGCGGAAATAATATAATTTTACAAGGTATCTATTTTCGATACGTCAAATATTTTTCAAACCAAACGTTTTCAGGAACTCTTTTTCACATACTTTTAAGTAGCTTCAAGTGTTAAATAGTTTCATGTTCAACGTTCTTTCATGTGACACATTGCAGAGCGAATAGAATTACAGGGATTATTCAATAAATAGTAAAAAAAAATGTAAAATTCTAAAATACAGCATTAACAAGGAACATTATAGAGGATTTTTAAATAGTAGAAAAATAGGCGGCTAATTTTCTTGAAACGTCTTTCATACAACTCTATAAGATATTGTTGTATTTTGTACTTCTGAGTGAAAACTTTTTGAAATTTTGAACAGTAAAAATTTCAATTTTTTCTTTTTTAAATTTTTATGTATAACTTTCACTTTTAGTTTACAACAGTACTATAAAAATGTAGCGAGTAATGAGTTAATAACTCATCTGAAATTGCTCCCTTAAAAGTTCAAACTGACCCCTTGTGAAACATACGCCCCAGGTTGGCAGACACTGTTTTAGAAATACCCATCGAGGACAAACCTCCCTCGGCTCATATCTCTCGCTCTGATAATCGGATATAACAAACACCACCACACCACCACCACTATGAATATGTATCATTTACCATGTCATTATTTCTGCTCCCTAGATATTACTTAAATAAATAAAAATCGCCTGCTTTCCTCAGGATACAGGTTTGTTTTATCATGCCCACGTTAAAATTAAGTAAAATAAGTGGGTAAGTGTGATCGAAGATCGCTCAAAGGGTTTCGTTTAATATTCCTTTCAAAACACTTTATCCTTTCTTTAATAAATACAAATAAATTTCCTTTAGCAACAACAAAAAAAAATGTCATGTTTTTTATAAAGTAAAAATTTACCGGTCTATTTTTTCGTTTTTTCGAATATCTAAACCGGCCCGATAGCGGGCGAAGCCTTCTATTATACTCTGTCATAATAATATCTGTCATTAGGACTAAATGCGATATTAAAATAATAATAATAATAATTTCAAAATTAAACATGTTGTACACCTTCAAAATGTTAAAATATGCGAATATTTCCATAATCGGGTTTATATCATGATTCGATACGTTCCTCAAACTCATATATTTACTATTCTCTATTACTCATATTGATACCTCGCTTTGTATTATTCTCAAAAATTTGAGAAATCCGTTAAACTTCGATATTAAAATAATAATAATAATAATTTCAAAATTAAACATGTTGTACACCTTCAAAATGTTAAAATATGCGAATATTTCCATAATCGGGTTTATATCATGATTCGATACGTTCCTCAAACTCATATATTTACTATTCTCTATTACTCATATTGATACCTCGCTTTGTATTATTGCCAAAAATTTGAGAAATCCGTTAAACTTCCGATATGACGCCAGATTAATTTTCTTTTTAATTCTCTAATGAGGTGATATTAATCTGCTTTCTGTACATACACATACTAATACTCCTTGTATTATTGAGAAAACTTATAATTTCCGTTTTATTACCAATATGCGTCAATCATTTTTATTTCAAATTAATCTTTTTAGCACTTTCCAACCTAGTTGAAAAGTGCTTATGACTTCGGTTTGTCTGGCCGTCAGCCGTATGCCGTCTGCCGTCTGCCGTCTGTCCGTGCTCTAACTCCCGTAAATAGGCTCGGATTGCTCTGCAATTTTTATATGTTATTGTCGTTATCTATAGCATGTTCCCTATTTCAACGGAAGTGTGTAGTACTTATAGTTTTTTTACAGGGACACTCAAAAGAATTCCGTTACATTGCGGTTTATGGGGAAAAATCATTTGCGGTTTATTTTAATAATGTTTCACTATTTTAAACGCATTGAAATTTATATATATCACTAAGGTGCATTAGAAGAAGTTTAATATGGAATAAGGTGTGCATAGCACTTAGAGTTACTTTACAGGGACAGTCAAAAGAATTCCGTTACATTACGTCTATGGAGAAAAATCGTCTGCGGTTTATTTAAATAATGTTTCACTATTTTAAACGCATTGAAATTTATATATATTACTAAGGTGCATTACAAGAGGCTTACTACAGAATAGTGTGTGTATAGCAGTCATCGTTCATTTACAGGGACACTCAAAAGAATTCTCTACTGTCTGTTAACAATCATTACTGGAAGTGCGTTTTAAGTTACTGAACGCGATTTTAATTATAACTCGCTTTTTGTCTATTACGTGGTGTGTATAAATTCTGTAGATCCTATACAGGGCAGCAGAAAAGTTCGCGAACACATTTCCGTTTATTGACAGAAACTCCAGAAGGATAATTTTAAACTGTGCTACGCGTTTCCTAACTAAACTAAAATTTAGCATCCTATATAGTATATATACAAATCTATAGATCATATACAGGGCTGAATAAAAGTATTCGGATATTTTTCCAAATATTGTATATGTTGGAAATTCTTGAAATTATGTTTTTAAATATGTTATGCGTTTTCCAAATTGTTTACTTAGATGTTATCTTTCAGCTTATTAAACGGTATGTTTTGTAAAATTATTTTGGAAGCGTTGGAAAGTGCTACATAATCTATGCTTGACGCATGATTTTTCGTTCTTGTTTTCAATTGGTGAAGCTTTTTATTTCATTTTCAGTTTTCACGTAAAAATATTTCAATAGAAAATTAATTATTGTATAAATAATTGTATTGTGGATTTTTAATTGTTGGTAACTGCTATAACGAAAAATGTTTAAATTTAATAGGAAAGGCTGCTAGAATTTTGGTTTTTTATCTCTATTTATTAAAATAATACGTTTTTTTCAAATTTAAATATTTTGAGCTTCATAGCAGGTATTCAGTTATATACAAAGTTTCAACTCTGTAAGTTATATAGGTTCTGAGAACGGCTCTGTGACGGACAGACAACGGAGCGAGAGTAATAGGGTTTCGTGAGATGAACGAAACCCTAATAAAAAAGTGTATTACAGTTACTAAATAAGTTGTATAAGTGTGACATACATTGTATCAAGTCATTATATAATAAGTTAATAATTAATAAAGAATTTTAAAATAAGTAACAATTTATCATATGTCTTGGATTCCGGTAAAAAATGTTTAATTAAATAAGAGTTTTGAAATGCGAAATGTTTTCCTAATGTAAATTTAAGATATTTTCTGATATATTATGATTTGTTAAATAATCAATTTAATAAACTGGTTGGGGTATCTAAAATAATATAGAGCGTTCACTCGTAATAATCATATAGGTGTATAAGAGACACTTCGAGAAGACGTTTTTTGACATACGACATAGAACGTTATTTTAATTTTTTTGCTTACCGATAGTAATTCTTAAGTTATTTTCATTTCATAATTTAATTAAATCAGTCTGTTTTCAGAAGTTTGTAATAATTTCTAAGATAAAGCAAGAAAATAACTGGCATTATTTTCGTAAAAATATACTGCTTATGATGTCATTAACCTCTGCTTTAGATGTTCATTAGATAAACAGTTTCCTCAGAAAATATGATTTCCCATTCATTCTTAGTCGACGTTGAGTAAAAATAAAAAATGTACCTCTACTATTAAATAAGTTAGATCAGAATTTTAAGAAAGTTTTATAAATATGAGATACATTATACTTAGAGATTTTATCATAAACAAATAATCGAAAAGTAAGTACACACCAATAACACTGATCGGTATTAAATTTCTACCTGTAAAAATGATGGATGTTTCCTATAAATTGTATATGACTAAATTTATATATGGCAATGAAATTAATGTATAACTTATCATTTTTTAGGTGGTAGGACATTTAATCTATTTTAGGCCATACTAAAACATAAGTCGAAATCGCATTAAAAATGTATATAGTATTATGTAAATAAACTAGATCAGATACAACATTGAAAGGAATAAAAATATGTAAGTGGATACTTTTAGCCGCAAAACAGACTTACATGATATAACTCATTGATTGTTTTATGGTGGATATTCAAAATAATTATTTATGTTTTCAACTTTTCTAGCGATATAAGTAAATGTGACAATCCTTCAATATTTCTCATTACTAGAAAAAGGACTTACAAAAAAAGTTTCATGCAGGCACATATTTGATGCCATACTTAGATGAAGAATGTTTGATCTGTATAATAAAGTTCGCACGATTCGGGTTGTACCCGACCGGAACCCGAAGATTCTGCTTAAAGTCGAAATCCAACCCGAACATCATGAAAAAATTCTTGAACACAAAATCCGACCCGAACCCGACACACTTAACCCGAAACCGGCCAAATACGAAACATTCAATCCCGAAATCGAAGGGACAACAATTATGGAAAATAGTTTACAATTATATGTCTAATACCAATTTTATCTTTTTTATATAAAAGTGAACACATATACAGATCCCGATTAAGGTTGTGAGAGGCTCAAAGCCAAGCACCTTTTCAAGGTCTAGCATATTAACTGTGATTTTATCATTAGAGATTACGATACGGTTGACAGTTAACCAAACTATTTTCTTGATTTTAGGACAAATCATTGTAGAAAACTGTATTTTAAAAGATTTTTTAAAAATAATTTTACTTAATTCGGAAATACCATCCATAGTGGTCTCAAGGAGGAAGCCTAATCGACCTGCGCGGTAATTAGCCCTTGCACACATGCACTCATTAATTTTCAAATATATAGTTTTTTCATGAAAAAAAATAGCTAAGACTTTCTTTTGAAATGTCGGACCAACCCGAACCTGACACGAAAGAATCGAAACTCAACACGAAACGTTTAAAGTCAACCCGACACCAACACGATCCACACTAAAAAAATAGCCTCAAACGGACCCGCTGGAATCTTATGAAATAGTTGACATATATGCATAAACCAAAACCAATTACAACGTTATAACGCACAAATATGAAAAATGGCACAAAAAAACGCATACGGCCGTTTCAAGGATGCATCAATCCCCTTCCTCTGCGAAAAAAAAAAAAAAAAAAAGATAAAAATAGGTTTAAAGAACCCCTCGGTTATAGCCCCGAGTACTGGCTTGAATGAAAATGCTAAAGCAAGATTAGCTTTTAGCTAAAACAAGTTTCTTGCTTTAGCATTTTCATTCAAGCCAGTACTCGGGGCTATAACCGAGGGGTTCTTTAAACCCATTTTTATCTTCTTCTTTTTTTTTTCACACTGAGGAAGGGGATAGATGCATCCTTGAAACGGGCGTATGCGTTTTTTTGTGCCATTTTTCATATTTGTGCGTTATAACGTTGTAATTGGTTTTCGTTTATGCATTAAAATTCGCACAAAGTATTCGATCTTTGCTTAGTTGACATATATATATTTTTTTTCTTTCTTTGAAGACCAGTGCAACTATACTCCAAGTCGGGTAGAATAAAATACTTAATTAATGAGTACTTGAAATTTGTTTATTATATTTTGTGAATAAATGTTCCAGTAAATTGGTTGAGGAATCTAAAACAATTCACGAAATTCATCAATTCACTAAAACAATTCACGAAATTCATCAATTCACTAAAACAATTCATTTTCTGAAACGCATCGAGAAGACGTTCTCTATGATATAACATAATGTTTAAAATTTTCTTGTATTCATATGCTGATAGTAATTCTAAAGTTATTTACATTTCACAATTAAATTAAGCCAGTATTCTGTTTTCAAAAATTTGTAATTGATAAGGCAAATAAAAGATAAAGCAGGAAAATAACAGATAATATTTTCGGAAAAATATGTTAATTATGTTATCATTAATTTCTGCTCTGTATGTTCGTTAGATAAATAGATTTCTCATGCTTTCCGCAGTAAATAGTATTTTGTATTCATTTCTTGTTAATGTGGTGTAAAATAAAAAAAAATCACTTCAGCTACTAAATAAGTTAATTTTTTATTTAAAAAAAGTCTATCAATATCACATGTATTTCATCAAATAAATATTTCATAAATAAATAATCTAAAAATAGTTTTAAAGTAAGTAATTAATAAAAGACTCGAAAGAGTCAAATAAAAAGGTTTTAATTAATAATTATTATACAACAAATCCAAACACCCATAGATAATATACTTCATTAATTACTAAAAGGTGTCAAATAAAAACCATAAAAACATTTTAAAAGTTTTAATAAACTAACTATCTACATGTTTCGGCTTCTCCGTAAACTTTAGCAAACAAAATTAAAATATTTTACAATTAAAAAAACAAAAAACAAATAAAAATATTCTGATGCATAATGCAATGGTTTGAAACACCATCACTCACGTTTATCACGTTCTCCCTCAGACCACTCACGTTTTTTTAAGTAAAGCAATGTAAAAATAAATAATATAGAAGAAAAGTAATATAAAAGTAATATATTAAGCAAAATACTTGTAATAATAAATAAAAATAAATTAACGTGAGTAATGGGAAAGAGAACGTGAAAAACATGAATTATGGTGTTTCTAATAATTTTGCATTATATCTTGTGCAACTGTGAAACGTTCTCATTTGTCTTGATAAAGGTTTCATTAAAGCCGAAACATGTAGGCCGTTTATACAAACTATTTTACATTTTTTTACACCTTATAGCAATTAATGAAGTATAAATAAGTATTTCCAGATGCGAAAACATTTTTTCTTGTAAATTTAATACATGTACTCTTTTAAATACATCTTTTGTTAAAGACACAACCTAGTAAATATTTTCAGGAATCTAAAATAATTTAAACTGGTCATACGAAATAATCAGCTAATTTCCATAGACTCCTAGAGACGACATTTTCGGTGAAATAAGTAACGTAATAACTCTTTGTATGCTGACAAATCGATAGTAATTCTAAAGTTAATTACATTTCACAATTAAACATATTGTAAATCTAAAGTTATTTTCATTCATAACTAAAGCAATAGTATTTCTAAAGCTATTATCATAATAAAATCAGTAGTCACTTTCGAGAAGTTTCTATAATATTCTCTACATTTGAGCAGGAAAATAATTGACATTATTTTCGTTAAAATACCAGGTGATTCAAAATACAGGTAGTGCCGATTATCTCTTAAACCGATGATGATAGAAATATACATTCGATTACAACTAGTATGTTATAGCTATCACAAAACATTTTTCTATATTTCGAAGAAATCATTGAATTTCGGCACCCTTTCTTAGATAGTTTCTTTTCTGGTCTTTTTTGAGTATTTTTGTAGTCTCTGTTAGTAGTCTCTTTTGAGAAGTTTTTAAAATTCTCTAAAATTGAGCAGGAAAATAATTGACGTTATTTTCATTCAAATACCAGGTGATTCAAAATAGAGGTTGTGTCGATAATCTCTTAAACCGATGATGATAGAAATATACATTCAGTTACAACTATTATCTTACAGCCATCACAAAAACTTCTTCTATATTTCGAAGAAATCATTGAATTTCGGCACCCTTTCTTAGATAGTTTCTTTTCTGGTCTTTTTTGAGTATTTTTGTAGTCTCTGTTAGTAGTCTCTTTTGAGAAGTTTTTAAAATTCTCTAAAATTGAGCAGGAAAATAATTGACGTTATTTTCATTCAAATACCAGGTGATTCAAAATAGAGGTTGTGTCGATAATCTCTTAAACCGATGATGATAGAAATATACATTCAATTACAACTATTATGTTATAGCCATCACAAAAACTTCTTATATATTTCGAAGAAATCATTGAATTTCGGGACCCTTTCTTAGATAGTTTCTTTTCTGGTCTTTTTTGAGTATTTTTGTAGTCTCTGTTAGTAGTCTCTTTTGAGAAGTTTTTAAAATTCTCTAAAATTGAGCAGGAAAATAATTGACGTTATTTTCATTCAAATACCAGGTGATTCAAAATAGAGGTTGTGTCGATAATCTCTTAAACCGATGATGAGAGAAATATACATTCAATTACAACTATTATGTTATAGCCATCATAAAAGCTTCTTCTATATTTCGAAGAAATCATTGAATTTCGGCACCCTTTCTTAGATAGTTTCTTTTGTAGTCTCTTCTCAGTCTCTTTGTAGTCTTTGTTAGTAGTCTCTTTTGAGATGTTTCTAATATTCTCTGAAATTGAGCAGGAAAATAATTGACATTATTTTCATTAAAATACCAGGTGTTTCAAAATAGACATTGTGACGCTTATCTCTTAAGCCGATGACGATAGAAATATACATCCAATTGCAGCTACACTGTTAAAACTTTCCTGCAAACTGTCCTGTCATTTGACCGTTTTGCTAGAAAGAGGCTACATAACCGTAATACAACGCCATTCTAACCATAATATGGGCAATAATATATGGTCAGAGTAATGTTAAATTACGGTTATATAACCATTTAATATAAAAACGGTCGAATGACTGGACAGTTTGCTGCAAATTTTTAACAATGTAGTATGTTGTGACCCACACACAACTTTCCTCTTTATTTTGAAGAAATCATCGAATTTCGGCAACCTTTCTCAGATGACCGCAAACAAAATTTAATGACAATCTATTCTTATAACGAGATTTCTAAATTTCATGCTTCGTTTATTTCTGTGCACATCAACTGCACATATAAGCATCACATAAATCGAACAAATCATCGATTTGCAGCACTCCCTCTTGGGGGATTTTGCCCAAAAACTAATCGAACCAGTTCACATAATGATAACATTTCATATGAAATTCCATCCTATTCTCCACATAGTCCGTGAGTTGGAGCGCCCAGAAAATTTGTGTTCCATAGAGACAGGGAGACACACAGACTCACCGACATACATTTACAGTAAATCGTGTACAGAACCTTCTAAAACGTATAAATTCGATGAAAATCGTAAATCGAATCTTTTCATGAATTCATTGCTTTCTTCTTGTAAAGATGGAAGAAAGTAAAAAGTATACAACTCAAGTTCAACTTTTAGACATATTTAGACAGTTTTAGACATTTAGTTTGCAAAGAGCTTTGCGTATAGCTATTTACATAAGAAATTTATTTTTTATATGGTCTCTCGGTCCCATACGTTACATTCAGAAACTTTTCTTCAATGTTCTGACAAGTAAGACAGTAAAAAATTCCATTCTTTTACGACCGAAACTCATCGAGTAATTTTACTTTGAATTTTATGAAATCAAAGCTTTCCATTACTTAAAAATCGATGGTTCATTTTTAGCGCCAGAAAGCTCGGAATTTTAACGAAATTCAAAGCATCATAACTCCTTGAGATTTAATCGTAGAAGTATGGAGTTTTTTAAACATTTGGAATTTGTTTCTAAATCGAATTTATTGAACCAAGAGACTGCATAAAAAATAAATTCACTATTTTTAAATGTATGCAGCCCTTTTCAAAATAAGTACCAAGTGTAAAAGCTATACTTGATTTGTATAGCTTCTATAACTAGAAGTATGTGTCTATCATCAGCGGTTTAAGAAATAATCGTCAAAACCTCTGTTCTGAATCACCCGATTTAACGCTTATGATGCAATTTCTGTTCTAGATGTTCATTAGATACAGAGAATTTGCTTCACTTCTTACAAAAATAGGATTTTCTAAACTATCATAGTTAAAGTTGATCAAAATATAAAACAAAAAAATGCATCTGCTTTTAAATAAGTTAAATTAGTATTCTAAATAAATTAGATAAGTATGGAATGTGTAAATACATCATAAGCAAGTAATCTAAAAACAATTTTAAAGCAAGTACAAATTGATAAAAAGGCTTGAATTCAGGTAAATTAATTTTATTAAGTATTTTTAGAAGCAGATAACTTTTTGCTTTTAAATTTAAAATCCGGTTGAGATATTTAGTTAAATAAAAGACTCAGTAAATGGGTAAAGGAATCTAAAATATAATTTAAAGTGGTCACGAAAAGTAAACATAGCGTTATTTCAAAAACATTTCGAGAAGACGGTTTCTATTAAGTATAATATTTTAAATCTTGTTCGCAAAATTTAATTTGATTACTAGCATTCATATAGTAATTCTGAAGTTATCTACATTTCATAGTAAAATTAGAAACCAGCAGTCTGCTTTTTAGAAATGTGAAATTTCTATGATTAATCACAAAAATATTTCTGTTTTACAAGTAGAATAGAATAATATTTATAATGCTTTTAAAACAATAATCGTTTGAATATTGAGCTAAATTTAGTCATACAAATGCATAAATTATCTAAAACAACTTAATATAAATGTACAAAATTTTCTATTCTAATTGTGTTCCATTACTTTTAAAAATATTTGCACATATGTTCAATTAAATTTCACATAAGATATTATAAATCTTTTAAATGCGAGATATTAAGTTAGTATCATTATCAAAATAATATAGCAAGCATGAAGAGAGGAAAACGTATACTGAAATCTAATGCATAAAATCTAATGCAGAGTTGAAAGTTTGGAATGCCTAATGTTAAATTAATTTTTAATAGCTGCAAAACACATTTGCAATGTGGATAGTCTATTTAAACATAACTCAATAACTATTTGGCGTATTGTGCTATAATTTTGTATTCGCACATTTGAAGCTTCTAGAAATTTATTTCTGTTTGAAGTTTCATAGATTAAAATTCATATTTATTTCGTAAATTAATTTCAGAATATGTGTTCTTTTTTTTCGAAATTAATTTTCTAAAAATAGATTAATTGTAACTTATGATTTTTTAAACAGAAATTGCTTTATAGAAGCTTTAAATATGCCAATCCAAAAACCGACACTTAGGTTTAGAGTTGTGCTTAAAAAACTACCAACATTCCAATGCAATCTGTTTTGAAACGATTAAAAATAAATATTAGGTGTTGCAAACTTTAAACTTTTATAAGTCCCAAACTAGTTGACCGTATGGCTTTTCATTTGGTATCCGGAGGTAATGTGTGAAATGCATTATACGAAGTGAATATTTTATAAAATAATAAACGTAAAAGAACCTTACATAAGAACAAATTGATAGGAAGAATTGAAGTCAAGTAAAAAAGATTTAATTAAATAAGGATTTTTAGAAGCAGAAACAATTTTTCTCATAAATTAAAAATTTGCTTTTGATATTTGTTAGAAAAACAACACATTAAATATGTTGAGGAATTTATAATCTGGTCACGAAATGTAATTATACCAATATTTTCAAACCTTCTACAGAAGACGTTTTCTATTAAATAACGGTTATTTCACTCAAATTAAATTTCAATTCTAATAGTAAATCTAAAGTTATTAATACATCCGTCTGCTTATAAGAATTTTACAATAATATTTAAGATTAAACACGAAAAATAAGAAGTTGTTTATGTTGATTTTAGAAGAACAGAATAGTTTGAATGTTTACGTAAAACAAACAAAGAAAATAGGCGTGCAATCTGAGAGAAAAAAAAAAAAAGGTTTTAAATAACTTTAACAAATGATCGGTTTTCACTACTTTTGAAAACGCAGTACACATGTACCGATAAAATTTCATTAAAAATAATATGTAACGTTATTATTTTTTAGCTTTAACCTTTTCAGGGCAAAGTACTTCTATTCGTAAAATGCTGAAATCTTTGACTGACCCCAGATTTTAAAAACAAATTTATTTGAAAATAAGTAAAAGCTTTTCTTCACGTAATTAATAAAAGGAAAATTTTCATTCGAAAATTCTGGCGCCAATATGGCATTAACCCTTTTAGTGCGGGAGTCGACTAATGTCGACATCTAGGAGTTGGGTGCAAAATAGGTTTAGCAAAATAATCCGCACATGGCATTAACCAACCAAAAAAAATTCCGCACTGAAAGGGTTAAGGGATGAAAATTAGGTGGTCCAAAAATGAACCACTACTCTTGAAAGGGTTAAAAAATAAAGGTATCTAATGATATTGCTTTCTCAAAAGAAACCTTAAGTCCTACTGATGATAAGAGGTATTATGCAGTATTTTACAACAATTATACAAAAGAGGATAAGTAACAAAAAACAAGTTTTTTTTTTTATTATTTAACAATTATTGTACTAGTATCATTCAACTGCAAGTGCAATTGTGACTTTCGCTATACTAAAACAGACTTTTGCTATAATTTCTTAAGCGATGTGCCTTCTTCTCACCATTTTTTGTATAAAAACTCTAATGTCCATTGGAAAAATCCTGAAATGTTTGTAATAAAAACGGCATGATATAATTTTTATCAAATAGAATATTTTATAAGCGAATAATTTTAAAAGTAATTAAGAATTGTTACAAATTTATGCATCTCCAAGTCAAAAAATTACAATAATAATAAAAAAAAAGGAATTGTGAAAAAAGGTTTTTTATGTATCGCTTATAAAAAAATAATACAGGATAAATCTTAATAGTGTAATAATCTACATAGTTTCTAGAATCATTTAATCATAAAAATCAAAGAAAATAATACAAAAATAAAAATAATTATTCACACTTGGAAAAAATTTAAATATGTAGAATAACCATTTACCTGGTTCAAAATATTATAATAATGCATTGTAAATAATACGTGTTTTAAAAAAAAGAATAATAGTTATTCTTTAATATATGTATATATATTTTTTTTGTAGTATCACCTTTACATTTTATAACAGCATGAACTCGCTTTGGAAAACTAGCCACAAGTGATTCAAAATGTTTCCTGCCCAGACATGACCATGTCAACTTTATGCTGGAAAGAAACTCAACTTTGTTTTTTGGCGCAATATCTTGTAGTCTTTTCTTCATTATTCCCCACAAACTTTCTTTTGGATTTAAATCTGGTTAATTAGCCGACCAGGGAAATACGTTAATTTGGTGCTGGATAAGCCTGTTCTTGGTGGACACTGATTTGTGTGAAGGTGCTAAATCATGTTCGAAAATAAAGTCGTCACCACACAGATCTTCCGACTATCATGAAATGCTCAAAGATTTCTTGATATATCTCAGAATCAATCCTTTCGTTAACGATACATAGCCTTCCAGGACCATCTGCAGTCATGCAGGACCATACCATTACACTGGCTGTAAATTTCACTGATCGTTTGATGCAGTCCTTCTCATATGCTTCTTGCTTCATTCGCTATACACGAACACCGTGATCAACATATGTTACGTAAAACACATTCTCATAACCAAACAGTATCTTTTTCCAACTATCCAGACCCCATAAAAGACTTTTTTTTTTGCACCACTTCACTGTCTCCTTTTTCTGTTTAACAGTCATGAGGGGCTTTATCTTCGGTACATGAGATTTAAATCCAAGTTTATAGAGATGTCTTAGTGTTGTAGATTTACTCACATCAACACAGTGTTCTTTCCATTTTCGATGCAAGTATCTTGCACTTCTAAAACGATCTTTTAAGCAATACTCTTTAACTTTCTATCATCTCTCTGAGTAGATTTTGGCTTTCGGCCGCTATTCAGATGCTTATTTTCAAAATGTCCGTCGTTAAAATACTGCTTTATAGCTCTACTAACACTTGGTTGAGAACATTTTAAGTAACTGGCGATATATATCTGATTACGAGCTTCTTTATGCAAATCAATAATACGATGCTTTGTAAACTCCGTTATGTTGGACGAACGACCCATGTTTCACACAAAATGAAAACAATGATGATGCAAAGCATTTCTATAACTTAAGAAGTCCCGCAGAAGCTAATTTTATGCTTAAATTATGCAACCTTCTGATCCAATCAGGAAAACTTAATCACTAATTTTAGTATCCTAATATTTTGAATAAAATTAAATAATTTTGCAAAAATATAAGATTCACTCAAAATTTAATTTTTTACAGTTTTAATTTTGTTTAATAACATGCAAATTTATTAAAACATCAACCGCTGTTCTTTTTCAATTGTACTACACTGAAATAAAACTAAATGCAATTCCAAATACAACTGAAATGAATTATTCTTTTTTTTCTCTTAGTTAGAACTATATATAGTCTTGAAAGCAATGTAATTAAATGTTAACACTCATCTACCTTGAATTCATATTTTTAATTCCTTTAATCGATGTTATGTAATGAAACATTATTTTGGGGTTATCCCTTTTACATTATTAGAAAACTTTCATTAACAATATCAACCACAAAAGAGAAATAAAAGTAACCACCGCCAATTTCACAAATGTTTTTCTAAAAAAATATTTGTACTTTGTTCTACCTGTACAAGAAGAAAGTATTGGATTCATGAAAAATTCCGACTTCTGGCGAACTTTCGTTTTCGACTCATTTATATGTTTTAGAAGGTCCTGAATACGATTTGACTGTTTTTAGAAATTTTCTGTCCCTGAGTCTGTCTGTCAGTGTCTGTATGTATGCGACACAAATTTTTTGGGCGCTATAACGCACGAACTACTGCATAGAATAGGATGAAACTCCGTAACAAGTTCCATCTTTCTGTACACTGGTGTTGATTCGTTTTTGGGCAAAATGCCGCAAATCGATGATTTGTTCGATTTGTGTGATACCTATATCTCCAGTTTATGTGAGCAGAATTCAACGAAAATATCATATTCAGAATCTTTATCATAGGAATAGTTTGCCATTCAATTTACGTTGCGGTCATCTAAGAGAGGGCGCCGAAACTCGATGAATTGTTTGAAATATGCGATACTTATATACGAGTTTAAATGCACAGATAAAACCTCACGCTTAGCATCCTGAATATGGGAATACATTGTGTAAAAAAAATTATTTGCTAAGTTGATCTAATTTCTTGTAATATTCAAATCATTTAATTGATTTGACTTATGCAAATGGACATTTTGTGATGGCCACAATGTACTGGTTTAATTAAAAATAACATTGGCTGTTGCTCACCGAAATGAGGTACATATGATCTATAACGTATCTTTCGAAAGATCTGCTTTCAATATCAATTGAAGTATTAAAAAAATGTGCAATTCATTTCAGGATTTTTCCAGTGGATTTTATAATATTTGTCCAAAATAATAAAAGAATGCACAGTTTCTAAGACATTATGGATAAAATCTTTTTTAGTATTGTATTAAATGCATTTTAACAAGTGAATATTTTGTAAAAAAATATTCTAAAAGGAATTTTAAAATAACCACAACACTGTTAAATGGCCTGATGTCAAGTAAAGAGTATTTAATTAAATAAGCATTTTCCGAACTAGAAATAATTTTGCTTGCAAACTGAAATTTGTGTTTGATAATTGTTTGAATAAATAATCCAGTATATATGTTTAAGAGTCCAAGTGTTCGTTTAACAAAGATATACATTACATATTTTCCAGCCAAATACATCTAGACACATGGCAGTGTGTCAGCCAAGTTCGTCTGACATACTAGTGTGTTATATTACACGAACCATTTCGAGCTGTTTTCGCTAAATTTCGACACTCTACAACTGAAAATCTGGTAGACCTACGTAGTTTTAATTTTAGATGTGTAGTAAGGCCCGCTTAATTATCCAGAATCCAAAATTTTACAAATAACGCATAATTAGTTTCCGAGATAATGATATTTGAAAATGTCTGATAATCGATATACATGTATAGATGTACATTTTCAAATACATACATGTATTTGGTAAAATTACAACTATTTTATTATCTTTCAGTAAAATTATAAAAACAATTCTAAAATCAGGAAGCGTTCGCAATAAGCAATTACTAGACAGCTAGACCAATTTTGTTTTATGGTAGAAAATAAATATAGTAAAGTTAGAATGTTCAGTTCAAATTGTCCGTATTTTGAAACAATCAGGAGAAGTGTGATAAATAAACTTTGCAATGTATTCTGCACAGATCTTTTTCTAAAGTATTGTGAATTGCATTCGCATGCAGTCACAAGACGCTTCCAGTTAAACGGGTTCTATATATGAGAAAACAAGTTGGAAATCTTACGTCAAATGTGACATGTGGCAAATGAGGTGCGTTCGTACTATAATTGTTTTATAAATATGCTTATCTTAGTGAAATAGCTATTGCACTCTTATGCAGAAATACATGAATATGAAATTTATTTTATGTGCAGATTTTTATATTATAGATATTAATTTTATTTTATGAAATTATGTTTCAATACACTTTTACAAATAATTAATTATAAATATATTATACTATATTAATATAAATATATTATACTATTATAAATATATATATACTATTCTATTACATTAAAATTATACTATCCGCAAATATCCAATACAAGACAATATAAAAAATAATCGTTATTATTTCACTAAAAAAATGAATTATATATACTATGATATGATTAATTTCCGTAATAAAACAAATCCATTTTAAATTGGAAACATTTTATCTTTGTTGACATTTACTGAAAATTCCAATGGGGAACTTAAGCCTAGCTTTAAAATTTTCAGAACTTGAAATCCGTATTTAGACTCTTTTTCCATTTAATATCTATTTCTCCGGAAACATCTATCCAAAAACTGTCGGTAGATTATATGACGGCTATAATTAAACAATTTTAGCATACAAATTCGTTTTTTAAATTCAGTAATAAGGAAATAATATGACTCCATCTTAAATATGACGCAATCACCATGGCAACCAGTTTCTGCTGTGTTATAAATGGTCCCAGGGACAGCCGAAAGGACAAAACGACGACTATAGGTGCTAGGTATTTATATAATTACGAATGCAGCTAAATATATATAAAGTGCATTCCATCAATGAAATGCTTTATAACCGAATATTCCAATAACACCAAAATTAAATGTAATTACAGATTGACAGAAGGACTCGAGATCGGATAAAAGTGGCTTTAATTAAACAAGTATCTTCTTAAACGGAAATGTTTAAGCTTATAAATTTAAAACAAATATTCGATATTTTGTTAATTAAACAACGTAGTAAGCATGCTGAAGAGTCTAAAATAATTTTAAGTAACCACGCAATGCAAATATATTTCAAAGATTCTTCAATAAGTTTTCGTAACTTGTATTTTAAAACTTCTTACCTTGTTAATAATGCTAAAGTTATTTACATTTTATAATTAAATTAGTTGTTTATTTAGAGAATTTTATAATAATTTCCAACATTAAACAGGAAAATAATTGACATTATTTTCGGGAAAATATATCGCTTTCCATGACATTAATTCCTGCTTCACATGTTCATCAAATAACTAAAATTCGCCTGATTTCCAGGAAATATGATTTTATAATCTTTCTTACGAGGAGAGGTCCCGTGGTCGGCGTCACAGAATCCGGTGAAAATTTGTGTATCGATAGAGTATAATTAGTATGTAAATATATGAAAGCCATAAAGCGCAATACCGAGGGGGTCTTGAGAAAAAAGTTTACGTCACTGTTTATAATCGGATAAATTTCTACCTTTGGTAAGCCGCTTCGCAGTTTGGTTGGCAGCGCACTGAATTTAGTCTTTTTCTGTGTGGGTTCGAATCCCAGCTAGACTTACTTTTCGCAGCGAAAGTTTATATCAATTACTTTCGAACCACAATTGAAAAAAAAATATGTATAATCATTAAAATTTACGAAAAATACAGATTAAATATTTTTTGTAGCATATAAGTGCACTATTAACTATGAAATTTTGCATGTTTAAATGTATAATCAAAAGTAAAACACAAATATAGGTAATTTATATTTCTATAGACCAGACATTTTTGCTGCTATATAAAATTATTTACAGTTATTTAAGTGAATAATCTACTGTTTTTCACAGATAAATAAATTAAAGTATCTGATAAAAATCTATAATATATTATTTTTATTTTTATTTATTATATAAATATCTTAAATATTTCATGTTTTTTTTCGTTAATATTCTTTTAAATTTTTAATATATATATTTTTTAAATCTAGTAATCTTGGTTTTGTCTTTACTGCTTACGTAATAACTCTTTTAGCAATTCAATATACTTTTAGAACTTATTTTTAAGTTCATGGACAGTTATTTTAATTATAAACACAAAAATCCAAGATTTTAAAAATTCAAAATTAAAGAAATTAGTTGTTTAAAAAACTATATATTTTGAAATACTATTATGGGATAACAGAAAAATTAAAATTTAACAAAATTAAAATTAAAGCAGAAAAATTAAAATTAAAGCAGCGTGTTATAATTTTATGTAACGTATTTTAATTTATTTCACTGTGAAAAATAGTGGTTTATTTATGTAAATAATAGTAAATAAATTTTAACACAAGCAAAATTTTGTGATCTACAGAAGTACCATTTTTTATAGAAGCCTATTTTATTTATTTATTTATTTATTTATTTTGACTTTAATTTTCATTAAACATATAAACATGCAAAATTTCATAGTTTAAATTGCATATATATAATTAAACTGTATTACAAAAACATATTAAACAAGAAAAAGTATTTGAATTGCTAAAAATAATTATTACGTAAACATTTATTATAAATACAAAATAAAGAATCAGATTTTTTAAAAATATAAAAGCATATTTCTAAAAAGTCATGAATTTTTAAATGTTTGGATAGTGAAAAAAAATTTAAATAATATATTATAGAAATATATCACGTATTTTAATTTATTTCTTTGTGAACAGTAGATTATTTATTTAAATATTTTTAAATGTTTGGATAGTGAAAAAAAATTTAAATAATATATTATAGATTTATATCACGTATTTTAATTTATTTCTTTGTGAACAGTAGATTATTTATTTAAATAATTTAAAATAACAACAAACATTTATGGTCTACAGAAGAATAAATTATCTACTTTTAAACTTTGCATCAAATATATAAACATGCATAATTTTATACTTAAAACTGTATTTATATTCAACAAAACATATATTAATTTTTTTTCGTAAATTTCAATGAATGTATATATTTTTTCAATACATTTTCGAAAGTAAATGATATAAATTTTCGCTCCGAAAATTAAGTCTAGCTGGCATTCACACCCAAACAGAAAAACCTTGAATCCAGCGTGCTGCCAACCAAGATTCGGAGCGGTTTGCCGATGCTGTGTAGTAAACTTTGAGCCTTATTTTCTCAATACCACCAGGGTATTGCGCTTTATGGCTTTCATATATACTAAAATTTCATGTATACAAATATATCATATGTACTAAACTAATTATAATCTATCGATACACAAACGTTAACCGCATTCCTTAAACCCAACCTTGGAACCTCTCCTTGTTAGTTAAACTTAAGTAAAAAAAATCAGACTATTAAAGAAGTTAGATTAATATTCTAAATTAGTTAGATAAGTATGATAGGCAAGTTAATCTATAAAGTATTTTTAAATAAAGATACATTGATAAATTGACTTAAAAATAAAGATTATTTCTTTAAATAAGCATTTTCAGAAGCGGAATTATTTTTTCTTGTAAATTTTAAATTTGTATGCGATATTTTGCTAAATAAAAATATCTAATAAATATGCTGAATAATTTAAAATAAATTAAAGTATTCACGCAATGTAATCATATTCTTGGACTTCAAGAAGTCAGTTTCCACTGAAATAAATATTATTTTAAATTTTGTCCAGCCAAATGGAATTTCAATATTGACAGTCATTCTCAAGTTGTTTATATTTATAATTAAGTTATATTAGCAGTCTGCTCAAGTATCCAAGTAATGCAAATATATTTCAGAGATTTGTCATGAAGTTCCATTATACGTAACTTGTATTTTAAATCTTCTTACATTGATATATCGTTAATAATTCTGAAGTTATTTACATTTCATAACTAGATTAGCTGTCTCTTTTGAGAATTTTGTAATAATTTCTAACATTAAACAGGAAAATAACTGACATTATTTTCGCGAAAATATATCGCTTATGATATCGTTAATTTCTGCTTTAGATGTTCATCAGATAACTGGAATTAGCTTGATTTCCAGGAAATAAGATTTTCTAATTTTTCTTAGATAAAGTTGAGTAAAATAAAAAAAGTACCCTGGCTATTAAAGAAGTTACATTAGTATTCTAAATATATTAGATAAGTATGATAATGATAGACAAATAATCTAAAAATGTACATTGAAATACGTACAAATTGATAAAATGACTTAAAAAGAAAACATGTGATTTAAGTAAATAAGCATTTTCCGAAGCGGAATTATTTTTGCTTGTAAGTTTAAGATTTAAATAATTTGCTAAATAAAGAATCCAATAAATATGCTGAAGAATCTAATATAAATTAAAGTAGTCACGCGATGTAATCATATTCCTTAGACTTCAAGAAATCAGTTTCCATTAAATAAATGATATTTAAAATTTTGTTCAGAAAAATGGAATCTCAATACTGACAGTAATTCTGAAGTTGTTTATATTTATAATTAAGTTAAATTAGAAGTCTGGTCAAGTATCCGAGCAATTCAAACATATTTCAGATATTCTTCAGGAAGTTCCATTATACGTAACTTAAATCTTCTTACATTGATATATCGTTAATAATTCTGAAGTTATTTACATTTCATAACTAGATTAGCTGTCTCTTTTGAGAATTTTGTAATAATTTCTAAGATTAAACAGGAAAATAACTGACATTATTTTCGTGAAAATATATCGCTTACGATGTCGTTGCTTTAGATGTTCATCGGATAACTAGAATTCGCTTGATTTCCAGGAAATAAGATTTTCTAATCTTTCTTGTGGATTAAGTTGAGTAAAATAAAATAAAAAGTATCCTGGTTATTAAAGAAGTTACATTAGTATTCTAAATAAGTTAGATAAGTATGATAGACAAATAATCTAAAAATGTACATTGAAATACGTACAAATTGATAAATTGTTTTAAAAAGAAAACATGTGATTTATGTAAATAAGTATTTTCAGAAGCGGAATTATTTTTACTTGTAAGTTTAAATTTCGATATTTTGCTAAATAAAGAGCCCAATAAATATGCTGAAGAATCTAGAATAAATTAAAGTAATCACGCAATGTAATCATATTTCATAGACTCTTCAAGAAGTCGATTTCCATGAAATAAATAATATTTAACATTTTCTCCAGCGAAGAGAAATTTCAATACTGACAGTAATTCACGAGTTGTTTACATTGAGTTAAATAAGCTGTCCGGTTTCAAAAATTTTGTAGCAATTTTATGATTGAGAAATGAATATAAGAAATTTTTGTTTGTCCTTTAAGTAAAACAGGTAAAATGTTTATATTGTTTGTATTTAAAGAAAAGAAACCGGTGAGTGACTATGTGATTGACTACATTTTACAATGACGTTGCCTGATAATAAATATGTCGACTCAGCATGAATCATTATTTAGTAGACGACGAGTTGGTTCCTATTAATCCCACAATTTTGTTCCAACGAATTTCGTTTGCAAAGCATTCGGATGAAGACCTTCAGGAGTTTTTGGACATACGATCTAGACCCTTATTTCTTATCCCTATTCGACAATTGCTTAAGAATAGGAACCAAATCTACTCTCTACAAGGCATTCAAACCCCTAACAAACAAGTAGTTCAGTTTCAGGATTCAATTCGTCATTGTGGTGTTTTTTTCATTGCATAAGGTTGTTTGGTCTAAGAATCAGTCTTTTTCAACAATCTGCGACAAATATATGCTGAGTATGTATAGTCAAAATACCAACCGCAGGCAGTAGTTGTCTTTGATGGCTAACCTAATAATTTACAAAGGTGGTACAAAAACTGCTGAACGTATGAGACGAACAAAGAAACATGCTTCAACTGACATATTGTTTAACTGTACATTGATACTTACTATTTCCATAGAAAAGTTTCTTGCTAAACAAAAAAAGAATTTTCGGTTAATATCAATGATGATTGACAAGTTATCATCAGCAGATATTATATGCAAGCAGGCAAAAGAAGACGCAGACACCTTGATTGTAAACACTGCTTTGTGCTTGGCTCCATCAAATAAATGGTGATTATAGTTGGGGATGATGTAAAACTCTTGATCATTTTTATAGGTTTCTGCAGGACTAAAAATGTTTTATTTTTAAAACATGGAAACTCCAGGGACATTCTCTACAACTAATGCTGTGAATTCAACGGTTGTGGAAAACATTCTCTTCCAACATGCTATGAGTGTGTGCGATACAATGTCAGTACCGTTTATGCAAGGAAAACTGAAGTTCCTCAAAACTCTTGCGAAGTATCCAGATATCGTTGATGTTGTTAAAGTATTCAAAGATTTGAACGCTAATCTGGATATGATTGCAGCTGCTGGGGAACGTTTCGTTGCCTCGCTGTATGACTATAGTGGGACGAATGTGCCTTCGCTGAACCACCTACGATATGGTTTGATATGGTGGCTACGATACGAAATATGCCTTAGTATGTTTCGTACAAAAAAACCAGCATTTAAAAACAGTTCTAATATTGCTGCATTACCATCATCTGCAGCTACACCAATCTTTAAGAGTATATTATCACGGGCAGCAATTGCTGGGAGTTGAAAAAATGCTGAAGAGTAGAGATGGAAGAAAACAAATATTGACCTTGAGTCTGTACTTACTGTACTACCCCCTGCTTTGTTGAAGCTTGTATCCTGTAAGTGCAAAAAGAACTACCAACAAATTATGTGTGCAAGAAAGCAGGTCTTTGCTGTTCCAACATCTGCCTCAACTGCAAAGGAAACTGAAACAACATCTCTGTGGTGAATTAAGACGAGGAAGACGAGTTATATCCTGAAACTGAGCTGGAGATGGATTGCCCACCCATTGAATCCATGGACCCAATGGAAGAGGAACAAGCCATGCCATAATGTATGAAATATTTACCATTAAGAAAACATTTATTCTATAATATTGGTACTAAATAAAAAATCCCACTAATTCCATAAAACTATTTTCTATGTTGTAGATGTCGATGAACAGCAGGGGCCGTCAAATAAAAGAATGCGGAAATAAGATTTTTGCTTTTTTACTTTATGTAAATATGTTTACTAATTTGTTACTTATTTGTTACTAACGTACATAATTATTTATAATTAAATAATGATTCATAATGAGTCGTTTATTTATTATCAGACAACGTCATTGTAAAATATAGTCAATCACATAGTTTTTTGTCAACGTTTGCTTAATTTTCATGTTAAAAGACGTAAAGGGCCGTAATTCCCCCTTTTTTTTACAGTTTTTGTCTTTTACCCCATCCTATTTTACCTTCTCTTAGAGTACGAGCTCTCCGGAGAAAGAACACCCTCGAATCATGAGAGGAGGTGGAACTGCTCCACTGCTCTCACCTTCCTCTGGCGCCGGATCCGCACTTTTCCTCTACCTCAAACGCATAAAATATTGTCAATCATATAATCGTTAGTATCATTAACGGTTAATGCTTGCGTAAAATGGTTAGTTTCATGTTACATCGACGTTCAATGCCATAATTCCCGTTTTTTTTTTTTTTTTTTTTTTTTACGGATTTTTGTTTTTAACACCCATTTTTGCGACACTCTCACGACTAAATCATTGATGAGAGAAAAAAACTTTCAATACATAAATTGTAGAAAATTTTATTCTCTTTAATTCATATACTGTTGACTTTCATGCAAAATGCATAGTTTTGGGGTTATTTTGAAAAAACTGAGAAAAGTCCGTTTTTTCACAGCTTTTTTGTAAAAAGTCCTATTTCCCGAAAAAATGTTGTTGGAAAATTTCAGATTCGTGTTCAGCGGCTCCAAAAACATACAGGAACCAAATATCAAAACTACACCAAAACTTTCCTTTATTTGCTCTTTTTTAGCCCCTAATGCCTGGACTATTAGTAGTCTTAATGATATTTAAAAGGGTAAAAAAGGAAAGAATGGAACTTCTCACCCTTTTTCTAAAATCTTATGTCATGCAAAGTTTAAACAATAAAGAAATGAGTGCGATTTTTGTCCAACTTATATTAAATGTTATGCATTTGTCATTGTCTCATGTAATGAACAGTACTTTAATGCTTTTCGATATTTTGTTGTATTGTACTATATAGTGTATTTTTTGAAAAAGATAAATACAGGTAATAACTTCGGAAGCAGAAACCAATTAATCGTGTTTTCATTACTTCTTGTGGTAAAATTGGATTAGGCTATCAAACAACTCTTTGTAAAAAACTATGTTCGAGGTCGGGGTACCACTGTATAGTGTAAACGATTGAGTTGTTACTAGTGATATTTTTCCCCGTTATTCAAATTTTCACAGCTATATTGATTTTTCCTAAATGTAGTACATTGTTTAAAAAAATATTTATACTTTGGATTTTAAATTTGTTTACAGATTAAATAACCTTTTGGATTTACTCCATGAGGAATTTTGATTAATTACTCCATTAATCCTTGCAAGGGTTTAACCTTTGCGGAGTATTTAACCATTGTTTAAAACGGCAGACAAATGATACAAATTGCCCATTTGTCTGCTGGCAATGTGGCAGAGTAATTAACCAGATTGCCTCACTGGCAATCTGGCAACTTTTTTATATTCTACCGTAGCACCATTTATAGACATTTTTCTTGCGGTTGATTTCTCTTGAAACTGGACTAGTATAAGTGTATGGCTATGTTTAATTTTCAAAAAGTAGTACGAATAGGAACAGAAAAAAAACAATCCATTTGGACGCATATGTCCCGACCCGTGGTCAAAAGATCAATAAATATTGGATAAATCAGGAAATTTGTAAATTCCATATGTATCGATTAAGATTTATTAGACGTACTCTAAAGCACTGTGCACAGTTATTTCAAGAATATATAAATGTAAGTTTTCTAAAATAAAATCCTTCATTTATGTATTTATGTAACAGAAAGAGACAAACAGAGAGTGAGAATGTAGTATAGGGATAGAGATCAAAACTCTGTTTCTTTCTGAATATAAAATTCAGCAACTTCAACCTGAATCTAAACAACTTTGTGCAAGATAAAGAGATTTTTACAACAAATATTCGGTAGCCATAAATCGGAACCTGTCGCACCATCTGCAAATTTGAAAATGATGCATTCAGAATGCAAATGAAAAACAGAATACTTTTTAATGGATTTCTCTTTTTCTCCCCTGTCTGAATTAAACTGATATATTTTCTTTCAAAAATGTTTGCGGAATGTTTGGAATTCGAGTTCGAGAGAATAAATTTCGGCAACAGCAGGAAAATTCTAAAGATAAATACAAAAAACGTGGGGAAGAAAATCAGGAGCACGTGGGATGTTTAAATAGAAATTTGAATATTTTCAGAATGATAAAAAGAAAGGATTGCGTAATTTTTTTAGCATTACTAAGCGTATTTCACACCGAATTTGAAATTGTGTATAGAAAATAAATTTTCATTTTATACAAGGTGTATCTGAACTAATGGACAGTGTTCTCAGATTAATAACACACATGAAAAAAAAATCTGTTTATATTTTGTAGGTTTTTTCTAAAGAAATACTTTTATCATGCCGATTTTTAATATAGATGTGGCCGCAATAGTTCTTCATCTGAACTTCGCACTGTAAAGCAAAGCACATATTTAATTGAGGCTTGTGAGTTGGGATCTAAGTTTGATGATTCCCACACAATAAAAATTTGATGATATGCATTTTCATTGTGAGAAGAAAGCAGATATGCCAGAGCTTCCGTCCTGATCAAACGGATCGAGAGATTGTCTCTCTTTGTAATTTTATGCCGGTTGGTGAACCGCGCAATTAACTAATTTTTAAACCCGACAGACGGTCGGATAAATTGCAAATGTTATACCAGTTTAAATTATTATTGTAATTATTTAATATTCTAATCAAGACATTAAAACTGTTACATAATTAATTTTGAAAACAGTCTGGACTATGAATTATTGAACCTAGACACCGACCTATTTATTTCATCTTAATATACTGTTATACTTTCACATTCATACGAAGGAAAGACGACAAATTTTCCCATATAGATATACTATTTAAAAACCCAGACATAAAATGTTACTCCTGTAATTTCTATATAATTTTATGATATTAAAAAAGCAATAACTATTACAAATATTTACGAGTTAAAACATATAATTTTTTATTGAATTTGACTAATAAGAACTCCTTATACTGCGTGTACAAAAATTTAGCATTTTCCTTCGCACGTTTTTTTACTTATCTTTAAAAACCATTATACGGTATGAAAACATTCTGAAAAATGGTCAGTTTGATTTAATTATACTTTAACATTTTTCAAATATAACTTGGGTAATTTCCTATTATACTATTTTATTCTGCGGTTCTTTTTGAAAGATTTAGTAGAGAGTGTTCTTAAAACAGTACTTTACAAAGAAAAATCCTGTTTATTTTTCAGAAAAGTACACTGCAAAATTTCTTTTCTATGTCTAAGAAAGTACAATATAACTACGAAAGAAATATGCAATAAACTCTTTCGAGTTGCTCATGATTCCGAAAATCCTTCTTTATTTTTAGAAACACCAGACACAAAATTTTTTCGAGATTTCAAAGGTATTTATAAAAATAAAGTTTTTTTTAACTGCCACTGACCTTCAGAAACGTTTCCAAGTACTTTTTTATAGTGTATTAATCAGTTTTCTGGAACTACAATATCGGTTTTTGAATGCTATAAATTTTGCATTAAACATTTTCCGCTGCGTAAATGAATTTATACATACAAGCGTAACAAAATCATATTAATTTTAATGTTAATGTTAATACTGGTAATTTATCAAGTTTATCTGTAAACATGACTTTAAACTTGAGAATATTTAATTAAGAATGGATAGCATCCGAAAAACCTATGTTCCGGATTGAAAATACTTATTAATACGCTGTAAAAACTACTCGGAAACGTTTCCGAAAATTAGTGGCAGTAAAATGAGCTTTTTGTTTATAAATACTTTTTTTAATGTCGAACATATATTGGTTTTTGAGATTTCTAATGATAAAAACCGCTTTCGGAGTCGTGGGTATCTCGGAAGAGGTCATTTTGCATTTTTCTTCGTGGTTTCATCCTAGAAACTTTCTTTTTTCGTAGAATAATATTTGTCTTTTTTTACAGCGTACTTTAAACAGTGTATAGTTACACGAAAAATAATATGTAAAATTTTCTAGATTACATTTACTGATAATATTTACATATTTTATTAATGAATAAAGTGAAACATATATCTATGTCAAAGATCGAATGTTTAAAACAATAAATCGAAATCTGCCCCACCATATGTAAATTTGACAATCATACATTCAGAATGCAAGTGAAAATAGAATACTTTTTAATGGATGTTTTTCTATATCTGAATTAAATTGATATATTTCCTTTTAAAAATGTTTGCAGAATATTTGTAATTCAAGAGTATAAATTTCTAGAGCAGCAGGAAAGTTGTAAAAATAAATATAAAAATCACGAGGAAGCTAATGTGTACACTTGTGATGTTTAAATAGAAATTTGAATATTTTCGTAATGAAATTAAATAAAGATTTTGTCATTTTTTCAACGCATTTTAAAATGTGTATATGAAAGAAATGTCAATCCATAAAACGCTCTTTATACAGACTGTATCTGAATTAATGTTCTGAACATTTAGGGGTGTTAATACGCGTCAGAACAATCTTTATTCGTAATACACTTATTCAATAAAAAGTACAAGCCGTCTCACTACAAGCTGAAGCCGAATTCTACTTTTTAGCTTTAACAATAATGAAGATATTTTAGCGATTTTTACTTTAGACTAAATTTACTTTGTAAGAAATGTGACAATACCATGGAAAGTGCTGGAAGTTCACACTAAATTGGACCAAATAGATTAATTTTTGATGGATTTTACCTTTTTCACTTACCCATCATACGTAGCATAGGGTAAGTATTGTAATCGTTTTGAAAATCGAAAAAAAAAAAAATTGACGGATTTACACGTTTCAGACACTGGAGACTCCAAAAAACATATTTTTAGAAAAAAAATTGCCGTGTGTGTGTGTGTGTGGGTGTGTGTGCGTGTGTCTGTGTGTCTGTGTGTCTGTAAACGCTCTATCTCCCGAAAAAATTGAGATAGAGACTTGAAATTTGGTATGTACTTAGTATGTAATAATGGGAAGAAGCTTATTAAATTTCAGTAACTTCGATTATACGGAACTATTTTTTTTGAACTCTCGAAATATTCGTTCTGATAAAAGCTATTTAAAATTTTTCAAAATTGTTTATTTTAAGGAGTGAATATAAAAGACAATAAAAAAACATAAATTTTGCATAAAGCATGAAGTCGATCGGATAATGAGTTGCCGAGATATTTGGAATCCTATTTACCACACTCTTCGATTTTTCATGATCCTATATTTCATCCAAATTTCAATACAAAGATATATTTTAATTGGAAATTAGACGTTTAATCGGATGCAATAAACCGCTAGTTAATAGAATTATTGTTTTTGGAGTTATAAGGATGTTCCTTTTAAGCAATTCAGTAATCGAGCCTTTAAAGTTTATGAAGTCATCAAGCCACGATTTTATTCGAATTGCAATGCATTTTATAAGTAGTTTACACATTTTTAATTTTAATATTTTACATTATGCATATCCATGATGGGTAAGTATTACGGTGGCCCCCAACGACTAGTTTTATTTCCTATCTGAATTAAACTGATATATTTTCTTTCAAACTTTTTCCGGCATGTTTCGATTTAGAGTTGGAGAGATTATAAGTCGACATCAGAAGGGAAGGCGTAACAATACATTAAACAAGTGAGTAAGTGTGATCGAAGATCGCTCAAAGTGTTTCGTTTAATATTCCTTTCAAAACACTTTATCCTTTCTTTAATAAATTCAAACAAATTTCATTTAGCAAAAAAAAAAAAAAAAAAAAAAAAAAAAAAAAAAAATCATGTTTTTTATAAAGTAAAAATTTACCGGTCTATTTTTTTTTTCGAATATCTAAACCATTCCGATAGCGGTCTAAGCAAGCTATTATATTCTCTCACTGTAATATCTGTCATGCGTACTAAATGCAATATTAAAAAAAATAATTTCAAAATTAAACATGTTGTACACCTTCAAAATGTTAAAATATGCGAATATTTCCATAATCCAATTTTTATCATGATTGTATAAGTTTATCAAACTCATATATTTACTATTCTCTATTACTCATATTGATACACGCTTTGTATTAATCTGAAACATTTGAAAAATCCGTTAAACTTCCGATATGACGTCAGATTTTCTTTTTAATTCTCTATTGACGTGATATTAATCTGTTTTGTGCACATACACATACTCATACTCCTTGTATTATTGAGAAATCTTTCCGTTTTATGTTTTATTACTACTATGACGTCAATCAATTTTATTTCATATTGATCTTTTTTTCAATTGGTGAAACTTTTTATTTCATGTTTCGCGTGGAAATCGTCTGATAGAAAAATAATTATTGTAGAAAGATTTTCATCGTTGATTTTTAATTTTTGGCATCGGCTATACCGAAAAATTTTTAATTTAATAGGAAAAGGCTGTTAGAATTTTGGTTTGTTATCTCTATTTATTAAAATAATACGAATTTTTCAAATTTTAATATTTTCAGCTCTTCACAGCTGATATTCTGATTTATACACAAAGTTTCAACTCTGTAAGTTACATAGTTTTCGAGAATGGTTCTGTGACAGACAGACAACGGAGCGGGAGCAATAGGGTTTCGTGAGATGAACGAAACCCTAAAAACAAACCTGTAAAAAACAATCAGAAATATATGGTATGTTTAAATAGAAATTTGATCATTTCCAGAATGATAAAAAGATCAAATTTCGAATTTCTTTCTCATCACTAATTCGTAACGAATTTTAAATTTTGCATCGGAAAGAAATAATATTCCCTAAAAAGTCCACTCTTTACAGAGATCAAAACTCTTATTTTTGAGAACATGAAATTCGGCAGCATCAACCTGAATCTCAGCACTTTTCTTCAAGATAAAAAGATTTTTAGAACAGATATTTGATAACAATCAATCGACATCTGTCCTACCATCAGTAAATTCGAAAATCATGCATTCAGAATGCAAATGAAAAACAAAATACTTTTAATGGATTTCTCTTCCCTCCCCCTCTACCTGAATTAAACTGATATATTTTCTTTCAAAAATACTTGCGGAGTATTTGGAATTCGAGTTCGAGAGAATAAATTTCGAGAACAGCAGGAAAACTGTAAATAAAATGCAAAAAAATGTGGGGAAGAAAGAAAATCAGGAACACGTGGGATGTTTAAATAGAAATTTGAATATTTTCGAGATAATAAAAAAGAAAGGATTTCACTTTTTTTCTGCATTACTAAGCGCAATTCTAACGTATTTTAGAATGTGTATCGAAGAGAAATAACTGTCTCTAAAAGGATTAAGTTGTATGTTTAGAAAATAAATATTAAAGTTACTAAAAAACATGTATTATGTTTGTAGGGAAAGTCATTATGCGTATTGTATGCAAAATTTTACGCTGATTGTCACCACTAAATCCTTAGAGTATTCTTCAATTTATTTAACAGTAGTAAAATATCTGCGATTAAATAAGGAGAAGAATGTTATAAGGATTTAGTGGTAGTAAACATCGCACAGTTTGCCATCTATGCGTCTGGTACAATTCCACCAGAATATGCGGTCCCTATCGTGACGTATAAGCCATGATTAATTTAAAATTTTTAAATGGCATATTTTTAAATGTGAACATATGTAAACATCAGTAGTTTTGATACCAGTAATATTTGTACTGATGAGGAACTTGTGTAGAGCTTGAAACATCTGCTATAACTGATTTTATTATGTTATATGAATGTGTTGTTTTTTCAAATGCTTTCTTTTAACATACATTTCTGTATGTATGTGGCAGGCAAATCTTGTAACTCATTTTTCACCCACTTCGTGTTGACTTAGAGATTTGACATTTGGAATATATATGAATTCCTGAGGGCAATACATGAATTGGGCATTGATTTTTTTAAAATTCGATCCCTAACGGAGGGGAAGGTGGTGACAACTTCGGCCCAAAACTTGCATTTTCACCATAGAAATAACGTTGCGATTGTTTAATTGAAAAAATAGCTCCATTGTTCCAACATTAATCCATTTTAACCACATTATTGCCCGCATCATTATGACGTCAGTATTGAGCGACGCACACATTTGTGCTTTATAATATAAGTTGACATTTTTGTAAATTTTAGTGAAAGCATGTTTTATTATTATTATTATTACATTTATTTTATTGTTTTATTAAACGTCTGATTTTTTTTTTATTTATTTTTTTTTACTTAAATATATAGTTATTTGAAACCCAATATTATGTCTACTACAGGTTTAGAACATCCATTTAGAAGAAAATGTTTAGAACGCTATACTGTAATTTAAAGATGACTCTATGCAGACGATCTGTAATATAACATTTTAAACAGCTATAATATTTATTGTAAATCTAGTATTGCATAAGTTATTTATATTTCTAAATATGAAACTATTCTCAAAATTTAACTTGACATTTTGCAAAAGACTGCATCGATATAAGAATATTTCATTGAATAACTAAAAAGCAGTCGCTTCGAAAATATTTGATTTGGAAACGGAAGAAGAAAATGCAACCGACCGTTCTGATATTTATTGATGAACTTATTTGACGCGAAATGTCTGTTTTCGTTACTCCGAAATTTCGATTGTTACTTCGACAAAAGCGACAGATTGATCGGTATATATGTATTGTAATTTTGTAATTTTATGGGTAAATAGAACCTGATTACAACAAGATAACAATCTTGGACCCCAGATTTTGGAGGCTCAAAATTAATATGCTTTTTAAAGCATAGAGAACGCGCTGCGTTTTGTGTCGTGAAAATGCGCTCCAATTTTTATAACACAGAAACGCCCGTCAAGTTGTTCAAATTTAAGACATATTTATTTCACAAAATATGCTTAAAGTTATCCATTTTTAACAAAATTTGGTGAAAAGATGTTCTCTTATTTAGTCTTAGTATATTTTTACTCCATTTAGTAATTCTACCCCTGCTAAGCTCTCGAAGCTTCGATTCATCATTTTAAACTAATTCCTTTTCAGAATTCTTCAAAAATATATTTCTTAATATGTGCATTAGTAAGTGAATCCTCATTACTTCAAACTTAAGCGAGCAAAGTTTATAATCATGTCCTTTCATATTTATAATTCGAATAACGATGAATTTTCAAATTATATGTTCGATTCTAAAATTAAAAATAAGAGTATGCACACACAGTGTTTAATAAACCCTAATAGTTAATTGTCTCTGATTACAACAAAAATAACTAGAATGTTGTGGACATCATAAAATGTTCTTTTAAAACATTCTAATATATTATTTTATAATAGCATGAACGATTATTAATATACCGAATAGTGCATTTTTTCGAATTTAACATTACGTTACAGTGATCAATGAATTAAAAAAATAACATAACAACAGCGCCCCCTGTTGAGTTTTTAAATTTAAAATTAGATCAATGTGTGCATTTTTAATCACTAAACTCAAATACAAAATTTGGTGCATTTCTAATCACTAAACTCAAATACAAAATTTGGTGCATTTCTAATCACTAAACTCAAATACAAAATTTGGTGCATTTCTACAGAATAGAAAATAAGATACAGATATAATGCTCCTTGTAAAAAGCAACGAACTAATATTCCATCATTAGGTACACCAACAAAAGATGAAACCACGCTCACTAAATTGAAACTATTGTGGACACGATTATGAATCCTTCCTTAAGAATAGAATAACAACGTTCCCTATTGTGCGACCAATGTCAAAATTAAATACGCGCCACATTATGTCAATGTGTAACAGAATAGGAAATTTGATAAAATTTCGTGCATTTTAGTTGGAGATAAAGCTATCACGTAAATCGTAAAAAATGCATCCGGTGAGCAATATACACCCAAAACTAATCAGCATCTATTTATGTCAAGATTTAACAAAATATGAAGTCTGATGAAATTCTTCAGATATGGCTATCGACGAAACCGTAAAAAACACAGAATAGCAAGCCGCCTATTGGGAAGTATACAGCTACACCTAATCAACATCCATTTTTGAAGAGATCTAACAGAATATGAAATTTGTCGAAATTCTGTTTATTAGTTCTTTAAATATAGCTATCACAGAAATCATGAAAATTGCACCATAATGTGACCATTTATTGGGCGATATACATCCAAATCTAATTTATATAAAGACTAGCAGGCTACGCCCGCTGCTCTGGTCTATTTTCCAAATGAGCTATGAATCAAAACAAAATGGTGAATTCGATCTTGTATTTTAAAGTAATATGGACTTTGACCTGGAAAGTTCTTCCGCATCGCTGAATATCATGCGAAAGCTATTGCGCTACTATATTATCTTGTGCATTAGATAAAATTCGGGATATTAAGAAGCTAATATTTTAGTTGATCATTTATAGTACAGTTTGATACTAAAATGTGGCCATTATGACCAACAGAAATTAAAATGTTCTCTAGTCAACACACTACTAAAAAAAGAGAGTTTTAGAATCAATGCAGAGATTGACCATTGAACTTAAAAAATGTTCGGGTTACTCATTTTCGTTTGTTAGTTCTTGAGCTCCAAGCATCTCAGCTTTGTGCTATGTGTGGTTCTGGTAGCTTAAATACAATCACACTCTACGTTACATTATATTTCGTAATAAATGCCTTCTTCTGGCAGTTCTACTACAGTTTTCTATCTTTGTGTTCCAGCAGAGTAAACGCAGACAACAATAAAAATGTAATAAATTATTTGCACACATTGTTTAACTTTGATATTTAAAAGAAATGTGAATCACAGAAAAGGGTATTTTTAAAGCTGACTTGTTTGAATAAAATTAAAATAACGCCATTTTCACTGCCTTTTGATTTCATATACCAGTAGCAATTATGTAACCATTAACCTAAAAAAAAAGATAACTGATTCTGGTAGTAAAATAAACCTTAATTTGCATCCAATAAAATCTTAAAAATCGTCTGTAATCGGGTCCACAGCCACGTTTGACGTCAATCATTAGAAGTGTTTGCAACGATATCGTTACAAATGTACCAGAGTTAGCTTCAAAAAGATGTTAGTTACGCGACAAACTACGTTGCATTAAATAATATCAAATTGCTGTTGAATGAAATTATAGATCTTTTACCAACAGATCCCCTTGAGTATGATAAATAAAGTTACTTATGCAAAAATTTTAGTAATAATCCTTTTGTAGAATACGTGAACAGAAGATTTTTTTTGCATTTCTCTAATGAGCATAATGACACGGAGAAATGAATAGCCTTGCTATTTCCTTTATTTTCCAGATTACATTATTCTCCAGTCTGTTGCCTAAATAAACCCTACAATTAAAATAAAACGTTAATTTGTGACTAATTTTATCGGCTACAGCTGTGCGTCAGCCGAAATTACTTTATAAAGCTCGAAATTTTATCTAATCTGAATTTCAGGTACTTTTTTCTTATCTAGGCTAAAATGATAAATCAACAAATATTGTTCCATTGGCCACCATTCCACATTTCAAAGTTTTTTTGTACATTTCAAGTATTGCTTTTTTAGTGTTAGTAAAATAACTGCAAATAAAAAGTATATAATAGTAAATCATCTTTTGTCCGTTTGCTTCATAATTAAAAACTACAGATTTACTAATCGCTAAGTACAAATTCCGTTTAATCTTCTGCAATCGAATTTACTGTGAAGAGTCTCTTTCAAATATAAAAGAAACTTCCAACAATGTAGTAAATACAACAATTGATGGGTGACCCGATTACGGAAGATCAGTCCAATATCTTTTTTAAAACCTTCGAAAAGAAGAAAAGGTATGCAAAAACAAGCTAAAAAGAAATGTGTGGTCGAAAAATATTTTTAATGTGTGTTAATAATTTGTGTGGCACACATTTACATTAAAATTTAAATATTTGAGTTCATTTTTATAATATTAACTGATATTTCTATAATTTACATTTAAATATAAAAAAATTACTCCAAAAATTCTGTCATACACTTGAAAAAAAAACATTATTGTGAACATCGATCAGACAGATGTCACGGTTATGCATTTTTGGCTTAAAATCAAATTGTTTGGCGACAAAAGTAAATTAAAAATAGTAAATAATCAAATAACATGCAACTCACAAGTGCAGTCATTTTTATAATTACATTTGCTAGTTTCTTCTGTAAGTCGCATGATGGAAAAATTAGATAAAAATAAAAATTTAATTAAAAAAAAAGAACAAATCAAAAACAAAATTGTTACTCAGATTTTATCTAATCAAATTTTCAGATGCATTTTTCTTAATGAAACGCAAACGATAAATCGCCAAACATGGTTTCAATTGCAATATTTCACATTGAATAATTTTTTAAGCATTACAAACATTCCCTTTCACGAATAAATTAAATATTTTCGTTTTATAATATTATCACTCATCAAAACTGCTTTTTTTCTGTTTTTCCTCTTTTTCATTTTAAATAAAATTATTAACGTTTTTTCTTTTATTTTTCGAGTTGTTTGTATTATTTTTTAAATGATTTCAATTCTTTCACCAACGATAGTAGTCGCCAAAAAATTAGCAATGGTAACCTTTTCGTCCGAAACAACAGAACTTCCCATCATAATTCTATAACAAATCTACGTAGAACGATATGTTATATATTAAAATTTCCTGGAAAATTATCTATCAAACAATGAAAGCTCCATCAAAATCCATTCATTAGAATTCGTGTTATAAGCAGTCGGAATGAAAATTCCATTTGTATTTAATAAAAATAGTGGATGTAACTAAATCTCAAGTTTTATTAAATGCGTACGAGACAGAGCGTCCAGAAAACATGTTTCACACATAGACTAACAGACAAATGGATGGACGGACAGGCATACAAAAAGAGACATTTTCCAAAAATAGTCAAATCGTGTTCAGCACATCCCAAACATGTAAATCCATCAAAAACAAAGTCAAACTTTTTCGCGATTTCAACATTTTTTTCTTATGTACCGGGTAATCTAAAAGTCAGAAACAAATATAAAAATTAATTCATAAACGAATAAAGACAAAAAGATGAGATTCGCACCGAACGGATGGAAAAGAAGCCGGATTTTTTGACAAAAGCAATAAAGAATTCTTGAATAGATTCAAATGCTTCAGCAAAAAGGAATTTTTGAAACCGCCAACATTGCCAATATTGTAAGAGGCATCCGCCAATATGTGTTTACTATGCCACAAGAAATGTTTTACAATGCTGAACGGTGTTATGCCTCGTCTGACAGCTGTGCTGCTGAGTGACGGACAGAAGATTGAACAATTATAAGCTTTCTTGTAACTTGTAAGCGACTTGTCATTTGTAAGCCATAGGAGCAGGGAAGACCGAGCTATGCTCGGTCAAAACTAAATTGACCCATGAACAAAATGACCCACTAATTGAATTTTCTCGAACATGTGACTTAGCCCAACAGTCTTCTCGTGCCCGAAAACCATAGGATGCAAAATTTAGTGTAAATTGTCTGAGCCGTTTTTAAGATAAAATAGCTTGACCCATAATGACCCATGACCAAAATGACCCACTAATCGAAATTTCTCGAACATGTGACCTATCCTAATAGTCTTCTTGTTCCCTAAACCTGTAGGGTGCTAAACTTATTTCAAATCCTCTGAACCGTTTTTAAGATAAATTAGCTTGACCCATAATGACCCATGATCAAAATGACCCACTAATTGAATATTCTGGAACATGTGACCTAGCCCAACAGTCTTCTCGTGCACGAAAACTATTGGATGCAAAATTTAGTGTAAATTGAGCCGCTTTTTAGATATTGACCTACAATGACCCAGAAATGACCTACTAATCGAATTTTCTCGAACATGTGACCTAGCCCAATGATTTTCGAGTGCCCGAAACTCGTAGGATACAAAATTTAATCAAAATCGTTAGAGCCGTTTTTTAGATAAAATTAATTTGACCAGCTTGGACCCAAAAATGACCCACTAATCGAAAGTTCTCGAACATGTGACCCAGTCCAATAGTCTTCTCGTGCCCAAAAATAATCGGATACAAAATTTCGTCAAAATCGTTTGAACAGTTTTTTTAGATACAATTAGCTTGACCATGACCCAAAATGACCCAAAATGACCCACGAATTTAATTTTCTCGAACATGTGACCTAGCCCAACAGTCTTCTCGTGCCCGAAAACCATTGGATGCAAAATTTAGTGTAAATTGAGCCTCTTTTTAGATCTTAACCCACAATGACCCAGAAATGACCCACTAATCGAATTTTCTCGGACATGTGACCTAACCCAATGATTTTATCGTGCTCGAAACTCGTAGGACACAAAATTTAATCAAAATCGTTAGAGCCGTTTCTTAGATAAAATTCATTTGAACCGCGTTGACCCAAAAATGACCCACTAATCGAAAGTTCTCGAACATGTTACCCAGCCCCATAGTTTTCTCGTGCCCGAAAATGGTTGGATACAAAATTTCGTCAAAATCGTTACAGCCGTTTTTAAGCTAAAATTTGCATATATATATATATATATATATATATATATATATATATATATATATATATATTTATTTATTATGCGTATATATATATATATATATATATATATATATATATATGATTATTATTCGTGAACGCTCTATATTATTTTAGATCCCCCAACCAATTTACAAAATTGATTATTTAACAAATCATAATACAGTAATCCCTCAACATTCGCGATTTTAACATTCGCGAGTTTTAATTACTCGCGAATATGAAACTGCGGAAAAACTTAACATTCGCGAGAACCTGACTTGATTATTCGCGATTCTTTATTGTTATTATTATTATCCACAGGTGATAAATCGCCAAATTTTCTTCATGGTTATAATTGTAAACAAGTTGAAAACTGGATGCTTCGCTTGTGTTTTCTTAGTATCTATTTGCATATCAATGTTTAGTTGTCAACTGAAAAAGAAACGAATGTTGTAGGAGAGCAAAATAATAATACAAGAATACTCATTACAATGGGGATACTTAATGGCATCTTGAATCTATTAATTTAACATTTGCAGGCTCTCGTAGAGATGGAGCTGAAACTGCTCTTACTATATATATATATAATATATATATATATATATATATATATATATATATAACCACACACAAGATTTGCTCGTATTAGAATATATGATGTTATTAAAAAAAATATTTAAGGGTTTGTTTTTGCTTTCGTCATAAAAAATTTTTCTTCTTTTCCATCCATTGTGCAATCCGCATCTTTTTATCTCTATTAGGTTTCAATTTTTAACACTTTCCAACATAGTTGAAAAGTGTTTACGAATTCGGTTTATCTGTCTGTCTGGCTGCCGTCTGTCTGACCGTGCTCTAACTCGCGTAACTGTACTCGGATCGTCATGCAATTGATATATGTTATTGAGGCTTACGGTTTACATGATTGGTATTGAAAATTAAGTGTGTAGCACTTATAATTTTTTTTACAGGGACACTCAAAAGAATTCCGTTACATTGCGGTCTATGTGTAAAAATCATTTGCGGTTTATTTTAATGATGTTACACAATTCCAAACATATTGAAATTGATATATATATCACTGAGGTGCACTACAAGAGACTAATTATAGAATATGGTGTACATAGAACTTATAGTTCCTTCACAGGGTTACTCAAAAGAATTCCGTCACATTACGGTCTATGAAGAAAAGTCGTTTGTAGTTTGTTTTAATAGTCTTTCACTATTTCAAACATATTGAAATTGATATATATCACTAACGTGGATTACAAAAGTCTTGCTATAGAAAATTGTGTGCATAGCTTGCATCGTTCATTTACAGGGATACTCAAAAGAATTCGGTTAAAGTACTGCTTATTAATAATAATTGCTGGAAATGCTTTTAAGTTGCTGAACGCGTTTTTAAATTTAACTCATTTTTTGTATATTACTTGGTGCGTATAAATACTACAGATCATATACAGGGAAGTGCAAAAGTTCTCAAGTATATTTCCGTTTATTGTCGGAAATTGCAGAAGGGAAATTTTAAACTGTGTTATGCGTTTCCTAACTGAACTAAAATTTAGCATTCTATTTAGTCCATATACAAATATATATATATCATATACAGAGCTGCACAAAAGAGCTTGAATATTTTTCCGATTATTGTTGATAATTCCTGAAATATGTTATGTATATTTTTTAAATATGTTATGCGTTTTCAAAATTGTTTAGTTAGATATCATCTTACACCTTACGGTAAAGATTTGTAAAATTATTTTAGAAGTATTGGAATTTGTTACATAATCTATGCTTGACGCATGATTTCTTCGTTCTTGTTAAAGTTGTTCCTGACTTTTGGATCAAAAATTTATTTTTCCCATAACGTCGCATGAACCTTGACCTCAAATGTACCTGGACTCCGAATGAACCTTGACTCCATATGAACATCAGACACTGCTTTGGCTTAACAGGGCCCTGTATACAATAACATTATATTATGTTTAAGCCTCCATGCATCAAAAAAGGTTTACCTTAATTCTACTTCAAAAAATATTAAATGATCAGTGATTAACGTAAGTTTTATTGGGTTTATTTTTACGTAATCAGTCATTCTTTAATTGTCGTTATGTAATTTTCTGTTGAAAGATTAATACATTTTGTGTTTACCAGTTACCGCCAAACAATTTTCAAAACATATTCATATTATTATCTCACTTTATCAAAATTATAACTAGCTATAAAACACAAGTTAAAAACAAATAAATAAATCAGTAGATTTTTTGTCTATTTGTATAAATGTGTTTATATTTATATTTAAACTAACTGAATCAAGTGAAGCAGTAAAAAAAGAAAGAGAAAAATTTTATTAATTATGTAATATGCTGTGGATATTTTCACTTCTACCTTGTGATTTGTGGGATTTACCTTCTTTCACATAATTTTATTTTTATTTGCTCTTTTTTGCTGTTCTCTTATACATTAGCTTGTAAGTCATTTTATCAAAACGTTAAGATATTTAATTTTAAAGTAATGCACTTTAATTTATAAATAGCTTTATGATTTTGAAAAATATTTTTGCGAGTATAAACGACATTTGTTTTAACATTTTATATAACGAATTTTTATTTAAAAAATCTTGTACTGAAAGAGCATTTATCTGATGTGTTCTTAATAGTAAAATATTCTTCAAATTTAACTTGACGTTTTGGAAAATGTCATAAAACTGAAAGAATAATTTATTTCTTAGAATAACTTAGAAATCCACCATTTCGAAAATATTTGATTTAGACACAGAAGAATAATAGAAAACGAGAGTAAAAAGGTAGCATTTATATTTATAGTTGATGGCATTTCACGGAAATCTGCCAGTTTTCATTGCTATCAAAATTTGGTTGTTGTATCGGCAAAGAAGACAGATTGATATTAAAATTGACTGTTTGTAAAACGGTTCTTTTCAGATATTTCTTGTTTAAAACTTCACATAGAAAAAAAAAACCTATGAAAATAAACAATGAGTTTCAAGATATCTAAGGCTTTTACATTAATACTTAAAAGACCTTTAACTATATTTTTGTATTTTTTTCCTTACATTTAGAATTATAAAGTCACTTGCCTATGTTAATTTTCATAGAAAAATCTATGACAGGATGAAAAATGTAATTCACTAAATTGTAAGTATTATTTCTGTTTTTAGGGTTCCGTATATAAAAAGTAAAAACGGAACCATTATAATATCACTCCTCTGTGTGTCCGTCCGTCTGTCACAGCCTTTTTTCTCGTAAACTATGGGACATGGAAACTTGAAACATGGGAAAGTTATAAAGCCTTTTTACCCACATATTTTCACATTATTAGCCATTCACAAATATGTTTAGGAAAAAATTAGGGGCCTAATTAAGTTACTTAAAAAAAAAAGGTTTTCTTTTTGTATATTGTGTGAAAGATCTCGTAATATTGAATTAAAAAATATATTTGTTTTAATTTTAGGTATTGTATTTTCAGAGATATCGTCGAAAATGCACTGCAAAAATATGTTCCCTCCCCCTCTATTTCCGAATCTACTGATACTAAAATTATGAAAAAATTAGGAGTTGTAGGAGTTTTTGTAAGCCTTGCAGGAAAACTATAGCGATTTTCCTAGGTACATAATTTTTGAGAAAAACGCATTTTTCTGTTACACACAAACTTTACTTTTCGGGCGGTCAGCGAGGGTGTTGACAGACACTCGAGGTATCGACGCAGAATCATACAAGGATATTTGATCAAGATTTTCGAGAGCAATTGTCGGTAATTAGCTGAGATATTAATTAAGTTACTCGAAAAAAGAACTTTCTTTTTATCTATCGTGTAGGGTATCGTTCGAAAGCTCTCGTAACATCGAACTCAAAAATACCGGGTGGTTATAAAATAAGTATCCCTATTTGGAGCTGTCTGTAGCTTGAAGGAATAACAGGAATGATACCAAAATCGGTACACTTACTATTCGCGAAGGGGGAAGAAGAATGGAACATTAAAAAAATTAATTGCAATAATCGTCGACAGATGGCGCTTTTGAGTGTGAAATGTAATGTGTAATATTGTGTACCGTGGAGGTGTAACAAACCTCAATGACTTTACTGCGTATCATAACATATATGAAACATCATTCCTGATGCAGTACATTCCGCAGTTGAGCACGTTGTGCACAGCCTGGATTGTGTCCTCTAGCACAATGACCATGTGGAACATGATCATGATCGTGGCACCGCCATTCAAAAGAGTAACCACGTGACATTTTCCAATAAATTAGGTGTGCCATTCGGTCTGCGCCTTAATTTTTTGTTCTTGTATTACACATTACATTTCACACTTCCCCCTTCTCGAATAGTAAGTATACCGATTTTGGTTTCATTCGGATCATTCCTTCGAGTACAGACAGCTCCAAATAGAGATACTTATTTTATAACCACGCTGTATATTTGTTTAAATTTTAGGTATAATATTTTCAGAGATATCGCCGAAAGCATATTGGAAAAATATGCCCCCCCCCCAACCCCTCCTATTTCTGAAAAATTATGAAAAAATTAGGGGTAGTAGGACTTTATTAATTAATAAATAGAAATTAATAAATGTAATGTACGGAACCCTTTCAGCGCGAGTTATATTCGTACTTGGCCGATTTTTTAACAATAATATTCCATTTACATTACATTGACATTATTCCCAGTTTTCGGACTCTACTTTTATTTCGGGCTCAGACGGGCTCGGCCTCAAATGGAAAATTTTATTCCTTCACAGATTGAAAAAAAAATAACATAATTTGCTATTTCAGAATCAAGAATGTAACTTTAGTTTCTAAAATTGTTTTACAATACTTTAAATATCCTTTTGAAAATGAATGGAATTGTTATTGATGGGATATAAAGAGAAATATTCTATCTGATTCTGAAGTCTTTACACGGTCAGTGTTAGTAACATAAAGAAGCTATGGGATATCTCTTATCAAACCTCGCTTTCGGTTTGAAGTCTTTCCAGGATTACTGAAAAACATAACTCATCTCTTTCTACCGAAGTTCCAAAAGCTATTTTATTAAAATAAGAGTTGTGATAATAAAATAAGATTTCTGCCAGTGGTTGGATATAAATAACAAATTTTCTATTTTAAACGGAATATTTCCCGTACATAAAAATCACGAAACGTTACCATGTGATAATATTTAGGGGTAATACTTATTTTTATGTACGAAGAGATTTTTAGATGAAAAAATTATTGTTGAAACAATTTTTAAATGTTGTTAACAATTTTCTGCTGCGTATTTTTGGTATCGGACTCTGATATTAATACACTGAACTTATACTCAACTTCAGTTATTACTTACAATACATAATTAGGAGGCGTAAAGGGAAAAAAAAACATGAATTACTTTGCTAAGTGTGGATGACTCGTACAAAAGAGCGTCCAAAATTGAAAATTAAAAATATTTGGAACATTATAAAACAAACCGCATCAAAATCGGACAAAATTTACGTTTTACGACATAGTAAAAAGCGCAAATGTCAACAGTGTCAATCCGAAAGCAGTGTTTGCAAAAGTTTTTTTTTTCTTCCTATTGACATAAATATACTGTGCCAATCTCTGAAACGGAAAAACTAAACACATATTTTCAGAACTTTCTGTTTCAAAATTGTTTTAAAAAGCCCACGTGGAAAGACTCAAATGCAAATGGGTCTTTGAATTAATTCCATTGTCAGAGGAACTATCTAAAAACGTTTTTCCAAAACTATAGCTTCACTTTAGGTGACATAGCTCTAAATAAAGCAGTTGTAATATTGAATGAAGTCGTACGTCGCATTAATATTTTGAAATGTCTTAGTTTCGAATTAGGATATTTTATTTTGCTTGTGTTAGAACAGCTGATGTACACAGCGTGTGAATGGGGTAGAAATTTAGAGGTCACGGACATTAGAACCACATAGGGTTAACCACATAAGAAATAATTTCTACATAGTTATTTTGAAAAACGTGAAATTGTCCTCTATATAGAGGAGAAATTTGTTAAGAATTACAATATGTGTAATTTCTTATAGATAATTAAAATAAAAATTTTATATTTCATTTTCTAAGTTAGCTTTCATACATTCTTGCAAATAAAAAAAAAAAGTTTTAACTAATGTATTATAAGATTTACATGTACGTTCTACTTCATGCTGTAAATTTCACCTATGTTACCATGAGCAAAGTAATACATTTTAGTGTGGTGCATGATAAATATAAATTTTTATTCCATTTTCGTGAGTTTAAAAAAAATAATAATAATAAATTAAATATTGTATAGATTTAAAGATACAAGTCCCCAGAATAAAGATAATTAGCTTTAAAATAGTAGAACTTTACAGCTTTACACATAGCGCCCAACATAGTAGTCAGAAGTGAAAGCGGTTGTCACGCTGGTTGCCCGGGTTCGAAACCCGTGCGAGTCAATGGATATAAACTTGTCTGTCTTTACATAGTGGGTATAGCTCACCACTGATGTGATGCCCCATAATAGAATGATGAGGAGAAATCAGCCGTAGTAGTGGTCAATGGGGAAGTGCCCGCCGTTGGAAAGAAAAAAAAGACATTATTATGTCTATCCTATACATGTGATGACAATCACTTTCAGTATTAATGTTTAATGAGAAAGGAGTAGTAAATGCATATTACCATAATTTATTTACCTTTTTTGGGAGAAATAATTATTTGCATTGAATTCAAAGAAGTTGAAACGTACCTGAAAAGAAAAGGAATAAACGTAAGTTTATGATATTTTCAGCCTATAATTTATGTAATAGTACATAAAGTATACAAAAAAAAAATCGTCAAACATTGAATACTTTGTTTAGCATTTCGGACATTTACTTTATAACTAATTATGCAATTTTCTTCCTTCACAATAGTTAACAAATAACGAATCGTTTAGACTCGATTACAACATACTGGAATAGCCATTTTGTTTCAATAAATTATTCTGATAATCTGAATATTAGATTATATGAAATTACTCACAGAATTTTAGCAAAAGTTTAATTTAAAAAAACATAAAAGGATCTAATTAAAACAGCCCAGGCAGTAACCGTTCATCGAAGAACATATTTTTGTAGTGCATTATATTTTCAAAACATTACTGTCCGCACTCATATACAGGGTCACCATCATACTATCAGGGATTGACTTTTTAAAAGATTCAATAACAGTAAATGATAAGAACTATTGAAATCATTCATGGAAGAAAATAATTTGTGAAAATAATTTCTTTGCTACGCTTCCTTGTTTTAGTTCAATATCTCCTAGAAACGGTCTCAAATTGTATTAGTTCACAATAATCTAATTAAAAGTCACTGTATATAAATGATTTCCTTTTTCTCCAGATGTTGAGTAAAAACACACGACTATGGTTTCGAGAACAATTAACTAGCATTTCTCTTCATCAGGTGATCGATAATATAAAAGGTGTTTTACCTTTGCTGGGTTAACTTCTCTCTGTTATTTACAGTTTGATGATGAGAGTTGCTAGTTAATTGCTCTGGAAACTATAGTAGTGCGTATTTACTAATCATCCGGAGAAATAAGAAGCGCTACATTTATAGATTCTTCATCTTCAGTTATTTTATTACCATTTACAAGTCACAATATTTGTCAGTTCTAAAAATCCAGTTTTAGCAGTCTTTGTATAAGGTAAATATCTTAGTGCGCTAATTCTGAAAAGACAGATCTACAATTTCAAATAATCGTAATAAACATATAAGAACTTTTTGCGCGTTATGTTAGGAGGTATATTTTAGTTTTACTGTAAATACCGAAAATGAATATGAAGAAAGACGGTGACATGAAGATATACGAAAATGACATGATGGAAATGGGAATAACATGATATGAATAACATGAAGGAGAATGACATGATGGTGTATATGAAGAAATAAGGTTTAATTTATTTTAATATGACAACCAATCCTTAAAACACACAAGTCGTGCAGTGGTTCGCGAAACTGAGATCCATTATTCAGGCTAAAAGACGATCACGTTTGATGTACTACAAAGACTCTCACGATGTCAAGACATGTCCTTTCTTCTTGGAAGGGCGTTGAAAAGAATCTTACTGGAATTTTTTAAGGGTGTGCATGCATTGCAAGAAAGTGGTGTTTGCCTGCAGAAAACATCATTCATCAGGGTACCTCAACCCATTTTGCAAGTTCAGTCACGATAATCTTTTAAGATATATTCGATGAAAAGGATGTGACACGTCGAGACTGAAAAAATATGGCTTCTACGGTCACCAGGTTTGACGCCTGCAGATCTTTATTGTCCAGTTATTTAATTCGTCTACAATATGCCGGTTCTCCTCATCATCAATAGTGGAACTCAAAAATGCTATACAGAAGGCTATACATTGAATCTATACAGACGTTATACATTCAACTGTCAAAACTGTTGTGACTGCTTAGTTGTTTAGTTTTATACTATATGGTAGAAGTCATATTGACCACTTATTATTCGAATAAATCTATGAAATACAGAATTGTCTTGATGTTGCCTTTTTATTTATAATATTTTATTCAAAGCCTGATTTGCTAAATTCTACTTGATACATTTCTTGTCAGAGATTTTTTTATGTAATTTTTGGCACTAAAACTTTTTTGTTCCTATTTAAAATAACCCGATACCTTTCTGATTTCATTCGTGCAAACTTCAATTTTAGGTAGCTTTCATTACAAAAAGTAAAAAGCTACCTATTGCAGCTGTTCTGAAGAAATCAATTCTGGACATTTTTGGTATATTTTCGCCGATCTTGACCCCCAGACCCCAAATCCACCCATCGCTCAGGTGTTGATTTATATATATATATATATATATATAATACATATCTGATCTATGTCATACAATAGCACTCAATGTAACTAAGTCTTGTGTGTATTAGGCTCACCAATACCTCGACCGAGTTCGTTGGCCAGTTTGGTCTGTCATCTTGTTTCAAAATGGCGGCCATTATAAGATTTAAAACTAAAACCAATATGCAAAAACAATAGAAATTGAAATTTATCTTTTGTTTAAGTGTTAAGTTTTGATGCAAAAATACTGAAGCATTTTTTTTTGCCTCTATCTTAAAAAATGGCTAAGATAGAGCAGTTTGAAATTCTAGGGCGGCTGACATTTTGAAACAAGATAGCAGATTACAAAATACAACAAATCAGGTAATAATTTTTGAATTTTAGTGAACGGGATTTCTCGCAAATTATCTTTCATTGATGTAATAATTTCCCCATCATTGCATAAAACTATATAATCGTATCCGTTCGCGTCAAATTATCGCCAAGCTTAGCAACACTTGACGAAATATCACCAAATTTGGCATTTAAAAATAATCCTCCATAAAGGAAACCAACTTGTCTATAGTTGAATAATTTGGCGAATTTCTTATTCAAATTCAATAGTAAAGAATCTTCTATAATCGGGTTCTTTGCATTTTAGCTTGCCGTTTTCGAATAACATTAGCGGAAATTTTAAAACGAAGACATGGGAAAGCTACCTTTTTCTACCCCGTACAGGCCAGAAGGATTTATTTTATCATCATCTGTTCCTTCTTAGAGTTTTTATTTTTTATTTTTAATTAACTTTTGAAATCCCATATAAAAACTCTATATGCATTGAAACCAATATGTAATATATTTTGACAAAAAATATTAAATTTGCTTAAAAATTATATATTGTTTTTAAATAAGAAAATAGTGAAACTAAAGAAACAGACATCAAGAAGTGCACTTCTATTTTTAAACGTGAAAATATTTATTTATTCCAGTCTCAACTTTTTTTTTCATTCCTGGATCTAACAAAATCTCCAAACAATTTTCTCTCAGCTGCCTTTATGACCTGCTTATTTTTTCTAGTCACTCGACAATTGATTTTTCAATGACTGCCCACTTCGTTTGCTGGCAATTCACAAACATTGCCGGCTTCTAAATATATTTCAGATAAAGAATAGAAATCAAGAAGTAGCTTTTTTATTCTTAAAAGGAAAGTTATCTACGTTACAATTTTTATACACCGCAATTTATTTGAGATATCCTTATTTAATAACAACATATTATGGTTCCAATTTCTAATTGTGTGATTAAATTCATTACATGTAAATTTTATAACACTGTAAAATACAGGGGCTGCGCTAAGATTTTCAAAATGCTAGCCAGTAAATTAGCCAAATTAAAATATTTTTAGCCAAATTTATCTATAATTAGCCGAAAGTATATAATACATTTTTTATCATTAACTCTTTCAGCCCTGACTTTATTGAATGGGTAAAAAAGCATTTTCTCCCTGCATTACATTTGCCGCATGTCCAAAAATTGTGCCATTTTTTTCTTTTTTAATTTTTTTTAGTTATACTCCATCCAAAAATAAAAGTATTACCTTAAAGCATGGCTGCCAACTGTTCCAATTTTTGCATACCACTGAAATTTAATAGAAATTTTTGCCTTATTTAATCATCGAAATGCTGTGGTTAAATAAGGGAAAATTTTCTATTAAATTTTAGTAGTATCCAAAAATCGGAAGAGTTGGTAGTTCTGCCTTAAAGTAAAGATTAAAGTTAAACTGTTGCCAACTAAAAAAAAACTGCTGATTAAATTTAAACTCAGTACCATTTTACTTTTTGGGCATAGCATACTTATTTTTCACTACAAACATTTAAAAAAAAATCATCCACATTTCAAAACATGATTACAAGAACGAAAAGCCCCCGATAAATTATTCGCCAGTCTTTTCGCCATAATAATTTTTTATTTGCCAATTTCATGATGTATTCGTATTTGGCGCATAGGTGAATGACAAGCGCGGCCCCTGAAATGTAAATCAATATAAATTAATCAGGATTCGCTTGTAATATTTTTCGTATCTTACGACATACTGACTTATATTTTTTAATTAATGTCGTTTACAATTTAAATAAAAAAAAAGTATTCCTAAAGAAATATCCCAATTTGTCTTGCGTGTTAAATCATCAATGTAAATAAATAAATAAATAAATAACATGCATTATCTATTTCAGTAGAATTCACATTTTGTTTGACCCTTTCAAATGTGGCGTCTTAGTAACAGTTATAATCTTTAAATTTACGTAAATCAGAAATGAATCACGCAAACTATTCTTTAAACCGTGTGATTTGTTTGTTACTTAAAATATATTTTCTAATATAAAAATATTGAAAAATTAATCACCATATATTGTTCTATGTGCTGTGCTTTAAGTAATTTTCATAAAAGATGAAACCTTTTGCCAGAAAAATATGAATCATTTCACACTGTAAAGTAAATGTTTTATGCATCAATAAAAGTGTGCCGCAATTGACTTAAAATTAGAAATTCTAATTGAGAAACATCCATTAAGATGTAAAAACTTTTATATATCGTTGTATAATTTTTCTGGATGCCATGCATATACAAATCCATTAATTATTTTATTACACTGTTAAAATATTAATGATGCAATTCCAATCATTTGTCGCTGCTTTATTATTCTGATTTAAGTCACGCATGCTAACACAGAGCAAATTATATAACAATAGACGGGACAAAGGTTATCAGGAATGTTGATTACATGCAATAAACGGCTTAACTATCATGAGCCCAATTACATGATCATGCGTAATTTGTGTGTTCAGGTTAATGAAAAGCAAATACCGTACAAGGTTGTTTCACGTTCAGTCACACATAATTCGTTAGTAGATTTCTAACGAATTGCACAGATCAGGTTTATGAAAAATAATTCAGTCACACATTATTAATAAATATAATGAATTATTTATTCTTAATAAGCTATTAAAAAGTGTAAATTTATCTAAACGTTTTCGCATTTCAATTCACTGTAATTTTCCTCAGGCAAATGTTTTTAATTGAAAAATTTGAAATTGTTGTAGGATAAGCCAGTAACATTCACTAACATTTCTGCAAAAGCAAAAATCTGGTAAAGAAATGTGCTTTAGAGCCGCATCTACGTTTTATCAGTTATATGTCTATTACAATACATAAATATTAACTTTAACCAATGTTAATAGTTCATTATTAATTGTGTGGTGAATACGTTAACTATATATGTAGACCAGAATATATAGAATATATATCACATTCTAGTATTGGGATTAATAATTGTAAAACAGTTTATAGAAACCTTATATTTATTTTTGTCAAATTAGATTTTGAATTACAGACACAAGGTCTTTAAAAGATACATTTCACGAAATATATAAACACACATATATATATATTGTGAGTGTGTATATATATATATAGTGAACTTGGATATTATTATGTGAAACAGAAATCGACCCAAATCCGATCTGAAACTTGAAATGAAAGAAGACCAGTCCCATATTTTTTATGATGATGAAAAATTGGCAACTATATTGTCTGTAATATTAATTTTATCCCTTATGAAAAAATCATCAGATATACTCGTTCATGCTAATGTAATATAATATATAAGATATAGGTGTCTTTTCGAATAGGTGTCTTTTCGTGTGATTAATTGAAAGAATATCTTGGTATCTCTTTTGGAAAGCTGGGTAAACCCAATCCCGAAATGCAGAAACCAAAACCTAACCCGAAAACCAAAACTGTATATTGAACCCAACCATAACCTTGACTGGAAGCAAAAAATAAAGTAAAATAAAGTATAATAATAATAATAATAATAATAATAATAATAATAATAATAATAATAATAATATAAGCCATCCCAATACGAACCCGGCTCGCAGAAATAAAACAGACCTTTGATTAATATCTGTAAATGAAGTATTTTTTGTCAAACATGTTAAAATAGTTATATATCCTAATGAGCGATATTGACAGACAGGTATAATCGTTTTTGTATTAAAATGCCTTCGTGTAGATCATCCTGCCGATACATTTTCCCGAGTCGCTTGCAAAATCCGCCGGTTCTGAGCAACTTCTGAGTACGGCTGCATGCGGTTCTTCTGATATCTTATTTTTCACAAATTGCATATCTAAATTATTTCGGTAAATTTGTGGCGTTACACAATAGATTAACTTATTATATATATTGTGTTGAAATGAAATGTATATGGCGGTGGTGGTATATGGAAATAGTTCTGTCTTTTAGAAAACTTTAGAAGTTTTTCACCGTCTGACGTAATATGTTCTTACTATTCTAGATTATTATTCTGTTCGTTATATAGCTTTTAATATTTAATGGTTCTAAGTTTCAAGACTTAATAAAATATGTCTAATTTGCAGCTTTTAAATAAAAATAAAGGAAAGCGAAAAAATGTTTTTTTTCCAGCTGGTAACATAAAATACAGGGTGCTTCAAAAATAACCGGTATATTTGAAAAATCAATAAAAACTAAACCGGCAGCGATAGAAATACACCGTTTGTTGCAATATGCTTGGGACAACAGTAAATTTTCAGGCAGACAAACTTTCGAAATTAGTTACAATTTTCAATAATAGATGGCGCTGCAGTCTTGAAAAATCTAAACCATGATATTTTCCACATTATCCACCATGCGCAGCAATAATATGGCGTAGTCTCGGAACGAAATTATCAGAAATCTTTGTAAACCTGTGATTTTTTTCTGTGGGGACACTGGAAAGACCAGGTGTACCACCACAATCCAGAAACAATTGAACAACTGAAGCAGTACATCTCTTCTGCATGTGAAGCCATCCCGCCTGACACGTTTACAAAGGTTTCTGGAAATTTCGTTCAGAGACTACGCCATATTATTGCTGCGCATGGTGGATAATGTGGAAAATATCGTGGTTTAGATTTTTCCAAAACTGCATCGCCATCTGTTGTTGAAAATTGTAACTAATTTCGAAAGTTTGTCTGCATGAAAATTTACTGTTGTCCCAAGCATATTGCAACAAACGGTGTATTTGTATCGCTGCCCGATTAGTTTTTATTGATTTTTCAAATATACCGGTCATTTTTGAAACACCCTGTATTTTTCACCGCGTTTTGCTCTGCTCTGGCCCTAGTTTAAGTTGCCCGAATTCGCCTTGTGAGATATAATGAACCGCCATATAACGAAGAGCTATTATATTTGATTTCCGAAAGTAATACATGAAGCAGACGTTTGCGATTCAGAGTTATGAAATAATCGCACAAATGCACAGTTTTCTCTCTCTCTTTGTTTGTTTGTTTGTTTGTATTTTTTGTAAATGAAATTTATGAAAAATAAAACAATGATTTGATTTAGAGTTCGATAAAAAATGATTTTTTTTTTTTTTTTTTAGCTTCAGTCATTAAAAAATATATTTTGCCAAATATGGGTGCTATACTTTGTTCTGAGCATAGTTCTCTTTCAAAATAATTCCTGTACTAGTGTCTGTGTTTTTCAATTGTTGTAAATGTTCCATTATGGTCTGTGGAAATGGATTTTCTGGAGATATTCTAGAGTTAGGTTGTGGTATTACAATGACTTTAGTCGAAAGATCTTCCTCGTAGATTTTTCATTATATTACTGTGTCGTAGTTATATATTACTTATTAAAATACGATATACAAGAAACTTGTGCAATTGGTACTCTTGAAAAGTTAAGTTAAAAAGTAAACACAGTCCAAATTACTTATATTGTTCAGTGCCTTCCTTAAAGTATTTTACAGTATCCATTTTATGAATCGATGTTTTCTCTTAATAGATGTAAACTTTTATAAAGTGTAATTATATTCAACTACAGATTGAATAATATATCTTACAAATGTAAGTAAAGGCTCAAGTCAAACAATTATAGTAACGTTTGCAACTTAAAATATAGAACATAAAATAGTCCCATTACCAATACATTCAAACCTTTGAATTAAAATATTTTATTAAACCATATTTATAAAAATTCTCCTTATATGATAAATTTCCAGCATGACCCTGTAATAAAAATTTCATTTACACGGAAAATTCTCATAAAAAGATACGTCCATATTTTATCAAATGCAGTTTGATTTGGCATCAAATATTTTGTATGTCTGTACTGGAGATGGGGTCAAATCAGAGAGAAAAATTCATAGTTAAAAATATATAAATATATATGCTAAATATATCATAAATTTAAATACGGTTATCCCATCAAAAACATGTGAAAAATGTTAAAAATGTAACCAAATCTCGTGGCTCTTTTACCGTAAAAAATTCTGAAATCACATAGAGCCATGTTTAGCTCTCTTATTAACTGTGAAATTTTCATTCACAAATCAACCCTAGTCTCTACATCTTTACTTAATGATTATTTTGCGGATTGGCAATTACGCAGCATGAGAATTAGGCGGCTGTTTATAATTAGCCTTAATCAAATAATCTCATGCCATTCCATAACATAGTAAGATGTAATAACTGCCCTGTGCTACGTAATTGCCAAGTCACAAAATAAACTAAAGAGACTAGGATTGAATTGTGAATTAAATTTTCAAAATTATAAGAGAGCTAAACTTGGCCCTACATGATCTCAGAATATTTTACAGTAAAAGAGTGACGAGACTTGGCTACATTTTTTACATGTGATGTTTTTGATGGGATTTCTCTTCTTTTTTGTAAGTAATCCTTCTTTTCTTGAATTTGGGATCGTTTTGGACATCATCTACTGGTTTTTGTCAAGCCCACTCCCTGTTCTTATTATTTGAAGGTACCAAAAATTTGGAGCTTCAGTTCCGTTTGCAATCCTTGGCAAACACTAAGTTATGGGGGGGGGGGGGCGCCAGAAATATTCTCAGTTGCTTCCAGGAAAGGTGCTTTCGATCTCACAGCCCCAAATACTTGATATTTGGTATAAAAGTAGTGTTTAGGATACATAAGAAGAAAAATTTTAAAATTCTGGAAATTTCCAACAAATCGAACTTTTTTCGATTTTCCGATTTTATTTTCTAATTTTTCGATTCTTTGTTTCGCAATTTCCGATTTTTTTAATTTTTCCCTTTTTTGTATCCTAAATACTACACTTATGCCAAATTTCAAGTTTCTAGGGTACAAAATCAAATTTTTTTCAATTTTTTTTTTTTTAATTTTCGACTTTTTGATTTTATTTTCGAATTTTCCGAATTTTTAATTTTTTTCTTTTTTTAATCCTAAACACTACCTTGAAGCAAAATTTCATGTTTCTAAGACTAAGAGATAGAATTATTTCCGATTCTTTGATTTATTTTTATTTTTTCGAATTTTTGAATTTTTTATTCGAGTTTTCCGGATTTTTTAATTTTTCTTTTTGTATCCTAAACACTACCTTTATGAAAAATTCCGAGTTTCTAAGGCCACGGGATGTACATTACCTTAACTTTTTGATGATGGGTGAGTGAGTGCCATAAAATTTAAACTTTGAGTTCATATACAGGGTGTCCGAAAGTCTGGAAACGGTCGAATAACTCGAGATATATACATCGGATTGAAAAACGAAAAAAGGCATGTTCAATGTTTTTGAAAAATCTATTTAGGGGTATGAAAGTTGCCACCTGAAACTCTGCCCCCTGGCGCGATAGGGCGCAAATTTGAAATCTTAAATGATAACCCCCATATTTTATTGCAGATTCGGATTCTACGGTAAAAAAATACGTAACTTTTGGATTGAACATTTTCTTCGGAAAATCGTAGATGCCGCTGTAATCGAGTAATATGCAGTGACAACCGTTTCCATTGAAAATACTGAACATGCATTTTTCCATTTTTCAATCCGATGTATATTTCTCGAGTTATTCGACCGTTTTCAGACTTTTCAATGCAAATGATTCTCACTGCATTTTACTCGACCACAGCGCCATCTACGATTTTCCGAAGAAAATGTTCAATACAAAAGTTACGTATTTTTCCCGTTGAATCCGAATCTGCAATAAAAAAAAGGGGGGGGGGGTTATCATTTAATAGTCCAAAGTTGCCCCCCTTTCCCCTCGAGTTATTCGAACGTTTCCAGACATTGCAATGGTAACGATTTTCACAGCATTGCGCTCGATTACATCGCCATCTACAATGTTTCGAAGAAAATCTTCAATACAAAAGTTGCGTATTTTTTCCCATAGAATCCGAATCGGCAATAAAAAATGGGGGTTATGATTTAAGATGTCAAAGTTGCTCCCTTTTCCCCCCGGCGGGGGGGCAATTTTCATATCCCTAAATAGATTTTTCAAAAAATATTGAACATGCATTTTGCCGTTTTTCAATCCGATGTATATTTCTCGAGTTTTTTGACCGTTTCCAGATTTTTCGGACACCCTGTATATATTTATATTTTTTTCAGCAATTGCTTTCAGCGTCCTTTCTTCATAATACTGTTTTCCAATTTTCCAATTTGTATGCATATTCAAATGCACCTAAGTATAGTTAGGTTAGCTTAATTTTACTGCATAATGAAGTAGATTATGTTCCAATAATGTTATAATAGTTATTGATAATTTTCTTAAAGCTATGTATATGAATAAATCATTACTTGTTGCCTTCAAATAAGACCATGAAATCCGAACTAACTAATGGAATGCCTTCCATTTCTAAATTAATCGTCGCAGAGCTTTGTCGATGTAATTCGAAGTAAAAGACTTTACACGGGGTATATTGTACTGGTTCATTTTATGCCTCAAGAGAAAGCTTGATAAAGTTGTATGTACAAACAGCATGATTCCTCTCATATCCATGTAATTAAATTGTTGGAATGATATGTACCAGAGATAAGCAAACCTACTATTCCATGTTAAACTATTACTGCAATAAAGGTATCATAGGATATAACAGATAACTGGGATGTAGGATATTAGACACACTTAATTTCATATACCAAAGCATGGAAATTTACAGAAACTGATTATTTGTTTGGGAAAACAAATTATAAATGATGGTTATACGAATAGAATTATTACATTTAAATTGAAACAGAATTTTATTCAGCGTTTTCGATTGTGCAATTTTTATTTCGATATCTAGTATTATTTCTGAAAAGTAATATTTGCTTTGTTTAATTAAAGGTTAAATAAAGCTAATATTACTATACGGAAATAGTAATAGATTTTTAAATAAAAAATCTCAGTTGGTAACACTGGCTAGGTTTAACACTGTTAATTTAATATTTTAAATATTTCTTTGCACATTAAGAATAATTTTTGGTATTAGCATCATTCATATCTGTCACATCATATTGGTCTATATTTTGTTTCATTTTAATCATAATACGTTATTCTACATATCTACATAATGTACTGTCTTGCATGATTAAGATACAGGTATAAGTTATGTTTAATACTATATAAAAAGTCAAACTACATGCATGTGTGATATGCAGGCTGCTCTGAATACAATAAACTCTTTTGTAAGAATTTTTCCAATGCACTTACTATATTTAAACGATGCGGTATCCAAACAATACGCAAAATATTGATTTTTCTATTATTATTGACATACTTCGAAATTTATGTTACGTTGAATCGATATTTCGTAGCTGTAAGTAGCAATTTAGAAATTATGTTTTTACTTCACAGTGATATATAATTAAATAATCCATACTATTCTTTGAAATGAGAATAAGGCGGTTATTAAATTTTTTTGCATGCAGTTATTTTAAATGGAGATTAAGTGATGAATTTTACTTGTAACTTCGTTTGTTGTTTTTTATTAATTTCAGTGTGTATGCAATATGTAAAATTAACATTATGTTTGTTAATTTTTGTAGGATTTGATATGCATCAAATCCTGCGACTTTTTTTGTAAACATGATAGATATTTGTTTTTCAAAGTACATTTAATGAAATCATGGGAGGATTTCTGTAGTTAAATAAACAAATGAATATTATATAAAGGAAATTTAATATTTTCTTCATTCTACATTCTGAGGTATGTTAGACTTTAACAAACTTACATATAGCATATAACCGGGAGGATCTAAAAATCCATTTTCAGTTTTGATAACATATTTACGGAAATGTAAATATAAAAAAAATTAACAGACATTAGCACGAATATTTTTATTGATTTTTTTTAACATGATAAATATGTATTGTAATAATTTTTCTCTTAAAGAATGTAATTGTAATGTTACACAGATACATAGTGCATCGAATAATTCCATTATAAAACTAACAAATCTTTCAAGCTTGATAACTTTATATGAGGTTATGATGAAAAGAAGCCATCAGAGAACCGTGAATAACATATTTTTCTATTTTATTACATATAAGCTGAAACAAATACATGAAACAAATACAATTACATATAAGCTTTGGAAACAAAACAATAGATGACATAACTATTTTCTTTTCGAATATTCAGTTTAAAAATTCGCTTTTGACAAATTTGCTTCGGTTCTACTTGAGATAAAACTTTCTCACAAAATTTCTGCTCTTGGAGCTATTCGAGGAAAGAAGCAAAAATAGTGCATTTCTTACTATATTGATTTAATGTATACAAAGATAAACTTATGATAAAACTCTACTTAGTAACTAATAATATGTATATTTATTTATTTATTTTAAACATCCTATGCTGTTTATTTTGTAATTTTGTAATAATTGTAAAATCAAATTAAAAAGTTAGAATTATTTGTTTTTAATAATCCATTTTAAATATATTTTAAAAGTAAAATATTTTTTCACCCACTTAAGAATAATTCATGCATGAAAGGTTGTACATGGTTAAAAGTAGGTGTGTCACCTTACAAAATTAAATTAATAATAATTCTTACTTGAAATATATCTTTTATCATTCTCAAAAATTGGTTAATTTAAGAAATATATTTTTTAAAGCAATATTATATTTTCATAGCACAAGCAATCGAAATTGACTTTACCCGTTTTTAGCATTGTAACCAAATATTTTATGTCTTATTCATAAACTTATGACAACGATCGAAGAAAGATGGGTAAATTTATGAATCACTGAAAACTATATTTATAACTCGAAGGAAAAGACTTTACAATGGATATCTTGTACAGGTTCATTTTATGATTCTGAGAAAAGGTAAATAAAATTTTATGTGCAACCAGCATGGTTCCTCTCATATCATGTAATTAAATTGTTTGAATGATATGTACCAGAGATAAGTAAAAGTACTTATCCATGTTAAACTGTTACTGCCATAAAGGTATCGTAGGGTATAACAGATAATTAGCTCGATATTAGACAGACTTAATTTCAAATTTCAAAGCATGGAAATTTAGAGAAACATGTTTTATTCAGGAAAACAAATTACATACGATGGATATACGAATGGAATTATTACATCTAAATTGAAACAGAGTTAGATTCAGTTTTGGATGATTTTTTTTTTTTTTTTTTTTTTTTTTTTTTGATTTCTTTAGATATCACCATTATTCCCTCAAAGTAATATGTGCCTTATTTAATGAAAGGATTGGGGAAATATTACTATACCTTGTAATAATGTATCTGAAGGTTAAATTATGGCAAATCATTACTTCAAAACTAATAATAATATTTTTTTATTAATTCTAAAATTCCTATGAAGTTCATTTTATAATTTTGTAATAATTATAAAATATCTAACTTGAGCATTATTTGCTCTTAATAAGCCATATAAAATATATTTTAAGAGCAAAATACTTTGTTCATCCATTAAAACAATACTTGCATGAAAAGTTTAAAAGTACGTGGTAAAAAGTAGATGCCTCATCTTAAAAATTTAAAATAATAATAATTCTTACATAAAATAATTCTTTTTTTAATCTCAAAAACTGGTTATTTAAAAAAATATTTTCTAAACAATATTAGATTTTTATAGCTTGCAATCAAAATTAACCTTGCCAGTTTTTAGCATTAGAACCAAATATTTTACATCTTATCCATAAACTAAAGATAACAATCGAAGAAAAAAAACGAGTGAATTCATGAATCACTCGAAATTGTTCATAACTCGACACATTTTCTTCAATTTTTTTCATCAATCATTCTAAATTTGCGAAATCTTTCTTCAATTAAATGCGCGTTGAAAGACAATGCAGTCTGTTGATAAATGATCTTTATCTAAAAATCAGACATTTAGTAAATTAGGAAAAGAAGCCCTTCAAATAAATCACGCTCAAACTAATTTGAAAATTATAAATGAGAGATTTAAAAGTTATCACTTTTTCGAGCTATAAAAAAATATATCAGGAACAAGCAACAAAACTCTGTACTCTTTAATATAATCGTGAAAGTAAATAAAAATGAACATGACAGATAAGAAACAAATAATATAAAAAAAAAATTAAGTCAATTCCTACTTTTTAATCATAAATATATAAAATAAAACCGTACAGCATTAATGTTCCACGTTATCTTTATTGAACATTATTTTATAATCGTCGTTGCGGTATTTTATTTTTTGTTGGCATGACTAATTTGAGATAAATCTTTTATTTCATTTATGAAAACAATGGGAGAAATATTTTTCTCCCATATAAAAATTAAAACTAATTAATTAAACTTAATTAATGAATTAATATTTGAAAAAACTGTATTAACATCAATTGTCATCCAGTACAAGTTTAAAAATATTTATTTGAACTTGAATGGATAAATAGAAAATATTTTATTAACGATTGAAAATTCCAACAAGATATATATATAGAGAGTGTAAGCTAATAGTAGGAATTTAAAAATAGTACATATGTAAGTATAATTCTTGTCGTAAATTTTGTTATTAGAATATTTGTTTTGTCAATAATAATAATAATAACAAAACAACCCATTTACATTAAATTTCTTTCTACAGTCTCTTTGCTTTTTTTATTTCAAAGAAGAATATACATTTTTTTAAAATAAATTATTATATTATGTCAAATATAAAAACAAACAAAAATGAAAAATATCTTCTATATGCTGGTTAAACACAAATATCTTCATAAAGATTACTCAAATATTTGTATCAACAAAGTAATTTGGGGTTAAAATGTCTTCTTTGAAAATGCTTTTGGAACTTTGAGAAGGTACTGTTTCAATCAGACATATATTTGTTTCAGATTCTCTATAATATTCAGTTTACAAATACCCATTTTTTCAGTTAATGATATACAATTTCAATAATAAATATATGAATCTTTATACATTATTATATATTTTTTAAATATTTTGTAGTTTTTACTCTATTTATGAATATATTTCTATAATTTGTAGCAGATTTCCGAGTTTGTAATGCGTTATTACCAGGATATTGTGAATTGATGTGTATAAGGAAAAAAGGTTAATTTATTTGTTAAAATTTAGCTAACTTCTCTTACTTTGACATTTTTTTTTTTAGTTTTTCTGCTTGAAAACGAGAAATTTACTCACACAGTTGCGACAATTCATGAAATCTGCAGCTATTACTTTTTAAGCAACTAAGAATCGAATACCGAATTTCATACTTTCGTAAATTAGATGTATCTTGAACTGCTGCATTCCGAAAGTTGGTTTAAAATGACAGTTTTAGGGACACTTTCGGAAAATAATTTTGCATACATAGAAAAATTGAAACAGATATTCGATTTCTTATTGTTGGATTAGAAATAGATGAAAATTTTGTGCATTTACGAATGAAAATGTTTTTGTGAATTTGTCAGAAAGTTGTCAGTTTCGATTTTAGAACAGCCTCTCATTTATTAATAAAGCATCAAATCATAATAAATACACTATATGCATCTTTTATTTCATCACATAATATGACTTTATAAATTAAATTGAAGTTTCTGTAGAATTATATCAGAAAACATCATTTATTAAAGAGTCTGTGCTCAAAGGGTCTTACTCAAGGTCTGTAACGACAAAAGTAAGCTACGCCGCAGGCGCCCTGAGGGAGCGCCCTGCGCGTCAGACGACCACCGAACCCAAGTCCTGGAGGACTTATACCGCGCCAGCAGGTTTTTCTCCCTGCGGCGCTTCGGACGGTCAGAGGACCGTCAACTACCGACCCTCTAACCTTGAACCCACGTGTCGACGACGTAGGCGGTTGCGATACGCAGTGAACCACTGGGAGTCACCACGAGACACTTGGAGACGGGCCGGCGTCCCTCAACAGCTTCGGAGCTGGAAACCCAAAAGGGAACCAGGCCCTAGGCCTTAAGTCGGGATGTTCCAACCCGAACTTGCTTTACCACAACTCAAGGGGTGTGAAAACCTACAGAGGTAGTCACGGTTCCCTCTCGTAGTGGACCGTCTGTAATGATAAATAAACTGCTTTCGCATAAAACTTTAAATATATACTTGATAAAAAAAAAAGAAAAAATCACGAGATCCGTACGGCGCCATTATTATATTTGTTAAAGCATAATGACATTTGATGGCGCCCTGCTGACTCGTGATATTTGTTTATCAAATGCATATTTAAAATTTTATGCGTAATAATTTTATTTCTCATTACATAGCTTGATAATGTCACCGCTATTGTGTATAATCACCTTTAGAATATGTATTTTATTTTAATTGAAATTTCTAATCGAATTTTAATGTAATCTTTCATTGATGAAACATAGGACGTTCAATTTACACATACAAATGCTTGTTAAGACACAATTATAGTTGTTAATTTGATAGATATTCTTGATCAAAACACTGGAACGTAATCTAAATTGCTAAGATACACCCTAAAAGCGTATTAATTCGTGTTGTATTAGAAGCTGTTAAAGCTAATTAACATTAAATTCTTAACCGATGTGTCAAGCAAGCTTCATTTGCGTAATTCTGGTTTTATTATAAAATGAAATATTGCGTTTAAATAACAGAGTATTCTATACGTAATATTTTTAAAGATAATAAAAGTCAAATCTATTTTTAACTTTTCTTCGTTTTTTGGTTATTTAAAATACAAATAATGTCACACATTGTCTTTTTCATAATTTTAGTTTAGTTCTTATGTCTTATTTTAATTTTTATGTCTGTCATTTTTACGTATTATTTTTTTCTTAGTTCTGTTTTAATGGAGTTTTAATTCTCCATTTAATAGTTAGAATGGCTTGTTTATGAAATGGAGGAACGTATCCTGCAAACAGTTTTGAAATATCTGGAGAAAAGGAGACTATAAAAGCATGTAACACAGAAATGTGCATGTGTAGCCATTTACGCCCAACAACAATTTTTTGCACCTATCTAAATTTACATGTATAAATAACTGATAGGTAGTATTATTTTGGAAGAAAAAGGCTCTCAATTTTTATATTTTTCTTCTTAAAGTAATGTTACAAAACATTTTTTTTAAAAACCACTCACACTAAAAATACAATATTTTTTTGGTATTTATTCATTCTTTTTATCCTTGGTGGAAAAGAAACTTTGTTAGCTTTTGCGCTTTTTGCACTTTTACACTTTTTGCACCCTTTGTTGCTTTTTGTTTTCGTAAATATACAGTTATATCCATTCACGAACTATAAATGCATTATTGTGCATGTTTATACAATATGCAAGTTACGAACATCTTAAATAAATAAAAATATGGATAAATTCAGTGTGTATATGTTGGTTGTGCGCTTGTAAATATTGTTAAATAATTCAAATACGCCTATGACAGTAAAGAGATTGACGGCCTTCGGTGTAAGATATGCGGGTAACCCCTTAAGGAGGTTCTAAAATCTTCTGCTCAGCAATGCGGAACTTTCTGACACGTTTTCGGAATCATTTTTAAACGCAAAGCCATAAAATTGTCAGACCTGACTATTGTAGTTCTTTGGAATCGAAATGAGTTTTCCATTTTTTGATAAGTATATTGCTTATCTAGTTATAAGCGATTTTTGTCACGTGACGACCATTTTTTCTCCTGTCGCGGTGTTGCCTGAGGAAATTCTGTTCAAAACCACAATTTTGACAGTATTGTCTGAAAGATCTTTTGCGTCTACCAAAAAATGGGAAACATCTTTCGATTACATAGTTTCTGAATAACAACACCTGTCAATTTCATGCGTTTCCGAACCAAAAGGAATTTAAAAATGTGCCTGAAAGTAGCCTCTTTGGATATGAAAACAGCCTTAAGTTGAGAATGGATTTCTTCTAAATAACTTTAACAAGAGTTCAATTATAGTTTTTCACTTGTATCGAATGTCTTAAAATTTTTAAAATGACTGCGTTGGGTGATTTAGTTTACACAGTGAAAAGTCCTATGAGAAACGGTGATTGGTTAACTCTTATGTTTAATAAATTGGTTATTTATTAAGAATAGTTAGGACTAGAGATCTTTATAATATGCGCGTACACTTTAATGAAAAGGATATCAGTTACAAGACTTAAAGTAGAAGATTATATAAAAAATCGTACACATACAGTATGTTTCATTTAATATATCGTGTCTGTAGCACTTTTATCCAATAAAGCGATGCAAATGTCAATACCAGTGTAGTTACCGAATAATTTAACGCCATCTAAGAACAAAGAAGTGCAACAAAATTTACAAAAGTAATCAGTAATGTTGTTATATGAAAATGGTATACATGAATACTTAAATAAACCACTTACAATAAAGTTATTTATTTTGTTGTTTGTTTTTGCGTTCCATACACTTACGTTTCTAATTATTACATTGGAAATACAATTTTATAATGTTTTTTACAATAAGACAATACACAATAGCGAAAGCAGTGTGATAGAATGTTCTATTTCTAGCAATTTGTAAGAAACAATTTTACAATTAATTCTCACAAAAAATTGCAATATAAAACTTATTAATGATCTAAATTATGGGCTGTACATTTATGTATTTTAGTAACAGAAAACGGAGCGTGATGAAAATCTTTCACATACAATGCGAAACACAGCGATTTTATTTTTATTCGAGTACAAAATATATGTAAACTAGCCCTATTACAAATTTAAATAAAAAGGAAAATGCAATTTTAAATAAACATTAAATGCACAAATTTGATCTTTAACTATACATTTAAAAATAAACTCATTAAAAATACCTTCCATTTTCTTAATTTGAAACAAACTATTATTACGTAAAGAAAATTATCCACTTTACTAATTTATATTTTCCGTTATTTAATTTTTATTTTTTGTTTACAATTGTTTTGCACTTTGACATTTCAGTTTTTTTTTAAATATAATGAATGTGCTGTTTTACAGTAGTTTACAAAAGTAAATACATTTTAAAAATATTCAATAAAATATGAATAAATAATACAATTTAACTTTTATTCAAATATCATATATCAAAGAACATTATTGCAGCTAACTTTTGGATAGCATTTAAGATTAACTTATTAACGTTTTTGTATTATTTTGTAAAAAAAACTATATTGTATGTATTTTTTAAGAAGAAATGCGAATATTTTAAACGACGCTTAACATTTTAAAATTTGAAATATAGATTAATTTTTCTTTTTTCAAAAAAGCGGTAATTTTTTGCAGTGTAGAAGTTTCCGTTGTAAATATCTTTTTATTTTAAAAAGCAATATTTCTTTTACTCCTTGCGTCATACTTAAATTTCATCTAAGCAAAACATTTCCTGCAATTTGACTTTCACTTTAAATTTTTTGTTAACAATTTCAATGATTTCAGTATTTCATATTTTTATTTTGACATAGAGGCAATTTTTTTTTTAACTCAACGAACTTGACTAAATTATTTAGTGTTTTTTCTACGGTTATATTGTTCATTTCAAAATTTCTGCTTATTTAAATAATTTGAAATGAAACTAAAAATAATGTCTTTTTAGAAACGCTCTTTTATAAGCATTTAATGTTTATCTTAAAAACCACGGTTGATTTCCTGTCTGCAATTCATGCAGTTCCAAAACAATTCCTTTACCATACGTTACTATGGCCTGGGTCCCGTTTGTTGAAAATCCGCCACTTTGATTTACGCTTGTTAAAAAGCTCGAACTACCATTTTTTTTTTAACATAATAACTTTTACTTTGTTTCTATTTTAATATATGGCAACAGGAAAGAAAAAAAAATATCAATTATTTATTTGTTATTATTTATTACTAAATTGTTTTTCCGACGTATAACTATAATTTAATTAATATTAAACTATTAAATGATAAAATAGTATTTTTTAAAATTATTACACTCTTAATTTTTTATTTACATTTTCTACTTTTTAATATTTAAAATATATCGTTGTCACTGTTTCACAGCCAGTTTGCGTGTTTTGGCGAGAGTGGCTTGTTGCATAATTAACTTCATTGTTTTTATAACTCGGAAACAGTTATAACCATAAAGAAGATTTGGCGATTTAGCACCTGCGGCCGGCAAAAAGGAAAATACTTGAAAATTAATTAATTATTGCTAATTTAGTTCTAAAAATATTAAAATATTACATTGTCAACGGAAACACATCTATATACATATTTTTTATAATTCCAGAATATGAGGAAGTCAGTGAAACATCGATTACAAAATTTCATCTTTAAGTAGAAAAAGCAAGCTAAGTAAAATAAATTACTATAAAATTGAAATGAACTTAATAATTTTAAATAATTAACTAAATTTGTTCGCAAAAAAATAAATTTCGACAAAAAGAAGACAAAAGGCTTGCTTTTTAAAAGTGAATTCTTATCCTAAAACGCTTTTTAATGAATTTCATAATATCTTTTCAAATGTTAGTTATTGTACATTGACATTTATCATAGGTCATTTCATTTCTTAAACTTATATATTGAACAACGAAGGTGGTGAAATCGTTTTAAATAAATTAATTTTTTTACGAACATTATGAGCGTTTAGACAGACTTGCTTGAAGAGTTTTGGAGGCATATAAGGATATTGTGTTTTATTGACAGAGGAAATAGAGATCTTATATGACTTGTTAATTCGGAAGGATGAAATATCGATGGTTGAGCAGAGAGTAACAAGAAGGGGAAAAGAGAATTAACCATGGATTTTATTTTGCACGTCCTTTGAGCATAAAACAAATAACAAATAAATGAAATAAAAATGATGCAGCGAGGAACTGTCATTTGATATTTATTTAGATACTTTAATGGAATAGAAATAAAAATGCCAGCGCGATGAAAAAACAATTAAACATAAAAATTAGAGTGAAGTTGTGCAAGTATGCACTATTTTATTTCAGCGGCATGTGCGTAGTATACATAGAAAATTATTGCAGAGTGGCATACAGAGCTGTTATTTGTGGAACTGTTACTGGTCAGAGTATGTAAGCGACTACTGGTCAAAACTCCACCTATTGCATTGACTGCATTAGAAAACGTTTTCTAATTTGCTTTTTTAATAGCTCTTTTAATAATTTCGCAGATCAGGAGGTCTGCCTCAGCTGACCTCCTGATCAGATGAGACAGATCAGGAGCCTCAGCTGACGTTGAGACTCCTGATCTGCAGATTTACTAGTTTAATATAATAAAGAATAAACGTTTCTTTGTAAGAGGTAATCTCTAAAACTTCCGAACCAATTTCAAAAATAAAAGTTATAAAATGATGGTGGCAGTCTCTCTGCTCCAACAGAGATTCCTTTTATGTCGGATCCACTATACCTTAGGTCTTGCAGGAGCAATAAAAACTCAAAATTTATAATTTCCTTGATACTGTTGGGGCAGAAACTTGAAATTTCGCATGGTGCTTACTTTTGAAAAGTAAAAGCTCGCTAAGTACGATTTCTTAAAAATTCGAAATTTATAAGAGAAAAATAAATGAAAACGTTCTAAATTACGAAGTCTTCGGAATTTTTGGAATAGAAACTTGAAATTTGACATGATACTTCCTTTTAAGAAGTAAGTACTCACTAATAACATAATTAAACAAGAAAGAAAAATCATGCGTCAAGCATAGATTATGTAACACATTCCAACGCTTCCAAAATAATTTTACAAATCATTACCGTTTAATAAGCTGAAAGATAACATCTAAGTAAACAATTTGGAAAACGCATAACATATTTAAAAACATAATTTCAGGAATTTCCAACATATACAATATTCGAAAAAATATCCGAATACTTTTATTCAGCCCTGTATATGATCTGTTGATTTGTATATATACTACATAGGACGCTAAATTTTAGTTTAGTTGGGAAACGCGTAGCACAGTTTAAAATTCTCCTACTGGAGTTTCTGTCAATAAACGGGAATGTGTTCGCGAACTTTTGTGCTGCCCTGTATATGAAATACAGAATTTATACACACCAAGTAATCGACAAAAAGTGAGTTAAATTTAAAATCGCGCTCAGCAACTTAAAACGCACTTCCAGGAATTATTGTTAACAGACAGTAGATAATTATTTTGTGTGTCCCTGTAAATGAACGATGACTGCTATACACACAATATTCTGTAGTAAGCCTATTGTAATGCACCTTAGTGATATATATAAATTTCAATGCGTTTGAAATAGTGATACATTATTTAATTAAACCGCCAAGGATTTTTTCCATAGACGTAATGTAACGGAATTCTTTTGACTGTCCCTGTAAAGTAACTATAAGTGCTATGCACACATATTCCATATTAAGCTTCTTGTAATGCACCTTAGTGATATATATCAATTACAATGTATTTGAAATTGTGTAACATCATTAAAATAAACCGCAAATGATTTTTCCCCATAGACCGTAATGTAACGGAAATATTTTGAGTGTCCCTGTAAAAAAAACTATAAGCGCTACACACTTCAGTTGAAATAGGGAACATGCTATCGATAACGACAATAACATATAAAAATTGCAGGGCAATCCGAGCATATTTACGGGAGTTACAGCACGGACAGACGGGAGACGGCCATACGGCCATACGGCAGACAAACCGAAGTCATAAACACTTTTCAACTAGGTTGGAAAGTGTTAAAAAAATCTAAATTTAATATGGTGAAATGAGCTAATAACGATCTAAAATCATAATTACTTTTTGAACTAATGAAACGATACACTAATTAATTTTTCAACAGGGCTGAAATTACGCTGTAAATTAATGCTATTAATCTAACTAATGAAATAATGTATTTCATTAATGAAACGATTTCAAGAATTATCTCGGGATAACAATGGCCACTGTCTCTGCTTAAAAAATGGTTACATTTATTCTTTATAACTGCACTCAAGAGCATGTAAGAAAAAAGCGTTCTAAAATTCCGATTTCTTTAAATCTCTTGAGACTAAAAACCTTAAAATTGACATGGGGGTTGTTTTTAGACATAAATATAAAGGTTACAGTATTTGCTTAAAAATAGCCTACATTTATTTTTTACAGCTGCACTCGAGGGGATGCAGGAGAGAAAAAGTTCTAAAATTCGGATTTTTTATAATTGGTTGAGGCTAAAAACAAGAAAATTGGCAGCATTGTTACTTCTCTTACTATGATGATTTGTTAAAATATTCGAGAATTAAAAGGATGAAATGACTAGAATTTATTATATAATCATGATCACTCTGAAGCTATGTGGGCAAGAAACTTTATATTTGATATACAGTTTACTATTAGGACGTGATGCTCGCAAATAACAGTTTTAAAAAAAATCCAATGTCAAAGGGGAAGTAAAAGTTTTACAGTTATATTTTTACTATGGTTTCTCTGAAACTGTCAGAATAGTAACTTTAAATTTGCCACACAAATAATTGCGCGCAAACAATGTTTTTTTTTTTTTTTTTTTTTTTTTTTTTTTTTTTTTTTTTAATGAAGCGAAAAGAAAATTTAATATTTTGCCATGTCAGTGTTGGATACAATTTTTCCGGGCAATGGGATAAAAATCATATCCCATTAGCTAATATGATTAATTAAAATAATAGTAATATCGATACAAGAAAGCCAACTAAGTAAGGAAGCACTTCATCTTTAGCCTTTTTCATCACAAAAAGCCGCTTAAATTTAGTAAACCGACGTTTTCCAACTTTTCATTTAATATTATTTTAATTTTTATGATGAATCAAAGTGTACTAATACCGTAAAAATGAAACATTTATTTGTTTGATAGAAAACAATCTCTGAAACTTCTGAACCTATTTTTAAAAAAATTTTACTTCACAATAGATGATAAACGAAGTTCCTAAGTAGACTACATTGTATTTCTTTTCTGAAAGGCCTTGGCTACAGATGGATTAGAATGAGGATTTTGTCATTAATTCCCCATCGTACAAGACGTATTATTATTTTTTTATATGTACACAAAAATTTAAATATGTAAGTGAAATATCAATAAATATAATACAAAAAGTCTGAATGTGTATCTTTTTTTGCAACTGAAAAAAAAAATCGTGACTTACGAAAATTTTATACCAAAGAAATAGAACCTCCTCTTAAGGCTGGAAGTTAGTAGCAGAGCAATTTTTTTTTTCATGTGCTTACAGGCAGTGTTTGGCGTAATAGAGTAGTTTTGTAATCAAATTAATAATCTAGATTAAAGTAACCGGGATTTAAAGCAATCTTCATTACTTCATAATACCTTTAATCATGGCTTTTTGTAATCATCAAACGTGATTAAAGTAATTCATTAATCAGGATTACATAGATTACAAGAATCTGAAATAAAAATTTGGGAATAACTTTTTAGTTACCCTTTCTTATAATACGGACTATAAAGGGTTTGAGCGCCTTAAAAAATCATTAAATCACTCTATTCACCAAACAATGCCTGTCGAAACGAAATATATTTGAATTTCAGGTTAAGTTCATTGAAATCTATTAAAATAAAAAAAATTATCAAATCTCATTTTCAGCTATTGTCTTTTTAAAAATTACGTTTATAATCCCAATCTTTTTCCTCGAAAAACGCATCACTCATCATCAGCTATTCCCCACACTCCTCTTAAAAAATCAGGTTGAATATGCAATTTTTTTTAATACATAACTTCTTTTAATGATTGTAAATTTTAACTTAAATATTTACGAAATATTTAAGTACATTCATTTAATACATTTCTGTGCATCAATTAATATTTTAAATATAGTTCATACATATATTTAATAGAAAGTTCATATGTAATTTATTTACAATCTCCCTTTTTCAAGAAATCCAATTTTGTTTATAAGCCCCTCCATTATTTTATTCGTATCTGAGGTTGTCAAAGGGAAAAGACAGGAGTATTTTCTCAACTTTACAGTAATCATTTATAACGTAATCATGTAACCAGGATTGCGAGTACAAATTATTAATTTATAATCACTTAAAATGATTTATTTTCTGATTATTTTTTAAATCTGTAATCATGATTAACGATTACAAAATGTAATCGTAATTTGTAATTGTTAATCCCATTACATTGTGCCCAATACAGGTTTAAATTGTTTGAGTAGGGAGTAGTTGATTTCTTAATAGTTTTCCAGTATAGGGGCATAAGCGAGATAAAGATAATGGCCTTGGCGAAAGAATGAAATTTGGCATCATATTTTCTATCAACCTATTCACTGTTCACAACATTCACTATATTCAAGCATTTTTAAAAAAAATTATTTAATATAAAGCAGTCATGTATCTATTTTTACATACAACCAGAGGTAAATTGTATATAAAAATGATAATAACAAGTACATATATAAAATTTATATATATAACAAATGTAAAATGAAATCAAATTGAACAGAAATGAGAAAAATGTGTTTGTTTGAATTTCAATATATATATATATATATATATATATGTAATAATAAAAAAATTTTCGCCCTATTTCTTTAGTTAAATTATCCCTCTCTTTTTAAAATATCTCTTAAATCTATTTTGTATTTTATTCCATAACTTAATCAAAATATTCTGTTATTTATCATTCTAAAAATCTTAATCTGTTAAAAGCTACACGTATTTATTAAAACCTTATTCTCTTAAATTGCAACACTGCCTCTAAACGCACCTGCCTAATTTCTTCTTTTGAGACATTTAATTTTTATTCTTTGGAACTTTTGTAATACCATTTTTATTTCTATTTAATTCATTCGGCATCCCATGATTCCAAGCGGTTTTCGCGCCCAAAGGCCTTTTTACCTTTTTAATTTGCCGCTTCTGTTAAAGAGTTTTAATCATACGTCAGAGACACGTCTTCGTGGCCTCATTTTTTCATCCATTAGCGAGAAAGCTCCGCCTTCTTTATCCCCCTAGCGCCCTCCGAACATGGATGCGAGTGGACCAGCTTGTTCGCGCGTTTTGTACCTTTGGGCCAAATTTTGAAGTATTTATACGGTTACACTGGCTTCGGAGAGAGATATTTACACGAATTAGTGGTTGTCATCTAACTGCCGTCACTGGGGAGTCTACACTAATGCATCGGTAGTATGTTCTTCAAGCTCAGCTAATTCTTCAAGATCTTCAAATGTGTTCAGTTTTAATGAAGCGAAAGTTGGTGGAGTTGCTTTCATCTCTGTGATCACAATAAAGCCACTGCTCATCTATTAAGTTATTAAGTCTTCTTTTTAATGTTTTTGGGAAATTTCTTCTGGATTTCACTGCCTCTGCTCAATTTTTACGACTGCAAATACACTACGATTCCCGATGTGATATCTTCGAGGTTTGTCTTCATGGTGAGCGACTCGAAGTGATGCCCTGTCCGGATGTCATGACTACATTTCAACGATCTCGACTGCGGCTACCTCGATATGATTATCAGGTAATTTTAGTGGTTTCGGACTGAGATGTTCCGATTGTCTGGTGGAAAGAACGTTCAAGTCGACAGCAATAGCGATCGTCTATAATGTGCCAATTTTCGACAGGAATGTATCATATATATGTTATAAAAAAACTTATTTCCTTCGCAAAGCCTTCACATTTATTTCGTACTAGTATATAACCCCGTCAAAAATGACGGATTGTTGATCAGCGTTCCGTTTTCATAAGACTTCATAAAAAACAAACAGCATGAAGATTTTATTATTGAAAGGTTTGTATTGTAGGAAATTACTTTTTAAAAATGACAAATGATTTCTACAGATAAAAATGATGAGGATATATATATATATTTACTCAATATTAAATTTCTGAAATAGTTCAACGATTGGACAAAACATTGCAATTAAATAGGAAAAACTAATCCATGTGCGAAAGTTTTTGTAAAAAAGTGTTATGAATGAGTTTCTAAACAGCTTGACTCACCACATAACTCATTGTTTGATTACATGAACAAAATTAAATGCAAATTACGCTGTTCTATGTATTCCTTATATTTGAATTACGTTTCATAAGAAAAAAATCCCTGACGGCTCGGGCTACAGGCACAGGTAGATTTCGAAGCCGCAGACCGTGGGGCACCTGTTTATTGTGAATTGCAGAAGAAAGACCTATTTGCCATAATGTGGCATTTGAGACCACCCACTTCGAAACATACCTCTGCCTGTAGGTGGGGTAATCTAACTTCTGACATAGTCAGTATTTCCTTAATTCTTAATAATATTTATTCCTATTTAATGTCCTTTTAAAAGTAAATATCCGTATATTAATAATTATCTTATTCCAAATCTAAATCTAAAATTTTAAGTTCATTCGTAGCTTTTATCAGCTCACCAATCTACAAAATTCCGAGACGTTTTCTCATTTCGAATGTTTTTTTAAAAAGCCATTTTCTTTTTATTATTATTATTCCATGCTCCTTTCGCGCGTTGGGTAATTTTCACTTCAAAATTGATACGCGGACCGGGAAGGAACTCTTTCCTGTTTTAGTTTCTCCCTCTCACCTCATTCGCTGGTCTGGAGGTCGCCTCTCACTCATTGGTTTGTGCGCTCGTGACGTCGTATTCTGGATCACTCCGCTGAGTGAACAAAACTGGCTCGCATCCTTCGGAGAGAAGGATTTTTGACGTGTTTGGAAGTAATAACAAATATGTATCTGGTGTTTTAGTCCCGTATAATTTTCATATCAGCTATTTAACATCCTTAAAACAATGTAGGATCCATCGTGGAGCCTGAGGGCGAAAAGTTTATACCCGTGGGAATTTTTACGGCATCGCTCTTTTTCTAAATAAAAGATTTGTCTGCAAATTGGCTGGTATTTACAGGAGAAACTCTTGTGGACTTTTTTCATTGCCTCACCTCTTCGCCGTGATTGTTAATATCGACTGCAACTTGCTATATCTTTGACGGACTGACATTTTCTCGTGGAGTATTGCATCTCGTAATGTCTCATCTTCGTCAAAACGCCACATATATATGTATATGTATAAATTCATATATAAACAAACATAAAACTTAATTAGGTTTGTTTGAAGCTATTTATATCATTTGGCATCAAATATTATTTTCTGAAGCCTAAATAACGCTTTATTCTGCCACCAAGCTCTTTAAAAACAATGTCAAAATAAGTGGAAAAGCACCCATTACTTTTTGACATTCTTGTGTCTTCATTATTCATTTTGTTTTGTTTTGTTTCTTTTTAGGTGTGTTCGTAATTATATAAATACGTAGCACCTATTGTCGTCGCTTGGTCCGTCCGTCTGTCTGTCCGTCCGTCCGCATATAATAATGCAAAAACTACCCAACCGAATGGTTTGCAATTTAAAATATATTATCTTTGCAGAATTTTGTCGAGACTTCAAATTTTATTAAAATCGAATCAAAACTTTAGGAGATATTAATAAAAATATTTATTAAGAAATTTGATTTTTTTTTAAATCGGTACTTTTTTGTTATAGGAGCTTCCGACGTTTAATCCTCTAGCGACCGAGATACCTATTTTATTACAGAAATTAATCTGCAGACGATATAATTCATTTCACAGAATTAAAAATCAGAAAATATCTGAATATTTATGTAACTAGTTATAGTAGCACCTCATTTGCCACGTTTGACGTACAATTTCCAACTTGTTAGTATTGCAATAACAGAAATTTTTTTTCAACTAAGACTACATCTTAAATAGAGTTGATATTCATCACTGTATATAAACGCGATTCAATGTGTATAAAAAAGTTTGTTGTTATCCAAAAATAAACGAAAATTAAAAAAACAGTTATTCGAAGAATATAGGCAACAACACGATGCTATTTTCAGATAAATGTATTGGAGAGTCACGGAATGTTTTCGATAACGGAAAGTGTTATCGATAAAATAGTTACATTGTGGCCGACAGTGTTGTAGCAGTTCCGAAACTGCTGCCTGTCTTCATTTAAGCATTATTTGAGAGGAATGCATCCAAAATCACGTTTATTGTTGTGAAAAGTATTGAGCCACGACAAATTAAACATTTATAATCCCAGCCGAGTTGGGAGTTGTGCTGGACCACTGTAGAGACTGCACTGATAGATCTGAATTCCATGCCTTTTCGTGCATTTATGTGAAAATGCTTTACAATAATGTCTATGCTTTTCAAATTATTAAAATTCTACATTTTTAGTTAGTTTTGGATTACCCAATATATGTTTCTTTTTCAAACAGCCAAATATTCATACAATTAACTGTGCATCAAAATAAATCCTTTTTGTGATGCTAACATTATTAGTAATCATTCGTATAAAAGGTGATACATAAAATTCCTTCTGGAATTTTACTTCATAATGCGTGAAAATATATCATTCCTGAAAATTAATAATGCTGAAACCCATTTTCTGTCACTTTCACTACTTATAGTTAATTTAAATCTATTAAAATGGAGAACGTCTATACTAATCCACAGAAAATATCTTTAAATTTCAATAATTATTAGAATTTAATCAGCGTGTTATTATGATTTACTCTGGAGGAAAATATATTGTTCGTTAATTATCCAGACAATTAAATCCTAACGAAGTTAATTATAAACTCCAGGTTCAATAGATTAATACTTATGGAATATATTGAATTATAATGCAGTAATTAACGTAGTTTATTTACAATGGAAATAAAATTGTAAGAGACCAAAACAGTAAATAAAATGTATGAATTAATAGTAGATTCTGAGTTTGTTACTAGCAAAATATCTTGGCATTCAAATGGAATTTTTATTAAAATTTTAAGATGGATTTTTGAAGATGGTTTAGAAATATTTCTATTGTACACGTCAATATTTTTTTTCATTTCGTGATGATATGTAACTAGTCGGATGTGTCAATCCCAAAACTTTCTTCTATCTCACACGGGTTTCGATTTTTTAAATATTCAAAATATTCGACGGGCTATTTTTACCAAAAACTAATCAGCACCCATTTATATCAGGGACTCACTGAATCTAAAGTTTTATTAAATTTCGAGCATTAGTTCTTGAGATAGAGATATTGCGGAAATCGCGAAAAATGCTGCATAGCAGCGCGATTTTTACCAAAAACTAATCAGCACCAATTTATATCAGGGACTAACTGAATCTAAAGTTTTATTAAATTCCGAGCATTAGTTCTCGAGATAGAGCGCCCACAAATTTTTTTTCACATACAGACAGAGTCACAGAGTCACAGACAGACATTTTCTAAAAATAGTCAAATCGTGTTCAGGACCTTCTAAAACGTATAAATCCGTCGAAAATTTTCATGAATCCAATACTTTCTTCTTGTAAAGATAGAAGAAAGTAAAAATTAACACAGTCGCGTGACAAAAAATTATTTTTCGACAAAGAACAAATAAATATACAGGTTGTACACTCTTATCGATTCCCATAGCTAAATGCTGAACCGTTACTTTTAAAAGTATACTATCAAATGCAAAAATCCTTCAAATATTGTTCTTCATTATATAGTACTAGTAAATCTACAGATAAGGAGCTTCAAAGTCAGTTCTGAAAATCATTGTTTTTTAATCTCACTTTTCATATATATTTAGCATCTTACAAGCTTTAATTGCTTTATATTGCATACCTATTTATAGGCATATAAAACACTTCGAAGGTTTTCAGAAATTAGAAGTCTTAAATTAAACACGGTTTATGCAATGATATCCTGAAATCCTTATGAACGTCTTATTCATGTAATTTTTTAGATAAAAAGTACATATCTTCATGGCGGGCTCAACCCCCCTGAACACCCCGTAATCTTATTAAATTTATATTTGTGATTTCCTATTGATTGTGTGAATGATTATAGTATATCTTGGATTTCGTTTTACACTGTGGTTTTATTGGGTTAATCAACAGTTTGGAAAATGATTTCATGCTATCCTAATACCCAAATAGCAATATTTACTTACCTTCCAACCACGAAACACCTGCATCTGACGCACAAGTTGAATAATATCTCTTGTACAAAAGCAACTTATGGAAATGCAAACTGAATCTACTATATTTCACTTATATCTATTTTAGAAATCTGCTGTTATTACAATTTTTGTTTCGGGAATACTGTTTTGCTGATCATTCTATAATATTTAGATGTAAGATCTTATCTAAGTACATCCTGATCTACTCGATGACATTAGCATACTGGAAACGTTTAAAACTATTGGATAATCATTCATAATCGTTTCCACTGCCAATTCACTAAATAGCAAACGTGATTTGGCGCTATAAAGTATTTTTTGTGATAGCTTTTTATGATCTCAATTTATAGTAATTGTGCTATTTCAGCATGTCCGGATGCGTTTTACTACGCTAATTTCTTAATGTTAACCATCTTGTTGTACGAGAGATTTAGATCATATTTTAAAAATAATATTAATTTTCAACCACGAAGCATCCACATCTCTTCCAGAAAATGAATAATATCTAATGTAAGAAATATATTTATACAAATGTAAACTCATACTACAAGACTTGAATCCAAATTACACGTTCAAAGATTTTGTAATTTTCGTGTGGAAAAATGTTTTGGTAATCATTCTATAGTAGTTAAAAGGTAACTTGTATCAAAATAAATTCTCATTTATTTTGATACAACTACTAAATCCCCCAAAAATATTTTATTATGCCAACAAAATACTGCAGCAAAATTGTGAGAGTTATTTGAATTTTATTATTTTGATCTTCTTTGAAATATAGTTAATAGGTTACGGTTAAATTAAAGAGGAAAATAAAAATAAATACATTTTAAAATTTGTAAAAACTGATAAAATAAAATGTATTATATTATTCTAACAGATGTATAAAATTACACCAGAAATTATACAACTAATTTAAAAAATCTGACAAACGTGTTAACAAAATTTCAAATTAATTTGAATAATTTAAGATCTGACTTGTTAAATTTTAGCCTACATAACTTACCATGTAAATGCATTAATCAAATGCGCCATTTTATTTTCAACGAATGGAAAATTTCAAAATCGTCTGAATTCCCATAGGAAAGCATTATGACCTAAAAAGAAATGTTCTATATTTTTCAAAGGAATGAACCAAACGTAACTAAAAACTATACAGCTAATTCCGTGTACCTCACCAACATACCTACCAAAAATCAACATAAGCGGATCATTTTTGCGGCAGTTATCGCGGAACAGACAGACAAACAGACGGAAACCAAAATCTTTTCGGGTGTCCACAGTGATCCTCAACGGATGTTTCGGCAATTAAAAGCCATTTACTACAAAATAGTTCTTTTTGTAAAAATTACGAATACTAGTAAATCTACAGATCAGGAGCCTCAACGTCAGCTCTGAAAGTCAATGTTTTTTTAATCTCACTTTTCATAATATTTAACATCTTACAATCCGCAAATTAATTTTTTTTTAAATTACTACATACATATTTATACGCTTTTAAAATAATTTGAAGGTTTAAGAAATTAGAAACGTTTAATTAAACACGGTTTATGCAATAATATTCTGACATTCTTATGAACTTCTTATTCTATGTTTTAGATTAAAAAAATACATTTCTTCAGGGGTGCAGAGCCCCCCTGAACCCCCTCCCCTAATCTTAACAAATTTATATTCGTGATTTACTATTGATTGTGTGAAAGATTCTAGTATATCTTGGGTTTCGTTCTACACTGTGGTTTTATTAGAATAAGCAAAAATTTCGAAAGTAATTTCATGTTATCCTAATGCCTAAATAGCAATATTTACTTACCTGCCAACCACGAAACACTGGCATCTGATAAATAGGTTGAATAATATCTCGTGTACAAAAGCAACTTATGGAAATGTAAACTGAATCTTTTCACTTATATCTATTTCAGAAATCTAGTGCTATTGCAACTTTTGTTTCGAAAAACAGTTTTGATGGTCATTCTATAATATTTACTTGACCTAAGTACATCCTGATCTAATTCGATGGCAATAGCATACTAAAATCTCCCCAAAATAGGCTTATTTGGAAACTTTTAAACCTATTGTGTAATCATTCATAATCGTGCCCACTGCCAATTCACTAAATAGCAACCGTGGTTTGGCGCTATAAAGTATTTTTTGTGATAACTTTGTATGATATCAGTTTCCAGTAATAGTGCTATTTCAGGCTGTATGGATGCGTTTTACTAAGCTAATTTCTTTAGATTAACCATCTCGTTGTTCGAGATATTATATTCTATTTTAAAAGTAATACTAATTTTGAACTACGAAAAATCCATATCTCTTCCAGAAAATGAATATCTCATGTAAAAATGTTTCGGTTATCATTCTATATTAGTTAAAAGGTAACTTGTTTCAAAATAAATTCTCACTTATTTCAACAAAATATTAAAATCACTCAAAACTATTTTATTTTGCGAATAAAGTATTGTAGCAAAATAGCTTGAGTTATTTGAATTTTATTATTTTGATATTCTTTAAAATGTAGTTGCTAGGTTACGATTAAATTAAAGAGGAAAATAAAAATAAATACATTTTAAAATTTGCAAAAAATGATAGAATAAAATGTATTATATTATTAAAACAGATATATAAAATTGCACCAAACATTGTACACCTAATTTAAAAAATCTGACGAATGTATTAACAAATTTTCAAATTAATTTGAATAATTTAAACCTGACTTGATAAATTTTAGCCTTCATAACTTACACATTAAATACATTAATCAAATGCGCCATTTTATTTCAATGGATGAAAATTTTCAAAATCGTCTGAATTCCCATAGGAAAGCATTATGACCTAAAATGAAATGTTTTATATTTTCGGAACGAATGAACCAAACGTAACTTAAAACTATACAGCTAATTCCGGGTATCTCACCAACATACCTACCAAAAATCAAACTAATCGGATCATTTTTGTGGCAGTTATCGCGGAACAGACAGACAGACAGAAACCAAAAACTTTTCGGTTCTCCACAGTAAGCCTCAACTGATGTTTCGGCAATTAACTTCTGCCCCTGTGTCCTATCCTAATAATACTAGTGAATCTACAGATCAGGAGCCTCAACGTCAGCTCTGAAAGTCAATGTTTTTTAAACTCACTTTTCATAATATTTAATATCTTACAATCCGCAAATTAAATTATTTAAATTACTACATATATATTTATATGCATATAAAATAATTCGAAGATTTCAGAACTTAGAAACGTTAAATTAAACATGGTTTATGCAATAATATTCTGACATTCTTATGAACTTCTTATTCCATTTTTTAGATTAAAAAAATACATTTCTTCAAGGGGTGGGGGGGGGGGGAGGCCTGCCCCGCTGAATCGTGATTTTCTATTATTTGAGTGAATGATTCTAGTATATCTTCCATTTCGTTCTGCACAGTGGTTTTATTACGATAAGGAAAAATTTTGAAAATAATTTCATATTATCCTAATACCTAAATAGCAATATTTACTTATCTGCCAATCAAGAAACACTCGTATCTGATTGATAAGTTGAATAATTTCTCGTATACAAAAGTAACTTATGTAAATGTAAACTGAATCTACTATATATTTCACTTATCTATTTCAGAAATCTAGTATCATTACAATTTTTGTTTCCGAAAAACAGTTTTGATGGTCATTCTATAATATTTACTTGACCTAAGCACATCCTGATCTAATTCGATGGCAATAGCATACTAAAATCTCCCCAAAATAGGCTTATTTGGAAACTTTTAAACCTATTGTGTAATCATTCATAATCGTGCCCACTGCCAATTCACTAAATAGCAACCTTGATTTGGCGCTATAAAGTATTTTTTGTGATAACTTTTTATGATCTCAGTTTCCAGTAATTGTGCTATTTCAGGCTGTATGGATGCGTTTTACTACGCTAATTTCTTTAGATTAACTATCTCGTTGTACGAGATATTACATTCTATTTTTAAAATAATACTAAATTTCAACCACAAAAAATCCACATATCTTCCAGAAAATTAATAATATGTCATATAAAAATGTTTCGGCTATCATTCTATAGTAGTTAAAAGGTAACTTGTACCAAAATAAATTCTCATTTATTTCAATAAAATATTAAAATCACCCAATAATATTTTATTTTGCGAATAAAATATTGTAGCAAAATCGTCTGAGTTACTTGAATTTTATCATTTTGATATTCTTTGAAATATGGTTGCTAGGTTACGGTTAAATTGAAAAGGAAAATAAAAAGGAATGCATTTTAATATTTGCAAAAAATGATAAAATAAAACGTATTATATTATTAGAACAGATGTATAAAATTGCACTAAAAATAATACACCTAATTAAAAAAATATGACGAATGTATCAACAAAATTTCAAATTAATTTGAATAATTTAACACCTGACTTGATAAATTTTTGCCTTCATAACTTACCGTTTAAACACATTAATCAAATGCGACATTTTATTTTCAACGACTGAAAAATTTCAAAATCGTCTGAATTTCCATAGGAAAGAATTATGATCAAAAAAGAAATGTTCTATATTTTCCGAACGAATGAACCAAATGTAACTAAAAACTATACAGCTAATTCCGGGTATCTCATCAACATACCTACCAAAAATCAAACTAATCGGATCGTTTTTACGGCAGTTATCGCGGAACAGACAGACAGACACCAACAACTTTTCGGGTCTCCACAGTGAGCCTCAACTGACGTTTCGGCAATTATAAATGTGATTGTGTGTGAATGTTTAGCTGAAGTAAACGTCAAAACGGAGGATTTAATGGCCATGTATCTTTACATTCAGATGGATTATAACCCATAAATGATCACAGGGTAGGTATTATTTATTATTTTCAAATATTTTTCTTAATAATTCAAAATTTCATTATGTTCATAGAGAATCAATGAATATTTTTCCTGTAAAATTTAATCTACAAAAAAACTTTTCAAAAGTAAAAAAAAAAAAAAAAAAAAAAAAAAAAAAAAAAAAAAAAAAAAAAAGTTGTGGCTAAAAAATGGTGTGATATCAAATTTCCAAGCTATTATATTGCTTATTTAACTTTTTTCCATTAAATAACTTATCATATATATAAGTCGAGTGCCTACGTATATGTTAATAGAAATCGTTTTCTCCTGTACTAAATACATCCTAACGAGTTTCTGAAAATTCAATTTTTTTCAAATTATGCATGATGGGCTTGGCAGCCATCTTTGCATATTATTCACAAAATTCTAACCACCCAAATCCGTAGTTAAAATCCGAAGTTCAAAATTGTTATTTAAGCAAATATTTAAGAGTTTCATTTATAGACTTGTATGCTCTGAAAATTGTGTCTTAAGATAATGATGACTTATCTTAAAGATTCATCTTATGATTTATTTTTTAGAGTAATTATTAATTTCAAACTAAAAATCAATTTATCAAAATATCAGTCTTATCTAATTTATCTGTCCGTAGTTAGAATCTGAAGTTCGAAATTTTTATAAGCATATTACATTGCAAACATATTACGCTTTTATTTTAGAAATTTGGGTGCTTAGAAATATGGAAAGATGGCCGCCAAGCCCATCATGCATAATTTGAAAAAAATTGAATTTTCAGAAACTCGTTAGGATGTATTTAGTACAGGAGAAAACGATTTCTATTAACATATACGTAGGCACTCGACTTATATATATGATAACTTATTTAATGGAAAAAAGTTAAATAAGCAATATAATAGCTTGGAAATTTGATATCACACCATTTTTTAGCCACAACTTTTTTTTTTTTTTTTTTTTTTTTTTTTTTACGCTTGGCCTTTTTTTACTTTTGAAAAGTTTTTTTGTAGATATCATTTCTTTTTTTTAAATATATTGAACATAATTTAAATAATCTAAACATGAGAAATAATTTAAAATTACATTTTACTTTCAGTCATTGTTTAAAGGGTTAACTAGAAATAGCAGTAGATTTTTCAATTAAATTAATTACACTCTTAAAAACAACATACTAAATGTGGCTTGTTATAATACTTATTATCCTCCGTTAAAAAAATATCACTGACTAATCCATTAAATGAATAAAAATGGAATACGTACATAGCGTGTCAGCGCTGCATTTGAAATCAAACGTGATATCACGCTCTTTTATTATTAGCACTAGCTGGCTTCGCCCGCTAGCGGGCCTCTAATTTACACCGGGGCCTCAATCCTTTTAAAACCTCGAATAAGATAAACCACGAACCTCCGACCTGGTTCCACGCTGCTTTCGGCACCGGATAATCCCTTAATTTGCACATCGAATTGTATAAACATCTAAACAAACGAACTTCCGACACGGGTCAAAGGCTGCCTTCGGCACCGTATAGCAGTCGTGCTGCGCACACTCAAGTTCTATCTTCCACCACCAGGTAGCGCAACCTGTTCTATACAAACCTCGGGCACTGAAATCGTTAAGGCTATAGATGTCGAGTCGAATGAGCTATACCCCGTCGTGATCTAGCCCATAGAACCAGAGATAGGAAAGTGCCCCTTGGTGGTGAAAAAAACGAACTAAAATCGGAAAGCTCTATAGATGTCGAGTCGAATAAGCCATACCCCGTCGTGATCCGACCCATAGAAACAGAGATAGCAAAGCGCCCACTGGTGGTGAAAGCTAATCGCGTTTGGGGGGCAAAGTGGGGGATGAACACCGGAGATGCGTAATAAGATTAGGCGGTCACAGACTTTTCCAACGATGTATCACATGAGGGATATGTGCAAAATTCAGAAAATACCCCCCCCCCCACCTGCATAATTTGATTAAGCGTTCACAGACCTTTCCAACGATATATCACATGAGAGGTGCCGCAAAATTTAGAAAAGTGCCCCCTTTGGGGGGGGGGGGGGTGAAAGTGGGAGGATGGACCCCGAAGATACATAATATGAATAAGCGGTCACAGGCCTTTCGAACAATATATCACATGAGTAATGTCGGAGGGGGGCGAAAAATGTGGGGGTTTCACCTGTGGTGCATAACATGAATAAGTGGTCACAGTCCTTTGTAACGATATGTGACATGACGTATATTGTTAAATTTTAGAAAAGTGTCACCCCCCCTTGTGTAGGCAAAACGCGCTCCGCCCCTCCCGATAATTTTTGACGCAGCTTTATTTTTAAAATTTATGTTATGTGTTATAAAATATCGTAAAGTTTCAAACAGATAGCCTTATTATACTTCCTAATTTTGTTCACGCTCCTCCCCACCCTCTCCCCGAACTGTGACGCGCCATTCTTGTTTATAAATTTTTTATCATGTGTTATAAACTATCTTAAAGTTTGCATTGGAAAGATCGCATTGGAATTTAATATATTTGCTGAAATTACTATTATATGTAGAATAATATAAAAATAAACCCTCCTTTAGATTGTAATTGAGATATATGAACAATTTTTAGAATTTATGAAAGCTGATTTTTATTTATTTATTTATTTATCTATTTATTTATTTTTTGTTTATTTATTTATTTTTTTTTGCATTACCCTGTGCATGTTTGGAATTTCTTAGCAATTTCTTAGATTTACATTATTTTATTCAATTAAACATTGTACTGTTACAATAAATTTAAATGGAAACTTCACTTCTAAAACAAAAATAATTTAACAACTGGATTTCATTAATTTATAGAAAAATGACGTGAAAGGTATTCCTGCGAACGAAATGCCTGTCCTTTACCGTTTTTTTTTTTTTAGAAATAAAGGAATCACCTTTAATTCATTTCAAAAATTTTGTTTACGTTTGGAAAGAAATTTTAAATGCCGAAAACTCTTAATGTATATATTCTAGAAGGTACATCTTCCCTCAAAAACTAATTTATTTTTAAAGATCTTTCAAAAACGTATATAATATATTTAAAATATTTTTTAAAGCATAAACACTACGTCTGATTTCTTTATTTTACAATATTTTAAGAACACGAATTTTATCAGACAATTAAATGCACTAAACAAACACGAGTGAAAAATTGACCTGGGCCAGGACTCGAACCTGGGACCTTACGCATACCATGCCAACGCTCTGCAACTGAACCACCCAGATCGATACGCTTGACGGGAATTTCTCATACTTATTCATGTTGGAAACAGTCATCTGCCACAGTTTGCAGTCATATTTAATTGTTTGATAAAATGTGTGTTCTTATAATTATGAAGTTTTATTTTTTTTTAAAATATCTTCAGAAGAAAATGGCTGACTTGCAGATGAAATTTGATGTTGTTATAACTTGTAACTGATTTGTGCTATTATAATACAGACTAGCCGCCACTGGCGACCAGTTTGGTCTCCCTTAAATGAATGTTAAGCACTGTAACACGTTACTTTTATTCATAATTTATTTTTTTCCGTAATCCTTCGCCAAACCGGAAGATTCTAATAGACAAATCAGAAACTTTTGCGATCATGGTAGCATTTCGCATATTTTTTGTTGTTATGTATTTCGTCTTTCTTGACAAAAACCGCTTAACCAACTTAAGCGTTTATGCTTCATATCCGTTTGCTTATCAGTCGCAATATGTTTGCTAATGAGGAGATTCTTAAACATATTAAGTAGTTTTCCGTAATTGGATCCATTGCCAAATTGTGTATTTTAGTTAATACGATTTGGTGCATTGAAGTCTATTTTGTGAAAGTGTTTATTGATATCCACATTTACACTGAACCATATTGTTGCCAATATTCTTTTGTTTGTTTGTTTGTTTCTCGCTAACTTTGGCTGTAGACTTGATTACGGAAGATTAGAAAATCTATCATTATTCTAATTTAAAACGTCTTGAATAATGTGACATAATCGGGGTGCATATTATAACACGTAATTTTCGAGTATGGTTTGGTGAAACATTGAACTTTTGGAAGCCAGTTTTGATAATCACATTCCTTTTAAACCATATTTGCTATCAGCACTTTTGACCCGTGGCGTAGAATCTGATTAAAATTCACGAACTTCCTTCTAGATGCCGGTCTCTGTTCGACTCTGTTTTTCTCTGCTCTCCTATTTTGATATAGTTCAGGAGTTTTCATAACTGCATAATTCCCTTACTTTGGCATTTCTGCTTAATGTCTACTGACTATTAAGATCCGTAACTTGTAAATACGCCACGCCAACATTACCGCCTATAATTCTAATTACAGCAACCCGTTTTTTCTCTCTATATTGCAACTCTATAGTTAATATAGTGCCTCGGTGCGTCTACGACAGCTGTTCCATCAGAGCATTTGATTTAAAAATCAAAATATCGTTTCTAATTTGCACACGCGAAAAATAAAAGCTGGTATTGGCGATTTTAAATATGCTATTGGCGAGATTTGCGCCCAAATAACACAAAAGTACTTAATGATGTTATGTATTTTGTAAATGTATATTAAATTACTGTTTTGAAAGCGATTGGTCATTAATAATGGTAAATATGATTGGTGATTAACAATCATTTTCAGTGGTCTCTCTTCCTTGCACGTATAATACATAAATACCAAATTAACTGACAATTTGTTTCGAAATTTGATTCATTAAATATCATTACAGGAGTTGTATTTGTTTACATTCAGCTTACATCAAGAAAAGATAAAGAATGAAGTTGAGTTAATGCACATAATTATGGTAAACAGATTATAGCACATAATTATGGTAAACTTTGATTGTGTCACTGGTACGAATTATTTTTTTGAAACCAGGCAGCGCTCCAAAAAATTTTTCACGGAAAACTTACTTTACGAACGATTATCTCCATGGTTTAATGGTTTAATGTTTTAAACCTTCACGACGAATGAATCTTTTTTTTTTTTTTTTTTTTTTTTCTTGTTTACTTTCATGGATAGAGAATTTGAACTGCGAGGCTAATTTCAACTGAAGTTATTGAAGAATATATACATAATTGAACGTAAGTCATCTCTCAAATATTAATTTATTTTGAACGATCTTTCTAAAAATGTAACATTTATTAAGTTTTATTCGAAAAAATAATTTTGAATAAAAATGGCCGCCTGGCATATCAAAAAGTGAAGCGGGCATTCCGGAATTGTTGATGACAGTCACATGACTTACGGTTTTATTATAGAGACTAGCCGCCACTGGCGACCAGTTTGGTCGCCCTTAAATGTATGTTAAGCATTGTAACAAATTATTTTTATTCATAATTTATTTTTTTCCTTAATCCCTCGCATAACTGAAAAAATATAATTGACAAATCAAGAACTTTTGCGATCGCGGTAGCATTTCGCATATTTTTTGTTGTTATGTATTTCATCTTTCTTGACAAAAACCGCTTAACCCACTTAAGAATTTATGCTTCATGTCCGTTTGCTTATCACTTGCAATATGTTCGCTAATGCGGAGATTCTTAAACATATTTGGCGCAAAACAAAAATCGCGCCAACCCCGGTGCGTCCGTGACAGCTGTTTCAATTTAAAATACATGACGTTCACATTTTTCATTTAAAATAGAAAAATAATAATTATCATAAATCAAAACATTTGATTTCAAATTAAAGTATCGTTTCTAATTTGCACGCGCAAAAAATGAAAGCTGACAATTCTTTTCGAAATTTGATCCATTAAATATTATTACATGAGTTCAACTTACGTCAAAAAAAGATCCGGAAGTTGAGTTGTATGGAACAGAATTAAGGTAAACTTTGACTGTCTCACTGGTGCGGATTATTTTTTTTACGCCAGGCAGCGATCCAAAAATTCATGGTTTAATATTTTAAACATTCACAACGAATGAATCTTTTTTCTTTGTTTACTTTCATAGATAGAGAATTTTAACTGCGAACCTAATTTAAACTGAAGTTATTGCAGAATGTATACATAATTGAACGTAAGTCATCTCTCAAATATTAATTTATTTTGAACGATCTTTCTAAAAATGTAACTTTTATGCAGTTTTATTTGCAAAAATAATTTTGAATAAAAATGGCCGCCTGGCATATGAAAAAGTGAAACGGACATCCCGGAACTGTTGATGACAGTCACATGACTTACGGTTTTATTATATAGACTAGCCGCCACTGGCGACCAGTTTGGTCGCCCTTAAATGTATGTTAAGCATTGTAACAAATTATTTCTATTCATAATTTATTTTTTTCCTTAATCCTTCGCCAAACCGGAAAAATCTAATAGACAAATCAAGAACTTTTGCGATCGTGGTAGCATTTCGCATATTTTTTGTTGTTATGTATTTCATCTTTCTTGACAAAAACCGCTTAACCCACTTTATAATAAATTAATCATTGTGTGTGTGTTTTTAATATAAAATAAACTATTTCATAATAAAATAAAAGTATATGCTGTTTTAGTAATCTCTAATAGGTACCTGAAAATGGGATTTTCTCGCCAAAATGGCGCAAAACAAAAATTCCGCCAACCCTGGTGCGTCCGTGACAGCTGTTCCAATTTAAAATACATGACGTTCACATTTTTCTTTAAAATAGAAAATAGATAAATAAGAAATATTATCATAAATCAAAACATTTGATTTCAAAATTAAAATATCGTTTCTAATTAATACACACGAAAAATAAAAGCTGACAATTTGTTTCGAAATTTGATCCATTAAATATTATTACATGAGTTCAACCACGGAGTTCAACTTACATCAAGAAAAGATCCGAAGGAAGTTGAGTTGTATGGAACAGAATTATGGTAAACTTTGACTGTCTCACTGGTGCTGATTATTTTTTTTTTACACCAGGCAGCGGTCCAAAAATTCATGGTTTAATATTTTAAACGTTCACAACGAATGAATCTTTTTTTTTTGTTGTTGTTTACTTTCATGGATAGAGAATTTGAACAGCGAACCTAATTGAAACTGAAGTTATTGCAGAATGTATACATAATTGAACGTAAGTCATCTCTCAAATATTAATTTATTTTGAACGATCTTTCTAAAAATGTAACTTTTATGCAGTTTTATTAGAAAAAATAATTTTGAATAAAAATGGCTGCCTGGCATATGAAAAAGTGAAGCGGCATCCCGGAACTGTTGAGGACGGTCACAGGGTCACATGACATACGGTTTTATTACATAGATGGTACATGGTCGTTGGCGGGTTTTGTATCTGTTTTGGCATAATTTTTTAATCGCCAAGTTAATTAACAGTTTTTTGCTAATTAAGAATAGAAAATAATATTTTTTTTACACTGAATTTTATAAAAGCACATAGATTACGTAATTACTTGTCCAAAAATGCAATTCTTTTTTTATTCTGCCGAATATTAAGGTCTGTAGGTTGTTTGAAAAAAAAAGTTTGACGAAGAAAAAAGTGATCATTTTAAGTAACTCGACGTTTTTTTGAAAAATCTATATCTCTGTTTATAAATCACTTATGAAGATGAGTTTGGTCTTAAATTGAAGAAATTCTTCATTAGATTCTTCTAGTTTTCGTTTTTTATTTCTGCGACGCTTGGTTTATTAGATATCTGATATTTTAATCTGGCATGTTTTGTCGATTTAACATTGCGAAGTTGATTCCTGTAAATAAGCAGTAGCGGTCTAGTTCAGTTCTTGGCGTTGTTTGTGTGGCGTTTTTTTTTTTTTTAAAGCTTGGCTTGGCAGAGCGACCGCCCTGCTTGATTAACTATTTTACGTTGCTCAGTATTATCGTTGCCAATACTAAATGAAAACCCAGAATAATAATTTTTACTCAACAATTTATTTTCAATTGAAAAATATCCACGTGAAAAATCACAATGAAATAAAAAAAATCTTACTTATAATAAAATCCAAAGGCAAGAAAGTGTCTGTAACCAATCCGGGCTGGACAACTCTGATCTGCGAATTGACCGTAGTTAAACGCCATGTTAGGCTTAATGAAGACTCTGTTCTAACATCTAACAACTAAACGATAATTTATCCTACTTGAAACCACGTCTTTCAAAATAAATTAATGTTTGTGAGATGGCTTACATAAAATTAAGTTTATATTGTGAGATAACTTCAGGAAAATTTTGGTGTAGTTTTTTTTTTTTTTTTTTTTTGGGGGGGGGGTTCCTTTATGTTTTTGGGTCGCTGAATACGAATCCGAGGTTTTCCAACAAAAAATTTTCCGGGAAATACGTTTTTCTTACAAAAAACGTGCAAAAAACGGACTTTTCTCTGTTTTTTCAAAATAATTCCATAATTGTGCATTTTACGTGAAAGTCAGCAATATATAAATTAAAGAGAATAAAATTTCCTATATTTTATGTAGTGAAAGTTTTTTTCTCTGATCATTGGTTTAGCCGTGAGAGTGCCGCAAAAAAGGGTGTTAAAAACAAAAAACTGTAAAAAAACGGGAACTACGGTAGTGTAAGTTGATGTAACAATGAAACTAACCAGTTTACGCAAACGGTAACCATTAATGATGCTAAAGATTATATTTTTGATTATATTTTATGCATTTGAGGTAGAGGAAAAGTGCGGATCCTGCGCCAGGGGAAGGTGGGAGCAGTGGAGCTGTTCCACCTTCTCTCATGAGTCGAATGTGCTCCTCCGCCGGAGTGCTCATATTGTAAGAGGCGGTAAAATTGGGAGTGGATAAAAGAGAAAAAAACTATAAAAAACGGGAATTATGGCTCTGTATCGATGTAATATGAAAATTAACCATTTTAAGGAAACGTTGACTATTAATGATACAAAAAACTATATGATTGACTACATTTTACAATGAACTTGCTGATAATAAATACGGCGACTCATTATGAATCATTATTTAACTATAAATTATTATGTATATTAGTAACAAACATTAGTATATTTACATGAAGTCAAAAAGCAAAATTCTTATTTCCGCAATCTTTTAGTTGAAGTCCCTGCTGCTCATCGATATCTACAACACAGAGAATAGACGTATGGAATTAGTGGATTTTTTATTTACTACCAATATTATAGAATAAATGTTTTCTTAATGGTAAATATTTCATACCTTGTGGCATGGCTTGTTCCTCTTCCATTTGGTCCACGGATTCAATGGATGGGAAATCCATCTCCAGCTCGTTTCAGGTTATAACTCGTCTTCCTCATCTTCATTCACCACTGAGATGTTGTTGCAGTTCCCTTCGCAGTTGAGGCAAATGTTGGAACAACAAAGACCTGCCTTCTTGCATCCACAATTTTGTTGGCAGTTCTTTTTGCACTTACATGATACAAGCTTCAACAACGCAGGGAGAGCAGGGGGTAGTAAAGTAAATACAGGCTCAAGGCCAATATTTGTTTTTTTTCCTTCCCCACTCTTCAGCAGTTTTTTCAACTCCTAGCCATTTCTGCACCTGGTGATATACTCTTAAAGACTGCTGTTGTGCTGCAGCTGCAGATGGTGGTAAAGCAACAATATTTGAATTGTATTTAAATGCTGACTTCTTGTACGAAATACACCTTTGGTGGATCAGCGAAGCCACATTCGTAACACTATAACCGTACAGCAAGACCAGTAAACGTTCCCCAGCAGCTGCAATCATCTCTTGAGTAGGGTTGGAGTCTTTAAATACACTGCTCAAAACAATTAAAGGATATTTGAAGTTTTATATAAAATAAAGATATAAACGAATTTTTTTTTGCCGAAAATAGAAGAAGATAATCACAAATGCAAATTTTTCTGGTTTTCAAACTGTGGAGTATGCAAATTTTGAGTTCGACGTCAAAAACGTCACTTCAGCGGCAGCGAATGAAATTTGACTTTCAACTGGATAAAAGAGAATGAAGACAAGGATGATCGGCATTCAGTGATTGCTTTGTTTCGATGAGTACGATGTCTCAGCGAAGTCATTTGACAGATTCAGAAGCTTGTAGAATTGTTGGTAGGTTAGAAGGGGGGCCAAACTCAAGCCGAAGTAGCGCAAGCCATTGGAGTGTCACAAAGTGTCATTTCCAGGATCTGGAGCCGTTTTTTGGAGAGTGGATGTGCAGACCGAAGACCAGGGCAAGGTCGTAGACGGGCAACAACGCCCAATGAAGATCGGTATTTAGCGTTAACAGCTCGGAGACACCGAAACATGAACGCTACTCTTCTCCAACAACACCTTCGCTCGGCTACAGGCACCACGATTTCAACTCAGACTGTCCGAAACCGGCTCCATGCTGTAGGTCTGTATGCTCGCCGACCGATGGTATGTGTTAGATTAACATCAAGGCATCGTCGCGACCGCAGGGAGTGGGCAACCGAGCATGTCAACTGGAGGAGAAATTAATGGAGCATTTTTCTGTTTTCTGACGAGTCCCGTTTTTCTGTGCATCCGGATAATAGGCGTATTTTCATCTGGAGGGACCGTGACAGTAGGAATAATCCTGCGTTCATGCACGAAAGTGTCAGATTTGGCGGTGGAGGAGTGTTGGTGTATGGTGGCATCTCCATTGACGGGCGCACTGACCTCTACATCATTCGAGATGGAGCTCTGACTGGTCGCCGATATAGGGATGAGATCCTCAGACCTATTGTAGTCCCTTACGCTGCAGCAATCGGAGATAACTTCATTTTAATGGACGATAACTGCAGGCCACATCGTGCAAACCTGGTGGAGGATTTCCTTTTCGAGGAAGGAATCGTTCGAATGGAATTGCCAGCGTGTTCTCCAGACATGAATCCAATCGAGCACGTTTGGGACGCTCTAGGAAGACGAGTTTCTGGCCGCCAACAACCCCCACAAACTCTCCAAGAAATGGAAAGAGCTCTTCTGGAAGAGTGGGGCAGAATACCCCAACTCGTCATTAATAGCCTCATTGAGTCCATGCCTCAAAGGTGTTCAACGTTGCTGGCCGCCCGTGGAAACCATACCCCCTACTGAAAATGATTTTCTTTGAAGAAAACACCTTTTCTTATTCTTTTTTTCTCATATGCACAAATTGTGTTTTTTTCCTTTTGTACACAAATGCGCAATAAAATGCATTTTTTCTGCCAAACATGTGTAATTTATTCTCATATAACCTACTATGTCTGTCGACCATGTATCAATCAGCTAAAAAGTTTCCCAGATACAAAATCCACCTAAAACTGCAATATCCTTTAATTGTTTTGAGCAGTGTACTTTAACAGCATCAGCAACATCTGAATTCTTCACAAGAGTTTTGAGGAACTTCATTTTTCCTTGCATAAATGGTGCTAACGTTGTATCACACCCGCTCATAGCATGTAGGAAGAGGATGTTTTCCGCAACCGTTGAACTCACAGCATTAATTGGAAAAAATATCACTGGAGAAACGGTGTCCTTTCCAGCTTTTAAAAAGAAAACATTTTCAGACCTGAAGAGAGCTATCAAAATGACCAAGAGGTCTACATCCTCCCCAACTATAATCACCGTCTCATTTGATGCAGCCAAGGACAAAGCAGTGTTTATAATCAAGGTGTCCGCGTCTTCTTTTGCTTGCTTGCATGTAATATCTGCTGATGAGAACTTATCACTCATCATAGATATTAACCGACACTTGTTTTTTGGGTTAGCAAGAAACTTTTCTTTGCAAATGGTAGGTATCATTGTACCGTCAAACAATATATCCATTGAAGAATGTTTCCTTGCTCGTCTCATACGCTCTGCAGTTTTTGTACCACCTTGGAAGTCATCAGGGTAGCCATCAAAGACAACTACTGTCTACGGTAGGTACCGTGACTGTACGTACTCAACATATTTATCGCAGATTGTTGAAAAAGGCTGATTCTTAGGCCAAACAACCCTATGCATTAATAACCCCCCATCTATGACGAATTGAATTCTTTTAGTTATGAAGAAAACAATGAACCTCAGATGCATAAAATATAGTTAATCATATGACGTACGTACAGTGCCGTAATTCCCACCTTTTTGTTTTTAACACCTATTTTTGCGGCACTGACTAATATTTGTTGCTAATGTACATAATTATTTATAATTAAATAATGATTGATAATGAGTCGTCGTATTTATTATCAGGCAACTTCTTTGTAAAATTTAGTTAATCCTATATATTTTAGTATCATTAATAGTCAACGTTTCCTTAAAATGGTTAATTTTCATATTACATCGATACAGAGCCATAATTCCCGTTTTTTATAGTTTTTTTCTCTTTTATCCACTCCCAATGTTACCGCCTCTCCGAATACGAGCCCTCCCGAGGAGTAGCACCCTTGACTCATGAGAGTAGCTGGATCTGCCCCACTGCTCCCACCTTCGCCTGGTGTCGGATCCGCACTTTTCCTCTACCTCAAATGTATAAAATATAGTCAAACATATAATTTAGTAACATTAATAGTTAACATTTGCGTAAAATGATTAGTTTCTATGTTACATTAACATACAGTACCGTAATTCCCGTTTTTTTACAGTTTTTTGTTTTTAACACTCATTTTTCAGGCACTCTCACGGCTAAACTACTGATCAGAGAAAAAAACTTTCAATACATAAAATGTAGGAAATTTTATTCTCTTTAATTCATATACTGCCGACTTTCACGTAAAATGTATAATTTTGGAATTATTTTGAAAAAACGGAGAAAAGTCCGTTTTTTGTGAAAAAAACGTATTTTCCGGAAAAATTTTTGTTGGTAAACCTCGGATTCGTGTTCAACGACCCAAAAAACATAAAGGGACCCCCCGCCCCCCAAAAAAAAAAAAAAAAAAAAAAAACTACACCAAAACTTTCCTTTATTTTCTACCATATGACTGGACTATATTGCTCCATGAAAGTAAACAAACAAATGATTCATTCGTCGTGAACGTTTAAAATATTAAACCATGAATGCAACCGTTCGGAAAGCGATCACAAACGGAGAAAGTTACTTTCCTCCGTGATACTCGCTAAACTACTTCGTTCATTCGTTGTGAGCCTTTATCGCCATCTATCGGAGATTAATATAAACAAAATTTTAAATTGAATATAGTGACCTCTCACTTACACGCGATACACTGTAATTATTTTTCAGCACCAGTTCCTATTTAAAGTAATTTTCTCCTTATTTAATCGCAAAATTTATAAATCGCATTTTACTGTTTTAAAATAGTGGTACAAAAAGTAATTACTGAACATCGCGTATAAGTGAGAGGTCACTGTATTTCTTATAAAATGTAATTAGAATATAAGGAACATGTAATTGTAATACCGTGTACTACATATATTAATTATATCAATGATTAGAATATAAGGAACATGTAATTGTAAGACCGTGTACTACATATATTTATTATACCAATGAAATAAAATTTTGTATTTTAGCATTAGCATAGTAGAAACTTAGTAGTGAAAATAAATTTGTAATTTAATACGAGAATTTAAAAAAAATACTTATTTAATAAAAGATCTTTAATGATCAAAATTTATAACAGATTTCTTTAGGCATGTTTATAAAAAATCAGAATTTAATTTGAGATAAACTTTTAAAATTTAAGTTATTTAATTATTATTTTGGCAAATGAACTTTCTGTCGAAATTGCACTTTGTTCTGTAACAATATTCATACCTTACAATTTTTTTAAGGAACCATCCGTGAAACAGAAGTTTCACTGCATATGATATATTCGTTTATATGTAATATCATAATATATAATCCACTGCGAAAGGGACAAGTGACTGACTATCTTTGTAGATCTTCACGTTCTTAGAGCTATGGTACAGCAAGTACGGGTCGGAGAAACCCGGTTAAGGCCTATGGCCCGGTTCCTTTCTGTGTTCCACCGGTTCCCGAAGCTGTCGGGGGACTTGTCCCCACGTTTAAAAGTGGTGGTCTCCCAAAAGGGTGGGATCCAACGATAATCGCAATGACCTATGTCGTCAATTCTTGGGAAAGTGGGGTGGTCAGCAGGTGACGCTGCCCCCCACCAACCTTAGCGCATACAGGACTCTCCTGGTCAAGCGCGGTAAAAGACCCTCCTTGGGCACGGCGGTTGACGAGCCTGACGGGCGCCCGTAGGCGCAGCTCAGCTATATCATAATATTTTCAAAATATGAAAGTCAATGTATTCTATATCATTATCTTAACATAAATACACGTATGAAATAATATAGAATTACATGACAAAATATACATTTAATTCATGTTTTATTTTAATAAGGTGATAAGGAATTGCCAAAACATAGGACATTTTAATATTCAATATATCGTATGATTTATCTCACAGAAAATTTAAAAACGAATAATTACAATATATCTTAAATACTATTTAACTTGACAGTTTTTTTTTACTAAGACTTTTTAACAAAAGAAATTTTCCATAAATTCTAGATAAAGAATAGCTAATGAATTATCGTTGTTTTCTACTATAAATATTTTGTCAAACCTAACGACAACATGATAGTTAATTTGTTGCAAATGTATCTACACAAAAGTAAATGCATTGAAACAATCATATAAAATCCCATCCGCATGTTATGCAAAATAAACATTGATGGATACATTAAAGGAATTCGATATCAGAAAATGTCAATGTAATGAAAGTAGCATATTTTTATACAATTTCAATGATATGTTTTCGTAATATTCTTTTCCTAAATCAATACACCCACAGAAAATTCCAATAAGAGCACAGAGTAAAAAATTTACACGGATATTTATGTTTGAGATATGAAACCTGTTATGTAAAATGCATATAAAGGTATTCAAGGTTATTAATGCATGGTAATCCAAAAGTTATATTGTAAATTTACGTTACACTTATTTAATAGAATATTTTATGGTATGCCTAATTATGCAATATATATATTTTTTTTTACCTCAGAAATCAATTAGAATCAATCTTGCATTCCGAAAATATATTGGAAATATACAGGGTTAGAGAAAAGTAAGTTACCCATTTCAAACGGATTTAGAATACGTTCAACTGCTCCCAAACAATCAAATTTAAAATTTATATAGTTCAAATAATGCGCTATAGTTCATTCGAAATTAAAAGACATAGACTATAGTCATGTATTAAATAAAAAAATTTTGCAGTACAAAATGTTTTCAATAAAAGTATCGGTATCAGCTATGGAGAAAAACATCCGTTGCCATGTTTTTGACATTTGGTCATACTCACTGCACTTACAAGGAAGGTCTTCATAACCGCATACTGAGAAAAAATTGAAAAAATTACAGACTATTCTTTTCATGAGGATATATATATTTCTACAAAAATTTCCTGCGGAACCTCGATATACCGTCCGTAAAAATAATAATTTTTTTTTTCGATTTATTGTCGGTTGGCGACACAATGAAACTTTTAAAAAATGCGCTTTTGTGATGAATACATATAATGAAATTTAGTTATTATATTATATGGTTTAGAATAAAATTTAAATTGATTAAAATTGTTTCAAACTCAAAATTAAGGTCGATTCTGAGCACTTTCAAATTTTCTCGATATTATTGATGTGAGAGACAAAAGAAAACACTATTGTTGCCATTAAAACAACGACTCATTCAATTTGGAAATATATAACGCCTTAATATATAACGCCTTTTTAATCACGCAGTTACTTTTAAAATATACTTAATACTTATCTAGCCAGTGAAACAGTGTAAAATCAAATAACTGCAGTAACATGCAATTTGTATGTGTAATGTAAGCTTATAGAAATAATACTAAGCTATTTTATCGTTTAAGTCCATTAAATACTGCGCATCAAAACGCTCAGTTCACAAACAGTTTGCAAATGCTTTAAGGCTGCAGCGAGGGAAAAAATGTTGCCAAATCGCGTCTTTTTTTTTTTTTTTTTTTTTTTTTTTTTTGCCAAATACGCGAAAGTATTTTTTTTTTTTTACATACTTTCTACTGTAATTCCGCAGCTGAGTGGTTTCATTAGCATTTTTTAAAAAATATTTTGAGTATGCGCTTTAAGGAGACCATGTTAGTGACAGGAAATACAGTTTTGCACGTTGATGATAATGAAGGCGGACATAATGAACATTTATTGTAAGCGTATTAAACATGTATGGAAAGACATATCGGATGCTTAAGTGTATAAATCTGTTAGACAGGCTTTTAAAATGTTACATCACAAATTCAATTAATTTGCGGAAAGTTTTTTTTTTTTTACAAATTACAAGCGCATCATTTGTGTTATCTGTAGTTTATATTTTGTCTCATTTTCATTCTGACTCATTTAGAGCAGTAAAAATTACCCAAAAGTTATCTGAAGTGGGTAATATATTTTTCACAAATCATGTAGATACGCTAATATAAAAAATCAATCAAATGTACAATGTGAAACACTATTATACCAAAAAAATTACTTTTCTTTGTATTTCCTACCAAATATTACACAGAGTGCGTAAGATATGCTTATTTTGTAATACCACTATTGCTTAATAGTTAATTTTCTCCTTATTTAATCTCAGAATTTTGTGATTAAATATGACAAAGATTATTGGTTGGAAATATTGATGTACAAAACCCTTCTATACGCTCCTTAAATACAGATCTGTGTGCTCTGTTTATATAGCAAATCATACAATTCAGTAAACTTTTCAAAATGGAGAAAACCTTATTATTATTATTATTATTAAGGGGACCGTAGAGTTTGGAAATGAGCCAAAGAAAAAAATGGAAAAGACCAGAAACATTTGCATTTCATTTATATTATCTTTGAGAAATTATCTGGATTCATCTTAAAAAAACGATTGAGCAGGATTTAACTAAAGCAGTTTCAAAAATCTCACCTGTAATTAATGATTAAAGTATCTAATTCGAATTAATTTTACACCAATTCAATTCGGTTTTTTAAAATATGCAATTGGTTTTATATTTCAAGTAAATGGGCATCCGTATTCAAAACATATAATAAGTATCAAAGTTATGATTATCAAATGTAACATTAACGGAAAAATTCGAGAAAACGTGTCCAATTTGCAGAAACTATTTTTATAATTTATATATTAATTGATGTGTATTGAAACGAATGCACAAATATTAATACTTTTAAGAGCTGGAGTTATTTTAAAGTAATCATTGGTTTGGAAATTCATTTAGAAATTGCATCGAGCATTTTTAAATTTGAACTTCTTATGCATTGTTATCGTTAAAGAAGCCTTTTTTCGTCCAGACAATTTTGTACTTTACTTTTTAAATATAGTGTATGCACATACAAAAGTCTTATTTCATGTTAATCATAGTTTATGTATTAATCATAGTTTACGTAGCTCTTAAATGTGAAGACAAAATTCTTACTTTGATGTCTGCCATCGTTTTAAGTTTAAAGTTTATGAAATATGTTATTTATCTGGTGGTACAACAATCAATACCTATAGATAGGGTATTTAAAAATTTAAATAAACATTGCTTTATAAATCTATTCAAAAATATTGGAAATGTTATCTCTTGTTGCATTTGATCAGAATTTTATTTTCATTAATTGAATTATAAGATAATTACATAAACGTAAACATTTAAATGAATAACAAATACTACTTGTTATTAATGTATGATTCCATTAAATACTTTTTTAATCACTCGATTAGGATTGTATTCAACAGTTTTTTCAACAGAAAATGTGATTTCTCTCTTTCTTATCAAAACGCATCAGTCTTTCTACAAGTTATCTGAAAATACAAATAATAATGCAGGGGTGCAAAAATCTAGGCGCCAATGGGCTGATTCCCACCACTAAATTTTATTAGTATTCTTCGTCAAATTTTATTAGTGTACTTCGCCTAAATTTTATCAGTATTCTTATTAGGCAAATAATACTAAACAGTTAGTGGTGTTAATCGGCCCATTGGCGCCTAGATTTTTGCACTCCTGTAATAATGGTGGTGAATTTACCCGTGCTTCCAAAAATCAATAGAATTAATTATGTTGCTAATTGTGATGAATATTTTCCAGATAGCTTTCAAAGAATACAGGATGTTGAAAGTCTGAATAACACCCACACATTCTTCCCATTTTTCCAGTCTCTGTTGTATTGTAGGTTTGAATTAATTCTCACTGTAGTACAATAGTAGACAACAGATTCGTAAGATCATTATCTAACATGCAGAAATTGATTTCAAAGTTTCAATGATACGATTTTGATGTAGAAGATAAATAATACTCTGTTTAATCGAAAAAAATAAACAGAACAAATTTAACATATTAGAGGAAGGGAACTAATATCAGTCTATTAAAAAGTTTATATAAAAATTAGATGCTGGTGATTAAAGTGATAACAATTATATACTCTTTTTTGACAGTAAGTTGTTTTGTTGCATTGCTGAAATATAATAGTAGATAATAATAATAATGAAAACGTAGATTCCATAAAAATATTGTAAAAGAAAAAGACTTGGTATAAATGGCACACTATAACTGAAAATACGAAATGTGTAGGGTTATTATAGCTTTGAATAGTAAATGTAACATGCAAATCGTTTATAATAAGAGAAATAAACTGATGGTATCTTGTAAAATAAAAAGACGACGTCCAAATGCAAATTATAAACATTAATTTAGGATTTTTTGATCATAATAAGAGATTTAATAAAAATTAATATGATAAACATTTTTTAATGCAGAACAAAAAAAGACTTATTTTTTTTCCCTAAGTCTGAACAATCTCATGCATTGCAAGTCGCAATTGCTGCACCAGCTAGTATTTAATATTTGTTTAACATTATGATATAAAAGCTGAATAAGATTGATCACTATTTTAGCTCAATGTACGACACAAATGAAAAGACATATCAAAATAATATATTTTTTTACAGAGCATTGAAATGTTGTTTAGTGTTTTTTTCTCTCAAGACAGAGATTTCTACATTTAATTACAATATATTTCGATAAATACAGCGCCCAAATGAATAAATAAATATATAAATCTGGACACAAGCCATAACTCATGCTTCTAAGTGGTAGTATAAAGCTGATTACATCAAAGTTCTTGTTTTTGATTTTTTATACAGTTTGTTTTATAAATAAAGTGTCTTAAAGAATCGTATATATTTTTAATATTTGACTTCTTTTTTTTCTAATGTCAGTACAAATACTTACATTTTTAAAACATTTCATTCAATTTTTTATGCCACATTTGTTCTAACTACAAACTTTTATTGTTGTATCTTGGAAGATACGTTATATATGAGTATATACAACATCCTATACTTTTGGGGAACTGTGTCAATAGTGAGAGATGTATTCAGTTACATTTTGGCCAGGCCGGCAAGGAGTTCCATGCAGCCGAAGGCAGCTGGGCAGATTCGAAGCCTGCCCAATTCATGGTGTCAAAGATAGTGAATAGCAAAATAGAAATATTAATTAAAGTGGGGTCCTCAATTATAAAATCCCTAAAAATTGCCTAGTGGGTCCACCAACACTAGGTTTGTTTGGTACAGGACGTCAAGTGTCCGAAGCTTATCTGTGTCTACGTTGCCGTAGGCAGAGGCACTCCCAACACTAGGTACGTTTGGAAAGATTTTCGTTTAAAGCAAAAATTCATAATAATTCAAAACATTTTCACCACACGGTTCGTTTGGAAAAACCGACGAGCTTAGCGTGGGAAACCTGTTAGTTACTTATTAATGAAATAAATTATGCCTATATGGAAATCCATGCATATATCATTAACTTACATATTAAGCATATATAATATTGCAGTAAAGAGATTTTTATCTTTAATCTAAGGTATGATTGCATTACGTTGCCGATTTCACATGTTTGATCATAACTTGAGTCATAACATGTATTGGAGAGAACGATACTTTTTTGAATGGGGAGGGGTGGATTCAATAGCAAATGTTTCATGGTAGCCAAATAGTTTTCTGCTTTTGGTTATCTTTAGAAATTAGTAGTAATAACATTTTTGATTTAAAATGTAATTTAAATGTAATTTTACACAAAAAAAATTTTATTCCCACACGTTAAGGCATGTTGCATTTAAATATGCAATAAAATTATGGTAGTGAAATAGAACTTCGTAAATTTCATTTTTTATGTATAGGTGTTCCCTTAAGAAAACGTGAAACACATACAATCGTAATCGATTTTATTCGAAACAAAATGATTCTTTTCCCTCAGTGTCAATTACAGTGCTTTCGGATATTTTACTCACTGTGTGTTTAAACTAATTTAATACAATTCTCATGCAAGGATGAATTAGTCACTTTTATTTCCTTTAATTTTCCCTCGAAACATTTTTACCTGACCATCTATCTACACTGATAAAGATATATCTTTGCGAGTTGCTTACGCATCGCAATTCCTTATCTACATTAATAAAAAGGGAAATATTTACTGTCAAATTAGTCTTCACCATAAAATTTCCCCTGGTATTACAAACTCTATCATTTGTATTGCAAACGTTGTCTAAATGCTGTTCATCTGTTATTCAGACTTTATCGCTGTGTGTCATAACATCAAGCAAACATATATTCTGGATTACGTGATGCAAATACATAAAACCCTTTTCCCGAGTTCCAATTATTCCTAGTATTCATTTTCGGAGAATTTGCATTTGCTAATGACAGTGTTTATCTATTTAGGTGTATATGTCTCGAATGCGATGATATTAAAGAAAATTAGTGCAGCACAGGATATGAGAATATCTTTTCAAAAAGACGTGTATTCAAGAAAGTTATAAGTGAAATGAGCATCAACCTCATTGCTGATCAAATGACATTTACCATATACACTGTTAAAAAAAAAAAAAAAAAAAAAAAAAAAAAAAAAAACGCAGATGTTTCTTAACCCTTCTAGTACCATTGGGGTCTATTTTGACACCATTTATGTTTGTTTTGAAAATTGTTGTGTTTAGAACCAGAAAAAATAGTGACATAAATGTAATAAATAAAGCTTTTTAGGTGCGTTCGTAATTATATAAATACGTAGCACCTATAGTCGTCGTTTGGTCCGTCCGTCTGTCCGTCCGTCTGTCTGTCTGTCCGTCCGTCTGTCTGTCTGTCCGCATATAACAACGCAAAAACTACCCAACCAAATGGTTTGCAATTTAAAATATATTATCTTTGCAGAATTTTGTCGAGACATTTCAAATTTTATTAAAATCGAATCAAAACTTTAGGAGATATTAATAAAAATATTTATTAAGAAATTTGATTTTTTTTTTAAATCGGTGCTTTTTTGTTAGAGGAGCTTCCGATGGATGTTAAATCGTCAAGCGACCGAGATACTTATTTTATTACAGAAATTAATCTGCAGACGATATAATTCATTTCACAGAATTAAAAATCATCAAGATCTGAATATTTATATAACTAGCTGATACATATATATCTGAATATTTATATAACTAGTTAAGATATTTGTATGAACAGTGTCATAAAATATATACTTAACTAGCTGTTTAGCCCGTTCTACGCACGGGATATCATGAATTTAATTCTAAAACGTGCGTACGAACGCACCTCGTTTGTAACGTTTGACGTACAATTTCCAACTTGTTTTATTCCAAATTTGTTATCATCTCTTTTCTTAACTTTTCATCTATCCTTTTCATTATAATTATCCTTTTATCTTGTAGTTAATACTACATCTTAACTTTTCCCAACTGCTCAATTTTATATAAAACACTCTACTCACAAATAGCCTTGGCGTAAAGTTGTCTGCAACTCGGAAGCCTCTTAACCAACATCAACTGTTCTCGGAAAAAGAAGTGTAATAGAATTAGCTTAATTCATTTCTGGTTCAAATCATCCAAAACTAAGAACTCTCATCAAAAATTAAAACTTGGTACAAGGATGGTTAATCTATGAAAACATAATATAATCACGAAAGATAATGTACAATAACCTCTTTCGAGTTTCCCCGATTCCGAAAACCGTTCTTTAACTTTAGAAACCTCAGAAACCAATCTATTTTTGAGATTTAGAGAAGCATTTCTAAAACATTTCTTTTGCTGCTACTGATTTTCAGAAACGTTTCCGAATAGTTTTTATAGTGTAATAATCAGTTTTTTAAACCGGAATATTGGTGATTGATTAATACACTATAAAAACTACTCGGAATGATTTTTTGAAAATAGGGGACGGCAAAAGAAAAATTGTTTTTATTAATTCTTCTTGAAATTTCGAAATTATGTTGGTTTCTGGTGTTTCTAAAAATTAAAAACGCTTATCGAGGGTAACTTGGAAGGTTAAATGTATATTATTGTTCGTGGTTATAATATATTTTCGCAGATTAAGTCTTTCTAAACGATTCTTTAAATCTTGAAAATATATTAGTTTCTGAAGTCTCTAAAGATAACGAACGGTTTTTGGAATCGTGAGCAATTTGGATGAGGCTATTGTATATACATTTATAATATTTTTGCCGCTACTGATTTTCGGAAACGTCATTGGAAATTTTTTACAGTGCATTAATCAGTTTTTTTCAATCATGATTAAAAGTTTTTCGTATAATATCCCTTCTCAAGTAAACATTTTCTTGTTCAACAAAGAATTTTTACAGACAACCATGATAAATTAACAGCATTATTATTAACACTAAAATTACCGTAATTCCCAGTGTATAAGACGAAGCACAAATAAATTTGTTTCCAACCAGAAATTTTATTTAATGAAATGTAACCTCTTTATACTTCGAATTTGTTTGACTTTATATATTAAATAAATTTTCTGGCTCGACATACATAAGAGTGAGAAGATGCTAGACAGGATGTCGTCCGGATAGCTCTAAATGACAGAGCATTGGTGCGTAATACCAAAGGTTCCGGTTCTATCCCCGGTCTGGACATTTTTTCACTCTGTTGGCTATACGATGAGTAGTCAGTAAGAATTCATATCCTTTGTTATACAAGCAACCTGCAGCGCAATTTCAGCTCTGCTGGAAAATTTAATTAGCATATATATGTTTACCTTTGCTGTGTTTAATTCGTATCATGTAAGGCACGGAAGATGTGAACTCATGATTGACTTTCTATCTTGTTCTGCAAAGTCGTAGCCGTGCCAATACATAAGAGTGAGAAGGTGCTGGACTGCATGCCGTCCGAATAGCTCCAAATGGTAGAGCATTGGTGCTTAATACCAAAGGTTCCAGGTTAGATCCCCGATCTGGATATTTTTTCACTCTGTTGGTTATACGTTGAGTAGTAAATAATAATTCACATACTTTGTTATATAAGTAATCTCGAGAGTAATTTGAGGTCTGCTGGAAAATTTAATTAGCATATATAGACATTTTTTATTTGATTACAGCATAAAGTATTTGTTATTTTTAGATGGCATTTTATATTGATCAAATTAAAAGACATTCACTTATCACAATATCGTGTGTATTTTAATAAAATTTACCTACTATCAATTTGACCTTTTGAATAGAAAATTTCCTTAGATTCCAAACGCGATCATTTATTTTGTGAATGTCAATATTTTGTTTATCGGATTATCTTTTATTCATATTTCACTTCCTGTAGTAATGTAAAAAAAAAAAAAAAAAAAAACATATAATCCTATGCTGCGTTACGTAAATGCATAAAATCTTTTCACAGGCAAAAATTATTCTAAATTTTGGAAAATTTACTTTTGCTAATTATTATGTTTAACGTGTCTCAAATGCAATGATGTTACAAAAAATAGCACAGCACTGAAAACCCAAAAATCTTTACAAAAAAATTAAAATTAAATCAATCAATTCAGCATCAAATGTCGTTTAAGATGTTCTACATATTTGTAACAGATATTTCAATAATAATATTAAAAAAATGCATATTCTGCACTGCGTGATGAAAATCAATAAAAACCATTTTCCCAATTTGTTATTATTAGACACAGACTTTACATTTGTTTGATATATATTTATCTATTAAAGAAAAAAATATTGTAGTACATAAACTCAGAAAAATAATTTGAATATTTTTCAAACCATATTCAAAGCCTTATTAATTTTTAAACGACATTAAGAAATTCCGCATTTCACCATCAAATGTCATTTTGTAGATAGTTTTATTTGTAATGAAAATGGACATTTTACATGTGATTACAGGATATTTCAGTAATAAATTGCCATTATAAGCCGACATTTAAACTGACGAAACTATTAACTCTGCCAGAGACATTCTACGTATCAAAATATTGTGTCTATTTCAGAAAAAGAAAATATTTATTAAATAGCAATTTAAAATTCAGCACAGAAATACCCCTGTTGTTAGAAACGCTTCCACTTGTTATAGAAATGCTATCAAAATTCTGATCATCTATTATTCAGTTTTTATCTTTGTGTCATGATTTAAAATATGCTGTGAGATGGATTTGTATAACATATTTTTCCAAAATTGCAATTATTCCAAGCATTCCTTTTTGAAGAATTTACATTTTCAAATGTCTGTGTTTATCTTCTTATTTTTTATGTGTCTTGAATTCAATGATATTAAAGAAAATTAAGGAAATACAGAAAATCTATATATTAAGGCGGTATTCAAAAAAAATATTTTTCCACGCTCAACAACTCAAAATTTTGAGACACATTCTCAGACTCATTTTTAAAAGTAACAACACGAAACTTGGCGGCGTGATTTATGAAGAGATTTATAAGGGCCCCATGTGTTATTTTTCGTTCAATTAATTAGAAATTTATTTACAGACAATTATTTTCACAGTACGATCATGTTTTTTTGTTTCCAGCGCTATCGCTTCGGGAAATTTGGTTCAAAATGTCCACTTTGACAGCATTTTTTAAAATATATTCTGCCTTTATTAAAAAATCGAGACAATACGGGCATTATAAAGTTTCTGAATATGAGAACCTGCCAATTGGATGCATTTTAGAGCAAAAATGAATTTAAACATGTGTCTCAAAGTAATCAGTTTGGATTTGAATACACCCTTAAAAGGAACAACAAAATATAATAAATATTACTAGAATACTGAAAATTAGAATATCTTTTAGAAAAGAATTCAAAATGATACATAATGGTAAAATATTAAAAGAAAATTGACTGAATAAATAGTTTGATCAATGGGAAATGTTAGCTTATAACGGTTATTACTTATTTAAATATGCTGTAATCAAATATAAAATGTTTAGTTTGATTGAAAACAATTTTCTAAATGACATTTGGTACAGATATGTTCAATTCTCTTATAACATTTTTCAAGGACTTTTCTGATTTTAAGTACTGTACTATACAATTTTTTTTAATATGATCGCATTCGAGATACATACTTCTAAATCGAAAAACACAGAGTTATTAACATCCCCTATTAACACAAAATTAATTGTCATTTCGTAAATATTTTCTTTTTATCAAAATATACATTTTATATTCGATTACAGTATATTTAAATAATTATTAGCCATTATAAGCTGACATTTTATATTGATTAAATTATTATCTATTTTAGGAACACAACCGCATCAAAATATTTTGATGATTCGATTAAAAGAAGAATATTTGCTGTCAATTTAATTTCTTTCAGAAAATTCTTCTGCTATTACAAACTCTTCAAACTCTATTATTTTTTTGCAAAATGCGGATCATCTATTATACAGTTTTTCTCTCTGTGTCAGCATTTCAAACAAGCATATAATCTACAGAGCGTAGTGCAAATATAAAAAATCATTTTCCCGAGTTTCAGTTATTCCAAGTATACATTTTCAGAGAATTTACATTTGCTAATGACTGTTTTTATCTACCTGGTGCCTCGAAAGGGATGACGTTAAAAGAAGTACAGCACAGAAAATCCGATTTTATTATTATTATTATTATTATAACGGAATTGGACATTTCATCACCAAATGTTATTTAGTAAAATATAATTTGTAATGAAAATGGACATTTTACATTTGATTACAGGATATTTCAGAAACGGTTTATCATTCTAAACTGACATCATTCTAACTGACTGAACTTTACAACTCACGAAACTATTAACTCTGCCAGAGATATTTACGTATCAAAATATTTTTTTCTATTTCAAAGAAATGAAAATATTTATTAAATATCAATTTAAAATTCAGCATCGAAATACCCGTGTTATTACAAACTCTTTCCCTTGCTCTATAAATGCTGCCAAAATTCTGATCATCTATTATCAAGTTTTTATCGTTGTGTCATGATATCAAATATACTGTGAGAAATGGAACTGTATAACATATTTTTTCCAAGCTTCAATTATTCCAAGCACTCATTTTCGAAGAATTTTCATTTTCTAATGTTTGCGTTTATCTACTTAGTTTTATGTGTCTGAAATGCAATGATATTAAAGAAAATTAGGGAAATACAGAAAATCCATGTATTAAAAAGAAGATATAAGAAAAATTACTAGGATATTAAAAATCAGATTATCTTTTAGGAAAGTATTCAAAATGATATATAATGAAAAATGTTAAAGAAGAATTAATAGTTTGATCAATATGAAATGTCAGCTTATAACAAGTATTACTTATTTAAATATGCTGTAATCAAATATAAAATGTTTATTTTGATTGAAAAGAAAATTATTTTTTAATATGACATTCGGTGTAGATATGCCCATTTCTCTTATAACATTTTTCAAAGGTTTTCTGATTTTAAGTACTGTACTATACTAATTTTCTTCAATATGATCGCATTCGAGATGCGGACTTCTAAATAGACACAGAGACTATAGAATTCTCTATTAGCGCAGAATTAAATGTCATTTCATAAATATTTTTCTTTTTATCAAAATATATACATTTTATACTTGATTACAGTATACTATTTAAATAAGTAGTAGCCATTATAATCTGACATTTTATGTTCATAAAATTATTATCTATTTTAGGAACGCTACGGCATCAAAGTATTTTGATCATTTGAACAAAACAAAAGTATTTACTATCTGTCAATTTAATTTTTTGCTTAAAATTCCCCCTCTTATTATTACAAACTGCACAAACTCTATCATTTGCCTCATAATTGTTTCCAAATTGGGTATCATCTATTATTCAGTTTTTCTCCCTCGGTCACAATATAAAATATACATTTTACATTCTATTATAGAATATTTAAATAATTATTATCCATTATAAGCTGACATTTTACCTTCATCAAATTATTATCTATTTTAGGAACGCTACGGCATCAAAATGTTTTTATCAATCGAATAAAAGATAAATATTTACCAACTGTCAATTTAATTTTTTGTGCAAAATTCTCCATCTATTACAAACTCTCCAAACTCTATTATTTGTTGCAAAATGTGGATCATCTATTATTCATTTTTTTCTCTCTTTGTCATAATTTCAAACAAACATATAATCTACAGAGCGTGGTGTAAATACATAAAATCTTTTCCCGAGTTGCAGTTATTCGAAGTATCCCTTCTCAGTGGATTTACATTTGCTAATGACTGTTTTTATCTACCTGAGATATGTGTCTCGAATGTGATGACGTTAAAGAAAGTAGAGCCTAGAAAATCCGATTTTTTCCCCATTTTCAGTTATAACGGAATTGAGCATTTCACAACATCAAATGTCATTTAGTAAATGATACAATTTGTAATGCAATGGATATTTTACATTTGATTACAGAATAGTTCAATAACGATTTATCATTATAAGTTGACATTTTATACTGTCAAAACTATTAACTCTTATCTTCTCTATATCTTTTAGAAAAGTATTACAAAATGATATACAGTCCCTGGCCAAATTATTTGACGCAGTTGTTTTTATTATAATTTGTTAAATATCTGGAAAGATACATGAGGAATTATCTTGAAACTTTAGGAGTGTAAACAATATGATCAACGTCATATATTTCCGAGAAGATTTTTTTCTTGAAACCCCATAAGGGGCAGTCAACAAATTGAAGAAAAACGAATACGTTTTTGATAACCCTGTAAAAACCAATATCACAAAAGCGTTGAAACGGTATCACAGGCTTAGAAGGCTTATTGTAATAATTTGGGTTCATTTTTATGAAGATAGCATGTATACTCGAAGAGAAATTCAGGTTTTTATAAAAACAGTCCCAAATTTTACTAAGCTTTTTGCTTATAATTTGCAGAGTTTTTAATATAAAAACAAGTTATTTTCAGAAAATATGACAAGCAAAATTATACACAATACCCTGCAATCAGAATTAAAAAATAATAAAAATTGCATGAAAAATGAGCAGGTTTACTAAATATTTTTTCACTCGCATGCGCCAATTCAATCAAAATATACTGTGCATAATATATTAGCTAAATATATAGACCAACTTTTATGAAAGTCTCAAAAACATAGCTTGAAAATTCTGATAGTGATCGTCGATAGAATAAGCTCGAAATTCGCTGTTCCCAAAAGGAAGCAAAAAGATGAGGGGCTGTATCAAATATAGAATGAGAAACACTTCATTCTTATTATGTCAACTTCCATAAGCTAGTATATTTGGATACAACCCCTCATCTTTTTTGCTTCCTTTTGGGAACAGCGAATTTCGAACTTATTCTATCGACGATCACTATCAGAATTTTCAAGCTATGTTTTTGAGACTTTCATAAACGTTGGTCTATATATTTAGCTAATATATTATGCACAGTATATTTTAATTGAATTCGCGCATGCGCAGTGAAAAAATATTTAGTAAACCTGCTCATTTTTCATGCAATTTTTATTATTTTTTAATTCTGATTGCAGGGTATTGTGTATAATTTTGCTTGTCATATTTTCTGAAAATAACTTGTTTTTATATAAAAAACTCTGCACATTATAAGCAAAAAACTTAGTAAAATTTGGGTCTGTTTTTATAAAAACCTGAATTTCTCTTCGAGTATACATGCTGTCTTCATAAAAATGAACCCAAATTATTACAATAAGCCTCCTAAGCGTGTGATACCGTTTCAACGATTTTGTGATATTGGTTTTTACAGGGTTATCAAAAACGTATTCTTTTTTCTTCAATTTGTTGACGGCCCCTTATGGGGTTTCAAGAAAAAATCTTCTCGGAAATATATGACGTTTATCATGTTGTTTACACTCCTAAAGTTTGAAGATAAAACCTCACGTATCTTTCCAGATATTTAACAAATTATAATAAAAACAACTGCGTCTAATAATTTGGCCAGGGACTGTATAAAGAAAAATGTTAAAAGATAATTAATAGTTTGATCAATATGAAATGTCACCTTATAACGATTATTACTTATTTAAATATGCTGTAATCAAATATAAAATGCTTATTTTAATTAAAAATAAAATTATTTTTTGTATGACATTTGGTGCAGATATGCCCAATTCTCTTATAATATTTTTCAAATGTTTTCTGATTTTAAGTACTCTACTATACTAATTTCCTTTAACATGATCGCATTCGAGATGCATACTTCTAAATTGACACAGAGACTTTAGAATTCCCTATTAGTGCATGTCATTGCATAAATATTTTTCTTTTTATCAAAATATACATTTATATTTGATTACAGCATATTTAAATATTAGCGATTAGAAACTGACATTTTATGTTCATAAAATTATTATCTATTTTAAAAACGCTACGGCATCAAAATATTTTGATCATTTGAATAAAAGAAAAATATTTACTATCCGTCAGTTTAATTTTTTGCTTAAAATTCCCCCTCTTATTATTACAAACTGCACAATCTCTATCATTTGTCTCATAATTGTTGCCAGATTGTGGATCATCTATTATTCAGTTTTTCCTCCTCTGTCACAATTTCGAATAAACATATATAATCTATAGTGCGTGATTCAAATACATAAAATCATTTTTCCAGTTTGCAGTTATTCCAAGTATCCATTTTCGGAGGATGTACATTTGCTAATGACTGTTTTTATCTACTTAATGTATGTATATGTCTCGAATGCGATGACATTAAAGAGAATACAGCACTGGAAATCCGAAAATCTTTTTAAAAAAAATTATTGTAAGGAAATTGAGATTTTAGTATCAAATATCATTTAGTAAATACCTGTCTTTTTCATCAAAGCCGGCATTTTATATTTCATTATAGTATATTTAATTAGTATTAGTCATTTGAACTGACATTTTATATTGATAAAATTATTAACTCACTTACAAGGAAGGTCTCCTTAAAGCGCATACTCAAAATATTCAAAAATTATAATCAAACTACTCATGTACCTTATAAATAAAACCTAAATCTGTGACGCTGTTTAGCCTAACGGGGACCCTCGTTGTTTATTTCCCAAGCAAGCTTGATAACCATTTCATCGACTCCGAAGGGATGATAGGGTGAGTGAACCTTGCCGAGAATCGGACTGGGGATCTGTAGTGTGATAGATAAGTATAGTAATAAATCTATTTTAATATCTGGAAATTTTTCCATAGAAAATTTCTCACGTCTTTTCTACGGAAAAATTTCCAAGTATTAAAATAGATTTATTCAATTATCGATGCTGGATTCTCTTTAGTTTCGTGTTTGCCCCAGGGTTGGTGGCTCATGGAAAAATATTCCATTTTGTGTTGTGATTTTAGCCTTGCCAAAATGTGATAGTGAGAAGTGCCAGATTGGGTATTGTTCCAAGTGGTTCAGTTGGTAGAACGTCAGTGCGCTATACTGATGACCCAGGTTCGAGTCCCGACTTGGATATTTTTTCACTATGTTGGCTATACGCCTTTTAAGCAAGTAAAATTTGAAATATTAGGAATGCAAGGAGTGAGAAATTTTCGATGGAAAAATTTCCAAGTATTAAAATAGATTTATTCAATCATCGATGCTGGATTCTCTTTAGCTTCGTGTTTGCCCCAGGGTTGGTGGCTCACGGAAAAATATTCCATCTTTTGCTGCGATTGTAGCCTTGCCAACATGTGATAGTGAGAAGTGCTAGACTAGGTATCGTTCCAAGTGGTTCAGTTACTAGAACGTCAATGCGCTATACTGATGACCCGGGTTCGAGTCCCGGATACTTTTTCATTATGTTGGCTATACGCCTTTTAAACAATTAAAATTTGAAATATTAAGTATAGTAATAATAGGAAGCATAATAATAAAGATCCCGCAATGTATATTGAGGAAAGAAAGTTTGTCATTTTTTTAAAGAGTGTAATTAGGAGCCCACTAACAAATACGAGAACGCTTGTATAGAACGTTTGTCAATCATTTAATGGGAAGAAAAGAAACAGTAAATTTAACAAGATTCCAACTATTAATGAAAAGTCAGTCAGAGTACTAATGACAACAAGTTGGAAATTGTACGTTACACGTGACAAATGAGGTGCGTTCGTTTCGTGCTATAACAATTTTTACAATGTAAAAAATCATCGTTATTATTTCAGTGAAATAAATTATATCGTTTGCTATGAACGAAATGAGGATACCTTTTTTTTTCTTATTACGTATGCCTCTTATTACGTATATCTCTTTACAGATGCGAATTTTTTTTTCGACACCAGACAGCTCTGTAAATTTACCATGGAGATCTTGCCTTGCGACCTCCACGGTTAATATTTCTATGACTCACGATGAATGAATATTTTGTTTATTTATTTTAATGATTGAGGTATTTGGCTGTTAACCTAATTTTCACTGAAGTTATCTCAGAATCTATACATTTTTTTGAACGAATTTTCTAAAAGTCTAACTTTTATGCAATTTTATTAGAAAAAATAATTTTGAATAAAAATGGCCGCTTGGCATATGGAAAAAGATGTGGTTAGCCCGTATTTGTTTTCCTCAGTCACATGACTTCCGTTTTCATTATAAAGATTACGTATGATATGATTTAATAGAATAAAGAAAACTTTTATTAATATCTTTTTAAGTTTTGATTCGATTTTCATAAAATTTGAAATGACTCGACAGAATTCTGCAACGATTCTATATATTAAATTTCAAAGCATTTGGTTGGGTAGTTTTTGCGCTGTTATATGCGTATAGACGGACAGACAGACAGACAGACGGACGAGACGACGACTATAGGTGCTACGTATTTATATAATTACGAACGCATCTAAAAATACCACCATATTGTTTTTGTCTCATGTTTGAGTAGCACATGGAACGGTGCAAGTATTACAGGAAAGAAAGTGACCGGTTAGGGAAACTACTACGTCTGTAAAAAAAAATTATTTCTAAGTCTTTGGACACTAGTGAAGAATGTAGCAGTCTTCTACTTCTAAAATACTACGGCAACATGTTAAAATGTGTTTTAATAAAAATATTTGGTACTTGTCTACTTTCTGGTTGACCGCTTTCTATATATGAAATAAACGGTTACCAAACAACGTGACTGAATGCCAACAATACAAAAGCGAGACGTCACGTTTGATTTCAAATGCAGCGCTAGCACGCGATGTACGAATTTCCTTTTTATTTATTTTGTGGAAAAGTTATTTTTTCTAAGGGAGGCTGAGGGTTAATTGAGTCATTCTTGTGTTTTCTTTCGCGTTAAAAAAGAAAAAAAAAGTTATAAAAATCTGGGACTTTTCCATACAAAACTTAATGCGTTAAACTATTTTGACTATTATGGGATTATGTCGCCAAAAACAGTGGGCATTAATGGGTACGATATGAGACTTTATCAACAAACGGTTAAACAATGGTGATATAGTGTTAAAACTGTGATAAGCGTATATCTATTAAAAAGGAACTTGGTGTAACAACTCGAATTTTTTTAGTTCATAACTTTAAAGTTTTATCTAATTTGTATATACATTTTAAATGTTATTTATGTTATGCATGAATGTAATATATATTATGTATGTTTACATATTCGGACTAAATAAAGAGCAATCTGTAACTCCCAAACTTCCGTTATTATTAGCGTCGATTACATCCCTCCCAGAAAATTTTACTAGTATAACAGTAGTATAAAAAAGGGTAAAGACATTTTCATTAGAACAGCTTTATCCTGCGACTGTTAGGACGGGTGTCATCCCTAGTATATATTTTTTAATATTTCGGCGAGGTATCTTCCTGACAATCGTCAGTAGTCGAAATATATGGGAGAGGCATTCAGCAACGTTTATTTCCCGAAACTCGTGAACATGTAATGAAAGGGACGTTTATGCATTTTTAGCTTTAAATTTAACTGTTTGGCGACAGTTTTTTTTTCAGAAAATCCCTGATTTTTTTTACTAGTTCTGCCTTTATCGCTTGGTTTTGCCTCTAAAACTTATCGCCAAATGATATCTAATTTTTGATTTGTTTTGTTGTTTATTAAATGGCTTTCAGATTATCTTTAAAAAACTACGTTTATCTGTATTGCTGTAACTTTTTTTAATTATTTCTGATGCGCTGCGTTAAAAAAATTGTAATAATTCCTTGATGCACATTTAAATTAAAATGTCATTATAAGGGAAATATTATAATATAAATCAGTCTATCAGTTTTCCTGAAATATATTGCTTATTACCATAAGAAAGGTGAAGTATTTTAGAAAACAAACAAATTTGTATGTGGCAAAAATAAATACCTTTTTAAATAGCTGTTTTAGAAAAAAGACAAACTACAGTTTATGATCTTCTCTTCTACTTTTTTATGTAATAAAAAAAGCGAAAGACGATATGCTTACAAATTTAACACGATCCGTCTAATATATATATTCATAAATCCATTCTTCTTCATGTTGTGTCACTTAAATACTATTTCCGTCTTTCATCCCTTTCAGTTCACTCTGCTTTTGAAGGGAGAAACTGTTATTAATATGCCACTTCTTTTACGTGACATAAAGTGCAAAAATGAAGAAAAGGCGGATAGAGAAGTTATAAAAGCTGAGAAAAATATTCGATTATCGTTGTTTATTACAATAATTTTAAGTGTCATTTTGATATAAGTTCGATATAAAATATATGTGACAAGTGATATTAAAAATATTTCTATCTGCGTTTATCAGAGTGTTCAAATAGGGGTGGGGAGACGTAAATAATATCAACTGTCAGAAAATCATTTAATTTTTTAGTTAAAAAGAGTTTCAAGCAAACTGGTACAGTGAGAAAAAAATACGGTGCAAATAGACCTTAACTGTATTGAAACAGTTGAGTCTTTTTAAGTCAGGATTTTAAAGCGTTGCAGTTTCAATTTTTAAAATTATTTCATGGTTAAAATACAATTTTTATGAAGCCGGTAAAATAATGTTTATCTCGTTAATTGGACGAATGGTATTTATCAATTTACAAAGAATATTTCAATCCATTACTTAAACGAAATTAAATAAGTGTTTATCTAACAAATGGAACGTCACGTTTCTGAATTTTAGACGTTAAATTTCATTGTTTGACGATAATTATTTTTATAGCAAATGGTCGATGGTATAATAGAGAAGTAACTATTATTTAATGAAGAGTTCAGATCCCGAAAATTTATTGGGTCATCTGGAAAGTTCTGTGGTTTTTCTAAGCGAAGTGCGGTTTCGTCTAGTTATTTTGCTAATGCTGGTAAGGAGTGACGTTGAATGACCCATATATGTACATTCGGGTTTTTCTTCTTGCGCTACATACTTCTCGTTTGTGTTGCGGCATAATTGTTGCTCCAGTGCAGTGCTAAGTATGGAGAACCAAAAAATCCATTTTCGTCATATTATGCTCTTTTATTTAAAAAAGCCATTGCTGAAAATCCACATTACACAGTTCAGGAGCTATCACACAGACTAAATATTCCTAAAAGTACAATGCATGATCATTTGATAGATTTTTTATAAGAGGCTCTTCTTTAAAGATGATCCAGAGAGGGCCTCATTTGCGAGGCTGAAATTTCCGCACTTAAACTTCTCAAACCACCTTCGAACTGTGTCACCTGAAACAGCACTTTGTCCGTATACAGCACAAATTGTACGAGCAGTCTGACTAGCATTGGAATGAAAGAGCATAATATGACGAAAATAAACTTTTTGGTTGATTCTCAGCACTGCACTGCAGCAACAATTAGGCCATAACACAAGCGAGAATTATGTAGCGGAAGCAGAAAGGACCGAATATAAATATCTGGGTCATTCAAGGTCACTCCTTATCAGTAGTAGCAAAATAAGTAGAAGAAACCGCGGTTCAATTTTTGAAAAACCGCAGAACTTTTCGGATGACCCAATAGTTATATTGGCAAGGAATAAGAGATGCCTGAAGGGGGCAAAAACAGTTGCTAAGTCCTGTAGAAAACAGCCGCTATTGACGTATATTTTTCTCGAAAACTACTGAAATGATTTATTTTCTATCATTTTTAACTCTTTCCAACAAAGATAAAAGTGTTTATGTATTAGGTTTGCCTGTTCATCTGTTTGTCTGTTTGTCCATCAAATGGAGCTCTAACCATCGTAAATATGTTCGGATTCCCAAGTAACTTTTAAATATTAATTATGTCTAGTATAGAATGTACGGTATTGAAAATGAAGCGTGTTACATTCATAGTTCGTTTACAGAGACACACAAGAGAATTTTGTTACATTATAGTGTATGAGAAAAATCGTTTCCGATGCATTTTAAGGATGTGAGAATACTCCAGACATAATGAAATTGATATGCAGTATTGGGGTGGGCTAAAACAAGCTTTTTCAGAAGTATAGAATAAGTAGCATTTATAGTTCGTTTAGAGGGACGTAAAAAGAATTCCGTTAAATTATTATATATTGGGGGACGGAGAATTGTTTGCGATACTTTTTAATGATGTCATGATACTTCAAACGAAATGAAATTAGAAAGCATCACTGAAGTGCACTACGACATGTTTTCGATTGATTATGGTGTGCATAGCTTTTATCGTTTATTTACAGAGACGCACAAAGGAATTCGGTTCCAGTATGGGCTATGATCGATTTCATTTTATGAAAGAATGAAATTTCTTAATAATATTCTGTTAGTGTCGGAAAGTGTTTCATAATCTATATACGGATGCATGACTGTAGCTACTGGAGATGAGTTCCGGTAATTTTTCCGGAGACCGTGCGCTCCCAAACTCGACGATTTGAAATCCAAAGAAGAAAAATTTTGTGTCATCAGAGCCCGAACCTAATACCGAAAATACGCCACAGAAATTTGTTAATATAATTTTGAAATTAATTTTCTCACTTAAAAATCTCTTCTTATATAGACATAAGTTTTAATTCTAGATACTCCCTCATGACAACGTTTCGTGATTTCCATGTCATAACAAATTTCCTATTTTAAGCAGATTTCCATGTTTCTAAAGTCTGTGTAACATAGCAAATTTGTTTTTTATACCAAAGTGCTAACAGAAATCTGGAAAAGTCGCATTTCTTATTCTTTTAAAGTATCATTATAAAAATAGGGCAGAAAGACATGATTTCTGTTTTATAATATGGGTAGGGTAATCCTGAAAACAGAAAGTAACTCCAAACAGAAAGCGAGGATAGACGAGGTATATACCACAGCTTCTTTATCTAACTAACACTGACCGTGCAAAGCTTTCAGAATCAGATAAAATATTTCAAAATATATCTCATTCCTTTCGAACTGATTTTTAAAGAATTGTAAAATACTTTTAGAAACTTAGACTATATTCTTGCTTCTAAAATAGGTATTTCTTTTTTTTTAGAATTTGCGAATAAATAAAATTTCCACTTAGCACGAGCCCGAAAGACTGGTATAAAAATTGGGCCCGAGCTCGCGTCAGGCCCGGACTAAACCCGTCTTTAGTAGCTACTCAGAAAACTATTAAAAAATACTGAAATTGCTTCAGTAGTTCTCGAAAAAAAAAGATACATCAAAATCAGTTATATTCCTCAGGATTTCGCTAGTGTTGTCGCTCGTTTAGAGTAAATATCCCAATAAACTTTTCAAGAAATCGATTATGCAAATCGTTCGAAGTCCAATGTTCCAGTTAAAAATATATTACAAACTTACAATTCTTTGTTTGAATAGAAAACTAAAATAACATAAACAAAGGATTTAGTTTATACTAACACAATTAATTATCTAAAAGTCAGATATTTTTTTTAATCCAAGTATTTCTATATAAAGGATAAAAGTATTGCAACTCGAAATTGTTAATTGATTAATAACTATTTTATTCGCCTCTTGATGTTTTTGCTAAAAATAAAAATATATTTATTCACACAGATACACTTACATATAAAAGAAACAAGTAAAACACTTGATTATCACTTGATTACTTGATTAATGATCACTGTTTGTGTCCGTATAATTTTTCCTTTTCTCTATCATAATTATCTATTGCATTTATTTCGGTTGAAGATATTGCATTATTGTATTTCATATAAAAATCTCGCAATATTTTGTTCTTCACGGCAAAATTGACGATTATTAAGTCAGCAATCTAAAATCTATATAAACTCAATACGTAATTTTTAGAAAAAAAAAATAAACTGATTTCAAGATATTGTTTTCTTATATTTGTGTTGTCGCAACCCTTTAATATTATCCATACTAGGGGATCTAACCTGGGCTTCCCAAGTTACAGAATATAGGTGAAAACTATTTTTTTTTCTAATTGAAAATCCTTCCTTTAATATTTTTCTTTTTAGATTACCCACTAACAAAACCAAAAAGCATTTTTATATAAAAAATATCAATTCTACATAAAAATATTTTTTAAATATATCAAAAGCGATATTTTTGTATTAGCTGAATTCTAGGAGTTAATAGCCGAAAAAATCGCAGAAAATCTTTTTGATTCTAATTATTTCAGTGTTTTAAGTGCATAATTTGATTGCATGCCTGTTAAATTTATTTTTTATTTCTATTATACTATTTTTAATTTATTTATTGATGAAGAATTAAAATTGTTTTTTAATATTAGCCGGAAACAAATACTGAACTATTTATATTGTTTCAAGTGCAGCCGTGTTAATCATTCGTAATCCGTTTGTACGCGATAGAGATAGATTTTTAAAAAAATTTTCAAGCTTGAAAATTATTTTTTACCATAAAAAAATCAGTAAATTGAGTTACAGTGTTCAAATAATTGCACTTGAAATATCGTATTCTTTCCCTATACAAAAGTATAAAAATTAAAATTGTGCGATGTTTAGAAGTTAAAAAAATTGCAGTAAAAGCAGAATTTATTGGTCAGGTGTTTCCATCGTCAATATGACGTCAAGCGTTTTCACGGGCATGTTTTTGCTTTATAATATAGATTAAAGTTCTGCACGGTTAGGAATAAAACAGAACCGAACCACGAGTAGGAGAAAAAAATACTTCTGTAAGTGATAAGTGAGAATGATGAGTTAATATGATGAAATCAAGTTACCTGACATGATGCAATTCTCTAATTCGCATTCATTTTACCTCCCATTGTTACCAACATGCTCAATTTCATTCGGAGTACACAATGTGATGTTTTTTGTTGTATCCTTGTAAAAAACAAATACACGATACGACGTTTATTCATATAAAGCAAATTACTAATTTGTAATTTAACACCATTTTCAAAATTCGGGACTACTTTTCTATTTTTACGAAAGTTAAAAGGCTATGAAGTCAAAACACATGGAACAGACAGACAGACAAATATGTCATTTTAAGATACTAATGAAATTGAAACAACCAGCAGAATGAGTTTTTTCCAAGAAAAAAACAGAAGGAAAATCGAATTATGCGTGGACATACATGAAAAATATAAATAACACATACTAACAAATTGTATAACCTCATTCGTTGCATGCCTATTAAAAGTTAATTATAATTACATATGAGTGACACGGAATGTGGCATTGCTAAAAAATATATATACATACAGATATTTAATGTTTGTTAATTACTTTTAATCTATTTTGTTAATTATTAGACAGTATTCGTTGATACTAATATGTCATTAATCATTCAAATATTAAAATATATAAAATAACTGTATAAAGAAGTGAATTGCATTTTACAGCATGAATAAAATTCCACGATTATGAACACGTACTAAATAAAATACAATTTTTGGGAACAAAAAAAAATCTAATTTAATTCTACATTTAGAAAAGATTTATACAATTAATTTTATAATTTTCTCATAAATAAGCAAGAAATCATTTTTACAATGTAAACAAACTGAAAATTACATTTTGCAAACTGTGTGGTTTTGGAGTATTTAGAGAAAATGGCAACATACAAGGTTATAAAATTCAAAATTTTGGAAAAAACATTGGAGATCTTGCCATTGTTGCGAAGCTAATCTCCGTTTACTTGTCTAACACGTCTTAGTAAATTTGTCCTGGCAAGTATCGCCTTAATCTGTTGTGCGGGTTGTTATGGTTTGGTGCAAAACTTTTAATCTGAGCATATGCCCTGTACATAAATTCATACTCCCCCCATGGTCAAAACTCCAGCTTCTACCACCACCCTTTCATTTACATTTTAAATAAATTGAAAAATATGATTCGATACGGATCAATAATAATAAAATCTTTCAAATTTTTTATAAAAATCTCGGTAAATGTGGAAATAGGTAGCATGAATATTTTTTACATTACTTTTTTTTATATTTGAATAGCAGAGGATATCTCATTATTTACTTTTTATTTCCCTTTTTTCACAAAAATGGAATAATTTAGTTAACATCCTTAGACAAATTTCGTTACAAGTTACAAAAAAATTTATATCTTGAAAATTAATTCAATTTTTTAAATTCGAGAATCTTATAGGATATCTTTGAATCCCTGCGGATAACTGGTGTTAATTTCATCGAGTTGCGTTTCATATTCTAAGAGGAGAATAAGTAACATACAAATACAGTGAGTTTTTAATGTAATAAATACTTAAAATGATAATGTAAACATGTATTGTTCAGATACATGATTGCCGCAAAATAGTTTTTGTAAATATGTCATTGGACTTGACCGTATTTTAAAATTTACCTTTGTGGCATGGGGATAGCTATTTATTGGAGGCGTTTATTATCCTAACAATCTTTTATATATTTCTGTAATAAAACATTAAAATATATAATTATTAAAACATTGAAATAATTTGTTCGAAGTTAAAACTATTTTTAAAAAAATATTCACGTAATACTTCGTAAATTGTTGCAAATGGTGAAAATATTTTCTTTTGTGTGAATTTCCCATAACGTCTGAAAGAAAATCAAAGAAATAAGCATTAATAAAGATCATAAAAATAAAAACGCTTGAAGCGTTAAAGAAGCATTTAAAGTATATTTTTATATGAAAGAAAACATAGCATAGAAAGTTTTTTTTCTTTTGTAAACAAGTGTAAATCAAACAATATTTTTGAAGTCTAAAAATCTGAGTTATTCTTCCTAGTAATGCTCGGTATTATAAAAGCTTTTTTTATGCCTCTTTATCCTTTTAAAATGTGTTGAGTTAATGAGCCGTAAAACAACAAATTGGTAAAGCATAGTATTAAACCTTTTTTAAATTCACATAAAATATTCTTCATCCGGATTAGTACTAAGTTTAATATGCTCTTAAATATATTTCCCATTTTTATAAAGCTTTCGAATTCAAGAAATATTTTTGGCATACTTTCTTAGTTCTAAACCGCGAAAAACGTTCAAAAGTTAATTCCCTTTTGATTTGAATCCTGTTTAATGAGAAATGTATCTCGAACACAATTTTGAAAGCAAATTATTTGTACTTTTTTTTAATATATTATTGAATTTTAATCCCAGTACTAATATGTGTTTGAACTTTTCAGCAGACAAAGTCAAATATTTTTTATGAGATTACCTAGATACAGCCAAAAATAGTCTTCGTAAATCTGTCATTTTATTAATGTCATTTCATCTGTCATACTATTAAAAGCTTGAAAAAGATTATCAGAATACATATTCGTTTATTTGAAGTTCAAATAAGCTTCAAAAGTTATTTGCTTAAAATTTTGTAAAATGCGGAAAATAGTCAAAATAATTCTTTTTGCTGACATAAAACATTTCCAAAAATAAAATTTAAAAAAAAAATCTAAAAGAAGACAAAAATAATAAAAACGTTACTAAAAGAAAAAATACTTCAAAAATGGATAAAAAGCACAATGTTTTATCTGTAGGGGAGAAGGGGTGCTCGGTAAAAAAGGCAACGATGAAAAAGAAACAGTAACCATCCAATCATGAGCAAATTTCAGTCTATTTACAAAACTCTACGTAAAACCGCAACCCCCCCCCCCTCTCAAAAAAAAAAAGAAATCGGGTATTGTACTGTGAATATAACTAAATAAACAAAATATTCCAATATAATTGTAATGATCTTTTGGGAGTTTCTAACGATTTTCTTTCATGTAAGCTTCAATGCATAAAACATTTTAACAAATTAATTGCCATGGTACACAAATGTGTGTGCCAGCAGTATTTCCTGGGGAACCATAACACATGAATAAGTATGCCATCAATATTTTCACTGAAGACAATTTATTGATATGTAACGGGACTATTGATAGTTTATTACCATGCATTTACAAAAAAAAAAAAAACCCGTGGAACCGCCAGGCATCGTTAGTGATTCCAGTCTGGCGTTCAACGAGTAAAACTAACGAAAATTTGATATTTTTTAATTAAAAATGTATAAAACCCTGTTGAACACTTTTTATAAAATTAACAAGTATTGCCGCAATTGGGAATTGTGAATCGACTCGATAAATGCTGTAAGCAGCTTTGTAAATGACTACCAAAAAAGCCACTGTGTCACAGTCTGTGGCGGCCAGCGAGTTAAAGAGTTTGATTTTTTCATTTACGTTTCACACTCTTTTTCTTTATTTTGAGACTTAAAAAGGCTTAAAAAGGGTGCTAATTGCAGTTGTCGACAAAGTAAAATTGTCCCTTTAACATATGGTAAAGTGTCATTGGAAACATTATTTATTGTAAACATGTTTGAAAGTTTTAGATATTCAAATTCGGATAATTTTTATCTTGTCATATAAACACAGAAAAACAATATCACGTGAAATCTGAAATTGTGGAAAAAAATAACTAATATGAACAAGTTAAACATAAATATAATGCAATGGGTTAAACATGGAGTTTTCCTGAAGCAAGAAGTTATATCTTTTCTCCACCAGATGGCGTATTCGAGCGCTTGAATTCCCATTAACAATTCTTTTGTAATTCATCAGGGAAAATATTCACAAAGGTTTTCAGTATCCCCCCCCCTACACCTGTTCAAAGGGATATATCGCATTCACATTATGATAGTTAAGTCCCTTAACTTGAAGCGGGTGAACCGGAATCAAAGTTTTCGACCTGAGCAAGTTTCTGAAACTCACGTACCTTTGAGATTCTCTTTTAACTGTGAGTTGAGTGGAACTCTGCCTTCTCAACTATTTTTCTTATTTGAAATTGCTTTCAAATTTCAAGTGGAGTTCTACAAGTAATTAATTAGATTTTTTGAACGATCCCTTCAATCGTTTATTTATTTAACACGCCTCAAAGGATGAAAACAATAATAATTGTGTAAATATAATAGTTGCGTTGAAGTTGCAGTTACAAATTTAACAAGTTATGCGCATGCGCAGACACCTGCTTGCCTTTGTTAACCCATTATCAACTCAATTATTTTTCTCTTCAAAATGGAAATATTTCATTTCACACACTTTTTTAGAATAGAAATTTGTGTTTTATTTTATCGATAAGTTTTCGTCATAAAAGAAATAAAATGTTTCTAAAATATTTCTCTTCAAAATTACTGGTGTGCAAACAACAAAAGCATTGGCCGCGAAACTGTTGCAATAATGCAACGCTAGGCTTTTATGGGTTAAGTATCTTAAAATGCATGGTAATTTGAACGGGTGAGGCTTAATCCCGGGTTGTCTGGTTCAAAAGAATTAAACTGGATGATTTAAATTTCATAACGTGAACTCGATAATACAAAGGTTTTTAAACCTTGTTTGGCACTGAAATACTTTTATGTGGCAATTTCAGAAATTTGTGATTGAAACCCTCCTCTCCCCCCACCTTCCCGATGAGACCGAGAGAACACTAAATCAGTTAGAAAAATATGATACCTGTTTCTGATTGACTAATCATTATTAATGCTTGTTTTATTTTTTCAAGTTGCCTTCTTCTCATTCAGAAAAACATTATATTCTAAGTATATCGATGTTTATACGCATATAATAAATAAAGATTTCCATTTCCGATTATATATATCTATGATAAAATACCGTATACTATTTTTTTCTGAAATGTTGAATTTTCATTAGTTAAACAAATTAGGGGATCTTACCCGGGCTTCCCGAATTACAGAATATAGGTGAAAACTATTTTCTTTTTAATTGAAAACTCTAATAGATCTTTTATATTTGATATATATTTTTTCTTTTTAGACTGCCCACCAACACTAAAAATCAGTTTTATATGAAAAATATTAATAATGTATACAAATAAAGTTTTGAAATTTATTGAAAGCGGTATTTTTGTGTTAGCCACTTGCCAGGAGTTAATAGCCAAAGAAATCACCAATGATTTTGGTAATTACAAGTTGCCTTTTTGTTGATTACATATCTGTTAAAACTGTGTTTCATTTATATATTTTTTTTTGTTCATTTATTTATTTATTTATTGATGAAGTTTTAATTCTATTAAAAATATTAGCCGAAGACAAATGCTGTAGTATGTATATTGTTTTAAGTGCAATTTTAATATATTTTTAGTTTCGATTTCTTTTTTTAAACAAATACTTTGATTCTTATTTGATAATTAAAACTGAAACCTAAACTCGCTTCTTTCTGTCACAAAATCACATACTTTCTTTTCTTTTTGTTTTTCGTAAAGGCATAAAAAATGCAAATATTATTATTATTCAATGCCAATGGAATTGAATAGCGTTTTTTGCGTTCAGAAAACGAATCTTTCAGAAAGTGACGTCAAAGTTGATATTTTCAGCCAATTTACCGATATTACAATGATTGAATGGTGTTCGCTGGGCAGTCGTTGGTTATGTATAGATGTTATTAGAAAAGTGGCGCTTGCAATTCCACCCATGTGCAATTTTCAGGCAAATAGGGAAGAAAAAGAGTTCGTGAATATGTCAGAAAGCTGTATGTTAATGACTGGAGAGATAATATTTTTCAGAACAAAAGTTAATCATTCTTTCATAAATCTCCATTTTGATACAATGCATAAGAATATAAATACAAACTTCTTTTTTTTTTACTTTCAGTATAGCAACCTCCCTCTATAACGTTTTTTCGTGAAACAAAATGTTTTGTTATAATGTACAACGATTGTCTTTTTTTATTTAATAAATTATAAAATGTAGATTGGTTCTAAAGTATTTGGTTAAATACATGATTGAATATTTTTTCGTAATTCCTTCACCCAGTTGCAAAAGCTAATAAATTTATTTAGATAATACTAGAAAAGCAAATACAAGCTGGAATTTAGCGTATGTAAAAATAATTTACAGAAATTAAAGTATTTTATAAAAATTTTTAATTCACGATGAATTTTAAAGTATGCAATATTAATAAAATAATGTACAATTTCATTTCAAATTGTTAATTATGTAATTATGCAAATAATTTCTAATTTTTCAAGTTTTATAACTTCAACAAGTATTTTCCCAAATTATGACACTGTTTGGGAAAGGTAATATAAAATAAAAAACAAATTTATGGAAAGAGTAAGACCTCCAAATAGCCGGACACTTGCAACCTTACATATTTTTATCTCAAACTTATTAAAAGAATTTTCTCAAACCATTGATTTTTATATTTGTATTAATTTATAATTCCCGTTCATATTTATTAAATTATGGATACTATACAATGTAACATAAATGATTTGTATTATATAATAAAGTGAAACGGAATTTTCTTTTTATTTTGTAATATCACAGCAGTACTCTTATAGTAACCCCTAACTCCCCCGTCCCCTTCAAGAAATTTTTTTTACAGTAGTCGAAGAATTACGTTACAATTATAGCTCAAATTTAATTCATTATTTAATTAGATTTTTCCTTGTTGCAGAAACGTAATTTATTTAAATTTACTTAAAACGTGAATTTCAGTTTTTATATAACAGTTACAGCTCTTTAAAAAAAAATTAAACAATTTTTTTTTTTTAAATCTTTTTTTAATTTATCGTTGGTCGTTGTCAAGCGAACGTTAAATAATAAATACTCTGCTGCAAATTATTTTTAGAATTAAACTTTTGTTTATAATTTCCTGTTTTTTTTTTCTAACAAAATTGTTGTTTTACATTTTATTTTGCTATACATTGTAATACAATTAAGAACTTTAAGGGGCAGATTTTGCTAAACGGCAATAGTTTATCAGACAAAAAATTTAAAGTAAAAATAAAGTTTTGAATATATTACAAATCCTATTTTTAAACATATCACCAAGATTGATTGGCCTTTGTGGAAATGGAGGTGGGGAGGCAAAAAAATAAAATATTTAAACAATACCTACACAGTGTTTAAATTCACTACATAGGTAGCCTATATACGAAGAAAGAAAAGAAATACGAAGAAGAAGTTTAAAAATATGTATTTGTAAGCAGCTATCCATATATGTGAGTTATCAATGAAGCGAGTTGAAAGAATTTCTGGATTGTATTTTCTTTTTAAACAATCCTTGCACCCGCTTCCTCTTCAGGAATGTCCACTCTCACTTAATTTAAAAAAACTTTTCATTTCCATTATTTTTTTTAGTAAGATAGTTATCTATGTCTTCGTGGGCTATATCTGAATATTTTACATCATACTTTTCTATTATCCAGATAACTCTATTTTCCTTATTCTAAAAATTCCAGATAAAGAAAATTGCCCCCAATATTTAAACAACGAAAAATCATGCGTCAAGCATAGATTGTGAAACACTTTCCAACACAGCCAGAAAACTGTAACGAAACTTCACCGTTAAATAAGTTGAAAGAAGATATGTAAGTAAACAGTTTAGAAAACCCATAACACATTGAAAAATACATTTTTCGAAATTACCTTCCAGTGTCAAAAAAGTAGTCGAATTATTTTGTGCAGCCCTGTATATGATCGATAGATGTGGATATATAGTATGATAAAATTTACTTCAGTTAGAATATTCACATTTAGCAATTTTCGCCAATCGATGGAAATGCACTCGAAATCTTTTGTACAGTCCTGTATATTATCTGAAGACTTTTGTACACACCTCCTATTAAGCTAAAAGGCAACTTAAAACTCACTTGCAGCAATTACCAAACGTAAACGACAATGTATCTTTTTTTCGCAGCTCTGTATATGAATTTATTTATATTCCACAAACTTCTATTTGTCTACTAAATATAGTTCACAAAGGAAAATGCGTAAACACAATTAAAAACTACCTTTAAGCAATTCACTCCCTAGTCTGTAGTACTTATGAATTTCCTTGTATAGCCCTGTATATGGTCAACTGAGTTTATAAACACACACGTACTATGAAAAAAAAGTTAAAAATGCAAACCAAAGTTGAAAACGCACTTATCACATATAGACTGTAAATATCACACATGTACTATAACCAATATCTTTTGTGTGTCCCTGTAAATAAACGCAATGCACACAAGAGATCAATTATAGTGCACCTCAGTAATGCATATAATTTCCATTATGTTTGAAATAGTGAAATATCATTAAATTACACTGCAGACGATTTTTCCCCATATAACGATGTGTAAAAGAATTCTTTTGTTTGACCCTGTAAATGAATAATAAATGCTTTGTTCCCCATATTATACAAAAAGCATGTTTTAATACGTTTAATACTTATATATCAATTCCATTATGTTTTAAATGACGTAGCGTCATCAAAGTTCGCTTGAACCGATTATTCCCTATTGACTGTAATGTAACGGAATACTTTTGACTGTCCCTGTAAAAAAAAATAAGTGCTACACACTTCTGTTGAAAGAGAGAACATGCTATAACGACAATAACATACAAAAATTTCAGAACAATCGAAGTATATTTACGGGAGTTAGAGTACGGACAAACGACAGACGGTCAGACGGCAGACAAACCGAAGTCATAAACAGTTTTCAGCTAGGTTGGAAAGTGTTAAAAACTTTCCCCTTCGTTTGACTTTACTTAATCTTTTTAAAATATTTGTATGTAGAGTTTAGTTTATTTTAGATCATTGCTTTCATTCCCCCTCCACAAAGGCCCTTCTTGGTGAAAGATTAAAAATTATTTATATAAGCAGTTTGCTAATCTATAGGCTATCCATGTAGCAAATTGAAGAAAATCTATTGATAGTAATGAACAGATGAAAGTATTTTCAACTAGGTAAATTATATCCAATGGTTTGGAGTATCATGGTTAAGATTTTTTTTTCCAACAGAGCGAAAATATGCCGGGACCAGGACTAGAACCTGGGTACTTTAGTTTGCCGTACCAACTCTCTCCCTACTGAGCTATCCTGGCTGACATATTTCACTTTTATTTGTTGGAGAAGGCTGCGAACTGCAGCGCTAATTTCATTCATCCGAGCTATAACTATAGCATTTTACATGATGAATCTGAAATAGCACGGAAACTCCTGTATACCATGTAATTAGGTCATAATGAACAGAGAAAAGTATTTTCAACTAGGTAAATTATATCCAATGGTTGGAATATCATAGTTAAGATTTTGTTTTTCCTGACTATGATAATCTAAAATCTTAACTATTCTACTCCAACCATTGGATATATATTGATTGTATTTTCTTTTTAACTGGCCCTTGTCCCTTGCCCCTTGTCCCGTGCCCCGTGCCCCGTGCCCACCCCTCCTTCTCTCCTTCTTTGAAGAAACAAAACATCTAACTTTTCCCTCAGTAAAATGTCTAAATTGTGCTTTCTTGGGCCAAATCTCAAATTTTTATCTGTTACATCCCCCCCTACCCTGTAAAAGCCAGGTACTGAGATGGCTTTACTTTAAAAAAAATCACTTTGTATGTCTTTATTTGCTCTCCTTTAAAATCTCTATTTGATATTTTTCATTTCTTTCTTACGCCACTCCTTAAAAGCCACTTTTGGTCAAAGTTTCAAAAAATATACAGGGTGATTCGAAATTCATTGTACAAACTTTAAGGGTTGGTACAGGACACTGTAACAAAAATTTTTTTGTAAAAAAAAAGCAAGGTCGGAAATCCATTTATTTAGTCAAACATTCAGGGCGCTTCACTCCAATCCGAAGTCACGTTCCTTTTCATAACTTTAATAGTAGTGAAGATGCTTTAATGAAATCCTTACAATATGCTTACAATTCATACAAAGATGAGTCTGTTGCAAATTTTGTCAAAATATATTCACTACTGTTAAAGTTATGAATGAAAACGCGACATCGGATTGAAGTGAGACGCCCTGTAATTTTGACTAAATAAATGGATTTTTGACCCTAATTTCCTACACAATAAATGATTTTTACGGTAGGTTGGTACAGGATAATGTAAAAAAAAATATATATATATTGTACAGGAAACCAGGGTCAAAAATTCGATTTGGATAAAACTAAGCGTGTGTATTAAGTTCACCAATATCTCGACAGAGTTCGTTGGCCAGCTTGGTCCGCTATCTTGTTTCAAAATGACGGTCACTAAAAGATTTTAGACTAAAAAATATATATATATATATAAACAAAAAATTCGAAATTCAAATTTGTTTAGGCATTGATACAAGGATTCCAGAGCGTTTTTTGTTTTTGCTCTATCTTAAAAAATGGATTATATATATAGCAGTTTGAAATTCTAGGGTGGCTGACAGTTTGAAACAAGACAGTAGATTAAAACAAATCTGGGATTAATTTATGAGTTTTAGTATACGGGATTTCTCGCAAATTATTATCTTTCATTGTTGTAATCGTTTCCCCAATCATACTCATAAAACTATATTAATATTCGTTAGCGACAAATTCTCCCCAAGTTTGGCAATATTTGGCGAAATATCGCCAAATTTGGCGTCTAAAATAAATCTCCATAAATGAAGCCAACTTGGTTAAAGTTGACTAATTTGACGAATTTCTTATTCAAATTCAGTATTAACGAATCTTCTGTAATCGGGCTTTTTGCATTTTAGCTTGCTGCTTTCGAGTAACGTTAGCTATAGAGGAAAGCTCCTCCCGGTACAAGCCGGAAGGACTTTTTAAAATGTGTTGAATTGATATGTCGTATAAATTGGTAAGACATAGTGCTATTTATTTATTTTTGTTTTTGCGTATAACATTCTTCACCATAAATTAGTTATATGTTTTTAAATATTTCCATTCCAGCATCTTGATAAAGATTCCATATTTAAGAAATGTTATGACATACATTGTTAGTTTTTACCCTGAAAAACCTTCCACAGTAAATTTACTTTACATAGATTATATTAGATTAATCAGGAACGTATTTTTACCGTAATACTGATAGTAAATTCTTTCAATAAAATGTTAATAAATAGAATCTTGTGCTAACATTGATTTAAAGTTTAAATAGCAAAATTCTAATCTTTATGAAGATATTACATAGTATCCATTAGATGTTGAAACATGAGAGCCTCAAAAATAGTATTTGTAAATCTATCATTTTACATAACACTGTAGTTTAATGTGTTAAATGTGTTAATGTGTTAATGTAGTTTAATAGTCAACTTTGGAATGGAAACAACTATTTAATGAATGTATTTATCATAATTACAATCACTTATGGTACCCCTTCGATTCTGAAACATGGTAGCCTCAAAATAGCATATTTGTTAAACTATTATTTTATGTGACACTAAAATTTATCAGTTGTACGGTGGAAATCGAGCCTTATACAACACATTTATAATTACAATCACTTATTACAAGGCTTACTTTTATTACAAAAGTAAAATGCTTAATAAAGAAATATTGAAATAATTTATCAGAATTCACAATCCGTTTATTTGAAATTGAAACAATATTTACACATTATTCGCGCAATATTTCGTAAGATATGGAAAACAGACAAAATATTTTTCTTCAAATGTGATTTAAACAACATTTCTGAAAGAAATCAAAATAGAAACATTAATAAAATTTATAAAAAATAAAAAGGCAAAGCATAAAAAATACATTTTTATCTGTAGGGGAAAAAAACAGAGAGGTTTTTTTTCTTTCCACAAAAGTAATTTGAAGTCGAAAAATCTGAGTTATTCTTACAGTTGATGTTCTGTGTTATAAAAATCTTTTTTTAATCTCTTTATCCTTTTAAAATGTGTTGAGTTAATGAATCGTAAAAAAAGCAAATTGGTAAGGATTAGTATGAAATCTTTTTTAAAAATTCATACGAAATATGCTTGAAGTAGATTAAGTAAATTTAATATGCGTTAGAAAATATGTTTCGTCTTTGAATGAATAGCTTCTACTTCTGATAAATAAAACAATAAAAAAAAAGAAAACTGTCCAGTTAAACTGAGGGCATTTAGTTCATATAGTATTCACACTAATTGTATATTATACTCTTATTTCAAATAATTTGAAATAAGCCATCGAAAAATAAATAATTCGACAATATAATAAAGGGGATCATACCCCGTACCCCTCCTCCTTATAATTAACCAATGAACCCCAAAACTAATCAGGGAAGCACCTTATTACAATGAACATATATACAAAATTTGAAGCTAATCAGATAATTTTTGAATGAAAAACCCATTTATCTAAATTAAGGGGGTGTTGCACACCGTATCCCCCTTTATACTTAACCAATGAACCCCCAAAACTAATCAGGGAAGCGCCTTCCACAATGAACATATATACAAAATTTGAAGAAAATCGGATAATTCTGCAGGAAAAACACATTTATCTAAATTAAGGGGGATTAGCTTCCCGTTACCCCTTTTATACTTAACCAATGAACCCCCAAAACTAATCAGGAAAGCCCCTTGTCACAATGAACCTATATGCAAAATTTGTTGAAAATCGTATAATTCTATATGAAAACCTTTTATCTAAATTATGGGGGGATTAGCCAACCTTTCCCCCCTTTAAACTGAACCAATGAACCCCCAAAACTAATCAGGGAAGCACCTTATCACAATGAACCTATAAACAAAATTTGAAGCAAAACGATTATTTCTATCAAGCGCTATCGCGTTACGTACATACATACGTACATACGTACGTATATACAGAACCGACGGGCACATTAGCTCTCAGGCTTTGATAGCTTGTGAGCTAAAAAAGCATGAATACTCAAAGTGCTATCATCTAAGCTTAAAATAATAGCTCATCTAATTATAATATACTGTATACTCATGTAATTTACATTGGCTGTGTAAAGTGTACATCAATTTCATATGTACACATAACACACTTAACACAGAATTTAATAATTTCAAAGAATAGATTTTATACGATTACTAATGTTCTTTTATGTTATTTTAACAAATCTCGCGGTTCGACAGTAAATGTGTTTTTCAATAACTATTATTAGTTTAAACAAGATTCTCTCAGTTCCAATAGATACACGGTTAGGAAGAAATAAGTTTCCCACATTGGAGAGGCATTCTATTGATCCAAATGAGATAAAATTTGCCCTACAGATAATTCAAATTATGCGCTTGGCATTTATTAAATAAAAAAAACTATTGTGAAAATTCACCAATACATGGCACTGTAACATAAATGGCATTTATTTCATATACCGAAAAAATGAAACATCATTTGCGTTACAGAGCATGCCTATTAGCATTATTCTTTGGATAAAAAGAAGGCGGATTCTGAACGAGCATTAGTTACTTTTCTGCACATCATGAAGGGGGACTTATTGGTCAGTTTTAATGCTACTCTTTTTAACTTTATTTAACATTTATAACGAATATTAAATGGTTTTATATGAATTACAGCGCACCCTATCGGCGGTTAATTGTACTATTTTTTATTTAATAAATGTCAAGAGCAATTTTCGAATTATCTGTAGTTCAAATCTTATCTCATTTGGACCAATAGAACGTATTCTAGAGACCTCTAAAGTGGGAAAATTATTTTTTACTAACCCTATACATCGTATCAATTACCTTACTGAGCAATTTATCTGAATCCTACATAAACAATAAATACTGCAAATAACATAAACACAACCCTACTCGTGTGGTAAATTTTGCATTCGAATTAAAAGTATCAACTCAATCTTACGTATAAGTTTTAAAAAAAATAAAACATAATATTTTCGAGATCAATAAATCAAAACTTTTAGTCTTTGCTCGTCCAGGTTCACCATATACTGAAAAAAATGGGTACTCAAAATTGAGTAATTTTGAATACGTCACATACTCAAAATAGCTCCGATTCAAATGTACTCAAAATTGAGAAACACATGTACTCATTTTTGATCCCATGGATGTATTCAAATATAAACTGCTATGTACTCATTTTTGATCCCATGGATGTATTCAAATATGAACTGCTATGTACTCATTTTTGATCCCATGGATGTATTCAAATATGAACTGCTATGTACTCATTTTTAATACCATGGATGTATTCAAATTTAGAAATTTTTATGTCGTTAAAATAAAATTTATAGGATAAAAATAAAGTTACTTCGCGAGGACAACCTTATAAGGGATATATACATTCCTGCTCATTTTTTTCATTCCTGCGTGAGTTTATAGTAATTAACCGATCCTTGCCATGAGAGGAATCGAACCCGTGATGTCCTGTGTACTGACCTGACGACTCAGACCAACGCGCCATGAGTGGTCACACCTCTTTCTCAAATGTTGTTAGTTATTTTATGATGCAAAAACTTGAGGTTTCATCTGTAGATGGATTTTTTCAGTTCCAATGTTTTTAATATTTTCTTTTCATAATTTTCAATATTTTGCTGTATGATTTGGTGCCTTATAACAGGTAAATTTCAATTTATTATGTATTATATGCGTAAAACATTGCATTAAGAATACTGATTGCTTCTTTTTGCAACAGTACCAACATTTTCCTTATTCGAACATGTACTTTTTAAAATTATTTGCCTGATTATCTATTTATCAATTGTAATAAAAACAACAATTATCTTAATCAGACGTGTTTATTACATGCTATTTTTTTAATGTCTTATTTAAAAAAAATATTTGTAAATAAATTGTTTTATAATAAATTAAATTATTATATTTCAGCTATGCTGAGAGCTTTTGCGTGCGGTTCTGTTAAACTAAATAGTTTTAAAAAATGATTTTTAGAGACAAATTTGAAATTAATGACCTTGGGATAGGTAGGTTTAAATCTGGACTTATTGATTTAATTTAAATTAAATTAGTTTAATTTATAAAAATATAATATAAAGATATAAATTAAAAAGTTATAAAGTTAAAAACTTTATTTTTATAAAAGTAAAGAAAAAATATTAACTAATTTTATAAATTTAAGGAAAAAATTATAAACTTTGTAAAATTATAATATATAAAATAATAAATTTTAGCATAATTCATAAATTTGTAAGCCAAATCAGTTTAGTTTAATACCAATTTGCATAGCTATAATTTGCAAAGATATTATGTTATGAAACTTTTAAATAACACAATATTGCCTCACGTTAAAAAAGTTAAAATAAATTTTTAAAAAATTAGTGGAAAAAAATTACAATTCTGAAGTACTATTTTTTAAGAAAAAAAAAAGTAGATGTGTAAAATGTGAGAAAAAAAAAAAGAGTAGTAAATGTGTTGTAGTGGATCCATTTTCATGAAAATCCCGAACAACCAATCCACTTTTCATTTCTCTTATTCTTCGTTTTTCTTTCATATAATAGCTTTTTAGACTCCGAAATATCGTCATTACACATTCTTAAATATACAAGTATGTTGGGTTTGATCATATGTTCATTTTTGATCCAAAAATTCTCATTTCGAAATGAGTACATGAACTTACTCATTTTTGAGAATGCACATGTTCATTTTTGATCCAAAAGTACTCATTTCGACATGAGTACATGAACTTACTCATTTTTGAGAATGCACATGTTCATTTTTTATCATAAATATACTCATTTCGAAATGAGTACATGGACTTACTAATTTTTTAGTATTTCATTTTTTTCAGTGTAACATATCTAACTTATCTAGCTTAATGCGTTGACTATAGCTCGGGACATATACATCCCACTAACCTGTAGCAGGGCTGCCAAAGGCGACTATTTTTATATTTTATTCGTTGCACTATTTAAAAAAAAATCTTCGTGGTTGATTTTGCTTGAAATTGTACTGGAAGTGTGTGGCAAAGATTTTTTAAACGTTACGAATAGAATTAAAAAAACAGTCGCTAGTAGCAGCCCTGCTATCGGTCAGTGAAATATATATGCCCCGGTAGGAATTCAAGGGGTTAAAAATCAGCGAAAAATGCGTGTTTTTCCTTTTAGTGTCAATAAGTTTTGATATTTCATAAAATTTAAAGTATTATAACTTTTAAACATAACGCACATTTTAATGTCTTTGTTAGACGCAGAACATAATTTCCTAAAAGCATCTAAAAAGAATGGGGGGTATATAAAAATAATTACATTTTTAATGTCTATACAACATCACGGGAACATGATGAACGCTACACCTGATTTCGATACTTTTTTTGTAATTCTAAGACTGGTTCTATCATCATCGGTTTAAAAGAGAATAACCATTATCAAAATCTACTTTAAATCACTATGTATGTTTATATTATTTTAAGAATCACTGTTCTTAAACATATTTTCATTGCTCTATAATTCTGGATAAGTCAAGATGTATAGCGGAACACCTTTTTAAATCGTCCCTCGTTTAAAACGTCTACCTTCCAGTTTTTTTAAAGTCAAACATATTTTGTACCAGAAATTTTTCTTAGTAAATGAAATCAAAATGTACCAAATAGAAGCAAGACACATTATTAAGTAGTCACATTAAATAAGTTTTCTGGTTCCACAAATGATTTTCCGCTTGAAAAAAAAACGGAAAGTTGGTAGCTAAGAAAACGCCAGCATATAACGGCACTTTCTTACCAGAGATAAGGAAATAATCCTAATAAAATCATAATAAACTGTCACTCGAAAAATATGAGACCCACTAAAACAGCACTTTCGACTAACGATTTCGTTTTTTTTTTTTTTTTTTGCTACAAACGATAATTACAAAATGATAAAAGAAACAAACATTTAAATTTGTGAAAAAGAATTAAGTTTGATTGACGATGATGAAGAGAAATCCACAACGCCCAATTCCAAGATGCTGTACTCTCATTATTTACCTTACATTGGTTTAATTTCTTCTGAAAACTTCAAAGAAGGAAAATTCTCAATTTATATTATAAAGCATAAACATACAGGGTCTGATCATCACAGGGGGACACATTGTTAGGGGGCCCCAAAATGCATTTTGTCTATTCTCTGAAGATACAAATTAATCAAAATTTCTATTTATAGTTTATAGAAAAAAAGGATTTTAGCCATTCATGTAAATTAAACTATCTCAAGTATTCTTCACTTACGACAATGAAACGTAATGTAAACTTCGAAATTCTGAGAACGGATATTATATCAAACGTTTTACATTTAATTCGTTAGGTTTGGAGTTTTACTTACTTTAAATAGCATATAATTTTATATTCAAATAATTTTAATGCATTTTTACGTGTGTCTATAATGTATTATTTTTCATAAAACTATTGTTTAAATTTTAAACTGCATATAAAGCTGTTCGTCATGTTTATAATTCAATTTTCTTGAGAAAAGCGGCACCCACTTCACCCGCGTGCCCCGAGTCACACATAGAGTTGTGCAGCCCGTTAAACATGTCTGTTCACGTCACTCACGATGACGATGGAAACGAGTTTGTTTTTATTGCAAATGTAGCTTCTGAACACCGCACAATTACAATTTTTGCATCGTCGAATAGATAAAAAAGTTTTTTCGAATGTAATTTGTTTGAAAACTGTATCTCAATTTATAGATTTTTATCGGTTTTAAAATATTTCTTTAAGCTATCTCTATCGCGTACAGCCCGATTGTGAATGACAACCCCCCCCCCCTTGCACTTAAAACAATAAAAATAGTTCAGTATTTATTTCCAGATAATCTTCCATTACGAAATTAAAACGCCCTCAATAAATTAATAAAATAATACAAATAATATAAATAAAACGTAAATTTAACACATGTTAAATCGAATTACGCTCTTAAACGATGAAATAATCAGAATCAAAAATGTTACTGTAAGTAGCAAAATCTTTGACGGCTTCTGCGGCTATTAACTCCTGTCATGCAGCTAATACGAAAGTATCGCGTTTAATAAATTTCAAAACTTTATTGGAATACATAATTGATATTTTTTTAAATAAAAATATGCTTTTTCGTGTTGTTATTGGGTAATATAAAAAATACACTATTTGTAAAAATGATATTAGAATTTTCAATGATAAATGGTTTTCACCAAGTTATTCTGTACACCGGCAGTCAGACATATTAGCTAGAAGTTTAGTACCAGAAAGTTTTCTTAACAAATGAAATCAACAAGTACCACATAGAAGCAAGACACATTATTAAATAGTTACATTAAATACATTTTCTGGTCCCACACAAGATTTTTCGCTTGAAAAAAGACCAGGAAAATTAGCAGCTAAGAAAACGTCAGCATATAACGGCACTTTCTTAGCAGACATAAGGAAATAATTCCAATAAAATCATAATAAACTGCCACTCGAAAAATATGAGACCCAATTAAAACGCCACTTTCGATTAACGATTTCGTTTTTCTTTTTTTCTACAAACGAAAACTTTAAAATTATAAAAGAAACAAACATTTAAATTTAGGAAAAATAATTAAGTTTGATTGACGACGATGAAGAGAAATCAACAATACCCAAATTCGAAGATGCTGTACTCTCATTATTTACCTTTCATTGTTGTTAATTTCTTCTGAAAACTCCATAGAAAGGAAATTCTCAATCTATATTATAAACCATGAATATGTATGGTCTGAGCATCACAGGGACACACAGAGAATGTGTCCCTGACACCCCTTTTTTGGAGGGACCCAAAATGCATTTTGCCTATTCTCTGAAGATACAGATTAATCGAAATTTACATTTATAGTTTATAGAAAAAAAATAATATTACCGATTCATGTAAACTAACCCGAAGAGCCCAAGTTGAACCCATGGTACACATAAAATAAAAAATATAAATTATTCTACGAAACCAAAGAAAATGCAGACGTCTTTTTATAGAGTTTTAGGTAATGCTTGTTTTATTTTTTAAAGTTTTATGTGAGGATAATTGCCGAAACGTCAGTTGAGGCTCACTGTGGAGACCCGAAAAGTTTTTGGTTTCTGTCTGTCTGTCTGTCTGTTCCGCGATAACTGCCGCAAAAATGATCCGATTAGTTTGATTTTTGGTAGGTATGTTGGTGAGGTACCCGGAATTAGCTGTATAGTTTTTAGTTACATTTGGTTCATTCGTTCGGAAAATATAGAACATTTCGTTTTAGGTCATAATGCTTTCCTATGGTAATTCAGACGATTTTGAATTTTTTCATTTGATGAAAATAAAATGGCGCATTTGATTCATGTATTTAAACGGTAAGTTATGAAGGCTAAAATTTATCAAGTTAGGTCTTAAATTATTCAATTTAATTTGAAATTTTGTTAATACATTTGTCATATTTTTTAAATTGGGTGTATAATTTTTGGTGCAATTTTATACATCTGTTCTAATAATATAATACATTTTATTTTATCATTTTTTGCAAATTTTAAAATGCATTTATTTTTATTTTCCTCTTTAATTTAACCGTAACCTAGCAACTATGTTTCAAAGAATATCAAAATAATAAAATGCAAATAACTCAGACTATTTTGTTGCAATATTTTATTCGCAAAATAAAATATTTTCGGTTGATTTTTGTATTTTATTAAAATAAATGAGAATTTATTTTGATATAAGTTACCTTTTAACTACTGTAGAATGATTTCCGAAACATTTTTACATGAGATATTATTCATTTTCTGGAAGAGATGTGGATTTTTCGTGGTTTAAAATTAGTATTATTTTAAAAATAGGATAAAATCTTTCGTACAACGAGATGGTTAATCTAAAGAAATTAACTTAGTAAATCGCATCCATACTTCCTGAAATAGCACAATTACTGGAAATTGAGAACATAAAAAGCTATCACAAAAAAAAATTTATAGCGCCAAATCGCGGTTGCTATTTAGTGAATTGGCAGTAGACACGATTATGAATTATTACCCAATAGGTTTAAAAGTTTCCAAATATGACTAATATATATATATATATTGGTGGGGGGGGTGGGGGACGGGGATTTTAGTATGCTATTGCCATCGAGTAGATCAGGATGTACTTAGATAAAATCTTACATCTATATATTATAGAATGACCATCAAAACTGTTTTTCCGAAACAAAAATTGTAATTAAACTAGATTTCTAAAATAGATATAATGGAAATATAGTATAGATTCAGATTTATTTCCATAAGTTGCTTTTGTACAAGAGATATTATTCAACTTATCCATCAGATGCAAGTGTTGCGTGGTTGGAAGGTAAGGAAATATTGTTCTTTGGGTATTAGGATAACATGAAATTATTTTCCAAACTGTTGCTTACCTTAATAAAACCACAACATAAAATGAAATCCAATATATACTATAATCATTCACATAATCATTAGGAAATCACGAGTATAAATTTAACAGGATTACGCGGGGTTCAGGGGGGCTCAGCCCCCCTGAAGAAATGTACCCTTTATCCAAAACATTTCATGAAAAAAAAGTTCATAATAATTTCAGAATTTCATTGCATAATCCATGTTTAATTTAACGGTTCTAATTTTTGAAATCCTTCGAAGTGTTTTATATATCTATAAATACTATGTATATAATATAAAAAATTAAAATGCGGATTATAAGATGCTAAATATGAAAAGGGATATTAAAAAACAATGATTTTCAGAGCTGACGTTGAGGCTCCTGATCTGTAGATTTACTAATTATATAATTTTCTGTTTAATAACAATTGTAAACTAAATATTTAGTAGTGGCGATTTCTAGATAAATTTTCTGTGTTTATTATTTCTGTTCTCATAAAGTGTATTGTAAAATAAAATTACCTCTATTATAAAGTAAATTAGTGTTAAAGATTATAAATCTATTTATAATCTTTTCAATATCTTGCTTATTATAATGTATTTTGTTTCAATATCATGTTTATTAAAAATTGTCCCTGTAAATGAACGATGTCTGCTATCCACACTTTATTTTATGGTAAGAATCTTGTAGTGCGCCTCAGTGATATACCAATTTCAATATGGTTGAAATTGTGTAACATCTTTAAAACACACCGCATTTTTTTTTTCATAGACCGTAAGGTAAGGTAATTCCTTTGAGTGCCCCTGTAAACAAACTATGAATGCCAGAGACTTCATTTTGAATATCGAACAGACCACAGTAATCCTCAATAACATATCTAAATTGCATGGCAATCCGAGTATATTTACGCGAGTTAGAGCACGGACAGATAGAAAACAGATAGACATAGAGACAAACAAACTGAAATCATAAACACCTCTTAACTATATTGGAAAGTGTTAATAAAAGGAAAGAAAATAAAAGAAATATCTGCAGACGTTTTAAAAATATGTCGAATACTGTCAAATTATTCTCCTTGCGTGGTTTCCATAAAACGTTTAAGCGAAAATCAATACAATAAACATTAATAAACATTCTAAAAACAAAAGATCTTGAAAAGTTCAGGAAACATTAAAAACACATTTTTATCTGAAAGAATAAAAAAAACAAAAAAAAAACTTTTTTTTTACACAAATGTAATTCCTGACAATGCTTTTGAAGCTTGAAAATTTGACTTATTCTCACCACTAATGTTCGATGTTATAAAGAGCTTTTTTCCCATTTCTGTATCTCTTAACATTTGTTGAGCTAATGAGTCGTAAAAAAAAAAAGCAAATTGACAAGGCATAATACTAAATCTTTTTAGAATTCAGAAAAAAATATTTTTTCTACGTGGATTACTTAAACTTTTAATGTGTATTTAAATATACTTAAGTTTTGAATGCAGCCAATGCGTCTTACGACATAGTTTTATTCTTTAAGATTTTTTTTTAGAATTTAACAAAAAGCATTCTGTATTTTGTATTCTGTATATAATAAAGAATCTTTTATGTCCTTTTAAAACATTAAAGAAAACTAAGCACTCATATTTTTATGATGTTATTTTATTCTAAGAAAACTTTCCATGCTTTCTGGCTAAAGAAAATTATGAGAAATAAACTACACTTGATTGGTAATAAAAGTGGAGGAAGTGTGCTTATTTTTTAACAAAATCGACGGCAGATTTGACTGTGAGTTGGTTCGTCTTTTTTTTTTTTTTTTTTTTTTTTTTTTTTTTTTTTTTTTATGATCCTTTAAGCATAACGAAGAAACAGATAATACGTAGAATGTGAATTTGCTTGGTATATATTCGTGTGGATAAGTTTTCTTTTATATTCTTTATTCTTTTAGAATATTATTAGTCTTATATTTTTATAATGAATATTTATCTCAATACGATGTATAAAGGGTCCGGGAAATTATTATTAGTCTTATATTTTTATGATGGACTTTTATCTCAAAACGATGTATAAGAGGGTCTGGGGATCCAAATTTATCAAAATAATACATTTTTTCCTTCTTCTATCTATAATACAAGAAAGTATTGTAATCGAAATTTTTTTCAACTTCCAGTTTTCGATGGATTTACACGTGTTAGGCCTCAGAGATCCCGAAAATCATGTTTATACAAAATGTCTGTCTGTCCTCATTGTATCATCGAAAAGTGTATGAGGTTATGCATAGAACTGAACCAATTTTGATTTATAGGTTCGTGACTAGGGTCAGAAGGTCCCTACTTGAATTTGGTAATATTTTGCCGGAAGGGGGAACTTTAATACCGATTTTTTTGCCATTTTCATTATTTTACCATCGAAAAGTGTATGAAGGTATGCATAGAATTGAACCGAATTTCATTTATAATTTCATTTATAATCGAATTTTATGCCTGTGACTACAGGCAGTATGTCCTACTTGAATTTTGAGTTATTCCGCCAGAAGGGGCGGTATAATAGCGAATTTTGTGCTATTTTTATTATTGTTTCATCGAAAAGTGTATGAAATTACGCATAAAATTGTAAAAAATGTTATGTATGTGTTTTATTATTGCCTGCACATTCCAATTGAATTTGGGGGTATTTTTCCGGAAGGGAGCCCTGTGATAGCGATTTTTGTGTGATTTTCTCGATTTTTCGTAATTGTTTTCTACATTGGCTACTCGTATAGCGAAGGTAACCCGGCGCTTCGCAAGCAGCTGACGTACAGCAGAATAACGAAAAATATTGACTTTATTTGCGCTGTGATCGCGAATTTTGAAGTATTAACATGCATGAGATAGAAGAAAGTTTTGGGATTGGCACATCCAACTAGTTTATTTTTTTGCTAATAAAATGCTACAAAATTAAATAAATTAAATAAAGCAAACCGCATGTTTCGATGTTGATTAAATTACTAAATATAAGAATTTTTGTAATGTACTATAAGTCCTGCCGCATTCGTAACTAAATCTCATTTATCTCAGAATGGATTCTTTTCATAATTTGTTACGTTTAAAAGGATATATCCAAACTTTCTTACAAGACAGTGTATATGGAATTTTGTACAGAGTCTTTATGTTATGTGTTTGTCTTCAGTATTTTTAATTACAAGTGAAAATTTTGAAAATATCTTCCTCGAAGTAAAAATCAACTTTGAAATATCCTCTTTTTGTTACTTTTAAATTTATTATAAATTTTGCAAATAATAATTTTATAAATCCGGAAAACGAATTAAGAAGAAACCTTTTCTTCACACAATAGTGAAAGAAGTAATGAAAATGCGCAATGAGTTATGTAAAAAATTAAACAAGTATAAAGATATTAAATATATATTTTTTTTATTACGAAGTTTTCGAAAACTTTTTATCTAAAAATTAATCTTTATAAAAAGACACACTTCAGGAAAAATAATTTATTACAAATTCCTATAAATAAAGAAAATAAAATTTTGACTCAAGACACACCCCCCCTCCCTCCGTTAAGGTACAAAATAATATTAAATAACGTCTCATATTAGGAAATTCTATCAAAAGTGATCGAATTTTTTGAAAGAATCTAAAAATATTCTGAAAACATAAACCATTAAAATAAAGGTAGATAAGGTAGTTTGCACATATCCGTAACAACATAACGATTTCTCCGCAAAAAAAGACTGTTTCAAGTGCAAAACTAGATTATTCATACCGGCAAAATTCAATACAAAATTTAGAACAATTTAAAACACTTTTAAGAAAAATCTTTAAACATAAAACAAAATATAAAAACCCGAGTAATGTGCAGTAAAACTTTATCAAAAGTGACCAAATATTTTGAAGGTATCTAAAAATAAACCTAAAAAATGAACGATAAAAATAAAACTTAATGCTATGCTTGACGCATGATTTTTCTTCCTTGTTAATCTTTTAGCAGCAGTAATTTCAATTCTTTAAATAATTCAATCGCAAAAATTGTATCATTAAATGAGGCAAGCGCTGCTTCTCAAAATTACTGGTGTGGAAAAAAAACATTTTACACATCCAGTGCGTCACGTATATGCGACGCTCGTGGTGAAGGGTTTAAAGAAGCCTTGATTGTTTTTTCTGTGTACATCTCAAAATTCTACTCCTGTGCGAAAGAAGATGCTGCCAATCGCACTAAACATACATTAATTTGTACGCATTGATAATGCAAAAATGTATCAAGAATAATCCTAGCAATATCATCCGCCGACGGTGAACTTCTCAAAAGTTCAACTTATATGTGATAGCCAAGCTGCTGTTAACACCATCGATTTTTTGCGTAGCAACAATATATCAATATATTCAGCGTAGCAACAATATATTTGCAGCCCTGGTGAATTTCTTGACTGTCAAAGACTGATACGAACAATAGGCAAACCAGAATATTTCATAACCACTATATTTTGAGCTAACTTCTTGAAAGTTGTTTAAAAAGTTTAAATTGTAAGACAATTCAACACTATTCATAAAAGTCTCATTGCAATAAAATTGTATCAAAAGTGACCTAATTTTGCAGGAATCTAAAAACAATCTTTCAACATAATAGTGAAATAGGAAAAATTATGTCTTAGAAAAATTCTTCGTAAACATTCATAACGTGATAATTTTATTTGTTTTCATTAATAAACCTTTTTCATGAGACTGTATTTAAAGCACATGCCAGTAATATACAATAATTATGCACAGGTCGAAAATATTTTAAAGATTCTAAATAAGCAATGGAAGGAAAAACAAAAATCACAACAGTATCTGCAGGCAATTTGATAACCATTATTATTTAAGAAAAAAAAATCTAAAATTGAAACCAGCAATGTTAAGTATATGGCACGAATGATCTTTAAAGCATGAAAAAAAAGCTTAAATTAAAAAACCGCGCACGTTTTAACATTATGTCTATGGAAATTTTCCATGTAGTTTTCGAACATCTACATAACGTAATGCCGTCTTTGATATCCATTAATTAACATTTATTTCGAGATCATATATTTGGAGGGCAGCTCAATAAATACAGTGAAGTTTCACATTAAATAGGAACCAGAGTGCAGGGCCTGCAAAAAAATGAGCTGAAGGAGTTAATTTGCGAAACAAAACATGATGTCATCAAACATAGATTGATAATTTCTAATTTTAAAATGAACATTAAGATTACTTTATCTGTCGTAAAACAGTTTGTCTTCGAACATTACAAAAATTCGACATTTCATACTTGCACTGCGGCAATAAGATTTTGACAGGTTTCAAACATACCGTCATACTTTCATTTGTTTCCATTAATCAAAATTTATCGTGAAACTAGATTTAAAGCATAAATCAGTAATATAAAATTATTATGCACAAAGCGAAATATTTTAAGGGTTCTAAATAAACAATGCAATGGAAAACAGTGATAATCATAGCAGTATCTACCGGCAATTTGGTTACCACCATTATTTAAGTGAAAAGAAAAAAAAATCTAAAATTGAAAACAGCGCGCGTTTTAACATTAAGTATATAGCACATATAATCTATAATTATTCCTCAAGGACACGATTTGTGTCAGACTTTTTACGCGAATCATACCGGCTTTAGTAGCTACCACTGTGCTGAATTAAGTGATCATCAACAGAACATTTTTGGAGGGGTAGCGTTACGAAGTTACCATTGTCTTCGATCGTTCAGCTTAATAAAAATCTACCAAAAATGATCGAAATTTTGAAAATAATCTAAAAACAGTCATTAAATATAATTGTAAAACTGGAAATTTTGAGAATGTCTATTTTTTCGTAAACATTCATCATGACATATTTTTGTTTCTATTTGATAATAAACATTTATCTCAACCCATGTCAATTGAAGCGGATGTTAATAATATTGACCATAGTCTCATATTAATAAAATCCTATAAAAAAAAATAACGTATTCTTTTAAAAGATTCATAATACAAAAGTGCAGAAAAAATGAAGAAAATCTCAACATAAACTGCTAGCAGTTTGATTACCACCATTTTTATGTAAAAAACTGCATGATTATGATTTTTCCGAAAGCATGTAGAAAAAAAAACAATTTTAAGCTAGGTTTTGCTTTTAAAGTTACTTTTTATTTTTCATATAAAAAAAGTTTCTTGGCGTTGTTAGGGGGCAATCTAAAAAAATATGTATACATTAAAATAAACAAAAAAAATCTATTACAGTTTTCAATTAAAATTTATGTACACCTATAAGTATGTTATGTTATCTGGAAAGCCCGGAATGGACCACCTGGTATATATTAATTACATATACATGTAAATTAAAAATAAATAAATAAAATAACCACAAATTAAAATTGATTTTTTTTTTGTTATTTGCATGTTTAAAAATTTTAACAGCTTGAGCCCCTCACAATGCTTACTCTCCCAAATGATTCACAATGAGACACTTCCTGAAATAGCCCTTTATTCAAGTAAATTTATTGTGAGGTGTTTGTGTTGTTATCTGTTAAAAAATCTGCAAGAAGTAGAAAATACATATTTAGCAAAACTTTTAACAGTTGAACCTCCATATCCACAACACAAAGTTAAAGTTACTGAACATATCAATATTAAAAGTTCTCACAGAAACTGAAACCAACAGTGTGAATAACCTTGATTTTTTTTCAAACATTTATAGCGCATAAAGCAACCGTCTGGACGGGCGAAGTCCGGCCATTACGCAATATGTCAATAAGTTATGCAAAAGTCAAAAATATTTTGAAGATTCTAAATACAACAAAGCGAGGAGAAACAAAGATAATCACAGCAGTATCTACAGGCAATTTAGTTACATCATTATTTGAGTGAAAAATTGCATCACTTCAGACAATTTTGCTATAAACACGTAGCGGGGAAAAAGAAGAGTTTTAAAATATATTTTCTCGCTAATTTGTCACAAAAATTGCTGGCAACTAAACTGTCTGCAGATTTTGCTGTGTTGTTTAACGTTTTTTCTTACAGCGAAACTGTAAACATAATCAAGAAACAGAAAATGTGATGATTGTGCATTTTCCTGTAAGTATTCAAAAGAAGAAGTTTTCCTTATATTTATCAATGGACGTTTATCTTAAAGCGATGTTTAAAGCACAGGTTAATAATATTCAATAACGTATCATATTAGTAAAATTCTATCAAAGATGACCGAAAGTTTTGAAAGAATCTAAAAATAACCCTAGAAAATAAACGAGAAAAAGAAAACTTAAGGCAGGTGTATTCGATAGGTTTTTTTCGTACATATTCATAACAACATAACGCTTGCTGATTAAAACCAAGACCAAGAGAAACTCTTTCGAGTTGCTAAAAGCGGATCATTCATCAGGCAGAAAGCCAAAGAAGTGAGACTGTTCCACAAGGAACAAACAATTAGAGAAGAAATGTCTTTAATTAATCAGAGGAAGTATTTTTTATTTTTTACTCCACGTGTTTTTTCACAATTATCTGCCTTATTCTATTGAAACCTTTGAGATCAGTGTATGAGATCGAAAAAGCTTCAGGGAGGGCGGGCATTTCCTACTTTTAATTCTTAGTGACATTTTTAATGCTTCTAGCAACACGCTGGGTAGACGTGAACGACCAAGTTATGTCGACAACGTAAAAATGGCATTATCATTCTTTTACTCATGACTCAAAATAGAAGCTGTTGGATTTACCTTGAAAATCGCTCATAGATGAAGAGTGCAGAGGAAATAAAGGTCTCTCTGATAATGAGGTGGGTTGATGTTGATTGATTGTTTACTATTATAAATGAAAAAGGAGTTACAACATCAACATCAGTAAGAAAACTGCAGGTTACTGTTTAATGGCTTTCATGTAGATTTATTTTGAAAATAGGGTTTAAATGAAAAGTAAATCAGAAGTGAATGAGTTATGTTGATTGAGTTTGATGTTGACTGATGATTAACTAATCTAAACAAAAAAAGAGTTATTACATCAACATCAGTTTAAAAAGACTCGACTAATGTTTAATGGGTATCACGTCGATTTATTCTGAAAATTGGGCATAGATGAAGAGTAGAGTAGAAGGAAATGAGATAGGAAAATCTGTATTGATTGTTTACTATTGCAAATAATCAAAGTTAAAACATCAACGATAGTTTAAAAATTTCAAGTTAATTTGAAATGGTCTTCACGCAGATTTATTTTGAAAAATTGACATAGATGAACCTGCCTCTGCTAATTAAATGCGTTGACGTTGCTTGATTATTCACTATTCGAAATGAAGAGCGAAATTAAAAACATTAACATCAACCTGAAGGAACGAACTAATGAATGTTTTATAGATTTTACGTTGATTTAACTTAAAAAGAAGTGGAAAAGAAGTTCATTTCTTATTGTAGGTTGAAAATGAGGTGTGTTGATGCAGATTGATCGTTAACTATTGTATATAGAAAAAGCAGTTAGAATATCAGCATCAGTTTAAAAACTGCAGGTTGATGACAGCATATAGAGAAATGAAAAAAGCATAGACATTATAAAGCATTGCTTCAATATACCAGGGGTGCTAAAAGTTCGTTAAAAATATAAAAATTCATTAAAAAGAAACAAATGATTCTAAACAATTGCGGTTTTCAGGAATGGAATTAGAGGGAGATCAGATTTTTTTAATAACGAAAAAATGTTGGTTCAAAAATTGCTGATAGATGGCGCTGCATGCATATGAAGCAGATTTATGCAAATCAGGCTGTCAATAAAACCCCTCAATGCACACATTCTTCATTCGGTGCCTGAAGTATGTTATAGTTACCTGATCAAGTGCTGTTGGCTAAACTCTTATACAATAACGGGGAATCGGCAACTGGTGCACTGCAAAAATTCTGCACGGCAAAAGGATTGAAGACGAGAAAAGGGCCTGTTTCATGTTCTAGGATACTGCAGCTTGTCAGACTCTTTGCAGAAATGGGTCTTTTACTTAGAAACCCAATTTGCATGCATCTGTTTTATATTATGCATGCCAGCGCCGGTAATTTTTTTTAACCACAACTTATTATAGAAAAACGATCTCCCTCTAATCCCATTCCTACAAACCGCAATTTTTTAGCATCATTTGTTTCATTTTAATGAATCGTTAAAATTTTAACGAGCTTTTGGCGCATAGATTTGTTTTGAAATTTGGACGTACTTAAAAAGACAATAAGAAGTAAATGAGTTATTCTGATGTTGATTAATCATTAACAATTATAAACGAAAATGAGCTTAGAACATAAACATCAGTTTAAAAAGACCAGTTATTGTTTAATGGGTTTCACATAGGTTTATTTATTTTTTAATTGGACATAGATGAAAAGGTAAAAGTTTAAAGAAAGATAGCGATTTGATGTTAATTGATTGTTAACTATTATAAATAAATAAAAATATTACATCAACATCAGTTTAAGGATTTCAGGTTAATGTTTGATGCTTAGCACATATACTTTTTTTAAATTGGACATAGATGAAAAAAATAAAATAAGAGAGAAAAAAAATTAATTAAAAGCGAATTAAGTGGATTGATGTTTAATGATTGTTAACTGTAATAAATAAAATGAAGTTAGGATATCTATATCACTTTAAAAACTGCATATTATCTTTTAATGGAATTCACCTAGATTTACTTAGAAAATTGAACATAGATGACAAGCAAAACACAGCGAATGTATGCCTGCTAATGAGTTCACTATACAAAACGAGGAAAGAAAAAACATTGTTATGAATTGAAACGAAATGCAAATTAATTTTTTACGGCTTACACAAACTTGAAAATCACGCATAGATAGAAATAGAAGTTAACATTAAACCAATTGTACACGTCGAAACTTTAAAGATTTGTCTGCAGAATATTTAAAAGAAATTTTTGTTGCTACTAAGTACTGCTCTTTTAGATCCACGGTAAAATCCTTATAAAAATACATTTGATTCACAATTCTAGTAACAGTTTCTAACCCGAATTCAAGATTTCTAACATTTTTATGTTAAATACAATACGAAACAACGCGAAATAGACAATTTTCATCTTCATTGATAGATATAATTCTACATTCTAATAATAATAAAAATAATAAATCTCAACGAAGTTTGGGAATAAATAAATGAACATGCTGGTTCTTTGACTAACCCTTTAAGCATCTGGCAGATTTTTTCATGAATGTTTAATGATTCATAATTCATAAAATAATAGAAATGAAAAGCACTAATAACAGAGGGTTTATATTTAATAACCTGACATATTTATATTTTTTATGCACTTGAAAAAATTAACATTAAAATCAAATTTTTGTTAGTTCATCCTTTGAATTGAAAAATTATGTAACGGAAAACTCGGTTAGGGCGCTTAACGGGTAAGAAATATCTGAATGTATTGCGCATACACTTAACACTTTGAATGCTATATTGAAATCTCTAAAAATGCACGGGGAGGACAGGGCTTTTTCTTTAATACATGGTAATAAATTATGAATAGTCCCCATATCATAGCATTAAATTGTCTTCAACGAAAATATTGATGGCACATGTATTTGTTTGACCGGGAAATATTAGTGCCACATATATTTGTGTGCCATGACATTCAATGTCTTAAAAGCACACACTGAAAGCCAGTTTCGAACATATTTCTATGCATGCGCGGAAAGCAATTTTTAACTGCATCACTAGTTAATATTAATTATGGTCACAAATACTAAATTCAATACATCTATAGACTAAAATCTTTCATTTTAAACCAAAATGAAGTAAGTTGTTTCAAGAGTTTTCTCTCACAGACTGTCGAAAGAATCGAGCTTGCGTTTTAAATATGATGATAAACTTGATGCAGGTTCATAAATTGTTTATTATTAAAAATAAAAGAAGTTGGGGGTATCAACATCAGTTAAAAAGAGCTACAGATTACTGTTTAATAGGCATTGATTAAATTGGAAAATCTTTGATGAAGGTTGAAGTAGATGTGAATGCTTCTGCAACAATGAGATGAGTTAAAGTTGATTATATGTTCATAATAGAAAATAAAGCTGAAAGAAAGAAACATGAATTTATGTCAAGATGAACTGCAAATTAATGCATTTTACATAAATTTAACTTGAATATCTGTTATGAATGAAAAGCTAAGTGGAAAGGATAGTCTCTCTGGTAATGAGATCTGTGAAATTTGATTGATTGATTACCATTAGAAATATATAAATAATTAAAAGCGTTAATGTTATTTAACAGCTGTATATTAATGTTTATATGCAGTAATGTTTATATTGTAATGAATTTTATATAAATTTACCTTGAAAACGTTTAATGATCATAGAAGAATGAAGTGGTTAAGAAGATCTCATTATAAAATTTGTTGATATTAGAAGTTAAAAACACTCGCATAAGTTGTAAAGAACTGTAAATTAATACAGTAGTGGGTTTTACATGGGTATAATGTTGAAATTGATCACAGATAAATCTGGAATAATAATTAATATCTTTATTGTAATAATTTGGATGGACATTTCTGTATTCTGTATAACAGAATGACGAAAGAATATAGATGCATCAACATCAGTTCAAAACAACCACAGATAGGTTGTTTAGAGGGAGTGCGATATCAAAACATAATGGTATATTTGACCAGTTTCAATGCTTCCCTATTTATTCGTGATTAGCTATGGTATTGTATCATGGCGTTATTCACAGTGTCCGTCACAATCCTGGTTCATCTTAGCCTTTTATTTTAATAGATTTATTATTTTAGAGTTTCTAGCAGTGCTGCCAACTTCTATCAGCAAGAAAAGTGTTTCAATGCGAATTCGCAAACTTTTCTGTGAAAAATACAGTTAGTTGTATTCATAGCAAGATATCATGTGTATACAAAATCAGAAGTGAAAGATGAATACGAAAGCAGAAAAAAATAAAACAGTATAGGATTTTCATCGTCAATGTAACAATACTGGCAGAGAAATAGCAGAATGACGCCAAAACCGCTAAACACAATTTCACTAAGAATTCAAACGACACAAAGTATTAACAGTCATTTCTGGAAAATATGTATTGTTGTATATAGTTTATCAAAATTGGTGGGTGAATTTAACTATTGATTTATTTTTTAAAAACAGGTAATTGGTACATTTTGCAGCTAATTTAATTTGAGTTAGATAAGATATCATTCCTATTTATGCTTTCAGTTTGCTCACTGTACAAAAGTTAAGGATTATTGCGAGTTGTAAGATTTAAAATACTGTTGTTTTAATAACATCTGAAAGTCCTTAAATTTGTGCTTCAGATTAGATTCCGTTGTAAAGTAAAATATCTTGATCCATTCATCGTAGTTTTGATATTTTATCAAGATTTATCTTTATATTGCTGATGCCATAGTGGTGTACAAAGTCACAGAGGCAGAAAGACGTTTTAAAACAATACAGAATTTAAGAGATTATCAACAATAATGAATAAATAATTAACAATAAAGTAGAAAAAACGCTGGAATTAGATTCATCAAAAGCAGTAAACCAATTTTGAGAAAAAATGTGACACTGAAAGTAGATATCTGGGAGAGAGGAAGAGAGATTTTTAATGAGGAATCAGACAAAGTATAGAAACACACATACATATCATACATGTCATATTGATATACATGTCAGGGGAGAGTTGGGGTCTCTAATTTTAAAATCAGTTTTCAGTTGTATAACCAGTTTCTGTAAAAACTTCCCGTACCGGTATCTGAAAGTTTTAGTACAAGAACTGGTACCATAGTTTGGGAAACCTGGTAGCAGTTTGCTTATATAAAAGGCCAAATATGAAAATGATATTTTATTCCTTAATGGCTGATATCGGAAAAAAATATGTTTTCTTTGCTCAATAAGTAAAAACGTTCTGACACAATTACTTTATATTTCAAATTATAAAATATTTTTACGTGAATAATGAATTGATTTGTGATCGAATAGTTTTTTGATTTTGTTTTTAATATTTGTGTTATATTTTGAATTATAATTGACAGCTGTCTCGTGCCGACATTCCTTAGGCTGTCGCGTTCAGATTATCGACTTTAAATAACAAATTTTACAGCATTATCTGAAAGAATCATTGCCGTTATCGAAAAATATAAACGCTATGTTTTACTTGTTTATGATTCAGAAAAAAAGGGGAATTTCGAGCATCTAAGAATAAAAATGATTTCGTGAATGCGTTATAGCGTGACCAATTTGATTTGAAAACAGTCTCAGAGGAATATTTAATAAAAGTGAAATAAATGTGAAAATCTAATTGAAATTTAACGTAATAAGGGAATTTCATTTTGAGTATAAGAGTAATATCTAAAAAAAAAAAAATACCTTCTGAAAAAATCCCACCCACATATTTCCCCTAAATTTAAGGAGAAATCTCCCAAATTAGTGGCTGGTTGAAATTATATAATTGCTTATTACTAATAATAAAGAAAGAATTGAAAAAAATTCGCATAAGATAAATAGAACCGTAGGTTAAGGTTTAAATGGGTTTTCACAGATTTAACTCAAAACGAAACATTTAATTAATTAATCCCCCCCCCCCTCCCACACATCAATTTATAGTTGTGTTTTTTAATAATCATCTCGAGGAAAAAAGACGATATACCTCTTTCTATATGCTATATGTAGAAAAATACTATTTGTAACTTCGAGTTATTGTTAGTGTTTCAGCATCTGTAAAAAGACTTATTACCGAAATTTCTATATTCTAATGTGCTATTCAAATTACTTGTCTAGTATAATAATAAACGCATTACCATATAATATAATATATTAGAAAATCTCTTATACGCTGTAAGACAAATGATTTCGCTTTCTTTTTACAATACCTGGAAATAACTTTTCATGTAGTAATCTTGTCTTCTTTTTCTTATGCAATAATTGATCACCTTTGTTGAAAAACTCAAATTTCAAGCAACACAAACTAAGGCTTCTGTGCATTTGTCAAGCCTTTTCAGAATCGTTTCTAACATGAAAGATGTATTTCATGGCAGGAGGTTTCGTCGAGCTTTTTTTTCCCCTCCTTACCTGAAGATCTTAATATAGCACAAGAGTGAACTTTTCCCTAAGGATATTTGAATTTTGGCAGAAACACGTTGTACTTAGAAACAGGATACAATTCTCGTGTTGTGATAGAGACAGATGCGGGTAAAAAAGTTGTCAAGAAATAAGTAAGAAATGTTACAACATATTTCAGATTTGAATGTAATCAATATTGCTTGTAAATTTATTGATATTTAGTATTGAGTTTTTAAATCTATGCGTTAAAAATTAAACGATAACGGTTGAAATAAGTTGAAGCGAATGGAAGATTATCGATTTTTTTCATGTTCTTTAATTTTTAGGTGCGTTCGTAATTATATAAATACGTAGCACCTATTGTCGTCGTCTGGTCCGTCCGTCTGTCTGTCCGTCCGTCCGCATATAACAACGCAAAAACTACCCAACCGAATCATTTGAAATTTAAGATATACTATCTTTGCAGAATTTTGTCGAGATATTTCAAATTTTATGAAAATCGAATCAAAACTTTGGAAGATATTAATAAAAACATTTATTAAGTAATTTGAATTAAAAAAAACGGTGCTTCCTTGTTATAGGAACTTCCGAGGTTTAACCGTCAAGCGACCGAAATGCTTATTTTATGACAGAAATTAATCTGCAGACGATATAGTTCATTTCACAGAATTAAAAATCATCAAGATCTGAATATTTATATAACTAGCTATAGTACGAACGCACCTAATTTGTCACGTTTGACGTACAAATTCCAGCTTGTTAAATTAGCACTGAGATGTCAAAGTATGCCTCTAAAGGATTCAAGACTTTTGGCAGAATTATGTTTTACTTAGAAACAAATTATGCTGTAATCAATACTATTTGTAAATGTATTAGCATTTACCATTGTAAAGTTATTTACAAGCATCAGCAAAATATGCCGTATTGGTTAATTATACATGATGATATATTATTTTTGCCAATTCTTTTGTTTAATTAACTGAAGTAGATTAGTTAAGTATTGTTATAGTTTTATTTGTTTGTTTTTCTTCCTACATTAATAGAATGTATTTTTAAAAATGCACGAATGGATTTATGCACATGCATTCCAAATCTGCCCAGTGCACATTGTGAAGCAGCAACTTTTTTTTGCAGACATTGACCGCATATGGTGTGCGAAAGGCCAAATTTATGTATTTTGCGTATAATTAATGCATAGTGAAAAAGTCCCGGCTTGGGTACTTTTTCACTATGTTGGCTATACGCCTATTAAGCAATTAAAAAATTTTTGAATATTATGAATGCAAGGCGTGAGAAATTTTTCTGGAAAAAATTTCAAAGTATTAAATATGAATTAATTCAATTGTCGATGCTGGATTCTCTTTGATTTCGTGTTTGCCCCAGGGTTGGCGGCTCACAGAAAATACTCCATCTTGTGCTGCGTTTGTAGCCTTGCCAACACGTAATGGTGAAAAAGTTCCAGGCTGAGTATCGTTCCCAAGTGGTTCAGTTCGTAGAACGTCAGTGCGCTAATCTGATGACCCGGGTTCGAGTCCCGGCTTGGGTACTTTTTCACTATGTTGGCTATACGCCTATTAAGCAATTAAAAAAAATGAATATTATGAATGCAAGGCGTGAGAAATTTTCTCTGGAAAAAATTTCCAAGTATTAAATATGAATTAATTCAATTGTCGATGCTGGATTCTCTTTGATTTCGTGTTTGCCTCTGGGTTGGCGGCTCACGGAAAATATTCCATCTTGTGCTGCGTTTGTAGCCTTGCCAACACGTAATGGTGAAAAATTTCCAGGCTGAGTATCGTTCCCAAGTGGTTCAGTTGGTAGAACGTCAGTGCGCTAGTCTGATGGCCCGGGTTCGAGTCCCGGCTTGGGTACTTTTTCACTATGTTGGCTATACGCCTATTAAGCAATTAAAAAAAAATTGAAAAAATAATAATGTTCAACAATATAAAAAATCGGACTTATATATAAAAAAAAAAAATTACATCAGTTGTTCATTTTTGGATTTCACCTGTTTTTAATATTTTTCCGATACATTTCCTTCTAAAAACGGTGCTTTAGGGTATGAAAGGGAAAAAACACATTTGTCGAGAAAACTTGTCGTTTCAGCACACTGTGTGGTGTCCGAAATTAACCTGTATATCTCTAAGAGGGCTGTAGCAAAAAATATCCATCAAAGATTCATGAAACCTGAAAAGTGTTGAAACAATAGGAAATTTTTCTAGAGCAAAAAACAAAGGTTCTCAGAGACTTGTCTACCGTCATCCCATATGATCTATGCGCTATCTTCAAGACAGTATAATATGCCATGTACGAAATATTCCAACACATACACTGAAATCAACCACTAAATATGCTGTAATACAATTCCAGGTGGTAGAAGACAATGATAGCCATTATACTGAACATATTTTGTTCTCGCTAAACGGACAAATTGCATAGTTTATATTGTATACTCTGTATAACGATATTGTACGTTTTCAATTGGGGATTTTTGAAACATTTTTTGGTTGTTGTTGTTCTAGAAAAAATTCTCATCGTTTCCTTAGAATATTTCCAAATCTTTGTGATGATTAGTTTTTCTGTAGCCCTCTCGGAAATATATATTGTAAATTCCGGAGTATAACGTGCACTTAGAATTCCAGACTTCATTTTTCTGCTTTTGGGTTATTCGCCGTATAACACACATCTTCTTCTTTGCAAAGAAACCGTCATGAGTTATATATGTTTCTTAACACGATCATTAAACACAAAGTCCCTGGCTGGCAGATCCATCCTGTTGACAAGCCATTGCATTTTCAAGTAGATATAAAACGAAATAGCTACAACCCTCCACAAGTCTCACCATTTTCACTGATGTGTCCCACAATAAAACCGGCGTGGCGGCAGCTTTCTGCGTCACGGAAGGAAGTGAGGTGTCCCATCGGTGAGCCTGCAGGATCGGTGATGACAATTCTGTCTCCAAGGCAGAGATATTCTCAATCTTCTACCCCCTAGACTGGCTATAGGGCCAGTCTATAGCAAAGACCACCATCTTTAGCGATAGCCTGTCGGTACTGCAGATCATACACGCATCAAGAACAACCTACCCACTCGTACTAAAGATCAAATTAAAACTCAAAACCTCCTGTACAGAAAACATCTTGGACACGTCTCAGCGCAGGCACACGTTTGACCTAATTCCCACAGTCTTACTCAACATGTATCACTTCAAACCCTACAGCGCTAATTTCCTAAAAACCACGTCTCCTTCAAATCATACCTTCACAAATTTACGTGTGCAGAATCGAATAGATGCGAGTGCGGCGAAGTGGGATCTCCGTACCACGCCTACCACAAATGCACACTCACTGCACAGTGGCACATTAAACGTCCGACACTTCGTCTAAGGGATGGATACATAGCATTCTTTCAAGATCACCACTTCTAAACAAACTAAAACACATCCAGCAACACCTAGAATACATCTCCAAACTGACCAGCTAGTTTGAACCCACCACAACTCACATTTCCTTATATGGTATCGCCCCTTGTCGTGAGTAAGGCTTACTCCTGCGCGCTACCCTATAGCTCACCTGCTGTCTGAGTACCAGCTGCAGTGCGGCACACCATCCCCAAACCAATTTCAACAACCTCGGTTTCTGGCTGCCCCATATCGCGAGGGTGATCTGTTCCCCTGCAGCGAGGGTTTTGTTCTGTGAAATTTTGGTGTTTCTAGCTTATGGCTATAGTACCTTTCACCCCGACCTTTGTCGCGCTTACGGCGGGGTCAGATCCAGCTGAAAAATGTATTTTTTTCTATTTTTTACCTTAATAAAAGGTACCTTGAGAGACATCTAAGTAAAGTATTATTACTTAATATCATGTTCATTAAATTAGAAATCTCAGTTCATATGATTATCTTTTTTTTTATTATTTCATTTCTATAATCGAAGTATAACGCACACCTGTAAATCGTAATTGATTTTCTTGTATCAAAAGTGCGCGTTATACACCGAAATATACAATACTTTAATTTCATACACTTTGTATAATGTAAACGGCGTCATCTCCGATGCATTGACTCCTTGACGCTCTACTACATACAAAGAAACTAGTCGTTGGGGGCCACCGTAATACTTACCCATCATGTATATGTATAATGTAAAATATTAAAATAAAAATGTGTAAACTACTTATAAAATGCATTGATATTCAAATAAAATCGTGGCTTGATGACGTCATAAAAAGGCTCGATTACTGAATTGCTTGAAAGAGGTTTTTCCTTATAACTCCAAAAATAATACTCCTATTAACTAGCGGTTTATTGCATCTGATTAAGCGTCAAATTTCCAATTAAAATATATATTTGAAGTGAAATTTGGATGAAATACAGGGTCATGAAAAATCGAAGAGTGTGGAAAATAGGATTACAAATATCTCGGCAACTCATTATCCGATCGACTTCATGTTTTATGCAAAATTTATGTTTTTTTATTCTCTTTTATATTTACTCCTTAAAATAAACAATTTCGAAAATGTTTATTTACCTTTCATCAGAACGAATATTTCGAGAGTCCGAAAAAAAATGTTCCGGTTAATCGAGGTTATTGAAATGAAATAGTCTTCTTCCCATTATTACATACTAAGTACATACCAAATGGCAAGTCTCTATCTCAATTTGTTCGGGAGATAGAGCGTTTACAGACACACACAGAGACACACAGACACACAGACACACAGACGGACGGCAAAATTTTTTTTCTAAAAATATGTTTTTCGGAATCTCCAGTGTCTGAAACGTGTAAATCCGTCAAAAAATTTTTTCGATTTTCAAAACGATTACAAGACTTACCCTATACTACGTATAATGGGTAAGTAAAATGGTTTCATCTTCAAGAAGACCTTAAGATTCAGGTGGTAGAGTTTGCGATGATACGGTTGTATAGACATGCATGCGAATAGTACCACTTTGATACCCGGCGCCGTCAAGCAAATATATTTTGTAAAATAATTTGACTTTAATTCTGAAAATTTCCTAATCTATATAGGTCGTTTGGAATGACGTAGTTGTTATATTTTGTCTTTGCAACAGGGAAGTTAAATATTTCAAAGTAGGCAAAAGTAACTCCTAATAAAGAAGTATAAAATGATCCACTGACTCGTTAACGCTGCAATATTTACATAGAAATATTTTATTTCATTGCTAATACTAATTTTTCCAGCATTTCTAATGTTTTACTAGTATTTCCAGCATTTTCCAGCATAAAAATCTCCAATTTCACAAAAATAAAGTAAAACAAAATATCTCACTGTAATATTTTTATCATATGAAATTTATACTTTTCAAACCTTTTTTCAGTAAATACAAAGGGAATTTGTTTTTTAACTTTCTTAATTATTTTATCATACGTCATATCTAAAGGGCAATTTATTGTAAACTAATGGAATCTATTTATCTAATGTAATTTATATTCATCACTGTACTATAGTATTAAACATTTAAATATTACTTAAGAAATATTCTAGAAAGTCTGAAAATAATAATAATATTTGTTATTATATATTTATTTCAATTTCTTAAAGTTGGTTTTATATGCTTAAAATTCCACATATTATCTCCACATTTTTTTTTTTTCATTCAGCTAAAAATTTATTTTTAAAATTCAAAAAATAACTGAATTTAGTAGAGCAGAAAACATGGAAATTCTATAACTTACATATTTATATTTTGTTTTCCTTTTTTCATCTGAAATACAAAATCCCATGGGCTCACGTAGACCAGAGTTCATAAAAATTTACCCTCCTATGATTAAATTTTAACGTCCATGGCAGGCTGCCCGAAGTTTCTGAAGCATCTTAAAACAATTTTTAAGACATCAAAACTTTTCCAAATTTCTCATAAGTTTAAAGTTTGTGTGTATCCATCAAAAATTCAAAGAGTTTGTTAGCTTAAAATAAGTTTTAAAAAATACTTTTGCTAAATTATGCTTCTCTATAAGAATAATATTCCTTATACAATTTATATTACACTTAGAGGAAAAAGATAATACAATGCAGGTACAAATACAATTTATCTTCTATGTTATTTTTTATAACTGTATTTATAACATGTATTTTTTAAATTTATTTAAATTTTGTAACCAGAAATTTTATATGATTTTAAAATAATGCTTTTTAATTCATAGGATATTTTTATGCTACCTTAGCAGGGTACCTTCGTTATAGCGTTTATAAATATATATATTTTTACTGTACTAAGGATTTTTCTTTCTGATTTATACTGTAAATATTTTGCAGACTTATTTTACAATTTTTATTTGTATATCATTAATATAATATAACTTGTACTTTATTTATTCCTGGCCAAAAGCGGTATCTGCGTTGTTTATTTTTCTTTTCTACTCTTCTTGGGTCCACTTAATTTTTTTCCAGTGCAATTGTTGTTCTGGACTTCGGCTACATCACAAATCTGAGATCCATATTACTCTTACTAGAGACAGAGAGACATTGGAACCAGGGACTCTGATTAATGAACTCGTTCCAAGTTCCAACTTCTAATTCTAATTAAAAGTAACGCAATAGATTTTTAAAAAAAATCATTCTATACATAAACTTCAACTGTCCAATCTCTTTGACTGCGATGAACGGGAAAGTTACAGGCAGCTTCGCGCTGTCCTCCACATGCCAGAAACTATTAAACCCTAACTTCATTCTCTTGTTTCTTCTGTTAGCCTATGGGGTATCTTCGTGAAACTTTTGCATATATTTATTTGTATATAGCTTTTTGTGTATAGCATTTTTCTCTTTTTGATTTATTTTTTAACTGTAAATATTTTGTAAGCTTATTTTCATATTTTTTATCATTAATTTCATTTCATTTATACTTTTCTCTTTTTTTTTTACCGAAAGCGATCTTTTTTGTTTTTCTTTTCTTTTTTGGTCGTTTGGTGCACTTTTAACTTTTTCCAGTGTACCTGTTGTTGTTTACTTCGGCTACGGTCACAAATCAAAGATCCACATTGCTGTTACTAGAGATACGGAGCACATGTCTCCAAAGTCTCTGCTTAATGTACTCGCCTAGCGAATTCTCAAAATATTTCTTTTAACATTTTTTCAATGTACTTGCAATTGTCTTTCAGAGAAGTACTTACAGCAATCAGCAAATTATGAAAATCTAAGTTTGGAAATTCAAGGCGTTTCATCTATGAATTACCCTATATCTCTAATTTCCTTTTTATAGGTACTAGGGTATCCAACCCGGGTTTCCTGGGATAGAGAATACAGGTAAAAAAACTATTTTTAAGTTCGTTTTTTTTTTTTTTTTTTTTTTTTTGAAAATTTAATAGATTTTTTACATTTTATATTTTTTTTTAGCACACCTAACAACACCAAAGAACATTTTTATATTAAATATGTCACTTATATATTCAAATAAAATTCTGAAATTTATTAAAAGCGGTAATTTAGTATTGGCCTCGTGCCAGAAGTTAATAGCCGAAGAAATCGCTAAAAATTTCCTTATCTACAGCAGTTATTTTTTCTGATATTTTCAACGGTATTAAGCGCTTATTTAAATTACATGGCTGTTAAATTTGTGTTTTATTTATATTATTTTATTTATAGCTTAATGAAGTTTTAATTTCGTTATTGAATATTAGCTGAAAACAAATGCTGAATTTTTTATATTGTTTAAAGTGCAAATGGATTAATATTTTGTAATCGTCTGCAAGCGATAGAGACAGATTTTAAAAAAATCATGCTTGAAATTTAATTTAAATGCCATAATAAATGAGTAAATTGCGGTACATTTTTCAAACAAAATAGTTTTGAAAGTAGATTTTTTTCACTGTATAATGGTGTAAAAACTGAAAATGCGATGTTTAGAAATTAAAAAAATTGCAGTAGCAAAAATCGCAAAACCGAAGTTTCATCGTCAAGTGTTGCCATTCACAAAATGACGCCAGCGTTACGCACGGACACGTTTGTCCTTTGTAATATAGATAGATATATAATATCTCAAATCGAGAACAATTGGATATTTACATTTCGCCAAAAATAACTAAATGTATCAAAGTTGTCTCTTGCAACAATATTGTAGCAATATTGTCTCTTGTAACAAGACATACTCTATTTATTTATCATAAAATACAATCAAATCACAAGACTTAGCTGATTAGCAATTGAAAATCCCTGTGTTTTCATGGTTTTTTAGAAGTTTATCTTTCTTTGGTTAGAAATTAAATGTGTCTAAATGAAAAAAAAAACTTGATAAAAGATCCATAAACTATATATAAGAAAGAATAAAAAACTTGATACAAAATCTATAAATGCATATTGAGAGATCAAATTAAAAAAAAATCTTTTTCAGATGGAGACGTCAAAACATATACAGTATTTTCAAATACTTTACAAAAATATTCCTCAAATTTTAAAATAATCAACATTTTTATAATTTGTATTTCAAAATTAACCGAAACACATGAAAAGACGCTGCTGTAAAAATAGCACATTTATGTTAAAATAATGGAATAAACTCTTAAGGGTGATAATATGGTACACGACAAACATTTTCTGTATAGGAAACCAGAATTGCAGTATATTTGTGCAGTAAGAATTACAGACAGTCTCACTACAAGCTGAATCTTCGTTCACAACTTTAGGAATAATAAAGGAATTTTAGCGATGTTTTCATCTGATAAACTTTAGTCTTTTAAAAATGTGATGGTGTCATGGAAAGAGCTGAAAGTGTACTGTAATTTGGGCAATGACACAGTATGTACTGTCAGCTACAGTTCAGAGCGTCTAGTTCAGCGTTGTTTGGCCACAACAGTGACTATTTCCTGCACTTCTCCTGTATTTCCTGCACATGTAACATATTTCCCAAAAAGCAATGCAAATCTGTTGAAAATATCGTAACAATATATTCTTTAAGGTTATTGTGATACTTAAAATTGTTAAAGTTATGAACAAAATTCAAGTTCGGCTTGGAGTAAGATATATACTGATTTTTTTTATTAAATAATTGGACTGCGACTTTAATTTCCTATGTATAACTGTTTGTCTTCAAACGTATTGTCACTCCTGGAAGTTTGTTTCATTAGTTTCGAAGCACCTTGTATACTCAAAAAGTAAGTTTATTTGTTTTTCTCTTTTTAAAATTCCAATTGCTATCAACGTGGATATTTACGGAACTGACTATAAAATCCACATAATAACACAACTTTTACTGATACAATCTCAAGGAACATTAATCTCAATTTCAAACACTACTTTTCACTTCACATTCAAACATTATCTTACGTAAGATAGGCAATCGATTGATGACGAAGATGATAGTTCTAAAATAAATTCGATGCAAATCCTTTCAGGATTTTTATGTGTAATATGGAAACTTATTTCTTGAATATGTGCAAATTTCTCAACTTTTACGAAAGTATTTTCATATTTAAAATAAAAAGTGGAAAACATTCATGAACAAAGGGCTGAATACACATAAAATATCTGTCTAAAATCATTCATTCCATTTAGGTTGTCATTCTTTTATTAGCACATTTTATTTTTTACATACAAAAAACGCATGATGTTGACTGATAACCGAAGAAAACAATTAATGTCGCAAAACTTTAATTTGAAGAAAAACTGTAATAAAAAAATCCGCAAGAGTAATGTTATAATTTTATAGTAGTTACAAGTTTTTGTTAGATTTTGAACTGTTTATTTGACTATTTGCATTCTCTAAAATCTGATCTTTCGAATTAGTCCTCGTACAGAAAATAAATAAATTAATCAATTTTGAAATTTTAAAAATTTCGTGAAACGACGTAAAACAGTCTCATTTATTAAGAATACAAATACATATATATTTGCTGCAAAAAAAGGGACAAGTATTTGTATCTCATATATTTTATCATTTTAAATCAGGCCTACTAACTTTGTTTTCCGGTTATTGTTGCAGTTCACATAAAATAAAATGTTTGGCATCAATTCCGGTTTTCAATTCGAGTTCAGATTCGTCTTTCGGATGGAATGAATAAAATATCTTTATATTTTTAGGTGCGTTTGTAATTTTATAAATACGTAGCACCTATTGTCGTCGTCTGGTCCGTCCGTCTGTCTGTCTGTCCGTTCGCATATAACAACGCAAAAACTACCCAACCGAATGGTTTAAAATTTAAGATATATTATCTTTGCAGAATTTTGTCGAGACATTTCAAATTTTATGAAAATCGAATGAAATCTTTAGAAAATACTAATAAAAATATTTATTAAAAAATTTGATTTTTTTAAAAAAAGATATCAGCGTTTTCCTGTTATAGGAGCTTCCGAAGTTTAGTCGTCAAGCGACCGAGATACTTATCATATGACAGAAATTAATCTGCAGACGATATAATTCATTTCACAGAATAAGAAATCATCAAGATCTGAATATTTATAGAACTAGCTATAGTACAAACGCACCTCATTTGTCACGTTTAACGTACAATTTCCAACTTGTTTAATATATAAATACATACAATTTCCCTTATGTTTTCTATATTTTTTCAAATTTCGTTTAATGGTAATACTCGATAATCAATGGTATTTTGAATAAAACTTTTGGGGTAAAATCAGCCAGGTGAACCGGGTACCAGGTGAACCAGGTACCTTGATGAAACTAGAAAATATTTTGTTTGGGGCACTTTCAGATCTCACATAAAGCATAGTGTGAAAAACATTATAAAGGAATGTAAGACTGACATAGCAGTAATTACAGCCGGATCAACATAAACCTTTAGGCATTTTTTGCAAATAAACCATTCAAAGAAATTTTAAGACGGCAGTGGAATACGTGAATGTTAAAAGAAATAAAAAACATTAAAAGAACAACTAAGGGAGCAAATGCGCCACTTGCCTTTCTAAGAATAATGTATGAGTCGAGAATCAAATCATAGGATAATATAAAGCCCAGAATAATACAAAAGTCATTTTAAAAGTATGTCATATCTAAAGTGACAAAAAATTTTATAACGTGACTCAAATTCACAACTTTCAAACTTATAACTTTTGAAGCAATGTCTTGTTTTTTTATATAACTCCATGCGTTTATGAAATTTTCCACATTTAAAAAGTTTTTGTATTAAAAGACTGGTCATTTTTTAAATAGGCATGGTCATTTTTCAATTAACCTAACGCTATCTAGGCTCTTTTCAATAAGCCTGAAAAACATCAGGCTGATTGGGAAAAGGGAAATGATTCTCCAATTAGACCGGCTCTTTGCAAAGAGCCGGATTTCCCAATTAGCCTACGACATATATATTGAGTGACTTCTAACCCCAATGTTTGGCAAAATTCTGATATGTTAGGTCACCGATATATTCTGATATGTTAGGTACATCGAACAATCTAGACAAAACTGGAGATGAATGGTAATTTATGGATGAATGATATCGAAATTGTTGATGAAGATGAAAGAGAAATCAATGACACTGGTCGTATATAACGAACATTTCATTTTCATCTTTTTTAAAACTCCATGCGTTTATGAATTTTTCAACATTTTAAAACACTGACTGAATTGTGTGTATTGAGTGACTTCTAACCCCAATATTTGGCAAAATTCTGATATGTTTGGTCATCTATGGTACATCGAACAATCTAGATGAAACCGGACATGAATGGTAATTTATGGATGAAGGATATCGAAATTGTTGATGAAGATGAAAGAGAAATCAATGATGCTGGACGTATGTAACGAACATTTCATTTTCATCTTTTTAAAAACTCCATGAGTTTATAAACTTTATAATATTTAATAAGTTTTTAAAATCAAAAACTGCTTGAATTGTATGTACTGCATGAACTACGTCACTTCCGTCCCCAATGTTTGGAGAAATTCGTGTACGTTAGGTCACCTTGGGCATACCGAACAATCGAGATGAACCAAAGATTTTTATTTATGGATGAATGATATCGATACTGTCGATGAGTAGGGAAGATAAATCAATGAATTTGGACGAATAATGGACATTTCATTTTCATTTTAAAACTCCATGAGTTTAGGAAGTTTACAACATTTAATAAGTTTTTTATATCAAAAACTGCGTACGCTACTTAATTCCGCCCCCAATGTTTGTCGAAATTTGAGAGCGTTAGGTCACCTTGGCATATCGAACAATCTAGTCGCAACTGAAGATTATTATTTATGGATGAATGATATCGATACTGTCGATGAGGCTAAAAGAGAAATCATCGATGATGGATGAATATAAGGACCATTTCATGATATTCAATAGCGAATGTTATTAAGCTCATTAAGTATGTGTTTTTGTAAAGAAATACAATAGTTTTCATTGTGAAATATTCATTAATATAGAAACTTTTTATGCTCGTCTTTTCTTTTTTTCCTCTTATACCTGGAGTATAACATGCGCCTGTAATTTTTTATCAATTTTCTTGCATCAGGTGTGTGTTATATTCCGGAATATATGTCAAATAAAATGTTTAAAATTTTTAATAACCAGTTGTGGGAAATATCGTGGAATACTCTTGTACTGATTAATATTACCTAAATCTTCAACAACATAACACTCATTATCTCTTTCACAATCACCTTGTTTTTATCTTAACAATGAGTTGGTCTTTTTTCATTTCTTTTTATAACTGTTTTTATTTAGAGAGACTAAAAATTCCAGATAGATGGAGATGAGCTGCTAATAAAATACTATAGCAGTGCCTAGATACTGTTTTATAAATGTACTCTGTGGTCGAATGCGTTTCGGAAATTTTGCGTGCGATCATGTGGTCCTGTATCCTAAAACTTGTATGTTAATGAGTAAGCTATTTTGTCATCTCTTTAAACTTCAAAAAGCGTGTCTGAATCTCTGGATATCTGATTTTTATGGTTATTTTGTGCAATGATATGATAATTCCGTTATCATCTGTGGTCCGAGTATCCGTGGTCATCTAGCTGTTACATACAGTGATAGGCGTTAGACTCAGTAGATTTGTCGCATCTCGTCACAGTGGTAAACCAGAGTGGTGTTTCATCGCTTCCTGCTGTTGAAGGTAGTGTTTCCAGGTACCGAGTAACCAGTGAACTTTCAATTTTGACCGTTTTTGGAGTAGTATTTTAGACTCAGTACTTCGATAATGTGGGAAGGAGATAAAATATGGTATCTCAAATAAAAATATATTGGAATCCACGTGATTCCTTTTAATGGTAGTTTGCAGTATTTTGAGGTGACAAATTATAATGCTAATTACAGTGTTTCTATAGTGACATTTTTATTCAAATCTTTTTTTAGGTACTGTCAAACGATCAGTCTAGCCATTTTGTTCTGAGCTAGCGCTTGAATTTAGCTAATAATTTGGGGGAAGCATTTCCGTCTCAGTTTTAGTGTTCCAAGCTTAATTTCGATTATCTTTAATTTAAGATTGCCCACTCCATTACCATCTACCCTTATATATTACTTTAAATAAATTGTTGTTATTGTTAATTTTTTAGTATCATGATTACATTCTGATCTGGCAAGCCCGACAGATTAGTCACAGGCTTATCCCAACCTTCACATAACTGTTAACTTAAAATGAATGAATTTTATCAGCGTTGTCACTTTTACAATATTGTATGCGGAAAACGTAAAAATGCGTTTTTCTAGATTGGTGGTAGACAATATTGCTGATTCCGGAAATTTTATAACATAGAAAACATAAGTAATCCAATCGTATTTTTCTTCTGATAGGTTGTAAACAGGTTTCAATTTATAGAGATTGTTAAACGGATAAATTTCGCACTCATTTTCGAAAAATCGCCCGTATATAGTGTATTAGATTTGCGTTTTAATCTCCCCTCCCCTTTTTAAGAACATTAGTTTATTTTAAACGCCAAATGTGTGATTATTTGAAGTATTCGTATTTTCATTCATTTGCATACACAATATTTTGCGTACCCTCGATCTTGTGTAGCGATATTTTGTGTATGAAAAACAATTTTATGTGGAACAAAATAAAAAATTGATTCCTTTTCTACACGGTATTAAAAAAAGACAAAGCAGAAATTTTACAAATCATCAGAGTTTTTAAAATATTATAAGAAATTATTGAGCGGAGCTCTTTTAACATGTTATACTAAGTTTTAGTAACACAAATTACATCTACAAAAACAGAAAAAAACAATGCTCCATTTTAAAGTAAAGAATATAAAGTGTATTTTAAAAATTTAGAAAATGAAATATTATATATTTTTCTTTTAAAAATAAACATTCACAAGTACTTGCTTTAAATTTAACAGAAAAACAAAGTCACTTGAAGTTTTCATTAAACAAGTAAATGTTAACTAAATGTTCTGAAATTTAATTTTTACATTTTTCTTTCAGCTATTATTGACATACTGAAAGCGAATTCACTGAAATAATTCAGTCGTCTTTAAATTAATTTTCCGCTTGCAGTGTACAAATTATTCTTTTTTTCTCCTACCGAAAAATCAAATAGAAAAAAAAACATTGTAAAAACATTTTTATTTCGCTGTTTGCTACAAATTAAAAATATGATTGAATTAAAACTTGAAACAAAGAAATATTAATAAACATGTTAAACATATTCTGGTTTTCTTCGTTGGGTATATTATTTTTGTATTTTTTAAAATTCTTTGTATTAAATTATTTTGCGGTATTGCGACACATATGAACATTTTTTGTTCATAATCATTACTATTGCATTTATTTGAATTTTCACTTCAAATCTCTACCAACGGCTTATTTTTCGAAATTTTCCTTCAAAAATCATCTAAATGCTTCGTTTTGTTTCTGTTTTGTAAATTTTTTTATTATTTTCGATTAAAAACCGTTGAAATTGTATGTTACGAGACTAAATTAATTTAACTGGCGTCATTAATATTTTATCTACTCAAAATTTCAGATATTTTTTTTTTCTTATGCATGCGCAAATGATAAATCGCCAAGTATTGTTTAATCTTTAATAATGAAAAGTTTTTAAGCCGTACAAACATTGCCTCCATATTTAAATTAAAAGTTTTCGCTTTATAATATTATTTCTCTTTAAAACTTATTCTTTGTATTTTATCAGTAAAAATTTTTCCCAGATGTTTGTAACTGATATTTTTATTTCAATTCTTTAACCAGAAAAATTAAATAACAAAAATATTTAACAAATAATATAATAAAATCACTTGTTAACGTTAAACTAAAGATGTAGTTCGTACAGTTTTGCCAGATTGGGGATTTTGGCCCCATTGTGGGGAATTTTGAACCTGTGGAATTTTTGGGGGACAAACAATTTGTGAAGAAACTTTCGGGGACTATCAACATTTTGAGGGAAAAGCGAGGCAATTTTTTTTTTCATCATATCACGTAAAGTTTGCTTGTAGTCATTTGGCAAAACTGGATCAGTTTCAAACTCATTTTGACTCGCAAAATGAAAATCATGAAGACAAAGAATTTACTTTCTATCTTTGTTATGAAAATAAAATTCGGAAGTCGGAAATATCAATTATTCTCGTCGTTTATAGCATTACAGTTTACACGTTTCTTTGTATCATCTTCGCCCATTTGTGTACATCTTTAACGTTGTGAAAGCGAAAGATCTATTATTACTTTTTATCTCAGGTTTTTTTTTTTTAAGTTTAAATATTTCTTAACTTTTCAATGAACCAATAAACAAATATAGTAAGCGAAATTCTGAATAAATAATATCACAAAGCATTGTTGCCTTTTTTTCTAAACTAAATATCATTTTGAATATAATATTTTTTATTGTATTTTCATCAAAACAAATTTTAACGGAAGTATGTAATAATTTAGATTTAGATGTTTGGTAAACATATATAAACATGGAATGACAGAACGACTTTCCGCTTTCAATCCCGAATTGCTAAAGATTCAGAAATTGTGCTGAGTAGGTTGCGTAGATGGAATATTTTGCGATAATCAATTAAATATAATATATAATTTTTTTTTCGGTAAATGGGGAATTTTTTTTAAAAAAGGCTTGATTTGGGGAAAGGTTTTCGGCTTAAATTAGTTAAATATTTTTTTTTATAGTGATAAATTGAAAATTTACATTTTTGAGTAAAACCTCTGTTGGGAACTTTTTTGAAAAAAGTCACTGATTGGGGAAATTTCCAGAAATTTTGGAGAAATTCACTTTTGACTATCTGGCAACACTGAATTAATGCTTAAAGTGATAAAAACGTTACACAAAAAGGCTTAAAATACTTTAAGACATGTTTCGCACACTCAAACGACGACTTCTTCAAGATTGCAAATGATAAATAAACTAATTTCGAAAAGTTTTTGAAAATGATAAACACAAAACACGAGATTACATGTATAATGAAAGTATGTGCTTAAAATGGCGTATATAGATTATAGTAGACATATATATATACATTTATTTAATATTCATTCGATGCACAAAATTCAAAGTTATCAACTTTACAATATTTTCCTGTGTTATTTTGAAAGATTAAAATATAAACTTAGCAAATTCAATATCCGCTTCATCGCAAAATCTTCCGTAAAATTTAAAAACATAGTATGTAGAAAAATAGATCCAAAAGAGCCTGATCAACTTTCCGCTGTTTATGAAATACCGATCGCCAGGGCAGATGGAACATTACAGTGTTATATAGGAATGACGAACAGAAAAATTAAAACGGAAATAAAAGAACATTTAGCAGATATCAAATATGTCAGAAGAACTACATCTTTGGCCAGACAACATAAGACAGAGCCTTTGCAGATTGATTTCAAGAATAGTAAAATAATTTTTCCTTCAAAAGTTTATTTCTCATCTATCATTCGTGAATCAATAGAAATATTTTTTCTAAAAGAGAAAATATGCAATGAATCAGCCTCTTTTGAATTATCTAAAATTTAGCACGAGATAATTTACAAATTAAAAAATCAACAAGTAAAATAATAATTTTCACGTGTACAGTGTAACCATTGTAATCACCTGATTTCATTATACATGCGATATCTCGTGTTTTGTATTTATCATTTTCAAATCCTTTGCGAAAATAGTTTATTTATTTTCTATCTTGAAGAAGGCACCATTTGAGTGTACGAAACATGTCATCTCTATATTAAAAGGTATTTTAAGCCTTTTAAAGTCATGTTTTTATCATTTTAAGCAATAATTACATATTTAGTTTTAAAAGATTTAATTTGAATTTCTACCATTGCTAAAAAATACATACGTTAACGTATGTATTTTTAGAAATTATTTCTTGTATTGTTTGAAATTTCCATATTTTGGAGCCAAAGCCATCGCCAAATTAGAAAATATGCAATATCTTACGAACTATTTGACATAGAAGAATTTATTTGGTACCATTCGATTCAGCAGACAAAAATACATTAAAATGTGTTATAACTATTATTAGGAATGTTTAAAAAGTAACGAGCCGGAGGCCTAGGAACAGAAACTATTACACGTATTTCAGAAGTATTGGCCCTGGTTGTTGAGGCACTTGTCCCACTGAGACACAAGACGGTGAATGGCTGTCTCGTAAAATTCCGGGGGCTGCGATGTGAACCAGTTCCGCACGTATACTGCTTGACGTCATCGTCCGAGGTGAATCGTTTGCCCCTCAGAGCCTTTTTTAGGGGAGCAAAAATGGCGTAACGAGTCCATCAACCAGTTGGACGATGTCATCGGTAATGCGTTTTGGTGTTCCAGACCGTGCACCATCCTTCCCTGAAGCGCTTGTGCCACGCCTTGACACTTGCAAGGAACATGCAGTGTTCACCATACACTTGTGACATTCTTCGGTGAATGTCCATTCCCCTTACTCCTTCCGCTGTCAGAAAACGAACAACACCTCTTTGCTCTTCTTTTGACGCCTCCATTTCACTGCTTAAACACGAATGAGCGTTGGACGACTGATGCATGCTTCTGCTAACTTTGTAGTCACGTGACTTGCACTCGTGATCCTCTAGCGGTGGGCATGTGGACTTCCGCGCTCTTGTCGGAAACCCTCTTTGTTACTGGCGCAACGATATTACCATTCTGTCACCGGTTTGCACATTCCAGACTCCGGCTCGTTTCTTTTCGAACGTCCCTTTTATATCATTTATTAGTTTATATTTAATTTTACCTTTCAAAACTTATTACACTCTTTTGACACTTCTGACATATTTTATTGTATGGTACATCAACATTAACCTTCTGTTGGGCACAATGTAACATATAATGGATAAATGGAAACAGGAATAGCACTTTCATAAAATGCACGGTGATTTTTTTTAAAATTACATTTATCTTTTGTAAGATACAAAAAAATATATATATATATTTTTAAATATACTGAAAAATGGTGAAGACATACAATTAATAATTAAATATTTTGATATTTGAAACGGTGTCCCTGTAACGATGCCTCTTAACAGACTGTTAAAAATCTGCAGAAAAATATCCAGTCATTCGACCGTTTTTTAAAGATAATGGTTACTTAACCATATTAAAAAACCTATCTGACTATATCACTGACCATATAGTATGGTCAGAATGGAGTTAAACCAGTGGACCCGTGCGAGGATTTCGCACTGCAGTCTAATATTTTTTAGATTCAGGCTTAAACTTCTAAAGAAAATTTAATGAGAAAAATATCGGCAAACACCATTAGTGAAGCCAGAATATCATCTCATTTGTTCCATCAAAGTTACAATACAAACTGATCAAAGATAGCAAAAAGCACGCACGAGGGAAAAAAATAACAATCGTATTTTAACTGCATTAGAGGACGACGTCATCCGTTTCAGGAAAAACATGGGACAAAGAAAAGTAAATTGAATACACATAAAATACAATTTAACAAAGAATACCTTTTAGGCTACACTTGAAATACTACTTATTCAATCAACCTATAGCATCTTTTTTTTTTTATTTTTCTAAAAACTGCAATTTCAATTTTGCTGTTTAATCATAAATATAAAATAAACTCCTGCGGAGAAGATGTCACACTTTTTTTTATTTTTTATTATTTTTTTTTTTATAATCATTGTTGAGCATGATATAATGCGATATTTTATTTTTTGGCAACATTGATTTGTGAAAAATCTTAAATTTCATTTATGAAAACAATGCTTTTTAATTTTTAAATAACTGCAATTTTTAATCAGAAGCATATTTTAACGAAATGGTATGCTATGTCAGAAGCCGGTTCCAAAACCTTTCGAACGACACCTCATTCATTGTATCGTTTTGTAAATGCAAAAAGAAAGGGATTTTCACAACAGAAATAATATATGTGATTATGGCTATGTAATAGTTTTATATAAAAATGGTCTAATGATTGGAGAGTTTGCTGCAAATTTTTAACAGTGCAACAGTAGACCACATTTGTTTGTTTCTACATTTTTGAAATAATGATTTGAGAATTTCTAAATAATTCTTATCATATCGATTTTATAATTTGGTGCATAAAACATTTGATATACTAACTAACGAATAGGGAAATTTTCTTCTTTACGCTATCATTAATATTGTTTTCCTCGATATATATCGATTGCTTGTAATGTATTAAACATACGCTGAAATTTAAAATGTATTGATTTATGTATAGATTCTGTGTTTAGTTTAATGTTATTTAAATGTAATTATTTTTCACTTGTTTGCTTTCCATAAATAAAAAAAAATACACGGAGTTATGTTTGAATTTTGTTCTAAAGAACAAGAATTATTCTCATTTCGGCAAAACGAAAGGCGACGTTGTTTCGAAAATTATCTCAAATATTATATTATTTTTGTTAGTCCTTAATTTATTTTCTTATCTTTTTAACTTTTTATTTAAAATTTTTAAATAGTTTTTATTTAAATGTGTTAACTGTAGTTAAATGCATATATATATATATATATATATTTTTTTTTTACTTGTTCGCTTTTCATAAATTTAAAAAGATGCACGGTTTAAATTTTATTTTAAAGAACAAGAATTATTCTCATTTTTGAGAACCAAAAAGCGACGTTGTTTTGGAAAATTTTGCCAAATATTATATTTTTTATCTTAGAATCTTCCCTAAATTCCTTTTCTTAGTAAAAACATTAAAACAGTTTTTATTTTATTTAACTGCAGTTATTATTTTTCTCTTGTTCGGTTTATATAAATTTATAGGGATGCAGGGAGTTACGTTTGAATTTTGTTATTAAAAACAAGAAGTACTACCATGTTTGCGAACAGAAGGGTAAATTTCTCTCCAAGATTATGCCAAATATGATATTGTTCTTTTAGTAATTAATATATATTCTTAGAAAAAATTTAAATATTTTTTATTTTGTTTAAATTTAATATTCTGAAGGTACTTTTGCATAACTTCCTATTTTATTTGGCATATTACCTACATATAAAATAACACTTCAAACAATGATTCACCTTCTTCATTTAAATGCCTGCATCTAACACCTGATAATACTGAGGCGAATCATGCATGCATTATTTACATAATGTGCATTTAACCGTAAATAATTTATAATTTCGCACAACTGTTCGAGAAATCCTTAACAAAACAATCTGCTATTTGTTAAGTAGAGTTATTTCACAAATAGCTAATGCATGAAAATGTTTACATGCTTGACATATTTCCATAATAATGCAACGGCATTTGACAGTAAATGTAAGAATAAGCTTAGTTTCATTCCAAGTCCTTGACGGCGAAATGTTCAAAATATATGTGAGCATATGAACACTGAGATTTATTTGGTACTAGAATTTGCCAGAAACAGAAGGACACTTTAATTATGTTTACACTATAATAAATAAAAATATATATTCTCTATATATCGTGTCTCTCTTCTCTCACTTATAATATAATTAATAAAATTTAATCTTTTAGAGTTCCTTGAATTCATTTAACTTTAATAATAATCATAAATCATAATAATAATAATTGTTTCAATGGTATATTTTGATGAAGATAATTATATATATATATATATATATATATATATATATTACAAAATTTAAATTTTTTCCGCAATTATTCTATAAAATTTGTCCATTCAATAATATTCGGTATATAACCCAGCTTATTAAAATAATTCTCATTCTTAAAATAGCCTTTTACTATCCATATGTAAAGCCAATTATTCCTAATCCACTTAATAATATTTATTCGAATGTAGTTATTCTAAAAATGGCGATAGCTTTTTTAATTTATTCTTTAAATAGAACATCTTTATTTTAATCCATTATTAAAATTCATTAGTATTATTCCCGTGTGGTCAAATTGCTATAACTTCTTTATTTAAATGCTAAAATATCGTATCTCTTAAAATATTCCGCTCAAAAAACCTTATTTCATAAAGTTATCCTATTATTAAATATCAAATGTCTATTAAAATATTTCCGAAAAACTTTAATTCTTTCTTTTTTTTTTCCCTTTTATAAAGATTCATTTTCTTTTCTTCTTATTATTTTTATTACGTATTAAATTCGAAGTTTAGCTACAGCCTCAAAAACAGATAAGCTGGTTTGTTGATATGACAGGCATCTGGTACGAGATTATGGAATATTCTGGATGGGCGTAGAAAGTTTTTGCATTTTACAACAAAATAAATCCACCGGAAATATTGATAAAGTTCCAAAAGAGACCTTTTGATTCGATAGAAGTGGGTCACGTGACGTATTCTGTATTATTACGCAAGCTAGTTTAAAAACACGATCATCCTGATTCGAAGAGGATTTTTTTCGACGCTGGTGTTTGCTAAAAGAATCGGGACGGATTCTAGAAAATAATGGAACGTTGTATTTTTTTTCGTTTAGCGTTGGCTAATGAGCATTTTCCCTGAAGAGATGTCTTAAACTGGAAATAAAAGGTTCTTCGACAAAAATATGGACTGACATTTCTTGTTGTTGATGATACCACCCGGCCGCCTGATGCGAACTAAAAGGGAAACCAATCACATCGCTAACCCTATTTATCACGAGCACGACTGCCTTTTTCCCGGATTTGAACTTGGAAACACGACATATATATATATATATATAAGATATTTTAAATATTAATCTATTTTAAATTTATTCTAAAATTTCTCCGTTGAATTTTATTATATTTCGTCTGAAATGCTATTATTAGTTTTCTTCTATCTCATACAGGTTTCACATACATCAAAAACGAATCAGCACCAACTTATATTAAGGTGTCACTGAATCTAAGATTTCATTAAATTCCTTGGATTTTTGAGATATGACTATCGCTAAAATCGTGTAAATCCTGAAAAATACAGCATAGCATCACCACCTGTCGGGAGTTTACACCAAAATCTAATCGGCAACAATTCATGTCAACGTCTTGTAGCCTCCATGGTCATAAGAGACTCGTCATTTTTTATTTAATTTTAATTTAACTAGTTGTTATGGCAACAGAAAAAATGTTCCATGAAATTGTAGAAAATAAACAAGTCGTTTGGTGAATTTTAAAATAATGTTTACTTTTCGTATTTTTATTATTTAAGTTATTATTTATTTTAGTTAAAAAGTTTATTGTGATGTAGTAGTAAATGAATTAATTTGAACATATTATTCGTGTAAAAAAGGCCAATAAGTGAAATGTAAACCTGCAAAATGGTGACCCATGTACGCGCACAATGCCGGACGATGTAGAACAATCGGCATCTAAGGATGAAGTAGCAAAAGTAAGTGTTAAAATACCTCTTTTTTGGACTGAAAAACCAGAAATTTGGTTTTATCAAGTTGAAGCACAATGTTTTATTTGTGTAATAACTGCCGAAGAAACGAAGTTTAATTATTTAGTTTCGCAGTTAGAACCAAAATTTTTTAAAAGCTTGTGGAATATAATAAGTGATGTTAGTGCTACTAAGTATACTGCTGCCAAAGAGCGGCTTCTTAACACTTTCAAATAAAGTGAAAATATGCGTCTATAAAGATTGCTAACGGGCATTGATTTAGGGATATGAAACCCAGCCACCTACTGCAAAAAATGCGAACTCTCACTACCGATGGAGTTTCCGATAAAGTCCTTAAAACTCTGTTTCTACAAAAAATGCTTGCTTTTGTACGCAATATTCTATTGGGTAGTGAGGAAGACATTGATAAACTGGCACTAATGACCGATCGTATTGTAGAAATGCAACCAAAACAAGAACTGTATTGCGCAAGCAATTTTTCTTTATCAGGAGTGGACGACATCACTGAATTAAGCCAACAAATTGCAGCTTTGAATCCGAAGGTGGAAAAACTAAATGTCACTAGAAATTCGCGACCTCGATCCAGAAGTTAGGGTCGATTTTCTTATGAACGTAGTAAATCTCGCAAACGTTTTAACCCCGCGAGTAAGTACCGCTATTTCCATTTTATGTTTGCTGAAAAGTGTTTTCCTGCTAAATAGTAAAGCGCCATGTGCTTGGAAAAATAAGCCATCGGAAAACATCACTCAACAGTCGAAGTAGCGGCAAGCTCTGCTGCTGCAAATAATAAAGATTGCCGTAATTACTGTTTATTTGTAAAAGATAAAACAACCAGTTTACGCTTTCTTGTGGACAGTGGAGCTGATTTATCAATAATTCCTGCTTCATCCAGCCATGAAACATGTAATTCTTTTAAACTATATGCTGAAAATGGTACAATTATTCCTACATTTGGTTTCAAAATTTTAACGCTAGATTTAGGCTTACGTAGGCAATTTCAATTTCCCTTTATAATAGCAGGGCTGCACTAGATACCGGGCTTTTTCATTCATTATCATGACGTCACAAATGGTGGCTGTCTGCGACGAAAGACATACAGCGATTGGCACAAAACGATGGGTGCGTCGCTTTGTACCAATCGCTGGTCGCGGCCAGCCACTATTTGTGACGTCATGAGAATGAATGAGCAAGCCCGGTATCTAGTGTTGCCTTGATAATAGCCAAAGTCGATAAAGCTACTTTAGGCGCAGATTTTCTTAATAGGTTTAAATTGCTTATTGATATACACAGTAAAAAATTAATAGATGGAAATACAAACATTTCTATTCAAATTTATGGTATGTGTGTTTCAAATAATGATAGCATAAGTACAACTGACAAAAATTCTCAAGATGCACATTTGTTATTAGAATATTCCAATTTAACGAAACCCAATACTTTAATTAGCAACTCCAAACACAACGTAAAGCATTATATTGCTTCTAAAGGCCCACCTGGGTTTTTTTCGAAAACACGCCAATTAGACGCAAAAAAAAATTAAATTTAACTAAGCAAGAATTCAAGTTTATGCTAGATAATGATATAATTAGACCTTCAAAATCACCTTGGGCTAGTCCACTTCATTTAGTCTTCAAGAAAGATGACACTTTACGACCGTGAGGAGATTATAGACGCCTAAATGCTCAAATCATTCCCGATCGTTATCCTATTCCAAGATTAGAAGATTTTGAGAATATATTGAAAGGAAAGAAAATATTTTCAAAAAATGATTTATTTAAAGCTTATTTTCAAATTCTAATTGCTAAAGAGGATAAAGGAAAAACAGCAATCATAACACCATTTGGTTTATACGAATTTAATGTTATGAATTTTGGATTACGGAATTCGCCATCCAGGTTTCAACGTTTCATTAATGAAGTGTTTTTTGGATTAGACTTTGTTTTACCCTATTTAGACGACATTTTAATAGTTTCTTTAACGTAAGATGAACACGCAAAACACCTAAAATTAGTTTTTTCTAGATTGGATCAATATGGTCTTCGATTAAATATTGTAAATCCGTTTTCGGAGTAAACCAGTTACAATTTTTATGATACATGATTACTCCTGAAGGTTCTAAACCCCTTTCTGAAAAAGTAAATGTCATCCTAAATTATAAATTACCGGAAACAATACACGAATTCGCACTTTCCTTGGTCTACTTAATTTTTATAGAAGATATATAAAAAATGCTGCTGAAAATCAAGCACCACTTCATGAATATTTAAAAGGGGCCAAAAAGAAAGATAAAGATAAATTTTGTAGACGGATGAAACAAATGAAAAATTTCAACAATGTAAAGAAGATTTAGCAAATGCTGCTTTATTGAGCTATCCCAATCCTGACATCCCATTCTCTCTTTATTGCGGTGCGTCTGACTTTACCATTGGTTCTGTGCTGCAGAAATTTGAAGCAGGCTGTATGAAACCTTTAGCCTTTTTCTCAAAAAAATTGAATAATGCTCAGAAAAGTTATAATACCTATGATAGAGAATTACAGGCAATATATCTTTCTGTGAAGCATTTTAAACACATGCTAGAAGGAAGACAATTTATAATTTACACGGACCATAAGCCCTTAACATTCGTTTTTCAACAAAATAATGTAAAATCTTCGCCTAGACAGTTGCGTCATTTACACTATATATCATAGTTTTCAACAGATATTCGTCACGTTAGTGGAAAAGACAATATAGTTTCAGATTCATAGATTATGACAAAATTTCTGACGCACAGATTAACAATGAAGAACTGAACAAACTACGTTTAAAACCATCTTTGACTTTCAAACAATATCCTCTGGATTCTGGTAAACTTCTTTGGTGTGATATTTCAACTTCAAAAATTCGTCCATTTATACCTGAAGACTTTAGAAAGTAAGTATTTCAAAAAATCCACAATTTAGCTCACCCTGGTGTGAAAGCAATAGTCAAACAAGTAGCTTCAAAATTTATTTGGACGAACATTCCGAAGGATGTGAATCAATGGGCAAAATCTTGTATGGATTGTCAAAAAAAAAAAAAAAATATCAGACACACCCATTCTCCATTTTCCACTTACGATGAAACAGATGAAAGATTCAGTATCATTCATATTGACATAATAGGTCCACTTACATCTTCAGAGGGAAAACTATACTGTTTAACCTGTATAGACCGTTTGACATATTGGATAGAAGTTGTTCCTCTAGAAAATGTGACGGCGGTAACAGTTGCTCGAGCATTTTATGACCAGTGGATTTCACACTTTGGCATTCCATATCATGTAATCACTGATCGAGGAAGGCAATTTAGATCGGAGCTTTTCCACAATTTAAGTGTTATTTGCGGTTTTAAGATAAACTCAACAACAGCCTATCATCCACAGTGTAATCGCAAAATTGAACGAGTCCATCGCACTTTAAAAACAGCAATTATAGCGCACAATTCGATTAAATGGACACAGTCACTACCAACAGTACTGTAAGGATTACTATCTGCTTTGCGTGCAGATATAATTTTTTCGATTGCACAAATGGTCTATGGCAAATCTATCAGGCTACCGGGAGAATTTTTCGAAGAACCGAAAACTATCATGAACACGGAAACATTTGCTAAAGAATTGCAGGAATAAATGGACCAATTAAAACCTTTTAAAAGTCGCCAAAAACCTTCTCAAAATTTTTTTGTTCATAAAGATTTGCACACCTCTACCCATGTTTTCATACGCATTAATAGAGTTAAAAAAACACTCGAACCTGCTTATGATAGACCTTTCCCAGTTGTCAAAAGATATGAGAAGTATTATACTGTAAAAATTAAAGGCAAAGACAAACATATCGATAGATAGATTAAAACCAGCTTATTTTCTAAGGATTGATGAGAACATTTCTGATGACGAAGTACCGTATAAACAAAATTTATATATATCACTAAGGTGCATTAGAAGAAGCTTAATATGGAATAGGGTGTGCATAGCACTTATACTTACTTTACAGGGACAGTCAAAAGAATTCCGTTACATTACTTCTATGGAGAAAAATCGTCTGCCGTTTATTTAAATAATGTTTCACTATTTTAAACGCATTGAAATTTATATAAGGTTCATTACAAGAGACTTACTACAGAATATTGTGTGTATAGCAGTCATCGTTCATTTACAGGGACACACAAAAGAATTCTCTACTGTATGTTTACAATAATTCTTGGAAGTGCGTTTTAAGTTACTGAATGCGATTTTAATTTTACATCGCTTTTTGTCTATTACGTGGTGTGTATAAATTCTGTAGATCCTATACAGGGAAGCACAAAAGTTCGGGAACACATTTCCGTATTATTTAACTCCAGACGGAGGATTTTAAACTGTGCTACGTGTTTCCTAACTGAACTAAAATTTAGCATCCTATGTAGTATATATACAAATCTATAGATCCTATACAGGGCTGAATAAAAGTATTCGGATTACTTAGATGCTATCTTTTAGCTTATTAAAGAGTATGATTCGTAAAATTATTTTGGAAGCGTTGGAAAGTGTTACATAATCTATGCTTGACGCATGATTTTTCGTTCTTGTTTTAAATTCATTTGCACGTTTCCGTACGTCCTAAACACAATTTCACTTTTTTTGAAAAATATTTTTTTAAAACTCTATTTCTACTTTTAGTCTTATTATGAAGTATAATTTCTTGAATACGCATAGCCATATAAAAGTATGCTGATTCTTTAAGAAATACATTAGAGTATATTTCCTCGTATAACTCGAATCAAGCAAATTTTTCAAAGAATTTGAACGCAGTACAAATACGTTTTTTTTATTTTTTTTTATTTTATAATCTTCAAATTCCTTCTTTTCATCAATCACGACCAAAAAAAAAAAATTAGAACAATCCTTAGTTCTGTGCAAATAGAATGGAAGCGTAATAAATTAAATAAAGAATGTAAACTATTTCCCTCACATTTTTGTGCTTCCTATCAAATTCAGAAAGACGAAAAGGCAAATTTCATTAAATGTAATTGGATTCTCTGCTTGAAAAATATAGCTGACGAAATATCAGTAATTCGATTTTGAATATTTCTGTTTCGTGAGATATTTTAAGATGAGAATGCAGAATGAATATACATTTCGTTATTTTGAATATCACTTTTAATTTAAAAAAAAAGTAATAGCATTTCCCTTTCTTAAGCATTATACATAGAACTTCGCACACATATTATTATTTATAAAAACTGATTTCTGCTAAAAAGCCATATGATGAATAATGCATAAAGCAATTTCTACAAAAAAAAATTATGAAATAATATTATCGTGGCAAATGATTACTTACTAAGAATTTTCAAACATATATATATGTGTATATATAAAAGGTAAAAAACTTCTTAAAGACCATAAAAATAAGATATGCGCAAGGCCTTTCGAAAGTTTTCCACTTTTTTCTACCTCAAAAGAAACAAGAACGAAAAATCATGCGTCAAGCATAGATTATGTAGCACTTTCCAACGCTTCTAAAATAATTTTACAAATCATTACCGTTTAATAAGCTGAAAGATGACATCTAAGTAAACAATTTGGAAAACGCATAACATATTTAAAAACATAATTTCAGGAATTTTCAATATATACAATATTCGGAAAAATATCCGAATACTTTTATGTAGCCCTGTATATGATCTATAGATTTGTATATATACATAGGATGCTAAATTTTAGTTTAGTTAGGAAACGCGTAGCACCGTTTAAATTCTCCTTCTGGAGTTTCTGTCAATAAACGGAAATGTGTTCGCGAACTTTTGTGCTGCCCTGTATAGGATCTACAGAATTGATACACACCACGTAATAGACAAAAAGCTAGTTACGATTAAAATTGCGTTTAGTAACTTAAAACGCACTTCCAGGAATTATTGTTAACAGACAGTAGAGAATTCTTTTGTGTGTCCCTGTAAATGAACAATGACTGCTATACACACACTATTCTGTAGTAAACCTCTTGTAATGCACCTTAGTAATATATATAAACTTCAATGCGTTTAAAATAGTGGAACATTATTTAAATAAGCCGCAGACGATTTTTCTCCATAGACGTAATGTAACGGAATTATTTTGACTGTCCCTGTAAAGTAACTCTAAGTGCTATACACCTACTATTCCATATTAAGTTTATTCTAATGCATCTTAGTGATCTATATAAATTTCAATGCGTTTACAATAGTGAAACATTTTTAAAATAAACCGCAAATGATTTTTCCCCATAGACCGCAATGTAACGGAATTCTTTTGAGTGTCCCTGTAGGAAAACTATAAGTGCTACACACTTCAGTTGAAATAGGGAACGTGCCATAGATAATGACAATAACATATAAAAATTGCAGAGTAATCCGAGCATATTTACGGGAGTTAGAGCACGGACAGACGGACAGACAAACCGAAGTCATAAGCACTTTTCAACTAGGTTGGAAAGTGCTAAAAAAAATCTTCACTTCGTTTAGAAATGTTGTTGGTACACTCACAACCCAAACCGCAACCACAATAAGTCGGCACAGATGTCATATACGCACCAAGTTGGCGCGATTCCCCCGCCCCCCCGCCGCCAATTTGGCGAAGACTTTGTTTTTGAATATTAGTTACAAATAGCATGCAATAATAGCACGTAATTTTTTATTTCAATATAAAAATAAAATAACGTAATAAAAGAAATATTCTATTATTTTAAGAAAGGAAATAAAAATAAATAAATGATAGTTTGATATAAATAAATATCGATATACATAATAAAAATAATTTATAGAATTAAAATAAAAAAAACAAAAGTAAGTATAAACAACAATAAACATATATAATGCAAAAACAAAGTTTTCGCCAAATTGGAGGGATAAAACAATCGGTACTTACGTATTATCCGTGCCAGTTTTAAGCCAACTGCGCCAGGCATGGAGCCAATATTACTAATTATAGTAACTCTTATATATTTTAAAAACACAAATTGCACAAATTGTGCTTATTAGTTGCTAAAATCAGTGTAAAAATTGTTTTAAACTCATAAAAGAGCTAAAATAAACCTATAGCTATAGTTAACAGTGTAGTGTCCAAATGGATTCAATTGTTCAACTCTTATATATTTTTTTTCTTGCTACATGGTACATGCCTGGGAATAATCTATAATATTATTCTTTCTTATTTACTATTTGATTTACTATTTATTAATTTTACTAAAATAATGTTATTTACTATTTTTAACAATGTTATAAATTTAATAAACATATATTACATTTTATTTATTTTATATTAATTACCATTTTTAACAATGTTAAATTACTGCGTTTTAAAACATGATTGGCAACGATAAACAAGATTGGTACTTGGCAACCATTTTTGGCGATCAATCTCCTGGCACGGATAATACGTAAGTACCAAAAAATCGCGTCAACGTGGTGCGTATATGACATCTGTGCCAATAATTCTACAAGAAGCATACGCAAGAAAAAGTGAAAGTGAACCCGTCTTAACATTAAATTATGAAAGAAAATATAACTGTTTCTGGATCTAGTAAAATGGTCTCGAAAATATAACATTACCTCTTCCGACTTATCCAAGATTTCAAAATGCGTTATTTTAGCTTCACATACCTCAGAAACTAATATATTTGCAAGATTTACATTTCTGAAACAAAAGTTACTTTTACTTCCCTTTCAAAAACAAAGAAAAGTACTGAAAACGTTTCTGAGTAGGTTTTACAGTGCATAACTCATTTTTCACAACAAGAAATATCGTTTTTAACACTATCCAACCAAATTGAAAAGTGTTTATGACTTCGGTTTGTCTGCCGTCTGCCGTCTGGCCGTCTGTCCGTTCTCTAACTCCCGTAAATATGCTCGGATTGCTCTGCAATTTTTATATGTTATTGTCGTTATCTGTAGCATGTTCCCTATTTCAACGGAAGTGTGTAGCACTTATACTTTTTTTACAAGGACACTCAAAAGAATTCCGTTACATTACGATCTATGGGGAAAAATCATTTGCGATTTATTTTAATGATGTTACGCAATTTCAAACACATTGTAATTGATATATATCACTAAGGTGTACTACAAGAAGCTTAATATGGAATAGGGTGTGCATAGCACTTATAGTTACTTTACAGGGACAGTCAAAATAATTCCGTTACATTACGTCTATGGAGAAAAATCGTCTGCGGTTTATTTAAATAATGTTTCACTATTTTAAACGCATTGAAATTTATATATATCACTAAGGTGCATTACAAGAGACTTACTACAGAATAGTGTGTGTATAGCAGTCATCGTTCATTTACAGGGACACACAAAAGAATTCTCTACCGCCTGTTAACAATAATTCCTGGAAGTGCATTCTAAGTTACTGAAGGCGATTTTAAATTTAAATCACTTTTTGTCTATTAAGTGGTGTGTATAAATTCTGTAGATCCTATACAGGGCAGCACAAAAGTTCGAGAACACATTTCCGTTTATTGACAAACTCCAGAAGGATAGTTTTAAATTGTGCTACACGTTTCCTAACTGAACTAAAATTTAGCATCCTATGTAGTATATATACAAATTTATAGATCATATACAGGGCCGAATAAAAGTATTCGGATATTTTTCCGAATATTGTATATGTTGGAAATTCCTGAAATTATGTTTTTAAATATGTTATGCGTTTTCCAAATTGTTTACTTAGATGTTATCTTTCAGCTTATTAAACGGTATGATTTTTTAAATTAATTTGGAAGCGTTGGAAAGTGTTACATAATCTATGCTTGACGCATGATTTTTCGTTCTTGTTTCGGATGCTACCAATTCTCTAATAAACATTTTTTAGCTTGAGTAATAGAATTTATACATGCAGGAATAACAAAATAATGTCATTCTTTATATTAACATCAATGTTGTTAGTTTAGCATGTTTGTTGAACATGAAAATGTTTACCTGAGAATTGATAACATTCGAAAAAACGAATATTTCCATTTAGAAAACCTATCAATGCACTGAAAAAGCTACTCGGAAAAGTATAAGTTTCTTATTTGCTTTTAAAACGGGCAACAAAATAAACTTTTGTTTCCGAAAAGCTCTTTTAAATCCTAGAAATCTATTGTTTTTTGAAATATCTGAAAATAAACGAACCCTTTTTTATAGGACTAGGGGGCTCTGCCCCCTGCTCGCTACGCTCACCAACCCACATTCTGATTTCACAGCCTCTTAAAACCTGGTAATGTATCCTGTTTTAAAAAGATGATGGTGATATCACGAACGGCGACTTTCTTCTGTAATCAGGTTATAATGCTTTTTCATTTAACTGGTTATAATGCTTTTTCATTTAATTCATCTTTTTTATTTTTAATATTCATGTGTAAACCTGATTTTTATGACGTAATTTTCTTTTTTTCCTGCTCACTCACCAAATTATACAAATTGACGTAATTTTTATTTTAAATAACGAAAAAACAAATAAATTAGCATAAAATTAATCTCTATCTCTATAAAAGAGTAAGTGTCTGTCTGCCTGCCTGCCCGCGGATTTCTCCGTAATTATAACACCTAGGACTCAGAAATGTTTGTCATGTGTAGATGTTGTCACCGGATAGTATACCTCGCGGCCGGATTTTTAAATTTTAATTTAGATTTAAAAAAAATTAAAACGTTTATATGGAATTTTGGGTTCGAGGCTATTTCAAGCTCCTCCCGAGAAATAGCCTCGGCAACGAAGCAGCCAGCCAATGAGAGCAGTGTAATGACCGAAGAAATCTATGGCCTAGCCTGACTCGTGAGCTGCTGGCCTAGAGTTGTCCAGTTTTTGTCCATGGTTTTGTCGCCTAGCTTCGGAGGTTTACTGTCGTGTAAGCCGTGTAATCGAATCGAAAGGACAGTTTTCGATATGCAAAGAGACTGCAAGAAATGTTAGTTGGCGGGTCAAAAAGAAGTGAACCGAGCTAAGCTAAGAGATATGCAGAGAGAGTTGAACAGACGATAGTGAGCGGAAAATGATGTGTGCGCGTGAACAGTATATGATGGTTGTGTATGCTGGGGTTTTGATGGCAGAGTGTAATGTTTTTTAATTGTTCATCTTATTTTAACTTGTGTATCAACGATGCCTAATAAAAAGTGCTGGATGTTAATCATCACCTTAGATCACTGGAGTTCGTTAAGTCATTACAGTATGGCTCTTTCCACCCGACATCAATAGAGCTTACTGATTTTAGTTCGGATTTTCACCACAGGGGGCGCTTTCGTATCTTTGGTTCTATGGGCTGGATCATGACGGGGTATGCCTCATTCGACTCGACATCGATGACCTTAATGAATTCAGTTATGTTCGTATAGAACATATTGTGCCCCCTGGCGGTGGAAGGTGTAACTAAAGGATTTTGCAGCTAACTCGGGTTCTATGGGTCACATCACGACACGGTTTGGCTCATTCGACACAACATCAATAGAGCTTACCTATTTTAGTTCTGAATTTCATAACCAAGGGGTGCTTTCCTATCTCTGTTCCTATGGGCTGGATCACAATGGGGTATGGCTCTTTCCACTTGACATCGATAGAGCTGACTGATTTTAGTTCGGATTTTCACCACAAGGGGTGCTTTCCTATATCTGGTTCTAGAGGCTGGATCACGACGGGGTATGGCTCATTCGACTCTACATAGATAGAGCTTTTCGATTTTCACCACCAGGGGTGCTTTTCTATCTCTGGTTCTATGGGCTGGATTATGAAGGGGTATGGCTCTTTCGACTCGACTTACGGTAATATATGGAAGTGTGTATGGCACGCCCAATGTTTGCTGTCTAAGGTAGTGGGGCCCCCAACATTAGATTTGTTTAAAAATAAAAAAATGTTCAACACTGATTTCAGGTACATTTAAGGTTGTTGGCACGGGCAACGCCGGGCGGGTAAGCTAGTAAAAATATAAATAAAACGTCGAAATAAAAATAACTTAATGACGTAAACACGTGTTGTCAAGTGAATGTGACATTTTCGATCAACCATTATTGGCATTTAATCTTACAAGTACCTAGTAGACCAATCCTCGCTCGGTAATTTTTTTCAACAGGTACTTTTTTATTTTATTTTATTTTATTTTTTTGCTAGCTTATTTTAAATACTTTTAAATAAAACCCTTTTTTATTCAGGGAATTTTCTAATCGATTTTTAACACAATTCCTGATAGGCAAGAATTATATAAATTATGTTGAAAAGTGTTTTGCCGATGACAATACAACATTTTAATATTTTTACAACTTAATTATAAATTAACCAGAGGGCCCGAGCGAGGATTTCGCACTGAAATCTAATATTTTTTAGGTACTTCTCTATTATGCTGTCGACCACTTTTCATAACAAAAAACTATCGCCAAATTGTAAGATTAAACGCCAAAAATGCAGTCCCATTTACTTGATGTCAGGAGCATTATACGTGTTTGTTAAATCATCAAGTGGTTTTAATTCGACATTTGCGTGTATTTTTCATTATGTTTTACTGGTTTATTAGTTATTTCATTAATTAAAATAACAATTGTGTTCTTAAATTCTTATATTTTATTTATTTATTTTGATATTCCAATGGCAACGTTCTCCCGTTTATTTGGCGATAGTTTTTTGTTATGAAAAGTGGCCGACGGGATAAAAGAGAAGTACCATTTTTTATCAATATGTAATAGTTATTAGATGCAGGTTTAAACTTCTAAAGAAAAAGTAAGGATAAAAATATCTGTAAACAAGATTTAGTTGTTAGTCAATCCAGAATATCATCTAATTTATTCCATCAAACTTAGATTAAAAACTGATCCAAGATTGCTAAAGGCACGTGCGAGAGAAAAAAAAAATTAACAATCGTATTTTAACTGCATTAGAGGATGACGTCATCCGCTTCGGGAAAAACATGGGACATAGAAATATAAATCTAAACATTTCAATTTAAATTTCGCTTTTGAATCATAAATTTAAAATAAACCCGTGTGGTGTTTTTTATAATAATTGCTGAGCATGATATAATGTGGTATTTTATTTTTTTTTTTTTTTTGGCAACAATGTTTTGAGGAAAAACCTTTCATTTCATTTAGGAAAACAATGCCGATTTAATTTTTAATTATCAGCAATTTTTAATTGAAAACATGTTTTAACGAAATGTTAAGTGTGCTATGTCAGAAGCGTTTTCAAAATCCTTTCATATGCTATCTCATTCGTCGGTCTGCGTTTCGTATTTCCAGAAAAAAGGGATGTTGACAGGAGAAATAATATATATGATACATTCACTTGAAATTGATTGTTCTTTTTCAATTAGGCGGTCACAGGTCGCCACACAGGTCACAATCGCCAAATATCTCTGTAACTACTGCAATTGTATGGGAGTTGAAAAACAACGGATTTAATTATGTGACAGTAAAATGCTCGCCAAAATAGGCCAAAGCGCTGTGAAATGGCAAAAGTCAATATTTTAAAGAGTTAAAAGTAAAAAATAAATTGTTAAAAAAAATGTAACATACAGAATACGCTTTCATCAATTAATAATTAAATCTCAATAAATTTACGATTACACGATGACAAATAAATTTAAAAGAGTAAAAAGATAATTTAAATAATGTTTCATTTTTCTTTCTGATTCTCTTTTGTTGATAAATAAACAGAGCAAAAAGTATATATTTCAAATAAATTCATTATTTTGAGCTTCCTGGCAAACAAACGTATAAAAAAGAAGTGAATTTTTCATAATAGAGGTCTTTGCCCAGGCCAAATTAATGCATTGTAATAGATATTTTACGTAAAAAATATGAATTACGGTTAAAAAAATTCCGCGGTATTTTCAAGATGACCATTGGTTGCTTATAAAAGAGTGTTTTTAAAAAACTATTTTTGGTATTTCTGCATTATCCCGTCAACCATTTTCCATAAAATTAACTATCGCCAAAGTAATCGCCAGACCCAGACTCTAACGCCAAATAAACAAATGGGTGAATGTTGGCATTGGAATTTAAAAAAAAAAATAAATAAAAAAATCGGAAAAGCTGAATTTACTCAAGTGTCAACTATCAATATTTTATCAAAATAAATTTTTAAATGTATTAAGGAAAACAGAAAAAAAATAATATTGGATATTTATTTATTTACAATATTTTTCATTATTATCCCTCTCGACAGGTGAATGTTTGTGACGTCAGTAGAAACTGATCTAATCTATGTAACTATGCATCACTAAATTTTTTCAATTCTTTTACCGCTTTTAAAATTTTGTGGAGGCCGTTTAAAAACACAATTGTTAGTTAAAGAGGATACTACACTCACACAAAAATACTCGCTGGCTTACTTTAGTCCTGTGGGATATATTTGTTTTAATATCTCGTTTGCATTTCAATATTTATGAATGTTTTTTTTACTTTATTTCTTTTTTTGGTACATTTTGGTTCTAAAAGCACCCACTTTTTTTGGCACTGGATAGCTAAAGTCGATCTGGACAAAGAACTTTCTGTACTTTTTCGATTTTGTTTCAAGACTTGTTTTTTATACCACGTCAAGTTTTAAACACAGAAAACGAGTTTTCTCGAATTAGTGACCTAGCTAGATCGATTTCTTGTGCTAGAATTAGTGTAGTCATTAATTTTTGTGAAAATCGTTAGTGCTGTTTTCGATATATAGCAGCATTCTTAGTGCTGAGTTCCTTTTAATAGATCAAAATTACCTTTCCCGAATTCGAAACCTAGCTAGATTGATTTCTCGTGCTCGAATTAGTATAGGCAACACGTTTCGTGTAAATCGTTTGAGTATTTTTCCATTTATAACAAAAAACATTTTCAGGGCTGAGTTTGTTTTACCCTGTAAAAACGAATTTTCTTGTATTCGGAACCTAGCTAGATCTTTTTTTCGTTCTCGATTTAGTACAGGGGACAATTTTCGTGAAAATCTTCCACGTCGTTTACGATATCATTCATAATCAGGAAATCTCTTGCTCGTTTAATATATATGAATAATCGGGAAAATCTCTTGCTCGTTTAATATATATGAATTTGGCGACAATAATTTGGTCGACAGGATAACTAACAAGAACCAATTGTATATATAGTGTTACGAATATTGTAAATAGCAAGTGTTTGTGCTTAAAAATAATGTAAATAGTTCAATTAAGCTCTATTCATAAGCTAATATTAATTTTTGTTGCATTGCAATATCTTAATTTGGTGATTTTTTGTAAGCGAGTAAACGCTATTGGATTTCAATAGGAGTCTATGGAAATTTGGCGAAATATTGGAAATAGCGTCAAGTTGGCGCCACTTTTGGCAGCTAATTTTGGCCGCCAAATTTGGCGATATATCGCCAAGTTGGCGCTAAAATTGGCGACAGACTCGGGTCTCTTCCTCTTAGTAACCCCTCTAATAGCGTCCATCCTATCTAAATTCTCTAATTTTATGTTAATTTCCCCTAAGAAAAGTCAGAAAGCTCTGACCAATCAGATACGTTTCGAGGTATGTGTGTAAACACAATTTTTATGACGTAATTTTCTTTATTTCCCGCTTTCAACACGTGATCATTTAATTATTATTTTAAACTTTCATTATTTTTTTTTATAGTCTCGCGCAAATACATGTTTTATTTGAGATAAAATATAATCATTTGCGCTTTTTTGGCAACAATATAAAATATGACTTCTAGATATTGCGTTTGTTGCATTAGACTTCTTAAACATTTTATTAGAAATAATAAATGCAATGTGAATGCATTTATCAAAAACTATAGTTGTAATCATAATATAATTAAAATTATATAGTGTAACAGTTATTTATTTTTTGTTATTAAATGTAACTTGAAATTGTCAAAAAAAAAAAGGAGAGAACACCGCATCCATTTTAACTGTAAAATTGTCGCATAAAAACACGAAAATAGTTATTCGATTTAAAAGTATGGTTTTTTTCAATTGATGTTTAAAAAAAATAAGCATAAGGGGCCGTCTTGATACACAAATGCTAGCAAACTTAAAAATTTCCAATATGAACACCAAATTTCGACATCATATTTGGATCTTTCGAGTTTTTTGAACATAACTCAAAACCTACTTGGCGAAACGAGCTGTAATTTTGTTTTCGCATATTTGAAGCTTATAGAAATCAATTACTATTTAAAAAATCATGTGTTACGATTTTTATACATTTCTTTTTCTAAGATTAATTTCAAATAATATATATTTTGGAAAAAAAATCTCAACTTTGTACATCTTTATTTCGAAAACAAGGGAAAATGAAGTTTTTTCTTGGCGATATTCGTAAACAGTTGGTTAATTCCATAAAGTATTGCACATTCCAGAACGAATTGAATTTTTGAACAGTACAATTGCATTTCCATTACAGTAAAATCTGTGAAAACAAACTCGCCTATAACAGAATTCTGTCTTAAACGGAAAATACCCATGATATTCACTGTAAAAAAAAAAAATCTCTCAAATTGACAGAAAAAAACTATCAATTTTGACGCCAGTGGAAAATCATTTAATTTACAGAATATATCTGTATATTTTCATTAAAACATTTTTTTCTGTAAAAAATATAGATATTTTCTGTAAAAATTACCATTCTTTTTTTCAGAGAAAACTGTTTTTCTTTAAAACAATTTTTTCTGTAAAAAATACAATATTTTTCTGTGACAATTAAGAGACTGGTTCGATTTTTATACCAGTCTTTCTGCTCGGGCGTACTCGGACTGAAAATAAAAATTTTATTTATTAACAAATTGAAAAAGAAAAAAAAAACAGTTTGCCAGAGCCTATTTGAGAAACAGGTATATAATCCAAATTTGTTAAAGTGTTTTACAATCCTCTAAAAGTCAGTTTGAAATTGAATTGAATTGCTATTGATGGGATATAAAGATTAATATTCTATTTGATTCTTAAACCTTGGCACGGTCAGTACTATTAGTAACATATAAAAGCCGTGGAACATACCTTGTCAAACGCCTTTTTCTGTTTCAAATTCTTTTAAGAATTACTGTGAAACAGAACTCATGTCTTTCTGTCATAGTTGTACAATGATGTTTTAAAAGAATAATAATTGTGACTTTTGTAGATTTCGGAAGGTGGTTGGGTATAAATAACAAATTTGCTACTTTAAAACAGAATTTCAGGGAAACGAAATCTCGAAATGTCGTCAGGGAAGACTATTTAGGTTTAACAGTTATTTCTAAATAGAAAGTTATTTTTAAATAAGAAAACCAATCTTGAAACAATTTTAAAATGTTGTTAACAATTTTCTAATGCGTATTTTTGATATCGGATTCGATCTCTGATGCACAAAATATTTCAGCATCAGCTGAGCTCGGATTTCGAATCGTTGAGATCAGGCGAACTCGGGTTCTGAACAGAAAGCTTGAACTCTGTCTATTACTGAAAGACATGAATAACATAGAATTATACTTGCTAAGATGGAAGCCTGTTTAAGTAGGATTTTTTGCTGGTCCCTAGAAATTTATAAGTTTTACATACTTTTGAAATATTTTGACTCACATTATGACAGATTTTAGTAATAATCAGTGGCATAAAAATTCGTATTTAATTAACGCGTAACGTAACATGAGCGTTTTGTTTAACCTTTTAACATTAAACTGTCATATTGCATAAACATTAACAGAATAAAATTATTTTCGTAAAAACAAGTTTCATTATATAAAATTAGATCATCTGTTTATAATGTTTTTTAAAAAATCGACTAAATCGCATAAAAATTGCTAACCTCTTCAGGCGGAATGCTCCAAATTCAACTGAGACCTGTTAGCCATATCCAAAAACATATACATGAAATTTGGTTCAATTCTGTGCATAACTTCATACTCTGTTGGATGATAAAATGTGGACACACACGGACACACGGGAAGACAGATATTTTGTAAAAACGTGTTTTTCATGATCACCTCTAAAACGTGTTAATCCTTTGATAATTGAAAGTAAAAAAATGTGTTATAACACTTTCTTCTATTACAGACAGAATAGTTTAAAAATATGACAGCACTTTCTTTCGCAGGCTTTATGCTCTCAACTTTGTACACGTAATGCATATTAAAATACCAATTTCAGATTTGCCAGTTTGTCATAATTTTAAATCAGATACTCAATTAGTTTATAAAACTAGAAAATATTTCCTCTCTTTTCTTTTCAGATACTTCAAAAAGAAATTATTATATACACATGCATAAATTTAAAATCAGGAATTTAAATTAATATTTTTTTCCGGAAAGAAAAGTATAGTTGTAAAATTATATATGTTCTTTCGAATCTGAATGGAAAAATGAATTAGCGGGTTGAGTGAATAAAACGGGGGATGATGAAATGAGTTCTGATAACCGTAAAAAGAAGATGTTCCCGTAGAAAAATACATAAGCAAAATTTTAGTATTGCAAAATCACAAATATATAATGCTTACAAAAAATGAAAACAGACCAAAAGATCTCATTGATTAAATTTCCCTTTCAAAATACGAATTTCAGCCTTCACGGATGAGTAAATCATTGAAAGAAATCTTTATAGACCATTGAAAGAACAAATCAGATGTACAAGCACGAAAAAAAACATACTATTTAATTACCATATTGTTTTAAGTATTGTAAAATCACAAATATATAATGCTTACAAAAAATGAAAAACCCTCATTTATTAAATTTCCCTTTCACGGATGGATAAATAATAGAAAGAAATCTTTATAACTCATTAGATACAACAAATCAAATGTACAAGGAATAAAAAGAAACATACAATTTAATTACTATATTGTTTTAAGTATTGTAAAATCACAAATATATAATGCTTACAAAAAATGAAAAACCCTCATTTATTAAATTTCCCTTTCACGGATGGATAAATAATAGAAAGAAATCTTTATAACTCATTAGATACAACAAATCAAATGTACAAGGAATAAAAAGAAACATACAATTTAATTATCAGATTGTTGCAAGCAGCTGGAAAAGGCACTAACGGACTAAAAATTGAATCTTCTAATAACATCTTTTGAATAAACTATATTTAAAGAACTTTACACCGAAATTTTACACAATTATAGGTAACAATTTCACCATAGATGCATTAATTCATTTAAAATTTGAGATCAAAATAAAATAACTGGAATGCATTTAAATTTTCTAACTCAAAATTTATACATCATTCAAAACAACAGAATGAAACAAATATTTATTTCTTCGTCTTAATTTAAAAATCAGATACTCAATTAATTTCGAAAGATAGAATGTATTTTCTCTTCTTTCATTTTAGATGTTTCAAACAAAAGGAAACTTTTATATGAATGCATAAATTTAAACTCCGGAATTTAAACGAATCCTTTTTGTCCGCTAAGAAAAGTATAATTATAAATCATATATTTTGTTTAAAAAATGATTGGAATTTAAATGAACTCGGACAACCGTATAAAGTAGGAAATCCCACACAAAATAATTTTATTTAATCATTTTCATTTTTGTAATTCTCTCAGTCATTTTTAAATTTACACTAAAGAATGATAATGTTAAGCTACAGAGACAGCAAATTCGAAGCCGGAATAGTTTATTAAAACTGAGATCTTTGATTTAATGTTGTCTTCCCAAAAATAATGACTAAAAAAAATTCAAATAAATAAATAAATCGTAAAAATGATGAATTTAAAAACATTTTTTCAGTGCTTTAGAAACAGGAAATAAAGTTTTGTTTAACACTTGTTTCCAGGTATAATCAACAATCATATTCGAAAAAATAAAATTTGAAGATACTTTTTTCTATAACTGTATAGTGACTCTATATAAAACTTATTCAGCATTTATGGAAAAAGGAAGTTTTAGGTATTATTAGAATCATAAATACTGCAAACGCTAAATAAATAAATAAATAAAAATATTATTGAATACATTTCAGAAAAAAATACATGAATGTTTGTCCTCTTGGCATGATAAACCATTGAAAGAAATGTTAGAGGCAATAAATATATAAGCAAATTAGAATGGCACACGTGTACAATTTAATTAACATATTGTTGCAGAGTCTCATTTGTCTCTCATGTCTCATTTGGCTCAGATTGTGTCTTTCTTTTATTATTATTATTATTATTATTATTATTATTATTATTATTTAATAAAGTATACTTTAATTGCAATCATTATAGTGAAATAGAAACAAATTTAAATAAATTGGTTAAGTACGAGTATTACTCGCGCTCAAAGGGTTCCGTACATTAAATTTATTATTTACTTACTGCAATAGTGTAAAAAATCGTTCCTAAAAGAATAGTAAGATTTTGTAAAAAATTACACAACTTAGGGTTTGAGTATAGCTATATATACTAGCAAAGTATATTGATGGATATAATGAACATTCAGAGAAATATGAACCCTAAACAGTAACAAATATCGACATTCTGTATGACTTTTTTTAAACCTTATCCAAATCCGTTTATGATGACTAAAAAATTAAATGAATAATGCCACATTGAACGGAGATGTTGGTAAATACATTATCAGCAATGGTGTTTTCCCTGGTAGTAGATTCTTGAATGAATGGACTTAGAGCAGGAGTTCAAAAATATACCGACAGTTTATTTTTCCTTTTGTTTCTGAATGTAACATTGAAATTACCGGATATAACTAAATTTTGACCTACTGCGACATACCTAGTAGTCTCTAACAGATAGGAATATGGTATACCGTAAGACATTTGAAAAGAAAACCCAATAAAATATTAATATAAAAAGTAGATGGTTAAACTAAGTATCAGAATTATTCCAAGAAAATATATTCGTATACGTAAAACAATACCACATGTTATAATTTAATTCTATTGGAATGAAAAATGATAAATATTTCTCACTCTAAGACAAAACCCTTGTACAAAGTTTTAACTTGACTGATTGCCAACCAAGTTTCGTAAAGAGGTCGTAGAGTTGCTCAAGAGAATTCAAGTGTCAATCATATTTGACGTAACAGTAGACAATTTTAAGGCGATTTTGAAATTAAAAAGAAGAAAAAGCAAAATTTTTGACTCATTTTTAAACATAAATGTATGATACTTGTAAGCATGATTAGTGAAGTGATTTGTAATCGAAAAGTTTTTCATTATAAATGAATTACATATTGAGTTATAAGAGATTGTTGTCTCAAAAGTACTGACTTTTAATATCTTGGAATTATTTGATGAATCATTTTTAAATAATTGCCTTCAATAATCGAATTCAAATGGAATAAAAAATGCTGACTATTCATCACTTTGATTCGCCTTACCTAAAACAAAGACCTTGTAATAAGTTTAAACTTGGCATTGTAGAAAGTAAGCTTCGAAGGAAGGTAGCAAGCTTGCAACGTCGCCTTGAACCGTACCGCGTTTTTCTAAATATGTTTTTAATAAATAAATCGGCTAATTACCAGCAATTTTTTTTTTCGAAAATCATTATCAACAATTCTTGAATGATTCCGCGTCGATAGGTACCTCGAGAGCCCACCAACTTCCCATCTGTGCGCTTGAAAAGTCAAGTTTGTGTGTAACGGAAAAATACGATTTTCTCAAAAGCTATGGTGACCTAAGATAATCGCTATAGTTTTGCTGCAAGGTTTAAATGAACTCCTACTACAATTAATTTTTTCATAATTTTAGTATCAGAAGATATGGAAATAGAGGATTGGGGCGGGGGGGGGGGCATATTTTTGCAGTGCATTTTCGACGATATCGTTGAAAACATAATACCTAAAATTAAAACGAATATATTTTTGAGTTCGGCGTTACGATATCTTTCGAACGATACCGCACATGATATACAAAAAAAAATGTTTTTGTTTTCCAAGTAACTTGATTAATATATCGGCTAATTACCGACAATTTTTGTCGAATATCATTATCAACAATCTTTGATGATTCTTCGTCGCTAGGTACCTTGAGCGAACATCAATTCCTCCGCTCAGCGCTCGCAAAGCAAAGTTTGTGTGTAACGGTAAAATACGATTTTCTCAAAAACTATGTGAGCTAGGATAATCGCTATAGTTTTCCTGCAAGGTTTAATTAATGTCCTACTACCCCTAATTTTTTCATAATTTTACTTTCAGTAGACTAGTAAATAGAGGAGTAGGAACACATTTTTTCCAGTGTATTTTCGATCATATCTCTGAAAATATAATACCTAAAATTAAAACAAATATATTTTTGAATTCGGTATTGCAAGATCTATCACACGATATACAAAATATTTTTTTAAGTAACTTAAGTAGCCCACCCCCCTAAAATGTTCCTAAAAATATTGTTGAATGGCTAATAATCCAGAAATATGTGGGTCAATAGCCTTTATAATTCTACCAAGTTTGAACTTTCCACGTTCCACAGTTTACGAGAAGAACGGCTTTGACAGACGGACAGACAGACACACGAGTGACCTTATAACGGTTCCGTGTTAACCTTTTAAGAACGGAAACTGAAAAATGTTAATAGCAATATCCAAATTTAGCGCAATATTTCAATTTTAGATTAACATTTTTACCATAACAACTCCTGCTTTAAAATTCAGCACAGAAATAAAGTAACTGAAATGCTTTTACATTTTAGATCACAAAATTTACACATTATTCAAAACAAAATGTACAAACAGATAATTATAATAGATTAAAAATTGCGTCCTCTATAGTTCATTTTGAATAAAGTGAAGAGTGCTTTTCCATTGTAAAATAGAAAGAAACTTTGAAAAGTGGTAGAACCCAAATTTGACACAATATTTTCATTTTAGAGATTTTTACAGCATTTTTACCGCAGCTATACCCGATTTAAAATTCAAGGCAGAAATAAAATAACTGAATTGCTTTTAACTTTCCAATCACAAAAATTATTCATTATTCAGAATAAAAAGAACAAACAAATATTCATATTCTATTAGAAATTGTGTCTTCTATAAATTCAGTTGATTAAAGTAAAGGGTGCTTTTCCATAGTTAAACAGAATGAAACCTTAAACATTTCAGTAGCCGTACCCAAATTTGACACAATTTTTCAACTCTAGGATGTAATTTTTACCACAGCTATACCCGCTTTAAAATTCAAGGCAGAAATAAAGTAACTTAAATGCATATAACATTTTAGATCACAAAATTTACACATTATTCAAAACAAAATGTACAAACAGATAATTATAATAGATTAAAAATTGCGTCCTCTATAGTTCATTTTGAATAAAGTGAAGAGTGTTTTTCCCATTGTAAAATAGAAAGAAACTTTGAAAAGTGGTAGAACCCAAATTTGACACAATATTTTCATTTTAGAATTTTTTACAGCATTTTTACCGCAGCTATACCCGATTTAAAATTCAAGGCAGAAATAAAATAACTGAAATTCTTTTAACTTTCCAATCACAAAAATTATTCATTATTCAGAATAAAAAGAACAAACAAATATTCATATTCTATTAGAAATTGCGTCTTCTATAAATTCAGTTGATTAAAGTAAAGGGTGCTTTTCCATAGTTAAACAGAATGAAACTTTAAACATTTCAGTAGCCGTACCCAAATTTGACACAATTTTTCAACTCTAGGATGTAATTTTTACCACAGCTATACCCGCTTTAAAATTCAAGGCAGAAATAAAGTAACTTAAATGCTTTTACATTTTAGATCACAAAATTTACACATTATTCAAAACAAAATGTACAAACAGATAATTATAATAGATTAAAAATTGCGTCCTCTATAGTTCATTTTGAAAAAAGTGAAGAGTGTTTTTCCATTGTAAAATAGAAAGAAACTTTGAAAAGTGGTAGAACCCAAATTTGACACAATATTTTCATTTTAGAGTTTTTTACAGCATTTTTACCGCAGCTATACCCGATTTAAAATTCAAGGCAGAAATAAAGTAACTTAAATGCTTTTACATTTTAGATCACAAAATTTACACATTATTCAAAACAAAATGTACAAACAGATAATTATAATAGATTAAAAATTGCGTCCTCTATAGTTCATTTTGAAAAAAGTGAAGAGTGTTTTTCCATTGTAAAATAGAAAGAAACTTTGAAAAGTGGTAGAACCCAAATTTGACACAATATTTTCATTTTAGAGTTTTTTACAGCATTTTTACCGCAGCTATACCCGATTTAAAATTCAAGGCAGAAATAAAGTAACTTAAATGCTTTTACATTTTAGATCACAAAATTTACACATTATTCAAAACAAAATGTACAAACAGATAATTATAATAGATTAAAAATTGCGTCCTCTATAGTTCATTTTGAATAAAGTGAAGAGTGTTTTTCCATTGTAAAATAGAAAGAAACTTTGAAAAGTGGTAGAACCCAAATTTGACACAATATTTTCATTTTAGAGTTTTATACAGCATTTTTACCGCAGCTATACCCGATTTAAAATTCAAGGCAGAAATAAAGTAACTTAAATGCTTTTACATTTTAGATCACAAAATTTACACATTATTCAAAACAAAATGTACAAACAGATAATTATAATAGATTAAAAATTGCGTCCTCTATAGTTCATTTTGAAAAAAGTGAAGAGTGTTTTTCCATTGTAAAATAGAAAGAAACTTTGAAAAGTGGTAGAACCCAAATTTGACACAATATTTTCATTTTAGAGTTTTTTACAGCATTTTTACCGCAGCTATACCCGATTTAAAATTCAAGGCAGAAATAAAGTAACTTAAATGCTTTTACATTTTAGATCACAAAATTTACACATTATTCAAAACAAAATGTACAAACAGATAATTATAATAGATTAAAAATTGCGTCCTCTATAGTTCATTTTGAATAAAGTGAAGAGTGTTTTTCCATTGTAAAATAGAAAGAAACTTTGAAAAGTGGTAGAACCCAAATTTGACACAATATTTTCATTTTAGAGTTTTTTACAGCATTTTTACCGCAGCTATACCCGATTTAAAATTCAAGGCAGAAATAAAGTAACTTAAATGCTTTTACATTTTAGATCACAAAATTTACACATTATTCAAAACAAAATCTACAAACAGATAATTATAATAGATTAAAAATTGCGTCCTCTATAGTTCATTTTGAATAAAGTGAAGAGTGTTTTTCCATTGTAAAATAGAAAGAAACCTTGAAAAGTGGTAGAACCCAAATTTGACACAATATTTTCATTTTAGAGTTTTTTACAGCATTTTTACCGCAGCTATACCCGATTTAAAATTCAAGGCAGAAATAAAATAACTGAAATGCTTTTAACTTTCCAATCACAAAAATTATTCATTATTCAGAATAAAAAGAACAAACAAATATTCATATTCTATTAGAAATTGCGTCTTCTATAAATTCAGTTGATTAAAGTAAAGGGTGCTTTTCCATAGTTAAATAGAATGAAACTTTAAACATTTCAGTAGCCGTACCCAAATTTGACACAATTTTTCAACTCTAGGATGTAATTTTTACCACAGCTATACCCGCTTTAAAATTCAAGGCAGAAATAAAGTAACTTAAATGCTTTTACATTTTAGATCACAAAATTTACACACTATTCAAAACAAAATGTACAAACAGATAATTATAATAGATTAAAAATTGCGTCCTCTATAGTTCATTTTGAATAAAGTGAAGAGTGTTTTTCCATTGTAAAATAGAAAGAAACTTTGAAAAGTGGTAGAACCCAAATTTGACATAATATTTTCATTTTAGAGTTTTTTACAGCATTTTTACCGCAGCTATACCCGATTTAAAATTCAAGGCAGAAATAAAGTAACTTAAATGCTTTTACATTTTAGATCACAAAATTTACACATTATTCAAAACAAAATGTACAAACAGATAATTATAATAGATTAAAAATTGCGTCTTCTATAGTTCATTTTGAATAAAGTGAAGAGTGTTTTTCCATTGTAAAATAGAAAGAAACTTTGAAAAGTGGTAAAACCCAAATTTGACACAATATTTTCATTTTAGAGTTTTTTACAGCATTTTTACCGCAGCTATACCCGATTTAAAATTCAAGGCAGAAATAAAGTAACTTAAATGCTTTTACATTTTAGATCACAAAATTTACACATTATTCAAAACAAAATGTACAAACAGATAATTATAATAGATTAAAAATTGCGTCCTCTATAGTTCATTTTGAATAAAGTGAAGAGTGTTTTTCCATTGTAAAATAGAAAGAAACTTTGAAAAGTGGTAGAACCCAAATTTGACACAATATTTTCATTTTAGAGTTTTATACAGCATTTTTACCGCAGCTATACCCGATTTAAAATTCAAGGCAGAAATAAAGTAACTTAAATGCTTTTACATTTTAGATCACAAAATTTACACATTATTCAAAACAAAATGTACAAACAGATAATTATAATAGATTAAAAATTGCGTCCTCTATAGTTCATTTTGAATAAAGTGAAGAGTGTTTTTCCATTGTAAAATAGAAAGAAACTTTGAAAAGTGGTAGAACCCAAATTTGACACAATATTTTCATTTTAGAGTTTTTTACAGCATTTTTACCGCAGCTATACCCGATTTAAAATTCAAGGCAGAAATAAAGTAACTTAAATGCTTTTACATTTTAGATCACAAAATTTACACATTATTCAAAACAAAATCTACAAACAGATAATTATAATAGATTAAAAATTGCGTCCTCTATAGTTCATTTTGAATAAAGTGAAGAGTGTTTTTCCATTGTAAAATAGAAAAAAACCTTGAAAAGTGGTAGAACCCAAATTTGACACAATATTTTCATTTTAGAGTTTTTTACAGCATTTTTACCGCAGCTATACCCGATTTAAAATTCAAGGCAGAAATAAAATAACTGAAATGCTTTTAACTTTCCAATCACAAAAATTATTCATTATTCAGAATAAAAAGAACAAACAAATATTCATATTCTATTAGAAATTGCGTCTTCTATAAATTCAGTTGATTAAAGTAAAGGGTGCTTTTCCATAGTTAAATAGAATGAAACTTTAAACATTTCAGTAGCCGTACCCAAATTTGACACAATTTTTCAACTCTAGGATGTAATTTTTACCACAGCTATACCCGCTTTAAAATTCAAGGCAGAAATAAAGTAACTTAAATGCTTTTACATTTTAGATCACAAAATTTACACACTATTCAAAACAAAATGTACAAACAGATAATTATAATAGATTAAAAATTGCGTCCTCTATAGTTCATTTTGAATAAAGTGAAGAGTGTTTTTCCATTGTAAAATAGAAAGAAACTTTGAAAAGTGGTAGAACCCAAATTTGACACAATATTTTCATTTTAGAGTTTTTTACAGCCTTTTTACCGCAGCTATACCCGATTTAAAATTCAAGGCAGAAATAAAATAACTGTGATTTTTCTTAATAACAGCACTGCGGTTGTAAGTTTCAAATATTTATAGGGTGAAACCCCCGGTAACTGACACCTTAAGGATCCTTTCTTGTTCAAATAACTATAAACAAATATTTTAATCTATTTTATACTTATCTTTGTTTTTGAAAGGATAGTAAAAATGTATTTAAAAATATTGTTGGCAAAATTTTGAAACATGTACATTTTATTATTAAAAATTAATTATTTTTATAAATATGATAAAAAACTTAGTTACTGACACCATCCCTATTTTTAAACACGAATAACTGACACAAAGTGAATCATTGACTGACACTTTATTTCAAAAGATTAAAATGCTTTAAAGAAAAACTTTATTCTTTATTATAAAAACAAAATATTTATTATAAAAAGTGGGAATTAAATTTTAAAAGAAGCAAACAGTTATAATTTTTAAGTGCTTTACTTTAAATTTAAATAAAAGAGGAAATAAACATTTGACATCATTTAATATAGTTTTATTTTAACAACTGTAGCCTTATAAAATTAATCTTTTTCTTTTAAGTAAGCACAATGTATATATTGAAATGTTATTTAAAAAAAGATACCAATCATTGTTTTTTTTATTTGGCGATATGCTGTCTTTATCTTCCTAATTATAGCGATATCAACAACAACAACAGCAACAAAGATCATTACCAATAAGAGTCAAAGACCTATTAAAAAAATTAACAGTTTTTTTATCACAACATTGTCCGATTTCGCTGACCCATGAATATGAATTTTTCATTTTTTTTAATTTTCATTTCGTAGACATTTCACTGTACAATATTCTTCATTGACTTCAAGAATACGTCCAATGTTAAAATTCTCATCGTAATACAGAGCATAACAGCATTCTTTCTTCAGCTGATGGTTATATTTCATTTTAGCCCAAGAGTTTTCCGTGTCTTCATCCATTTTTTTAATTTTTTATCTACAACTACTTTATCAAAAATGTAGTTAACTACACCTACAACTACTTGTTTAAAAAAGTAGCGACTACAAAGATACTTTTTAAAAGTACTCACTACTGCGCTACGTTAAGATTTTGTCAAAGGGTTCAATTTATTCTACAAATTGAAGACAGAGATTAAATAATAAAGCGACTATTCGTTATATCGCAGCTGCCAGGAACAATTAAATAAATGCGACAGAAACGAGGGAATTAAAAAAATAAGAACGATAACATACAAGAAAATGTCTTATGCTTGTCTCCAAATTGTTAGTTTATACACACATTGCAAATTTCGTAGCAAAATTAAGTGATATGTTATAATTTGGAAAATTACAGAAAAACAAATCTAAATGTAAACAATAAATTATTCTGCATAATAAGAAACCCAGTTTTAAAACATGAAGACCTAATAATGAGTAGACAAGTGTTGTCAGCAAGTAAATTAATTAATTTAATAGGTAAATTCTTGATTTTAGAAGCAAGTGTCAATGGAAAAATTCTATGGATTCATGCGAAGCATTACTGTACACTGCAGTTGAGATTCACAAAATGTTGAGCAGATCCAATTTTGCACAGAAGAAGCAAGTTTCGGCGACGCGATTTGCAGAATGGTACATTTGTTTTTTAACTAAGACAGCGTTAAAAGTAGCGCGGTTCTGATTACAAACTAATGATTTTTTATTGCACTACTTGCTACGCTATATTGTTCCAAAATGTGGCGTGCTACATTACAAACTACTGTAGAAAGTAGTGATCACTGTTGTTTCGCTAATTGTAGTGTGCTACTTCCGATCCCTGGATTCAAGTTTTTCTTGCTGTTTGTTTCATGCTCAAGTTTTTGCTTCTGCTTCTGTTCTTTTTTCCCCTTCTTCTTTCTGTTTTATGTACGATATGCTACAGATGCATTTGTCTTTTTTCAGGTTTTTAATTATTAGTAATGCAGAGATCCAATAACTGACATTTATGAACCAGTAACTGACATGTGGTGTCAGACACTGGTAAAACAACTTAAATTTTAATGGTGTTTACTATAAGATAAATTTAAATTATTATTATGCATTTTTAAATAGTTCAAATAATAGATTTCAACTTTTTGAATATAACAAATAACTGACACCCTGTCAGGGACTGGTGAAATGAAATTCCAGGAACCAATTACTGGCGCCCCCCATTAAGCCAAATTAAATAACTATAAACCCTAAATCATGGCCCTAATGTATCATATGCATCTTTAAAATAATTTCTGCAAATATAACTTTAAGAAAAAAGTTTAGGATGGTTGCATTACTAATAGATTAAAAAAACACTTCCTTAATTTTAGAAATAAGATGGCTGCTTCAAAATGGCACTTTTTGTATTCACAAAAGTCCTACCACGTTGAACTTATTCTTGGACCTCGGACCTCTAGGGGTGAATAAATCGATTCCAAAATAACAATAAGTATCTAATTTACCACTAAATGATATTCATTTGCAGAATTTTACAACAAAATGCTTATTCTAGTTAGAATTTTGCTCAAGTATCAGTTACTAGTTAGGTGTCAATCACTGGGAGTTTCACCCTATATCCTCTTAATGAAATAGAAAAATTTCAGTAATCATAATTATCAGGAATACATCATACCTAAAAATACAAATATATAAATTCAAAAGACTCATGTATACATTTTTATCTAAATACATGAATATGAACATTATAGGCGTGATAAAGCATAGAAAGAAATATCAGTAATATCATAAGGTATAATATTAAATATCGATTTATCTTTTAATAGATACAACGAATCGAATGTACATTTCAAAAGAAAGCATCAATACAAGCTAGGGCTATAGCTCTAAAAGTTGCAGAATAAAACTGGTTTCACAAAAGTTAATTGTTTATAATTTTCCATACTCATGTTATAATTCAATGTTTTTCGAATTCAGTCTACATTTTTATCCTCTTTTGAACTATCACGGCACCTTAAGAGGTAAACAACGTTCTAATTAGACAAGTATAATTATACTAGATAGCGCGCCAAAAAAGGAAATTAAGTTTTTATTTTCATGCAAAAAATGAAAAATATATAAATTTAAAAAATGCTTTTTCAAAGTTAATACATTTTCACCTTAAATTTTCTTTTTTTTATTCGAATTTAAAAATTAATAATAAATAAATAAGATGCATTTACATTTCATAAAACATAACAGTGGGTTTTTTTCGTACAAAATAATAAAAAAGCATTTGTGTTGTTGCTTTGTTTTTCAATATTTTTTAAGTCTGTTAACCATATAATTTATAAAACTCGAAAGTAATTTTGTCTACTTTCATTACAGGTGCTTCAAACAAAAGAAAACTATTATATGCATTCACAATTTTAAAAGCAGGCATTTATACGACTCATCTTTGTCCGCAAATTCCGCTAAGAAAAGTAACCGTTAATTCATCAAATTACAATCAAATGTAGAAAAAAATATATATATAATATACATTCATATATGAATGTAAATTGTATATATTTTTTTCTACATTTGATTGGAATTTGATTAATTAACGGTTAAGAGGATTAACGGTTGAGAATTAACGGACAACCATAAAAAATCGAACATTCCGTGCTTCAAACAAAAGAAAACTATTATATGGATTCACAATTTTAAAATCAGGTATTTATACGACTCATCTTTGTCCGCAAATTCCGCTAAGAAAAGTAACCGTTAATTCATCAAATTCCAATCAAATGTAGAAAAATATATATATATAATATACATTCATATATGAATGTAAAATGTATATATTTTTTTCTACATTTGATTGGAATTTGATTAATTAACGGTTAAGAGGATTAACGGTTGGGAATTAACGGACAACCATAAAAAATCGAACATTCCGTGCTTCAAACAAAAGAAAACTATTACATGGATTCACAATTTTAAAATCAGGCATTTATACGACTCATCTTTGTCCGCAAATTCCGCTAAAAAAAGTAACCGTTAATTCATCAAATTCCAATCAAATGTAGAAAAAAAAATATATATAATATACATTCATATATGAATGTAAATTGCATATATTTTTTTCTACATTTGATTGGAATTTGATTAATTAACGGTTAAGAGGATTAACGGTTGGGAATTAACGGACAACCATAAAAAATCGAACATTCCGTGCTTCAAAAAAAAGAAAACTATTATATGGATTCACAATTTTAAAATCAGGCATTTATACGACTCATCTTTGTCCGCAAATTCCGCTAAGAAAAGTAACCGTTAATTCATCAAATTCCAATCAAATATAGAAAAAAATATATATATAATATACATTCATATATGAATGTAAATTGTATATATTTTTTTTCTACATTTGATTGGAATTTGATTAATTAACGGTTAAGAGGATTAACGGTTGGGAATTAACGGACAACCATAAAAAATCGAACATTCCGTGCTTCAAACAAAAGAAAACTATTATATGGATTCACAATTTTAAAATCAGGCATTTATACGACTCATCTTTGTCCGCAAATTCCGCTAAGAAAAGTAACCGTTAATTCATCAAATTCCAATCAAATGTAGAAAAATATATATACATAATATACATTCATATATGAATGTAAATTATATATATTTTTTTCTACATTTGATTGGAATTTGATGAATTTTTTGGAATTTGATGAGATGATTAACGGTTGGGAATTAACGGACAACCATAAAAAATCGAACATTCCGCAGAAAATGACAGTATATTTTTTACTTTAATTTACGTTGAAATTTTTAATTTGCACTAAATAATGATAATTTTACGCCATAAAAATACAAAATCTAAAACGGAGACAGTTTATTAAAACTAAGATTAATTCATTTAATGCTGACTTCTAAAAAAATATGATTACAAAAAGACAAGCAAAAAAAGTTGATCAGCGCAAACATTAATTAATTAATTTTTTTTTCAGTCAGACATTTTTTGTTCAGTGCTATAAAAAAAGGGAAAATGAAGTTTTTTGAAATGCTTGTTTCCGAGTGTAATTAACAATAATAATTAAAAATGTGAATCAGAAGTGTGTTTTTACGTAATAACAGCACAATCATAGTAATCTTTAAAAAATAAATATCATATTTAATGGAATAATAAAATTTCAGTAATTGTTAGACTCCCAAATATACCATACTTAAAACAAATTATCAACAAATTAAGATCTCATGCATTAACTTTTCATCTAAATGCATCAACATTAATCTTGTTGGCATGTTAAAGTATAGAAAGAAAACGTTAATAATACAATAATACGTACAATAACATAAAATTTTAATTGTCTCTTTAATTTAATACAAAAATCGAATGTACCGTATAAAAAAATTAGTTAAATGAAACTTATGGAATATAAAATAATTACACTATTAACATCTGTGCTTCATTTGCTTTATTACAAAATACCCTCCAATCTTCAACTAATATTTAAATTTGAAATTCTCAATTTTTTCTGCTTTCTTTCATGATTTTTATTGAAGTTTAATTATTAGTGTAAGGAATATGCCGTCCATATATTTGTGTAATTTATTCTATTTACTTGCTTCATGAATTTTTTTTTTTACATTAATTTTATGTCTATTACTTTTGTACTATTACACACTAATCTTTTTTAGCATCAAAAGTTGATATTTAGGTTTTAAAAGACGTTGGTGCATGGAGAAAGCCGCCGGTGTCTTTGCGAACCGTCCGTGTTATATTAATACGAATTAAATTAGCTTGTTTTAACAATTTGGTGTTTAATACTTATCTACTACTACGGGATATTGCATCAATAAAGGATATCCTTCAATGTTGTTATTTACTTTCAAAAGCCGATGGCATATAGAGTGAGCTGCCGTTTCTTTATGTTACTATAAACCGTCCGCGTCTTTAAAGGTTAAAATTGATACTTTTTACCATAGTTCTATTTTGTTTTATTATAAACAATATAATTAAAATGAATAAAACAAAGTAATGTATTTTCCAGAACAAAATAATAAAACAATTTTTTGTACTTTTGATTTATTTGCATTAATTTTAAGTCAAATTCTCTAACATTTTATAGAAGTAGAAGTTATTTTTGCTACTCCCATTGCAGTTGCTTCTGACAAAAGAAAACTATTATATTCATTCATATTTTTAAACTCAAGAATTTAAATGAAACCATTTTGTCGGCAAATTTTGTTAAGAAAAGCATGAATATAAATTGTGCATGTTTTTTTTTTATTATTTGAATGGAGTTTAAATGAGTTCAGACAACCATAAAAACTAGGAAATCCCGAAGAAAATAACAACATTTAATCCTCTGTCTTTCTTTAATTTTCGTAAGAAAGTTTTAATTTATGTTAAAGAATGATAATTTTACGCCACAGGGATACCAAATTTGAAACGGAAACAGTTTATGGAAGCTGAGTTCTTTTCATTTAATGTTGACTTCCCAGAAATAAAGACTACAAAAGGAGATGTAAAAGAGTCTAAGAGGCGCAAAAATGAATTATTATAGAATATTTTTCCAGTGAGATTTTTTTTATTCAGTACAATGAAAACAGGACACAAAGTTTTCAAAATTACCTATTTCCAGGTGTAATAAAAAAAATGGAATCTTTCGAAAAAAATAGGATAAAAAAAAGGTGATTTTCTTTTATAAATGAACATCTAAATGTATATTTATAATTTAAAAACAGCATTTGTAGACAAACAAAACTTTAAATTATTGTTACAAACACAAATATACAATAGGGGTATTTTACACAATTTCGACAAACACGGTGCTGCCGCACCATTTTTTTATTTTTTCCCATATTTTGTATGTTGAAACCTAATATAGAAAAAAGTTTAAATCCATTTGCAAAAAAAATTCTACCTTAAAAAATATTTTTAAATAGAGGGAGGTCGAAATTAAATGTTTATAAAATCTTTACAAAATTCAAATGTTTATATAATCTTGTATATTCTTTGAACTAATAGAGATAAATAAAAATTCGAAAGATCAGAAATAAACATATTTTTATTCCACTAGATCAGCGGTTCCCAACCTGGGGTACGTGGCGGGTCTGCTGGGGGTACGTGAAAATAATATCGGTAATGGCGGAATTCACAAAAATGGTTTAACTGAAAACACATAAAGGAAATTGATAGTTTTGGATTACAAATTTAGTCTCATGTGTAAATCCAATATGTTACATTCAAAAAGAAAGAAAAAAACCCACTAGACCTAATAATTCATTCATAACGCAATATCACTAGCTCCGCCCAGTGTTAAGCATATTGCATGTGTTCGTATTATTTTCCCCATCCTCCCGAAAACTTCAATTACTAATTATTCAATATTCTTTGTCACCACTTTTTTTTTCATTGTTCTGTTTTTAATAATAATTACAGAACACCTAAATTACGTCAGAGCTTCTGGTTTTAATGTCTTTTGTTAAAATGTGTTGACAAGTTGGTCGTTATTTTCGTTTTTGAATAGGCGGAGTTTTATCAGTAACGTATTTTAATAGAAAAGCTTCCCTCATTTTAATGAGCATTTAATTTGAAGTGTTTATTTATTTTATGAGTGATTTTGTGTTGTGTTTAACATGGATAAATGGTTGAAAACTGGAACTTTTAAGATAACTGCAACTGCGATTGAAATTGTACCTGGTGAGTCCGGAATTGCAAGTACTGCGAAACAATCTGATCATTTACAAGTGCAAGACAACCTGAGTGCAGCTGTTAATAGGTCTGTTCTGGTAAATAATACTTTAAATAAAACTGAAAGCATCAGTATCCCATTAAAGAAACGAAAATAGAATAATGAGTACATAAAATATGGATTTTCATGCACGGGAGGGGAAGATTTACCAAAACCCCTATGCGTTGTATGTGGAGAGATATTGTCGAACGGCAGCATGAAACCCTCCTTATTTATGCGCCATTTACAGACAAAACATCCAATATACAAACCGAAGGATGTTAGTTTCTTTCAGCGACTATCAAGCGGCCCTAATGTAGCTACGTGTTGTCTACAAATAAAGACAATGAGAATGCTGTTGAGTCATCGTACAGAATATTCTATCATATTGCTAAAAATGGTAAAAATCATACAATCGCTGGAAATTTGATATATCCTTGTATCGAAGATGCTGTCGAATGTATGTTTTGTGAGGAACATATGGAAAAAATTAAAAACATTCCTTTCTCAAACAATACAGTTGCTCGAAGGATAAGTGACATGTCTGCCGATATTGAATATGCTGTAATTCAAAGAATAAAAAAGAGTCCCTACTGTTCAATTCAGGTGGATGAAAATACAGATATCTCCAATCTGTCAAATTTGCTTGTTATTGCAAGATATTTGAATGATAATGTACCTGAAGAAAATTTGCTACTCTGCTCTCCTGTGACAGAAAGATGTACAGGAAAAGGTATATTTAATGCCATTCACAGTTATTTCTATGAAAAAGAAATTCATTGGGCCAATTGCTGTGAGGTTTGCACTAATGGTGGTAAATCTATGTCTGGGTGTTATATAGGCTTACGCGGTCTAATCTAAGAAATTGCACCTCATGTAGCGTGGAACCATTGCTGTATACACAGATACAGTCTAGCGACCAAACATCTGCCAGACTCATTGAAGGAAGTACTCCCCCAAGTTGTCAAATTTATTAATTTTATTAAGGCCAATTCAACAAAGTCCAGACTATTTAAATCTTTGTGTGAAAAGATGGACAGCCTGGATACTACATTGCTTTTGCACACAGAGGTGAGGTGGCTTTCACGAGGAAAAGTACTTGAAAGATTATTTGAATTGAGGCATGAAATTCAAGTTTTTTTTAAAGATTTTTTTTCTTTTGAGCTGTGCTCTAAATTTCAAGATAAAAAAGGGCTTCAAATGCTTGCATACTTACCTGACATTTTTTCATAAATAAATAAACTTAATTTCGGATTACAGGACAGTTCCATAACCATTTTTAAGGTATCTGAGAAGATCGAGTCTATGATTAAAGAATTAGATTTTGAGGAATCATGCATCAGAAAATACCAGACAGAAGTTTTTAAAACACTTTACAATTTCTTATCTGACTACGAGCTGAAATTATCAGAAGAAGTAAAATCTTGTATAATGGCTCATTTAACAGGACTTAAAACGTCGTTCAGATAATATTTTCCTAAGCAGAGTTGTGAAAATAACTGGATTTCAAACTCATTTAATGATTTGTTCTTCCAACAAGCCGAAAATGTATCACTTTCTGAAAAAGAAAAATGAATCGAACTTTCAACTGATTCGTCTTTGCAAACTGATTTCAATGAAAGAAATATTATTGCTTTTTGGATATCAGTAAAAGAAGAATACCAAGAACTCGGTGATAAGGCTATAAACACTTGTTGCCTTTCACAAATACCGAGCTTGTCGAAAGAGCGTTTTCGTCTGCATATATTAAAAACAAATATCGCAATGAGCTTGACGCTGCTCCTGACTTGAGATTATGTCTGTCTTCGTTTGAACCCGATTTTAAGAAACTCAGTTCCACGAAATAAGCTCATTGATCCCATTGATAGGTCGTTTTCATTATTTGTAAATAATGAGATAAAGTTGATATTAATAATCATCGTAAGATAGCTAAAATTTCTTTTAATATTATTATTTTTTAATGTTTAGCTAATATTATAAAAAGCAATATTAATTTTCAGATGCAAGTTAAAAAATAAAAGGTTAGTGCCAATGTAATTTTTGTCGATTAGAAGATTACTAATGAAAAATAATGCATGTTTGCGTTATATGGTTGAGTGGAGGGGGAGGGAAGTGTTTATAAGAAATGGGGGTAGGCCGAAATGAAAAGCCTAAGAAAGGGGTACGTGTAAGAAAAAAGGTTGGGAAGCGCTGCACTAGATCATGTAATTGTCCTTGAATTTACTCATATTTAAAAGAAGTTCAGTACTTTAAAATATACTGAAATATTTGTCAAAATTCCAGTTTTTGAAAAAAAATTTCTCTTGAAGGGAAAGGGATAAAAGATGCATTTCTTATATGTATTATTACTACCTCCGAACATGTCCAGAAATAATAAAAAAAACATTTTGTTATCATTTTGTCCTCCTGAATTATAATAATTTAAATGTTAAATGGATTTTTAAAAAAAATCAGCATTTTTGACAGTTTTTAAGTCAAAAGGGGGAATTGGTATTCATTTGCGATTTGGAAAAGAAGGACATCTCTATATATTGCATATAATCTGTAAGTCGCTTTCGGTTTTTCCGACCGTCTTTGGGATACAGAATATTGAAATTGGAGAGATGACAACAAGCCACATATAAAAAGGACAGTTAGGGACAAAAATCATTTTATTGAGTACATTTTTTGGTTAAGATTGAATATATTTCTGGAATTCACAGTAATTTTAACTAAATAATCCCATAAAATTTATTCAATTATTATTATTAAAAATTATATACACTGCTCAAAACAATTAAAGGATATTGCAGTTTTAGGTGGATTTTGTATCTGGGAAACTTTTTAGCTGATTGATACATGGTCGACAGACATAGTAGGTTATATGAGAATAAATTACACATGTTTGGCAGAAAAAAATGCATTTTATTGCGCATTTGTGTACAAAAGGAAAAAAACACAATTTGTGCATATGAGAAAAAAAGAATAAGAAAAGGTGTTTTCTTCAAAGAAAATCATTTTCAGTAGGGGGTATGGTTTCCACGGGCGGCCAGCAACGTTGAACACCTTTGAGGCATGGACTCAATGAGGCTATTAATGACGAGTTGGGGTATTCTGCCCCACTCTTCCAGAAGAGCTCTTTCCAGTTCTTGGAGAGTTTGTGGGGGTTGTTGGCGGCCAGAAACTCGTCTTCCTAGAGCGTCCCAAACGTGCTCGATTGGATTCATGTCTGGAGAACACGCTGGCCATTCCATTCGAACGATTCCTTCCTCGAAAAGGAAATCCTCCACCAGGTTTGCACGATGTGGCCTGCAGTTATCGTCCATTAAAATGAAGTTATCTCCGATTGCTGCAGCGTAAGGGACTACAATAGGTCTGAGGATCTCATCCCTATATCGGCGACCAGTCAGAGCTCCATCTCGAATGATGTAGAGGTCAGTGCGCCCGTCAATGGAGATGCCACCATACACCAACACTCCTCCACCGCCAAATCTGACACTTTCGTGCACGAACGCAGGATTATTCCTACTGCCACGGTCCCTCCAGATGAAAATACGCCTATTATCCGGATGCACAGAAAAACGGGACTCGTCAGAAAACAGAATATTGCTCCATTCATTTCTCCTCCAGTTGACATGCTCGGTTGCCCACTCCCTGCGGTCGCGATGATGCCTTGATGTTAATCTAACACATACCATCGGTCGGCGAGCATACAGACCTACAGCATGGAGCCGGTTTCGGACAGTCTGAGTTGAAATCGTGGTGCCTGTAGCCGAGCGAAGGTGTTGTTGGAGAAGAGTAGCGTTCATGTTTCGGTGTCTCCGAGCTGTTAACGCTAAATACCGATCTTCATTGGGCGTTGTTGCAAGTCTACGACCTTGCCCTGGTCTTCGGCCTGCACATCCACTCTCCAAAAAACGGTTCCAGATCCTGGAAATGACACTTTGTGACACTCCAATGGCTTGCGCTACTTCGGCTTGAGTTTGGCCCCCTTGTAACCTACCAACAATTCTCCAAGCTTCTGAATCTGTCAAATGACTTCGCTGAGACATCGTACTCATCGAAACAAAGCAATCACTGAATGCCGATCATCCTTGTCTTCATTCTCTTTTATCCAGTTGAAAGTCAAATTTCATTCGCTGCCGCTGAAGCGACGTTTTTGACGTCGAACTCAAAATTTGCATACTCCACAGTTTGAAAACCAGAAAATTTTGCATTTGTGATTCTCTTCTTCTATTTTCGGCAAAAAAAAATTTCGTTTATATCTTTATTTTATATAAAACTTCAAATATCTTTTAATTGCTTTGAGCAGTGTATATTAGTAGTAGTAGTAGTAGCTTATTGTCATTTCTTCAATTTCAAGATTCTATATTTTATACAAAAGGTAGAAAAAAACAAGCAGAAAACGACATACAGGATTATAGACACTATGAGTATATCGAGAGATCTTGCCATATCGCATTTGAATACAACTTCCACCTTTTCAGTTTCAAGCTGTCGAAAATGCTGATTTTTAGAATTTTTCAATATTTAAATTATTATAGTTCAAGTTTCTTTTTTATCTGGACACGTTAGCTGGTAGTAATAACACAAATAAAAATACATGCTGTTATCGTTTTCCCTAAATATGATAAAGATTTTCAAAAACTGGCATTTTGACTAATATTTTAGTATATTTTAAGGTATATTTTAATTTACAATAAAAATACAGATAAATCCTTGGCAATTACAGGATCTGGTGGAAATAAAGTATGCATACCGAAATATTTTTCAATTGTTTGCTTATCTCTATTAGATCAAATAATATGTTGGATTTTATAAACCTTTGAATTTTATTAAATTGCAGTTTTCGTCCCCTCTTTAAAGACTTTTAAGACAGACAGTTTTTTGAAAATGTATTTTAATTTCTTTCATATATAAAATACCATATGCAAAGTATGGAAAAAATCCAAAATGGTGCGAAAACCAGAAATAACATACAATTTGTCGAAATTCTGTGAAATAATCCTAACATATTTTTAAAAATAATCTAAAGTTCTCATTCATTAAACTCCTATATATCTCTATAAAAGTCATTCTTCTTGCCATGATAGATTATATGGGTAAATTTCAAAATAAACTTCTCTCATTTGTCAAAAAAAAAAAAAAAAAAAAAAATCAAATCTGCAAGCCAAAAAAATGTGTGTGTTCGTGGGGTGTGGGTGGGTTAGTGAAGTTTATACATGGATGGAGTTATATCTATTCGATGAAAGTCCAGGTTCTTTGAAGTTTCTTTGATACATGTATTAAATGTGAAAAAATAAATAAGCAGCAAATTAAATTCAAAGTATTTTTATTTTCAAAAAAAGACATTTTGAGGGTAAATAATTGATATCCACAAAAATTTACCAGATTGTCAGAATTCAACAGAGAGGAATTCAAACGAAGCAAGCCCTTAATTAGACCACAGTCAGATAGAGAATAATCAAAATTATTCGCTACAAATTCTTCCTTTTACTCATTGGCATATTTAATTTGTCGAGAGCATAAGATAGCTCTTAGGTGTTAACATTCGGAGACTTTTGAATAGGTTGACTTTTGTTAGCAAGGTTGAAAGTATGCCAACAATGTGTTACAACAGTTTTGGAAACCCGGTGAGGAACTCATAAGATCGCCGAAATAAAAGAGCGGCTACCGCTTAGCCATTATATGATTCAGAAATAAACAAATGCAAAAATGACAAATTATATCGAAATCTAAAATAAGAGTTGATATTTCTGTAGCCGGAGTATTTATTTTATTGTTTTTTTGGTGAAAATGTGGTTATCTCGCGTGATGACCAAAGACTGGGATTTGCGTTGGAATGTTTAACGATAGGAATAACTTAATTATTTTTTTTCATTTATTTAGACTGAGGAAACATAGGCTTTAAATAGAACTTAAAATAAATTAATCATTGAATTAAGAAAACGATATTTAATAAAGAAAAAGAGGCAAATTTAAAACTATATGTATTGTTACATCACATGGATAGGAAAAGGAAACGAAAAATAATGCTTATAAATTATTATTAACTATAATGCTTAAAGATTATTAATGCTTATAAATTATTATTAAGTCCTTCATATCTCATTAAATATAAAATTAATGAGGGTTAAAACTTAAGCATATACAATGATAGCTATATCATAAGTGAAGGGGAGGGAGATCTCATACAGTTTAATCATTCAATAGTTGTACAGAGGTTCAAACAGCACTATTTGACTAGAAAGTGTGCCTTCTCTAATATATTTTTTAAAACTTTGGCTTAAAGGGTCGTGCACATATTTAGAATTTTCAGTATAAAAAACTACATTTGACACAATATTTCAATTCTAGAGTAACAATTTTACCATAGATGTACAGTCCTCTAAAATAAAAATGATCACCATCTACTAATTCTGCTGAAAATAATCATATAAACAAAATATAGATAACAATCAACTGGTAATATTGTCTGCTATTCAATATCGTGCATAAATTATTATTCTGGGTGGAGGGGGGTCTTATATATTCCACCAAATTCCATTTTTTAAATGGTAATACCCACTTTATTTGAGTTTCTTGGATCAAAGCAGCCTGAAAAAGTACATAAACATTTTCTTAAATCTCCTTAGAGTTATAAAAGAAAATGTGTCAGGGGTTTTCCGACATTTTCAGAAAAATACTTACAGGGAAAAGTACCGGGATCATTCAATATAGAACTAGAAACAAACTAAAGAAATTCTGGAAATAAAATAAACTTTTAATATATAATTCCTGGAAAAAAGTTTCCGGGAACTATCTAAAGTTTTTATTTTCTATGATGAAAACAATAACGCAAACAGTCCCCTTAGATCTTCGACAAGTAAAATGTTTCTATAACTCGAAAACTAATAGAAATGAGCTCTATAAGTACACATAGGCATGTTTTCTTAGACCGCTGATTCTTTTTATGTAAATATTAATGTTGGTCATAATTCATATATCTTTGAAAATACAAATCTATTAAAATGTTCAAAAATAAAAATATATAATTGAATCGTAAAGATGCATGGATTATGTTTGGGGACATTCATTTTATCAGCTTAAAAAAGAAATTTTCAAGCGGAAGAATTTTAGGGAAGATGTGTGTGTGTGTGTCAGTTTTGATGCGAGTTTAACATTAGCGTCCTCAAAGTGTGTAAAATTTTAAGAAAATTGCATATACTATAAATTTTCTGGAGCTGATTTGATCCAAGGAACTCAAATAAACATAGAATATCAAGCATGAAAATTGCATAAACTATAAATTTTCTGGAGCTGATTTGATCCAAGGAACTCCAATAAACATAGAATATCAAGCATGAAACTTGGATAAACTATAAATTTTCTGAAGCTGATTTGATCCAAGGAACTCAAATAAACATAAAATATCAAGCATGAAACTTGCATAAACTATAAATTTTCTGGAGCTGATTTAATCCAAGGAACTCAAATAAACAAAATATCAAGCATGAAACTTGCATAAACTATAAATTTTCTGGAGCTGATTTGATCCAAGGAACTCAAATAAACATAAAATATCAAGCATGAAACTTGCATAAACTATAAATTTTCTGGAGCTGATTTGATCCAAGGAACTCAAATAAACATAAAATATCAAGCATGAAACTTGCATAAACTATAAATTTTCTGGAGCTGATTCGATCCAAGGAACTCAAATAAACATAAAATATCAAGCATGAAACTTGCATAAACTATAAATTTTTCTGGAGCTGATTTGATCCAAGGAACTCAAATAAACATAAAATATCAAGCATGAAACTTGCATAAACTATAAATTTTCTGGAGCTGATTTGATCCAAGGAACTCAAATAAACATAGAATATCAAGCATGAAACTTGCATAAACTATGAATTTTCTGGAGCTGATTTGATCCAAGGAACTCAAATAAACATAGAATATGAAGCATGAAAATTGCATAAACTATAAATTTTTCTGGAGCTGATTTGATCCAAGGAACTCAAACATAAAATATCAAGCATGAAAATTGCATAAACTATATACATTTCTAAGATGGTTTGATCCACGGAACTCAAATAAACTGCCAGAATTGGATGTTGTTGTATTTGAAAAATGAAATCTTGTGTAATTTTTAATATAGCCTGTACAGTTTTACAGACGGCTTTATGCACAGCATTTGTTAGAAAACATTATTCCCCGTCGATTGGTAACTATATCTTTTTCGTACGATTACTTGGAGTAAAACTAGTAGAGAGTAATAACTTTTTTAAAAGGAATGTACGCTCTAAAAAAAGGCAAATGTTTCTTAACCTTCGAAAATATAATAAAGCCTCGAACACAATAACCTTTCACGAGTTACCTATGATTCCGTAAGGAAATCTTTATCTTTAAAAACCTCAAAAACCAATATATTTTTTAGATTTAAAAAAAACATTTATAAAAACAAAGTTTCTTTTTCTGCCAGTAATTTTCTGAAACGTTTCTGAGTAATTTATATAGTGTATTAATTAGTTTTCTCAAACCGAAATATCGGGTTTTAGCATGCAATCAGTTTTTAATTAAACATTTTCAGGTGCGTAATTGAATTTATACATGCAAGAGTAAAAAAAAAATATATATTAATTTTAATGTTAATGTTAATTTATCATGTTTGTATGTAAAAAAAATGTTTATTGAACATGAAAATGTTGAATTGAAAATTGAGAGTATCCAAAAAATCTATATACTGAGTTTTATTAAACTGATTATTATTCTATAAAAGCTACTCGCAAACGTTTTCAAAATTCAGTGGCAGCAACTTTGTTTTCACAAATTCGTCTTTAAATCTCGAAAATATATTTAGTTTTGAGGTTTCTAAAGATAAAGAAAGCTTTTCGGAGTTGTTAGTGCCGTGGATTGAGATTATTATATATTTTTGTTTGTGGTATGTTATACAGTAAAACCCCAGTTATCCGAAAAGCATGGGACCAAATGATTTTCTGTTTACCGGGATTCCATAGGATTTTTCGGATAACCGGGAGGATTCCCAATTTTATTCTACCAGATGACGCTACTCACCCTTCTTACTTCCCCACAGTCAGGTAATGTATTCGTCCTTGCAGGTGTAGCAAGAGTCCGTATTCTGAGTGATTTACCCTTCCTGTTTACACGTGTTTTAATTTTCTTCAAACTTTACTTACGATGAGTGATACTTTGAAGCGCAAATAGGTTTTTATAAGCATGAAGAGCCTTAACGTGTTAAAAAGACGTGATACTGGCCATGAACATAGAAAATGTCCTACACAGGAGCCACCTATTTGAAACATATTTCAAGGAACGGTTGTCTTCTTTGAAAGGCTATTTCGTTAGAAGTCTTTATCTATTTCTATGTTCATGATAGGCACTTCAATATACTGAAATGCAGGAAGATGCAGTAGCCTCAGATGTGTTGTTGTTTAAAAGGTGGCGTGATGAGGTAACATTGAAGTATTGCAAAGTTGAAAAACAATAAAAAAAATCACAACACAATTTGTAAAGAAATGAAGTGTTGTATATGTATGTGCAATAAAATGCCGGCATTTACGCAATGGTCCAAATAAGTAAGTTGACCTGTTTATTTCATAACAGCATGCTTGTTTAAAAATAAAGTTTTTCACATTAAAAAAAAGAATTTTAAGGTCTATCGGTTAAGCCGATTTCCGGATAACCGGGATTCGGATAATCGGGGTTCTACTGTATTTTCTTAGATTCAGCATTATTTGTCTTTTTGTACAATGCACTTTCATAAAACACGTCCACAGACAAACTTTTTTTTTTTAGTTAATAATGATAGATTAAAGGCTTCTTTAAATCTCAAAAATATATTGGTTTCCGATATTTTTAAAGATAAAGAACACTTTTCAGAATCTTGGTTAACTCAGAAGAGGTTATTGAATTATCGTTTCAGGGTTATATTATATTTTCCTACACTGTTAAAAATTTTGTCCTGGTTAGAACCAACTTTTGGTGCTACAGTGGCTGGAACCATTAAATGGTGCAATCTCGTTCCATCATTTGGAGCATAGGTTCAACAGGAGATTCAAATGTCGGAACGAGATTGCAGCATCTTTGGTTGCAGCTACTGTAGCAACAAAAGCTGGTTCAAGCCAGCAAAAAAATTTTTAACAGCGTAGAGTAAAAAACATTTGTATTTTTCTTTTTTAAAGTGTACTTCGGTTATACTTCGAGTTAGAAATAATATAATTGAAATACTTTTACGTTTTATAATACAAAATGTGTTCATTGTTCAGAACAAAATAGTTAAACATACATTTGTATTTTAAATTTGTTTGTCTAAATTTTTAATTTTATACTCAATTAATTTATAAAACTACAAAGTGATTTCTCTGTTCTCATTTCAGACGCTTCAAACAAAGGAAAACTATCGCATACATGCATAAATTTAAACTCGGGAATAATAAATGAATCTATTTGTCCGCTAAGAAAAGTATGATTATAAATTATACACGTTCTTCCGAATCTGAATGGAATTTAAATGAGTTCGAACAACCGTAAAAAGTAGAAAAATTCTGCAGAAAATAATATTATTTAATCCTTTTTCTTTTTTTAATTCTCGCCAAAAGTTTTAATTTACACGAAATAATGAGAATTTTATGCCATAGAGATACGAACTATGAAACGGAAACAGTTTATTAAAACTGAGCATTTTTCATTTAACGTTGACTCCCCAAAAATAATGACTACAAAAAGAGATGTGAAAGAAGTAAGAAAGCGCAAAAAAGAATTATTTAAAAACACTCTCTCAGTGAAATATTTTTTGCTCAGTGTAATAAAAAGAAGAAATAACATTTTTGTTCACAATTATAATTAACAATAAAGGTGTTTTTCAAAATATTTGGAATGAAAACCACGATTTTTTATTATAATAAACTCTAAAATTTTGTTAAACTTTTTAAAAATATTAAGATTTAAAGAAAAGTACTTGACTCTTTTTTCGTCTACCTATTTCTATTAAAAAAAACGACGCCAAACAATGGGATTTAACGCCAAAAATGTATATGCATGACGTCATATTCACTTCATGTATTGTTCATTACACATCCACTATTTTCGGCTAATAACTGTGGTCGGATGTCTTGCCCGTGTATAATGACTACGGAAGATTGTCGGGATGGTACCCCACCAAAAACTTTAAAAAAAAATAAATAAATAAATAAAAAATAAAAATACCAGGCTTGACGCTTTCCTAAAAATTGCAGGATAAGGCTGCCCGCATGAGAATTCCTTGTTTCAAGATTTGTATACTATTGTTATAGTTACGTTTCCTAGAAAGATGTAATAAATACCAATAATAACAGACGGTTGGAAGGGGCAGATTGCTCTTTATTTAGACAGGAAGTGTAAAAAGATATAACATATACAATTATCATAAATAACAGATATAACCGACAAAATGTACATAAAAAATAGATAAAGCCTTGAAATTATGAGTCAAAAAAAATCCGAGCCAAAGAACCCCGTTCATTTTTAGCACTTTCCAACCTAGTTGAAAAGTGCTTATGACTTCGGTTTGTCTGGCCGTATGGCCGTCTGGCCGTCTGCCGTCTGGCCGTCTGCCGTCTGCCGTCTGTCCGTGCTCTAACTCCCGTAAATATGCTCGGATTGCTCTGCAATTTTTATATGTTATAGTTGTTATCTATAGCATGTTCCCTATTTCAACGGAAGTGTGTAGCACTTATAGTTTTATTACAGGGTCACTCAAAAGAATTCCGTTACATTGCGGTCTATGGGGAAAAATCATTTGCGGTTTATTTAAATAATGTTTCAGTATTTTAAACGCATTGAAATTTATATATATCACTAAGGTGCATTAGAAGAAGCTTAATATGTAATAGGGTGTGCATAGCACTTATAGTTACTTCACAGGGACAGTCAAAAGAATGCCGTTACATGACGTCTATGGAGAAAAATCGTCTGCGGTTTATTTAAATAATGTTTCACTATTTTAAACGCATTGAAATTTATATATATATATCTAAGGTGCATTACAAGAGGCTTACTACAGAATAGTGTGTGTATAGCAGTCATCGTTCATTTACAGGGACACACAAAAGAATTCTCTACTGTCTGTTAACACTAATTCCTGGAAGTGCGTTTTAAGTTACTAAACGCGATTTTAATTTTAACTCGCTTTTTGTCTATTACGTGGTGTGTATAAATTCTGTAGATGCTATACAGGGCAGCACAAAAGTTCGCGAACACATTTCCGTTTATTGACAGAAACTCCAGAAAGATAATTTTAAACTGTGCTACGCGTTTCCTAACTAAACTAAAATTTAGCATCCTAGCATATACAAATCTATAGATCATATACAGGGCTGAATAAAAGTATTCGGATATTTTTCCGAATATTGTATCTGTTGGAAATTCCTGAAATTATGTTTTTAAATATGTTATGCGTTTTCCAAATTGTTTACTTAGATGTTATCTTTTAGCTTATTAAACGGTATGTTTTGTAAAATTATTTTGGAAGCGTTGGGAAGTGCTACATAATCTATGCTTGACGCATGATTTTTCGTTCTTGTTTAACATATATTCGCTTATGACAGCTTCTAATACTATTTATCTGTTTGCATATCATGCCCCTTAATGCACGCCTTTTATATGGCAATATCCTATAATCTTAAAAATAGTTTATCGCACCAAGTTGATGGAAAAACCCTGATCTCTCTGTAATATATTTTTCAAAATAGAGAGAAAGTAGAAAAATAGCAGCATGCTTCATTAGAAAAATTAAACTAACTTTTATGCGCATCGCGTGCTGAGGCTGCATTTGAAATCAAACGCGACGTCTCACTTTTTAACACTTTCCAACATAATTGACAAGTGTTTAGGAATTCGGTTTGTCTGTCTATTTGTCCGTGCTCTAAAACTTGTAAATATACTCGGATTATCATGAAATTTTTATACATTATTGAATTTTCTTATAGAATGCTCGGTATTGAAAATGAAGTGTGTAGCATTAACAGTCCATTTACAGAGACACACAAAAGAATTCCATTACATTATGGTCTATGGGAAAAAAATGGTTTGCGGCACATTCTATTAGTGCTACAATATTTCAAACATAATGAAATTAATATGCATTACTGATGTCGACTACAGCATGCTTTCACCGGAGTATGCAATTAGTAGCATTTATAGTTCGATTACAGGGACGTACAAACTAATTCCTTTACATTGTGATCTATTGGGAAAAATCGTTTGCTCTTGCATTTTGAACATGTGAAACATAATGAAATTTAGAAGGATCACTAAGGTTCAACACAGAGCTTATTTTCCATAGATTATGGTGTGCCTAGGATTTATCGTTCATGTACAGAGACGCCAAGAAAATTCGGTTAAAAGACCGACTATGACCGGTAATTGTTAGAAGTGCTCTTTCCTATGTGATATGCAATTTCATGTAATTTTTAGTGCATTAAGTGTTGTTTACAAATTCTGTAGATCATATACAGGACCGCACGAAAGACTTCGAATATGGGCTGTAATAGCTGAAATTGGATTTTTACTGAGTTATGCATTTTTAAATTGCTTATTTAGATATCTTATTTCATCGTATGAATAAATTAAAACTCTTAATAATATTCTGTTAGTGTTGGAAAGTGTTTCATAATCTATGGCGGAAGCATGATTTTTCATTCTTGTTTATTATTGGCGTTAAATAATATTGCTTGGCGACAGTTTTTTTTTTTTTTTTAATAGAAAATTTTCGATGGGAAAGTAGATAAGTACCCAAAGGAATAATGAAATTTCTGTAACACAAATGCATTATACTTAAATAATAAAAATAAATTCTAAGGATCGACTATATTTAAATTTCAGTGAGATACATAAATAGTTAAGTACTTGAAAATCATCCTTTTTTGCTTGATAGGCCATAAAAATAAATGTTAATTTTAATCATATTCATTAGCTACAAAGATAAAATATATTACTTATTTCTGTTAATTAACTTGAACTCTTGAACCCAGGTATATTTTGTCACTGAAAAACTTATTTTTAGTACATTTCTTTCATATTTCGGAGAAATACTGAACAAATATTTCTTTTCTTTCAAATTAGTTTCACTATTTCACGAAAATATTGCCAAAAGCATCATAAACAACTAAAAATTACAAATGAAAGTTAGAAATGAAACAAGTTAAAGGCAATGACATTTCAATGTTATGTCATAAAACTACTGTTTATACAAACATTTCAATATATTTTTTTATCTGTTCAAAAGTCTTTGATAAATAGACAAAATGTTATGTTAGGAAGTTTGCTGATTGCCTTTGTTTCTCATTTACATGAATCTGAATTTTAAAATAGAATTTTTATATCTGACTATTTGTTAACTAATGATAGCAATTCTCATATGTAATTTTTTTAACAGAAGAAAAACGTAAATTTTGTTCTCTAAAATAAAAACAATTTCAACTTTTCATAAACATACCTTGTGCCAAATTCATCCAAGTCACGCATAGAATAACAGATTTGATCTTACCTAGAAAAGAAAATATGTTTTTATTAACACAAATGTTTTTTTTTTTCAAAAATAAAGTATAAAATGCAAATTTTATGCAAAAAAAGAATCAGAAAAAGAAAAGAAAATAATAATTAGAATAACAATCTAGCAAAATAGTATTGTTTTTATTTTAGTAAACAAGAAAGAAAAATCAAGCGCCAAGCATAGATTATGAAACAATTTCCAACACATACAGAAAACTCTAATTAAACTTCACCGTTAAATAAGGTGAAAGAAGGTATGTAAGTAAATAGTTTAGAAAACATATAACACATTTAAAAATCCAGTTTTAGAAATTACCTTCCGTTGTCAAAAAAATAGTCGAAATATTTTGTGCAGCCCTGTATATGATCTATAAATTTCGTTATATACTACATAGCATGATAAAATTTAGCTCAATTAGAAAATTCACATTTCGCAATTTTTGCCAGTCGATGGAAATGCACTCACAATCTTTTGTACAGCCCTGTATATTATCTGTAGATTTTTATAGACACCAGATATTAAGCTAAAATTTAATTCAGGTAAATAACGCATAAGGTAACTTAAAACTCACTTTCAGCAATTACCAACCATAAACGGCAATGCATCTGGTACTTTACGTAGCCCTGTAGTTTTGTATTTTCATTTTAGCTAAGAATAGATTATATATAAATCACCAAATATTGTTTCCATTGTCACCATTCGCTTTGCATTCATTTCTCTTAAAATATAAACTGTTCAACTTCATTTAAAATACATACACTACACAAACTTAAAGTCTTACTACTACTAATGTTTCTACTACTACTGTACTATTAATCTTACCAATCTTACTAATCTTAAAATCTACTTTCACTCATTTCAGTTAAAATACAAAAAAAAAATAGATTAAAAAAATAAGAAGAAATAATATCATAATCATAAACATTTTATTCTAACATCAATACAATGTTTTACTTTACACAAGTGAAACATAAAAGCTGCTATTGCCGAGATAAAAAAGTTCCTTTGGAGAGATTTGCACCCGACTAACATAAAAGCCATTTCTTTTTCATCATTGAATATTTACATTCCAACAAAATATCGTTAATTAGATTTTGAATGACATTTGCTACTTGGATTGAGTAAATCTGTTATGAAATTCCTTGCTTAACAAGATTCTTGCGTGAATCAGCTTGTGTTCCGCTTTCCGTACTGATTTTAAATAATGGCTGGACAACTGGATTAAAAAAAAAATCTTTTTTGGTTATTATTCTTGTATATATATATATCAGAATGTTTTAGTTTAAAGCTGCGAAATTTCATTGGGAATCCCCAAAATTGTTTTGCCTTATCCGGGGGCCTACTGTGCATAGGGCCGTAATCAGGCTCTGACTAAGTCTGTGAAGAACACTTATGATTAGTGAACTACTTCTATGTTCATGAGTAGAGCATACATCTTTTTAAAATCGGTGGAGGGGATTTTCCGAAAAAGGAAATGTCTTTTTTAAAGAAGATAAATTTATATATGTTCAACCATTCCTTCTGGACTACCTCTTTTATATTTTGGACTTCCATGTATCTCAACTAGAGATCGATTGAAACAACTTTTACAGACCGAAACGTAATTTCAGTCTTTTCTCAAATTTCGGCTGAAAACTAAAACTCTTCCAAATGAAATTTTAAGCTATTATAAACATAAATACATATAAAAGTATTATTAATTAATTATTTACAAATCCACATACATACATATATCCAAATCTACAGAGGTAAGTTTAGTTATTCATATGCATGAATGTGCATGTACTTGTTTTCGATAAAAGCAAAAATAACCCTTAATCATTATTTTTTATATATTTTATAACCAAACATTTAAGGCATTTATTCATTATTACTTTTATAGTTATTCATGCAATAAATTTCGAAATGCGCTTAACATTTGGTTTTTTACTTGGTCGTAAAGAAGAATTAAAAAAAAAAATACTTCTAAGTAAAATTAAGGATTAAAAATGTCTGCAAACAACATTACTCAATTTAGAATATCATCCCATTTATTCCATCAAAGTTACAGTAAAAAAATGATCGAACATACGAAACTGCATGCGCGAGGAAAAAAAAAATAACAATGGTATTTTAACTGTATTAGAAGATGACGTCATCCACTTCGGGAAAAATAGGGGACAAAGAAAAATAAATTTAATACACATAAAATACAATTTAATTTAATATAACAAAGCATAAATTTTAGGCTGCACATGAAATAACACTGCTTTGATCTGTTGATCATGTCTTTTTCTTCGCCCCACTTTATATTTTTTGTACTGGTTATTATTTTTTTATAATCATTGTTGAACACGATATAATGCGGTATTTTATTTTTGTGGCAACATTGATTAGAGAAAAACTATTCATTTCATTTATGAATTAAGGCGGTTCTCAAAAATTTATTTTCCTCCACTCAACAACACGACAATGCCTGTCACATTTACGGACTCATTTTTAAACGTAAAAGCATGGCACTTGCAGGCATTATTATTGAAGGGATTTGTAATCGAATAGTTCGTTTCATTTTTCGATAAATGAAATATATATTGAGTATATAAGCAATCATTTTCTCACGAAATGATTTTTTCCATTTCCTGCGCTGTCGCGTCCGGAAATTCGATTCCAAACGCCAACTTTGACAACAATTTCTGAACGATACCGAAAAAGGGAAAAAATAGTTCGATTACAAATTTTCTGATAGCTAGTTGCAGTTTACATTATTATTACTTCAGTAGCAATTTAAAAATATAGTATATTTTTAATTTCTACACTTAAATGCTGAATATATTTAATTTCTTATTAATGTTTCTATTATTTTTAATACAGTAACAATTACATTAATTTACAAACTTCCTAAAAATGAGTATTAAAGATAAACAAGAACGTAAAATCATGCATCATGGCACACATTAAGAAACACTTTCCAACACTATCCGAATATTGTTAAAAAAAATTAATTTTTGTTCATACAATGAAATGAGATATCTAAATAAACATAACAAAACACACAAAGCAGCGAAAATTTATTTTCAGCAATGACACTCCATAGCCGGTAATGTGTGCAATTCTGTCGTGCAGCCTTGTATATGATCTACATACCTCGTAATGCACAATAAATCAGCTAGTTTTAAAATGCATATCACAGCCGAAAACACACATCCAGCAGTTATGGCTTATAGTCAGTCTTGTAACCGAATTCTGTAAATAAACGATAATTTCTACGTAATCAGTAATCTATACAAAACCTGTTGTAGTTACCTCAGTAATGTACAGAGTAAGTCAAAATGAATATAGCGATTACAAACGGCTATAACTATTTAATGGAAAATAATTTATCGATAAGATTAACACAGAATGTAGGCGGAACTTCACAATTTTGTATACATACGTCATAGATGTTCTATGTGACTTCCCTTGGTCACACGGACAACATCTAGGTGGTAGTCCATTTCACGCCATACATTCTGAAGCATTTGTTCAGTCACCGACGCAAGCGCATTACAAATGCGCACTTTGAGTTCTTCAATTGTTTTGGGCATGGGAGGCACATACACCTGTCTTTCACATAACCACATAGAAAAAAATCGCAGGGTGTCAAAGTACGCATTTGTAATGCGCTTGCGTCGGTGACTGAACAAATGCTTCAGAATGTATGGCGTGAAATGGACTACCGCCTAAATGTTATCCGTGTGACCACGGGAAATCACATAGAACATCTATGACGTATGTATACAAAATTTTGAAGTCCTGTCTACATTCTGTGTTAATCTTATCGATAAATTCTTTTCCATTAAATAGTTATAGCCGTTTGTAATCGCTATATTCATTTTGAGTTATCCTGTGTATCAGTTTCATTATATTTGAAATAGTTTAAAGTAATTAAAATACGCTGCAAACGATTTTCACGATAGTTCAAAATATAATGGAATTATTTTGTGAATCCCTGTAAATAATCTATAAATGCTACTATCTTCATTTTCTATATAGAACATTCTATACTAAACCTGAATAACATAAAAATTACATGGTTATATTTGCTACTTATTCTATACTCCATAGAAAACATATAGTAGTAAAATTATTTGCATATTTTTATAGCTTTATAAAAATTAAATCATATTAAGTTATCTTAATAAATTTATATTGAAAGGCTTTAATTTACATTTTGCAGACAGTAATCTAACCATATACAGAAAAAAAAAATCAACAGACAATCTAATTTACAATCCGAAGCAATATTAAATCAGATTAAACGTAAACCATCAAAGAAATTATATTATTTTCTTTTAACTGGACTAATATTTCTACAGAAATTGCAAATATTTAACTGAGTAAAATTTTAAAATATAGAGAGGGAAAAAAAGAGAATGTTTTAATTTCGCTGAGTGGTTTTTCGCAATCATATGAATGTTTAAATATTGATTTAAACTTTATGTAATTAAACGGTTTTGAAATACTTACAGAAATAATTAAACCAATTAGTGTTACCCGAGCGTTTCTTCTCAACGCACTAATATTTTAATCAATTAAACAAATAGCGATGAGCATTTCGAAATTTTAAAAGAGAATTCAATATTGTAATGAAAATTTCTAGAGCATGTTAACTAATTGAGTTAAGTTTATTGCAGGAAGTATTTTGGGTATATTTGAAAAGCTTCCGTTTATTTTTTAATTGCTTGTACATTTCCAATCTAATTGTAATTCTCATTTCTAATTTATTTTTCCAAACAATTAATCACAGTAAAAGTTAATCGCGAGATTACAGTTTCATTTATTAGATGATATAACGCACTACGTAGTTTTATAATTATATTATTAATTTAATTTAATCTGAACACACTTTTAAAATGATTCAATTTTGTAGTTAAGTAAGTTTGTCTAGGCATTCTAAATTAGATATTTCTTTGATAATGCAATGGGAAATTTAACATAACATTTAGTACAGTTTTTTTGTGTTTTTGTTTAGTATGCGATTTATTTAGTAAATTCTAAATAATTATTTTTGGTTAAAGTTTCATACTAACCCTTTAAACACAAGCGGTACAATATGGTCCGGGAATAACTTCCAACTATTTTGTTGTTTGAATATCACTATTTTTGAAGGGAAGTATTATCTTTATTTGCTGACAGAAACTCCGTGATAAAATGAGATAAAAATTGCTATTATGAAAAATTGGTGTAGAATACATTTTTTACCTTTAAACTTTCAAAAATCAAATTTCCGTTTTTGTTTTAGTCTGAATTTTTAAACATTCCTGAACAATATGCAGAAAACCTCATTTAAAAATCTGCATTATTTCTCGAGTTACAATTATTTATGGAAAATGAGTATAGTTGAAAGTAAGTAGATATTTTTTAAGATGCGTTTTCTCTGATTAGTAAATTTGGAGTTTACGCACACTGTTACTTTTAAACTATATAAGCTAGAGTTTTGAAAATATAACCACATGGGCTCTCTTGATAGTTTACATGCTAAAACCAATATATGTATATATATATATATATATATATATATATATATAATTAATTTTTAAACAATACTTTTTGTGTATTTTTTTATTTTAAGTTTGAGGTAAATGCATTATGATTTGATTTTTGTCAAAAATTGTTTTCTATATGCATAATAATGTTCAGTAAGTGCAACAGTTAACGATTTTCATTCATGTATTACAGATATGAATTTTTAAAATTAAAATTTTAAAATTAATTTTATATATGTACAACCTTTATTTTTCTAAGTAACATACTTAAGAGTATATATACTTCAGGCAGAAAGGTATTATTAGGTTATTATTTAGGTATTAATTGAGTTTTGTTACTTTGAAAAAAAGAGGATATTTTGACCGTTTCGACAAACTCAAAAGTCCTGTGCTCCATTCATCATTTTAAATCCAGTGAAATAACGAAACGATTTTCAGTCTTTAATTAAATGATTTTGAAATTTCACTTTATCTCCTTCCAATGGAATACAACCAACAACTACGTTTATTGATTTATATATTTAAAAAAAGAAAGAACAAAAAAATAAGATGAAAGACGTTAAAGTATAACAGGATTTCAATACATATTATCTGTTTGATGGAAAAAAGGGAGGGGGATTACTATAAACTTCTCTTTGCAAAAATTGCAACACTGTATTGGAATTATGCCAGTGTGCTGAAATTGACAGGAAAAGTAAATTAGGATGTTGTATTCAAATGATTAGAATTTCAAAGTCATCGTGCATATATGAGCTAAGCAGCGGTCTCTGAAATGCTAATTTAACCGTATAAATTAGAGAGCTGTAGCGAAACCTTGAATATAGTACATGGTTGTCGGCCAAAGGCTAACGTTTCATGAGAAGTCATTATACCTCGATGACGACAGAAGCACCATCTGAGCAAGTTACTGAGTTTGAAAAAGAATGAATGAAGGCCTAGGTGTATTTTCGTATCATGCAATAGAAGATGTTATGGAGCGCAATGCACGACAGTGATGCGAGTGTGGAAGTAGTGGACACTCGTGAACCGGACGAGTCAGGGATTCGGTAGTGATTGACAAAATGTTACGTTAGCTCCGGATGAGGGACACCTCATCCGCATGGCAGTGATGGATAGTTCAGCTTGATATGGGTAGTTGACAGGACGTTGTATCACTGCTATAGGCGTGTCATTTCTCCAACAATTCGTCAGCGATTACTATACCTTTACCCGCCTACAAGAATTCCTTTATAGGATTCCTCTCATGCAAAACCATGCGCGACTACGGCTACAATGGACTTGTTGAAATATTCACTGACGTGGCGATTGACTACAACTCGTCTTTTACGATTAATCCCGCTTTAATTTGGGATACAGGGATGGGCGCATTCACGTTGGACGTTGAACTGATGAACATCATTTTCCGTAGTGTGTCATCCAACGTGATACTGGACGAACGTCTGGCGTGATGGTTTGAGGCACTACTGGGTATCATGGAAGATTTCAGAAGCTAAGAAAATTGTGGATAATCCCAACAGCAACCGGTACATAAGAGACGTTCTGGAGCACGAAGTCGCATCCTGCTTTCAAAGCCTCCTTGGTGCTGTATTTCAAAGTTCGTCCACATATTGCTAAGAATGGCCAAACCTTCTATTCAGCAGACACAGCTTCTTCCTTGGCTTGCCAACTCACTGGATATGTCACTTTTTGAACATGTCTGGGATTTTGTTAGTAGGCGTCTCCCTCGTGATGCTCGCCTGTAGCTGATACAGATGAACTTTGGGTTCAGACAAAAACTATCTGGATACTTCCTCAGGTACAGTTTCATTATTTGTTATATTAGATACCACGTCATATAATACATTGCAACGCGTGGTGGCTGCGCAAAATGCTGATTTTTGACATGTAATATCGTATTTTGCTTTGTAAATTGAATTATTTTTTTTGTCCCGATGCAGATCGTTTGTTCCATTTGGTTCTGGTGTGTCCTTCACGGTGTTACAATTTTTATAAACACGGGTTTAATAACAGGTTTCAATAACAATTTCTTTAAGTTAATCTCATTTTTAATGACTGATTTTTGGTACAATATTTAGTGATACTTTGGCACATTTATTCGTGCATGTGTATTAAATATATCCTTATGTACACAAAATATTGTCCATAAATATCTACCACGATTCACTGTTTCATTTATCTATTTTTCTGTTTTAACATCATGACAACAGTATTACTAATCAAGTACTAATGTGTTTGTGGTTTATGATAATATGTTCCATCCTACATTTAAAAAAACAATTAAAGCCAAATAAGTGACATCAATTTCATTACAATGATAAATTTACCAAAGCAATGAAGAATTTTCTTAATCATAGATATCTAAATTCAACATATTTTATAACTTTATATTTTAACTGTAAACTGATCATTCTGAATATTTGTCACGACAGTTGTATCTTTTTATTCACTAAATCTTTCGAAGCAGAAATATTCTTTTAAAAAACGTTGACTTTAACAATGTCATCTTGCTTGAACTAACTATTTATCAAAGCATAACATTTGACAATTTCATAGATTGAAAAATAAAATGTATGGGTTTTTTATTTTGTTAAGATAAGACTTCCACTTGAAAATACATTCTGACCAAATTAAGAATGTTTGACATTTTTCAGTGAAAACTAGAATTAAAAAACATAATAAAACCATTTTCAGTTATTAACTATTTTAACTTGTTAAAACCAGTTCTAAATGAAATCCCTTACAGTAAAAATCAGAAATCAGTTAAAACTCGCTTCAAACTCTTATCCCTCGTTTTTTCATTTTCATATTTAGGACCAAATTTCCGGACGTGACAGTTCAGAAAAAGTTGTCATAAGACAGTAGTCGTTTATAACACAATATGTAAAATATATTTGTTGAAAAATGAACAACGCTGTTCGATTTCAAACACATCGATAGTCGAACCTGCCAATGGCATGCTTTTATGTTTAAAAGAAAATACATGAATATGCTAGAAAATTTTGCAATGTTAATAAGAAAAACATATTTTTTAAAGAGCCGTTTTAACTGATTTCGGGTTTTTCCTCTAATATACTGTTCAATTAGAACTAATTTTAATTGCTAAAAACTATTAATAATTGAAATTTTCGTATTGTACTCGGCTACTTCAAGTTTTAATTGAAACATAACTGAAAGCTTTCCGACACTAAAAACGAACAGACAGTTATTTGGTGCCGGAAAGCTTTCAAATTTCAGAAAATTCAAAATATTATAACTCAGTCAGTTTTAGTCATAGAAGAATGAAACTTGAACGGATGTACTTGCCAGAGCATGCGGAATTTTTTCTCTCTAAATATAGCTTGTATAAATATAAATAAATAATAGCACAAATAGTAGCATGAATAGCTTGTAAATATAAAAGTATACGAATTTAGAAAGTGTAGCTTTTTGAAATGGAATGTCAAGACTATTTCATCCCCATAATCTTAATTTCTATCTTTTTTGTAACACTTTTGCAATTTACATTGCTTACATATCTCCAACAACTGAAAAATTAAAGGGTGTTTCAATATTTTTGGGACAACCTGTATAATCAAATGCGTCACAGGAAATTTTAATATTTCGTAAATTGATTTTTTCCTCTGGCTCAAATTCAGTCACAATGTGATTTGTAAAGCGGCGGAAAAAAATAAAAAGAGTTAAATGACAAATTTAAAGTTGAAATATGTGTAAAGAAAAATATATCCAAATTAAAGTTATAGATTTAAAACTCGAATTGTATGGAAAGTAAAATCTATCCTAATTATAATTAAATAAAGATTTTAAATTTGACTTGCATGGAAAAAAAATATCCTATAAATAGTTGAATAAAGATTTTAAAACTTGAATTACATAGAAAGAACATCTACCCTAATACCACCGTGTCCAAAATATGACAGAAATGTGACAAAACTGTGCAAAAAACTGTGCACTGTGACAAAAAACACAATTCTTATTGTCGCCATTGTTGCCATGTAATGCGGAGAAAAAGCCGTATCCAAGTCACTGTGGCGTCGACATGTTCCTTTCTATGACGAGTTACAATTGACTTAAAAATTCGATCACAATTATATCATGGTGAGTCACAATGTGTGGATCCCTTGAGAGTCATTGTGTAATTATTTAAAAAGTCACATGTCTGTCTATTATCATCGAGACTGTGACCACTGTGACATCAGAGTGACGGTATCTTAACTGACCAACTGTGGATTTAAACTTGATCAGCTTGGCATTTTTTTAAAAATAAAATTGTTCATATTTAAGTTGAAATTACTCTTTTGAATGTTTATATAAGCACATAAAGAATTTTTACATTATTCTATTTGATTAATTACAGCAGTTTTTTAGTCCCTATTACACATATTATTTCTTAGTGTTTTGATCTGCAAAACTATTATTAAACATTATTTCATAATTGGGAGGAAAAAACTACAGAATCTAACACCCTCTATTTCTCATTAAATGTTCATTTTGAGTCTCCGATACAAATAATTTGATATTATATTAAAATATATTAGTATCAGTTAAATGTAACACGCTCTTTTACGAATGACTAGAACTACAACATATTTACTGAAACGTAGATAATAAATGAAATTAACTCTGAATTATCTCTGCTATCTGCCACTCACAATGATAAACTGACATTTATCGTAAAGATGTGCATAATAAAATATGATTTATCGTTACATACCGTTTATGATAAAATTTTCGTTGCTAAAAAAATATAATAGCTGTGTTTTAATGCTATCGTTCCCATTCGCCCAAAATTTCTAGTCTAATTGAAGATTTAAATTTTATAGTTTAAATAAAGTATTATTTCTATCATTTTGAGAGAAACATTATTCATACTTTTTCGCTATGTTCATGGCGGTACATAAAATTTAAAAGAAAAATAGTTTAAAATTTCGATAAAAATCAGTTGAATTAAATATTACCCAATGATCACTCAAATATGTGCTTCTATATATGTAAAATAACAGATTAACAAATATTATTGGATAAAATTAAAGATGCATTTTTTTTAATAGAAGAAAGAATAATTTAATGTAATTTCCCTACTTGAACTAATATTTCTTATTGTAACGAATATTAATAAAATATACTTGCGTTAAGAAAAGATAAAAGCAACATTCGGTATGATTTACTACCAAATTGCCCAAAGTGATGTACACGGGTGTGCACATGGTGATGTATCAGGGAACTATTTTAATGAGAAAAAATGTGCAATGAAAATATACAAACCCCAAATTAATTTATTTAAGGTTACGAATTAAAATGTACAATGCAATAGCAAATATAAATGTAGCAACATTACTGATTGTTTAACGTTATCTAATGTAAAATACACTCGGAAAACTAGCTGTCTAATCTGTCGCCTGATTTACCTGTTGAAAATGGATGAGGCAGTTGACGTTTAACAGCTGATAACAAGTACATACATACATTATATATATAAGAATTAATTGATTTTATTTATAGCTGTACATTACGGGAACAGTTCCACTGTTTACTGTTGCTTTGGTAATTTCAATTGAATGAACTAGTGCATCTGCTACATAAGAGTTTAAAAATTCATCTTCTTAGAATAGATTTACATTAACTGGATAGATGACTTCATAACTTTGAAATATTGAACTATTGCCAAAACTGGTTAGATGGAGTAAGCGATTTGTAAAATGCACGTTTAACAACGTTTACTATACCATGTAATGTTATCGGCTGAGTGGGGTGTAACATAATCCATTCATTTCCAAATCTATTTCCCATATTAAAAACTGACTAACGAATTTAAAATCTAATCATAAGATTAAATTGAGTTGGGTGAAATAACGCAATTATTTCTTCAAAAGTATTTCAAAATTACCCAAAACCATGTCTATGTTGTATCTTGGGACATGTCCTAAGGTACAATATGTTTTACTTTTCCAAAGTTGTGCTCATCACATGATTTGAATTAAAGCAGAATGTGAATATTCTTATATGCATTATTGATTTTTATTGGAACCAAAACATTTTAAAATCTTCTGTTTGATAAATTCATGTAACCGAGTTAAATAATTTTACGAACTCAAAGACAGAAAAGGGAAAAAAAAGGAAGGAAAGAATATTTACTTTTGATAGAAGAAAATTTATTTTGATCACCATATCATCTATTCAAGATTTTTGCCGGTGTCTCTTAGTTTGCTGAATCTGTTACGGAGTTTTACAACTAAAATGAGAACAAATTGGAAATTGTACGTGAAACGTGACAAATGAGGTGCGTTCGTACTATAGCTAGTTATATAAATATTCAGATCTTGATGATTTTTAATTCTGTGAAATGAATTATATCGTCTGCAGATTAATTTCTGTCATAAAATAAGTATCTCGGTCGCTTGACGATTAAACTTCGGAAGCTCCTATAACAAAAAAGCACCGATTAAAAAAAAAATTCAAATTTCTTAATGAATATTTTTATTAATATCTCCTAAAGTTTTGATTCGATTTTCATAAAATTTGAAATGACTCGACAAAATTCTGCAAAGATAATATATCTTAAATTTCAAACCATTCGGTAGGGTAGTTTTTGCGTTGTTATATGCGGACGGACGGACAGACAGACGGACTGACCAGACGACGACAATAGGTGCTACGTATTTATATAATTACGAACGCACCTAATAAAGTGTTTCTCATGCCAATAGTTCAGAGAAACTGATCCTGTTCGAAGGTCAACAACGTCTTCATTTTTAAAGAAATAAATCATGTATTTAAACGTAATAGAAAAATAAAGTGACATTTTTTATCCTTTCTAATATGTGTAGATGAATGTATATATAATTTACTGATAATTATACAACGTTATAATTCCTAACAATAACTATATCTATGCTAGGTCGTCTCAATTTTACTGTAATACAATGTGAAGATATTTGAAATTTGTCCTATTTTTTTTTCTTTTTCGCCTACAAATTTAAAAATACATTTCACGAAGATTAATAATTTATTTAAAATTTAAAAATAATTTTTAAAATAAAACAAGTTTGACAGGATTTGTACAAATATATTTTTTTCTGCAAAATCTTGTTTTACATAATATCTTCCTTATTATACCTTAATTGGACACGATACGTATCTTTCGCAAAGTATCATCAGTGCGCTATTAAGGAGAATTCTTTTTGAAGTAGTAGGATCTCATTAAAGATACATTACATTTTTAAAGAGAAGAATATTCTCAAGTGTAAGTCATTAAAATGCGATTTAAAAAAAAACTATGTGATTCTCATCCTTTGGAGTATCTATCAAAAAATAACATTCTTTTTTAACGTTCTGGGAAACAGATAATTGTAAATGGATGTCAATTGTTTGTGGAGTACTTTACTTCAAGTGAATGAAATAATTCATGTAAAAATAGATCTCGAGGTAACAGCAGAGTTTTTTTTTTCGAGGAGTTTCATTCGTAATCTATAGGTAAGCAGAATATTCAAATATTTACAATATACTTACTATTTTAGGTGCGTTCGTAATTATATAAATACGTAGCACCTGTAGTCGTCGTCTGGTCCGTCCGTTTGTCCGTCTGTCTGTCCGTCTATCTGCATATAACAGCGCAAAAACTACCCAACCGAATGGCTTGAAATTTAATATATATAATCGTTTCAGAATTTCGTGGAGTCATTTCAAATTTTATGAAAATCGAATCAAAACTTAAAAATATATTAATAAAAATATTTATTAAGTAATTTGAACTTTTTAAAAATCACTATTTCCTTGTTATAGAAGCTTCCGAGAATTAATCATCAAGCGACCGACATGTATCGCCAGGTTATCTAGCATGTATGATGTTATAGTCATATATGACGTATATGACATTTTATAACCTCTTGGCAAAATTATAGTCACATTCTTCGTTCTATTAAATCCTATCATACATAATTAATTCAATGGTATCCCATGATTGGTAATGATTCTATATTGCCATGGTGATTACGCCCTATTTAAGATGGAGTCATATTATTTCCGTATTACTGAATTTAAAACCGGGACTTTAACTTAAAGGATGTTCGTCCATTTTTAAGGTGTCCGTGCGACTCCAGGAATGGAGAAAGTTAATTTACAGATCACTTGATATCCCCTTCCACCTATCAAAGGATTGCGTACGACCCAAACATGTTCAAACTGTGACTGATTTACCATATTTGATTCAAATTTTCCCTTTGTTTTGTTGAATCTTCTTTTTATTCATTGTGTAATCGCAGACTTCCACATACCTGTGCTCATAAAAACACCTCCAGAACTATTTCCCATGTTAACACTGACTTATCCGTCAGGATTCGAGGTAATTATAATCGCAAGCCTAGTTTTGTGCTGTAGATTATTGGCGCTCTAAAAAATAACAGGAACACTTTTTGATACATCTATGTATTTATGTTTTATGAAACTGCCGTTTAGATTTTTTATTGAAATACTTTATTGGATATTCAAAATATATCATATCTCTTCTCTGTTTAGTGCTTTAATATATAATATTAAATATTGGATGCCTTACTTTGTTAACAACTTTCGGATAAATAGTATTAATGTACGAATAGACAGTCTGACGAATAACAGGCTTAGAGTTGAAGTATACAGATATTTCTTTTTCTACCTTTTCGAAATAGCATGTCAATTTGCAACGGAAAAAGAATGATTAAGCTCTTTTGAAGAGCGTTGTACTTTTCTCGTTTTTATGAGATTTTTAAGAATTATAACTTGTGTATCTAAATTTGAGCTCAATTCGAGATTTTTTTCCATGACAAAGTATAAATTTTAGTCTAATAGTAAATTTGTATTCATATATATAAAACAACATCATATTTTTTTTCTTCATCGAATACAAATGCATATCAAAGAAAAGCAAACTTGAGAAAATTCATATTTTTAACGCCATATTTCTTTTTGATGGTAAAATTTTAAGCAAACTATGATATATTTTAGGCAGATATGGTATATTTTATCATTTTTGCATATCTATTTTCGATACATTTGTAAAGATATTCCAGTATGTGAACTAGTTTTTGAATTTGGTGAAACGTAGCTAAAGCGTATTTCCAAGAGATTTACGAAGCACTTACATTTTCATGTTGCATGAATATTTCGCAATATTTTTAACATGCATATCTTAGATGAAGCTTATTTCTAGCATTTTTGGCATTTGTTGAATTTGGCAAAATGATTTTGTGCAAAATATTTCATGCTTTTACACATACACGTTTTAAAAGCCTAAGATATATTTTCAAATGTATTTTACTTGAATATATGACATATGTTTTAAAAAAGCATTTTGACTTTTATTGCAAATTTTACAGTCATTCAAATGCAACAGGTTTACATTGATATTTTACAAATATGCTTTAGATTAATAATAGTTAATAGTACACTCATTTTAATGTACTGAATGATATGTAATATTAGATAAATTAATCATCACTTCCAACAATTAACATCGTAAACATGTACATCAATTATAACAAAATTTTAATAGAAGAGATTTATTTTAAAACAAAATAACAATTGTTTTTGTTTATAATATGATAGTAAATTAATATTGGCGTAATAGTGATTAAAGGTAATATTGAGTAGTATATTAATATTGAATATTAGTATTATTGAGTATATTAATCCAATTTATAATAATTGAAGATATATTAATCCAATATTTCTTTTAAGTTGGTATCATTTCAGAAAACTATATTAGGAAGTGCTAATATTAAGAAAATGTTTTCTTTTCAAAAGCCGTTTCTTTGATATTTTACAAATATGCTTTAGATTAATAATAGTTAATAGTACACTCATTTTAATGTACTGAATGATATGTAATATTAGATAAATTAATCATCACTTCCAACAATTAACATCGTAAACATGTACATCAATTATAACAAAATTTTAATAGAAGAGATTTATTTTAAAACAAAATAACAATTGTTTTTGTTTATAATATGATAGTAAATTAATATTGGCGTAATAGTGATTAAAGGTAATATTGAGTAGTATATTAATATTGAATATTAGTATTATTGAGTATATTAATCCAATTTATAATAATTGAAGATATATTAATCCAATATTTCTTTTAAGTTGGTATCATTTCAGAAAACTATATTAGGAAGTGCTAATATTAAGAAAATGTTTAAAATTAAACTGAACATTTTAAATAAAATGCCAATATTTTCTAAATATTGTTTGTCAATATTCGCTAAATATTTTTGTCGTCTATATTAGTACTAACTATAAATAAAATAGAAAAACAATGAAAAAAGTATTAGCAAGAAATCATTACTATACACTGCAAAAAAATTGCAGCAAACAGTCCAATCATTCGACGTTTTTAACAATTTTCCACGTGGTTGAAAGGTGTTTATGAATTCGGTTTGTTTGTCTATTGTCTGTCCCTATTCTAACACTCGTTAATAGACTCAGATTTCCATGCAATTGATATACCGGGTGATTATAATTAAAGTTACGATTTCAAAAATCGATAATTTTAAAACTACTGGTCAGAATGAGTTGATATTTTAGCAGAACAATCGTGAGGCAATGGAATTTTGTTTGGCGAAGGAAAAAAATAGTTCCAAAATGTGTCGATAAATGTGTCGAAAATTATCGATTTTTGAAATCGTAACTTTAATTATAATCACCCGGTATGTTATTGAGGTTTATTACGGTTTGTTCGGTATTGGAAATAAAGTGTGTAGATTTTATAAGTTTATTTACAGGGACACTCAAAAGGATTACGTTATATTACGGTCTATGGGGGAAAAATCGTTTGCGGTGTATTTTACGGATGTTACGCTATTTCAAACATATTGAAATTGATATATATCACTGAGGTGTACGGAGTCTTACAGTAATAAGGTGTGTTTAAATAGGTTGTGCATAACATTTACAGTGTTTACAGCATCATTCATTTACAGTTACACAAAACGATTCAGTTACAGTACTGTCTAATAAGAATAATTGCTGAAAATGCGTTTTCAATTATGATACGCGTTTTTAAATTTAAATAATTTTTTGCCTACTACTTGCTGTATATAAATTCTATAGATCATATACAGGGCAGCACAAAATATGCCGAGTACATTTACGTTTTTTGTTAAGTTTCTGAAGAGGAATTTTCAACTGTGTTATGCGTTTTCTAACTGAAAGAAATGTTAGCATACTATGTAGTATATATACAAATCTATAGATCATGTACAGGGCTTTACAAAAGAATTTTGTTATATTTTCGACTATTAATGGTAGATCCTGAAATTGGATTTTCGAAATTGCTTACTTAGGCATCGTCTTGTACCTTATTAAACGGCGAAGTGTTGTTACAGAATTCTGAATAAGTTGGAAAGTGTTTCAAAATGTTTGCTTGACGCATGATTTTTCGTTCTTGTTATAGATAGCTGTTAGTAAACCGTAATTATAATCCATCCTGACTAATAAGAAACCTTCATAATGTAGTGAAATAACAGTTATTTACAAAAGAAGCTGAATGACTGAAGAGTTTGATGCAGATTAATGTATGAAGTGTAATGTATTGACGACAATTGTTTTAAAATTGGAATTCACGTAATGAAATAACAACTTCTGAAATTTTGTTTCATAATACCAAAGAAATGCATTTCTTAATTACACCGTCAAACAGAAAATAACGCAACACCTTCCTAAAGCAAGAATAATTTTTTCGTGATCTAGAAACAGACGTCCTACCATTATGAAAGCAGAACGAAGTCTTATTTCTCCTCTAATAGTGGTAGGACGTAGTAAAATTTATATAAATGGTTTCTTTGTGCCATACTATTCATTTTCATACATTTCACTTTGTTTTGATAGTATGACGCAAAATAATCATTTTACACTATATATCATTTTCATGATTTTGGAGAGTGTGGCGCAAACGATAAATTGATTTATTGAAATATTCACATTTCAATGCATAATATAGACTCATTGAATGTAATGCATTTAACATTATATTGTAAAATTAAAAGTATTGTTTGGCTGTTTAAATATACTTTAGAAGACAAACAAAAAACAATTTAAATTTAACTTTAAAATACACATTAATAAAGTCACGTCAAGTCGTCACTCTAATTTTGATATTTCTTTTAAAACCCATATTTTTAATTTATGAGATATGTGAATGAAAAAACATCAGTGAATAAATTATATATATTTTTTCATGTTTAAATTAATATTTGCACTTGTAAATATAAATAAAACAAAACAGAAAAAGATGAAAAAAACATATATTTTAAAGTAATAGCATAGCGTCACTCAAAAATTGATATAATAATTTTAAGATCCATTTTTATCATTCTTAGAGCCATAAGGTAAAGCTCTGGGTCACAAACTTTTAACCCGTTAAGGGTTTTTGTACTGATCAGTTACACCAGAATATTCAAAAGTCTGGAGCAAAAGTAAAAATATCTAATGGTCAGAGAAAACTATGGTTTAAAATTTATTTTAACCGTGATACGGGAATTTGTCTGCCATGACAAAATAATTCAAAATCCTGAAAGTGAAGGACGCTGATGAAAACAATGAAAAGTTATAATTTTGAAATTATAGACTTAATTTAGAGGGATTTACAGCTGCAAGTGTTTGACGTGTCCACCAATAGTAACGTAAGTACAGTAACAGTATTACGCGTGATACATCATGAAAGCGGCACATTAGTGAAAATCGCTGTTATTCCCTGCATTCCGGTGTTTTCTAGTGCTGATAAATATTGGAAATGTCCTCTACCAAAAACATAATTTTATGTAGCTACAATACTAGAAATCATAGAATTGGTTTTGGTATGATTCTAATTTTGCATTGTGCATAGTACACTTCCATGACATGATCTGTAGCAGTACCATCTACTGACGAGATTTTGAACTAAAATTTTTTCATGCCACACAAAATCTAGAAACATCGTAAATATTAATCTGCAAACTTCCAGTCACTCCGATCCTTAGTAGAGTGTTTTGTAATGTTTTTTTTTTTCTTTTGCTACACACATGTACAAACGAACCATCCCAATAGCAGACGAAAAAACGGGAATTTCTAGCCGAATGGAAGAGCGAGTAGGAATGTTGCGATATATACACACATACACAAAAGAAGCACCCCAACAGCAGAAGACAAATCAAGACTTTATCTTATTCGAGGTTTTACAAGATTCGAGATTTTCTACAGTTCGAGGCACCGATGTAAATTAGGGGCCCGCTAGCGGGTGAAGCCAGCTAGTCGTAAATATTAATCTGCAAACTGCCAGTCACTCCGATCCTTAGTAGAGTGTTTTTAATGTTTTTGTTTTTCTTTTGCTACACACATGTACAAACGAACCACCCCAATAGCAGACGAAAAAACGAGAATTTCTAGCGGAATGGAAGAGCGAGTAGGAATGTTGCGATATATACACACATACACAAAAGAACCACCCCAACAGCAGAAGAAAAATCGAGACTAGCGGAATGGAAGAGTGAGTTGGAATTTTGCGATATATACACGCATGCACAAAAAAACACTCCAACATCAAGCGAAAATAAAAGACTCACAGCGGAATGGAAGAGTGAGTAGGAATGCTGCGACATATATACACATACACAAAAGAACCACTCCAACATCAGACGAAAAAACGAGACTTCACAGTGGAATGGAAGAGTGAGTAACAATGTTGCGATATATAACGCATGTACAAAAAACCCACCCCACAGAAGACGAAAGACAGGCGAGACATCCCAGCAGCGGAATGGAAGAGTGAATAGGAACGCTGCAATATATTCACGCATGCACAAACGGACCACTCCAAAATCAGACGAAAAAACGAGACTTTTGAGTGGTATGGAAGAGTCAGTAGGTATGCCGCGATATATAAACACATGCACAAAAGAACCAATCCAGCAGCAGACCAAAAAACAAGACTATCCTGCGGAATAGAAAAGTGAGTAGGAATGCTGCGATACATTCACGCATGCACAAAAGAACCATCCCCAACAGCAGACGAAAAAACGAGACTGCCTGGAGGAATGGAAGAGTGGGCAAGAATTTTGCGATATATACAGGCATGCATAAAAGAACCACTCCAACACTAGATGAAAAAAAGAGACTTCCCAGCGGAATGGAACAGTGAGTAGGAATGTTGCGACATTTACACGCATGCACAAAATGAACACTCCAACATCAGATGAAACAAGAACGAAAAATCATGCGTCAAGCATAGATTATGTAGCACTTTCCAACGCTTCCAAAATAATTTTACAAAACATACCGTTTAATAAGCTAAAAGATAACATCTAAGTAAACAATTTGGAAAACGCATAACATATTTAAAAACATAATTTAAGGAATTTCCAACAGATACAATATTCGAAAAAATATCCGAATACTTTTATTCAGCCCTGTATAGGATCTATAGATTTGTATATATACTATATAGAATGCTAAATTTTAGTTTTGTTAGGAAACGCGTAGCACAGTTTAAAATTATCTTTCTGGAGTTTCTGTCAATAAACGGAAATGTGTTCGCGAACTTTTGTGCTGCCCTGTATAGGATCTACAGAATGTATACACACCACGTAATAGACAAAAAGCGAGTTAAAATTAAAATCGCGTTCAGTAACTTAAAACGCACTTCCAGGAATTATTGTTAACAGACAGTAGAGAATTATTTTGTGTGTCCCTGTAAATGAACGATGACTGCTATACACACACTATTCTGCAGTAAGCCTCTTGTAATGCACCTTAGTAATATATATAAACTTCAATGCGTTTAAAATAGTGGAACATTATTTAAATAAGCCGCAGACGATTTTTCTCCATAGATGTAATGTAACGGAATTCTTTTGACTGTCCCTGTAAAGTAACTATAAGTGCTATGCACACCCTATTCCATTTTAAGCTTCTTCTAATGCACCTTAGTGATATATATAAATTTCAATGCGTTTAAAATAGTGAAACATTATTTAAATAAACCGCAAATGATTTTTCTCCATAGACCGCAATGTAACGGAATTCTTTTGAGTGCCCCTGTAAAAAAACTATAAGTGCTATACACTTCCGTTGAAATAGGGAACATGCTATAGATAACGACAATAGCATATAAAAATTGCAGAGCAATCCGAGCATATTTACGGGAGTTAGAGCACGGACAGACGGCAGACGGCAGATGGCCAGACAAACCGAAGTCATAAGCACTTTTCAACTAGGTTGGAAAGTGCTAAAAACGAGACTTGCCAGCAGAATAGAAGAGTGAGTAACAGTGCTGCGATATATAGACGCATGTAAAAAAAACCTCCCCACAGCAGACGATAAAACAAGACTTCCCTGCCCAATGGAAGAGTGAGTAGGAATGCTGCGATATATAAATCTGCTCCCAAAAGAAACAATGTCGTTAAATGTTTAAATAGAGACATGATGAAGCTATCCTAATTATAGATTGCTGGGCATTAACGGGTTAAATCAATATCAGTTGTCTGTCAACGTAATTTGTATTAGTTGTATTACCATAAAGGGATCTTGCACCAGGTACGATTTAAGTTTTGCTTTAGGAATTGCTGAACGTAAAAAAAATACACATAACTTTGAGTAAATAAAATAATGTATATACTGAAACAAAAATTTTACATAAATCTAAATTGTTTGATTACAAAATTTTGACAAGTCCGAAAGGATATATTCAGCACTGTATTTAAAGACTTGTTTCATATAAAGAGATATTCCGAATAATTTAATACCATTCCCTACGTTTTAACATTTTAGAGAGATAAACATATTTTTACTCACAAAGCCAAACTGTATAGCACGTACGAATACAAATAACGCGAATTTAATTCGAATTTTGTGTATTAATTCTGAATTTAAGCCTAGTTAATGGAATTATACCCTTATGTATTTTATTTAATTAAAATAAGGAAAGAATGTTAATATGTAACAATAAGCATTTGTCGTTAATCCAAAATTCTGATAATTACTTCTTTTTCAAATTCATTGAATATTCTTAACATAAGAGAGGATATATATTTCCATTCAATTCATACAGAAAAGACATTTTCGAGTGATATTATTTTAATTAGTAAGCATTTTTAATTCTTTGGATATCGACTTCTTGTTTGTAAATTTTAATTCCTTTATTTTCATAATAAGCACATGTTGCATTACATTATACCAAGTGTAAAAATGATGTTATAATCCTAAGTCAGAAATTAAATGGTAAATTTTAAAAATATAGTTTTTAAACATACCCTAAAAATATATATTTTAAAATGCATTACAATATTTCCAAAATGCAAAAATTGTATTATTATTAACATAATAATATTTAAATTTAGTAGTTCTTTGTTTTACATTTACTCATTATTCTGTAATTTTTTTAAAGTTTTCAATTTAAAAACTAAATAACTTTGAAATTCTTCATTAAAAATTTACGCTTTAAAGTTTTTTTCTTTATCTTAAAAGTAATCGTATGAAATTTTGATGAAATGTAAGCTATATTTTATACTGAATATTGATCTAATGAAGACTGAAATTTTGTCAAAATACTAAAGGCTTGGGTGTAAAAAACAAGATAATTAATGAAATGAAAGTGTCGAAATCCACGCTTTCTAAAGAAAATTACAAACAAAACTATTGTGATTGTTTCCTTTGGAGCAGCTGATTTGTCGAAACTCGACCTGCAGTTAATTTGTGTGCAACATTTTATGTCTGATATATTTTATTGCATTAGACTTATGTGTAAAGGGTCATATGGGTGATTATATTTAAAGTTGCACTTTCAAAAGAACCACTGGTCAGATTGACCTGATGCTTCATCTGAGTATACGTGAGCAATGGGAATTTGTTTTCCGAAAAAAAGAAAAAAAATGACCGATAGATGGCGCTGTACTCACCATAAAATGTTAGTAGCGGATGGGGACAGCTTAATGCAACAATGTTAAAGAAGTGCCAGCGAAATAGCGAAATAGAGTAAGGGAGAAGGGTATCTCCTAGGGATTTCTTTAAACTTGGTTTGAAGCAAGGGGGTTAAAAATCTTTCACAATCGGATTTTTCTATTTTTAAAAATTTTTAGCTATTTCTTCTTTCTTGTAAACTTTGTAAATTCTCACAAAACGGAATAAAATCAATGTTTACTTCGTGAAAGAAATCCTCATAGGAACTGTGTAAGTAGTGAATTCTCTGCCACAAAGCACACAGTTTATGACTGGGGAGAATCTCGAGATTCCTGATTGTTCGAATACACGAAACTCATTCAAGCAGCGGTTAGTAACTTATATATATGTACGCTTTGTGTACATTAGCCGAAAAAAAAACCCTGGATGCATGAAACTCGCGGTGCAGCAATCTCTATAATTCACGAAACTCATTCAAGTAGCGGTTAGTAACTTACATATATGTACGCTTCGCGTACATTAACCGAAAAAACCCCTGGATGCATGAAACTCGCGGTGCAGCAACCTCTAGAATGCATGAAACTCATTCCTGCAGCGGTTAGTAACTTATATATGTGTACGTTTCGCATAAGTCGGCTAGAGATTTTTTTATTTTTTCCTCATATCGTTATGTTACCCTCTAGTTCACGCATTCGCATTGAATTCTCAAAATGCAGTCGAAGTTTTAACATTATTGCACTAAGCTGTCCCTATCTGCTAGTTAAGAAGCTAATTAAAAGACATGACATGCGCATATTACACTTGTGATAAAAAGGCGGGGATCATGCAGTTCCTGTTATTCGGCGTCTGAGCAGGTAGTCAAATTTTTATCATTGAAGGATCGGACTCTGCTTGTGAAGCTTTTTTACAAGAACGGTTTCTGTGCGGCAATTGAATTGAAGAAATTCCGGACATTAAAGGGTTTAAGAAGCGACTTTGGTCCGTTGGTTGACAAAGAGTACCACAACAGCATGTCACGTCTTCTTATTAGCATCTTATGACGAGTACAGCCATCTATCGGTCAACTTTGAACTTTTCTTTTATTTCGCAAAACATATTCCCATTGCTTTGCGTATACTCAGATGAAATATCAGGTCATTCTGACCAGTAGTTCCTTTTTATAGTGTTTTGAATGTGCAACATTAATTATAATCATCCTGTATATTAAAATCAGAGAATCCAAACCGGGATTCCCAAATTTCATAACATACTGCGAGGTGTACAGAACATGCGTAAAAAACATTTCTCGAAAACTCGGCAGTTTCGTGTTATAACGGCCCCCGAGTATGAATCGCCAAGCGGCCAAGATTTATCGCCAAATTATAAAGCATATGACATTATGATAATATATGATGTATGTAACATTTAGTGATGCATATATGACGTATATATATGACATGTGTATAAGATGTATATATGGCATATAAAGACGTAAATAATATGTATATATAATGACATAAATGGCACATATATGAGCATTAGAAGTATATATATGCAAATATATGAGACATATATAAGCTTTGTTATGATCTTGGTGAAATCGTAAATGAAATCTTGGGATAATAGTAACTGTGGGGGATGCTATAACACGAAAGTACCGAAAAAGGTAATACTTTTTTTATTGCATTTAATATATATATATTTTTTTAGTCTGGCCACTAACAACACCAAAAAGGCATTTTATATGAAAAATATAAGTATATATATACAAAAGTTCTATTTATAATGTTTTAAGTGCAAACGGTTTAATCTTCCGTAATCGAATTGCACGTCATAGAAACAAATAAAAACATGCTTTTAAAAATAACAATAAAAATAATTTTTAAACCATAAAATATTAGTAAATTGAGATATAGTTTTCAAATAAATTGCATTTGAAAAAACATTTATTTCCCTATTTCACATTGTATATCTTAAAATAATGCGATATTTAGATATAATTAAATTTGAAAAAAAAAAGAGGGAGAATGGATTTTTTACATTTTTTCCACCGTTGGTATGACGTCCGTGTTACTCACGGACATATTTTTGCTTTGTAATATAGATTGACATCTAAAATTTATCTTTGACAATTATGGAAAATATAGAACAAAAAATAAACCTTGAACTTTCAAAACATTGTCAGGATTCAATTAAAAATTTTATACGAAAATCAGAAAAAAAATTCAAAAAATGTCAGTTACAATGTTTTACACTCAAGCCCTTAACAGACAACTGAAATAAAATTCACAAACCGCACGTCAGAAGAAAAAAAGATTGATTTTTTTAAAAAAATGTTTTGTTACAGGGCAGTCGCCGTCAATCTTTTGATTGATTAATGAATAGAAAAAACGAAAGTAATGAGACAAATCTGTCTATTTTAATATCAGCCAATGTATAACACTCTAAGACATGGATAAATGGCAAGTGAGTATGATCAATATTTCTGTCGTACGGCTTCCTTTATCTGAAAGACAGTGATAAATTTATTTCACTCCACATGACAGTATACGGTAGTTATCTAAATTGTCAGTGCGCAGTCAAAAATATTTCTAAAGGTCTAATATACAATGCATACGAACACGATATATAGACACATATATAGATAGATAGATAAAAACCTATATATTTAAAGCATTCATGTCATATGTGCATTGTAAAGTGTATGACATTGATACATCTTTCTTGTTCTTTAAATATTTATGTATAGAATTTTAAAAAATAGCAATTTTCTTTCATTATAAATTTTTTTTTTATATAGGAAATATTGTAGAATTTTTCAATGTTTATTTGTACATATATGTTTACATGTATAAAACAAGAAAAAAAAAAATATTTTTAAATAGCGTGCAGGAAATGCCAAAATCTGTAAATAGCAACCTACAAGCAGTTTCAGAATAAATTAACAAGAACTCGAGTAGTAAAGCTTAAAAATGCAAGTACTTGTCATGTATCCTGAAATTGAAAATAAAAAAGTTTTCTCTTCATCTTAACAGTTAAATTTATACTAGATGGAACACGTTAAAACTTGACGGGAAAAAAATTACTATAACAGTTTCAGTAAAATAAGCTTCTTTATTTATATAATAAAAACGCAAGTCATGTGACTGAGAAAAACTAATACGGGCTGACCGCTTCACTTTTCATATGGGAGACGGCCATTTTTACTAAAGAATATGTTTTTGAATAAAACTGCATAGAAGCTACATTTTTAGAAAAATCGCTCAAAAAATTAATGTTTGAGAGATGGGTTATATTCAAATATGTATATATTCTCGAATAACTTCAGTTGAAGTTAGGTTGACAGCCCAATATCTCATCCCACCAAAGTAAACAAACACAAGAGATTCGTTCACCCTGAAGGATAAAAATATTAAATCATGAAGGTAATCATTCGCAAAGCAAGTTCTCCTTCGATGAATTTTGCAGCACTGTCTGGTATCAAAACAATAATTCGCACCTGTAGGCTATTCGAAGTTTAGCATAATTTTGCTATATGAAATGCTGTACAACACAACTTTCTTCAAGATCTTTTCTTGACGAAGTTAAATGTAAACAAACGCACTTATGTAATAAACTTAAATGAATGAAATTTCAAAATGAATCGTCAGTTTATTTGGTACTTACATATTATCCATGCCTAGAAAATAGACCATTGAAAATGATAGTTAATCCCCAATCATGTTTACCATTGTCAATGACCAATCGCGTTCAGAACATTAATTTAATATATATTTATTAAATATATAACAAGATTCAAATTGGTAAATAATATAGAAGCAAACTAAAATAGGTATTTTTATGTTAGCCGGGCGCAGGTGGTAAACCGCCAAATATTGTCCCCATTGCAATCATTCGTATTTCATTAATTTCATTTAAATATATAAACCTTTCAATCATTTAATTTAAAATAAACAACTTGTATGATGTAGCGAAATTATAAAAAAAATAAAGAAATAATATTTTATTTGCATATTAAACAAAGAAATTAATTGAGACAGAATTTATTTATTTATTTATTCATTCATTTTATTTTATTTTTTGTTAAAATATTCAGAAAAAATACTCGTGAAATAAAATTTACATAACATATGTCAAAAGAAAAAAGATTAATTGTATAAAACTGTTTGGTTACATGACAGTTAAATTCTATGTTTTGTTTGATTAATGAATAGAGGATTCATAAATGAAGGAAATAAGATAAATCTATCTATTTTAACATCATACAATGTATAACACGCTAGGGCACGGATAAATGGCAAGTGAATTTGATCAATATTTCTATCGTACAAATTTTCCTTTATCTGAAAGACAGCGATAGGTTCATTTATTTCACTTGAGATGACAGTTTAGGCTAGTTTTCTAAATCGTTATTCCAGCCGGAAAAAAATTTCTTGCATGTAACATACAATGTATACATATGTACAGGATGTACCATAATTCCATTTACATTTAAAAATCATATAAATTATGAAAAAGTTAGGTATATTTTAAACGTAAAAATTTCAAGTAAAAGTGACCTTAATATTGATTCGAATAACTCTATATCAAACAAAATTTTTAATATAAAATTTTAAACACATATTAAAAGAGATAAATCATAAAAACAATTTATATAGAAATAGTTATTTAGTGAACGTTGCGAAATTAACATTTTTATGAGATCCCTGGATCATATATCTGGTTGGTTGATTAGTTGATTTATGACGGCCGATTATCTACTTGAGGGATATAGGCCCTAGGGGCTAATACCCTCCGTGGGGGTCCCTCTAAGGGATCCTAACCCGTATTTACGGCAAGGTTCGAAGGAAACCACGGAAAACTCCGAACGGTTAGGTCGAGGAGCACGACAGGGGTTTGAACCCAGCCCCTCCCGTCTACCAGCTTTGAGAGAAGAACCTCCCAGCCACTGGTGGAGCTCATATATCTGGAAAAGCATTTCCCATGCTCTAAAAAGAAAAAAACATTTTTCTACAACCAAAGATTGCTGAGTTATGAATCTTTGAATTTTAAGTAGTTTCAGTGTTTACCGAAATCAATAACATTCGTGAAATTATCTTCTATTTGTATTGGTTAATATCGTAAATTGTAGATGCAATTTGAGATCTATGATCAAATTGACTAAAGCCGCTTTTTTCAACTGTCACAATGCGCTAGTCACAATGCTCAGAGTCACAATGACCCAACGGTCATTTTAACATGACTTTTACTTTTGTTCACTGTTATGTTTCATAGAGGATGTATTTTTGTATTCACAAGGGACCTTACCCAAAAGGTATTGTTAAGTTTGATTTAGCTACATCTTTATTGTCACTTTAAGTTCATTTCCTTCCAATTCAGTAAAAAAATATAAATAAATAAATAAAAAATAAATAAAATAAAACTTTATCCGTTGCGTAGGAACATTTTATTTTGCTGCCAGGTTGTTAAAGCATCCTGTTGACATTTTCAAGAGGAACCAGGAGTGTTGTGTGAAGTTTAATTAATAGATTTGAATTATAAAATATATATGTAATAAGTATACATTCATGAAGGAATTTTATGAAGGATATATTAATGAAGGAATTTTATGAAGGATATATTAATGAAGGAATTTGAAACTTTCTACAAATGGAGAGAAAAGTTTTTCCACTTTGTAAACAAAACAATAATTCTTCAAATGCTCGTCTCTATACTATTTCCCACGTCTTTTTAAACGAAACTAAGCTGAATGTCTAAGCAATCAATTTTTAAGTATACATTTCATTTAAACCCCAAACAGTTAATTCGTTTTACAGAAGTCAAGACATTTTGGATTATTTAGTTAAACTGTTTGGAATTATAGTATTTAACAAAAGTTTATTGAAAGTTTATGCAACAAAAATTTATAATTACTTGATCAGTATTTTTTCTTTTTTGAAATAAATTAGAAATTAAATCCATTAAATCTTTCAATAATATTTTGATTCTATGCTAAATCTTCTGTTTGTTTTGCTTTTTATTACAAATCCCCATCAAAAAGTAATTCACTTTATACTGTGATGGCAGATTTTAAATTATCGACGCTTTATAAAAAACCGAATTCCTTTTAAAAGATGATGGACTGAATGAAGATGGACTGAATGATGATGAATCTGTCATTACAAAAACTACATAATTCAGGTTTTTTCCAGAATGCATTTGTGTATTGTTAACGTGTTTTGAAGTTTCACGGAGTGGACAAAAAACTGCATAGATCTATTTGTTGTTTGTCATTCAAACGGTATTACCGCAGTCGCCATCCATTGTATAAACGACATTAATCGTATATATTATTTCTCCTGTCAACATCCCTTTTTCTAAGAAAATACGAAACGCAGAATGACGAATAAGATACCCTATGAAAGGATTTTGAACAGGCTTCTTACATAGCCCACTTACATATTCCAAAAACATGTTTTTTGATTAAAATTTGCTGATAATTCAAAATTAAATCAGCATTGTTTTCATAAAAGAAATGAAAGGTTTTCCTCAAATTACTGTTTCCACAAAAATAAAATACCACATTATATGATGCTCAGCAATGATTAAAAAAAACCGCATTGGTTTATTTTATACTAGCAAGCTACGCCCGCTACGCTGGTCAATTTCTTTTAACGAACCTTTAATCAAACAAAATATTGACATTTCATAAATAACTTTTATATTTTAACAGAATAATAAGGCTACTATAATTTGTGACTCGTGCTATAGCCAATATACACGTCAGGACACGTCGCCCTTATCATTATCTTTTTACGCATGAAGGTTTCGCTATGGTACTCCATTGGAAAATTTGGTAATTTTTGAAATTCAATATTTGAAAAACGGCATAATCATTAGATTTGAAATTTATATCAAGAAAAATACAATTTTTTACCTTTCAAACGCAGTTTGTCTAACAATTTTCTGACAAATACTTATTGAGCTATCATTTTTTTCAGTAACTTCAAATGTTTCATTTTCCGAGATTAATCTGGTGCAACAATTAGCGAAAAACCCAGTCGTCAGCAACGCATAGTTTTTTATTAAAGAGGCTGTTGGAGCAGGGATTGTCACCACCAATTTGCCACCATCACTTTTGAAATCGGTTCCGTGGTTCCAGAGATTCCATAGAAATTGTAATTTAGAATGACTTCAGAACGCTTTTCGCTCATTTCACCCATTTAAATTTCGATTTTTTTTTAAATTTATTCTTAGAGAGCATTTACATCTTATAAGTAACTACAATGCTAAATTTCAAATTTCTTGCCCCTTCAGTATAAAAAAGTCGCAATTTTCGAACATTTTTCGATCCTGCACCCCATTGATGTTAGTGGCACCGACATAAAATATAGCCTATGTTGGAGTAGGGATTGTCCCCATCAATTTGCCACCATTACTTTTGAAATCGGTTCTGTAGTTCCAGAGATTTCATATAAATTGTAATTTAGACTGTTTTTAGAAGGCTTTTCGCTCATTTCACCCTTTTAAATTTCAATTTCTTTTTTATTTTGTTCTTAGAGAGCATTTACATCTTATAAGTAACTACAATGACAAATTTCAAATTTCTAGCTCCTTCAGTATAAAAAATAAAAATAAAACTGCCCAGTTAAACTGAGGGCATTGAGTTCACAGGCTATTCACACTAATTGTATATTATACTCTTATTTCAAAGAATTTGAAATAAGCCCATCGAAAAATAAAGAAATAAACAATATATTAAGGGGGGGTCATCCCCCCGTTACCCCCCCCCCATAGTTAACTAATGAACCCCTTAAACTAATCAGGTAAATCTCTAATTACAATGAATATATATACAAAATTTGAAGAAAATCGGATAATTCTGCATGAAAAACCCATTTATATAAATTAAGGCGGGATTAGCCCCCTCCGTCCCCCCCCCTTTATACTTAACCAATCAATCCCGAAAACTAATCAGGGAAGCGTCTTAACCCAATGAACCTATAAACAAATTTTGAAGCAAATGAATAATTCTGCATGAAAAACCCATTTATATAAATTAAGGCGGGATTAGCCCCCTCCGTCCCCCCCCTTTATACTTAACCAATCAATATCGAAAACTAATCAGGGAAGCGTCTTAACCCAATGAACCTATAAACAAATTTTGTAGCAAATAGAATAATTCTGCATGAAAAAACCATTTATATAAATTAAGGGGGGATTATCCCCCCGCTCCCCCAATTTATACTTAACCAATCAATCCCGAAAACTAATCAGGGAAGCGCCTTAACACAGTGAACCTATAAACAAAATTTGAAGGAAAACGGAATAATTCTACATGAAAAACCCATTTATATAAAATAAGGGGGGATATGGCCCCCGTTCCCTCCTTTATACTTAACCAATCAATCCCGAAAACTAATAAGGGAAGCGCCTTAACTCAGTGAACCTATAAACAAAATTTGAAAGAAAACGGAATAATTCTGCATGAAAAACCCATTTATATAAATTAAGGGGGGGGGGTGAATTAGCCCCCCGTCTCCCCCCCCTTTATACTTAACCAATCAATCCCGAAAACTAATCAGGGAAGCGCCTTAACACAGTGAACCTATAAACAAAATTTGAAGGAAAACGGATATTTCTATAAAGAGTTATCGCATTACGTTACGTACATACATACATACAGAACCGGCTGGCAAGCTCTCAGGGCTTGATATCCAGTTTGATAGCTAAAAAATCGCAATTTTAGAACGTTTTTTGCTCCTGCTCCCCCTGGGGTTAGTGGCACCGACATAAAATATAGCCTATGTTGGAGCAGGGGTTGTCACCATCAATTTGCCACCATCACTTTTGAAATCGGTTCGGTAGTTCCAGAGATTACCCCCTACAAACAAACAAACAAACAAACAAACAATCTTTACTCCTTTATAATATTAGTATAGATTTATGATTAAAAAGCGAAATTGAAATTGAAATGTTCGCATTTATATTTCTATATCCCATGTTTTACCCGAAGCGGATGACGTCATCCTCTAATTCAGTTAATATACGATTGTTGTTGTTTTTTTTTTCCTCGCGCGTGCCTTTTCCAATCTTGGATCAGTTTTTACTCTAACTTTGATGGAATAAATGAGATGATATTCTGGCTTGACTAAAAACTAAATGTTGTTTGCTGATATTGTTATCCTTACTTTTTCTTTAGAAGTTTAAACCTGCATCTAATAAATATTAGATATTGATAAAAAATATTAGATTGTAGTGCGAATTTCTCGCACGAACCCACTGGTTAGTGATTTACTTGTTTTTACAGACACTCATACACTTAAAAAAAAACCTGTACATTTAAAGGAAAAATTCTGTCAGCTATGCTACTAGATTAGCTCTGTAGTTTATGCAGAGAAAATCTGTTAAAGTCTAATCTAGAGTAGAAATCTAAAGATCGTAGACGAATAACTTTTCCGTCAGTATACGTTAAAAGCGAAGAATCGTATAACTATAAAACTTCACGCCAGATGTCTGCGCTGGGTAACAGAGAAAATCTGTACATTACATAAAATGGCGATATCCTGTTAGATGTACTGTAGAATATCTATTAAAACAACAGGTATTTTTAGAGTGTACAGGGTGATGGCTAGTGCATCTAACAAGGGACCCTATTCGAAAGTTACACCCCTATAGCCGATAAAATTGGTATCATTCTCCATCATATCATGAGAACTCTCTATGTTAAACGTTCCATTGAAATCGGGGTGTAGCTTTTGAGTAGGGTCCCTTGTCAGAAAGTAAATATGAATTTTGGAACTAGCAATTAGAGAAACAAGAAACACCTTGACATGAATGTCGTAAAGGCACGACATCTTGCCAGATGCGGATGGAAGCACAAAACCCATTGATTTATAAAAAAATTGTTTTGATAACATTTCGTTTGACAGAGCTCAAAGGACAAAAATTGGTATAATATTATGTTAAAGACTCTCATTTTGTGCATTAGTCGTTAAGGAAACACGGTAATGATCCTTTAAGGTAGTGCAATTCCGTATAAGGCATGTTATCATAGTTACAAAATACTTAAAACATTTTTCAAAATTCTTTAATAGAAATATGATGCCTAATGTTTTGAAGTATTACATAACTAAATTTTAAAAATTTATAAAAAGGCTATAATAATTTTTTGCTTAAAGCGGTTTTCCCCCCAAAAAATTTCTCCGCTCAATAATGCGAAACTTTCTCACACATTTTCTGACTCATTTTTAAACGTAAAAGCATAAGATTTGAAGGCATGATTATTGAAGTCATATGCCAACTTTGACAGCATTTTCTGAAATATCTTCTGCATGTACTGAAAAAAAAATTAAATTAAAAATTTTAAATTAAATTTAAAAATAAATAAAAATAAACAGTTCGCTTACAAAGTTTCTGAATAAAAACAATCGCCAATTTCATGCGTTTGCGAACAAAAATTATTTAAAAGATGTACCAGAAAGTTGCCAGTTTGGATTTGAGAACAGCCTCAAACAAAATGTATGATTTGAAATAAAATGAAGTAATCAGTTTTGTAAATGTAAAACGGTCACATGGGAGGTCAACGTTTTTTTAATTAAAACGAAATATTTTTTAAAGCATTGGATAGCAATTTATTCTAAAACGAATGTTGTACACATGGATACACGGGCTTTCAAGATTTTTGAACGTCCACTTTAAGTATCTTTGACAACATACGTGTTAACAAAAGCTTAATTGCACAAAATTACAAAGTTATTTGTGGCACAAGTGTTTCGACCAACAACTATTGAAAGTGAATATTAAAGATGTGTTATAATGAAACCTTAGCTCTGAATGCGCTTTATAGACTTAATTAAAGCGGCAACTACATCTATCGAAAGTTTAACAATTGAGACTCATGGCAAATCGTCCGTATAGATGTACAGACATATACTAGATGGGAATTTTGCTATGTATCGATCTATAATTCATATCCAGCACTGAAGATTTATTATCAAAATTCCACTTACATCAATGTGTAGTGAAATAATTGAGACTGATAATGAGATTTACATCTGTATTTGTATACTTATCACATATATACTTAATAATTCAAATCTATTAATTAAACTGTACACCACACTCTTCATAAAGGTATTTCCGGTTATTTCCGCCTAAAATAAATTGAAATATTTGAAAGATAAAATATTATAAGATACGCAGACAAATTCATACAATTCAAATGATGTGCAAAAAAAGAGTTAAATTTAAAAGCGCCTACCACAACTAAAAACGCACTTCCAGCATTTTTGTTATTCACAGACAGGACTGTAACATCACAGTTTACTGAGCAAACAATTTAGAAAACGCATAACACATTTGAAAACACAATTTGGTGCAATTGTCGCAGGTGCACCGCGGTATCGTTTTGGTACAAAAATGACGATTTTATGCCTGGGGAATCCGGCGATTTTCGCGAGAGTTTGCTTTGTATGGGAGCCCGGTAAATCCGATTCTGGGGGTTTTATATTAAATTAAATATTGTGTGTTTTAAAATAAATTAATCATTGTGTTTATAATGAAAATTGTGTGTTTTATTGTCTGACAAGTACGTTTGCTCACAACACAAAACGTCAAAAACTCATTAAAATGCAATTCTCGAAAAAAAAATATTGTTTGTTCGTGTAATAAAAAATACTAAACTATTAGAATAGAAATATATATTTTTTAGACAAATTCAGTCTTATATTTTAATGCTTCTCCTGCATTATCACGTTTTTCAGTTCTTTAGGTGCGTTCGTAATTATATAAATACGTAGCACCTATAGTCATCGTCTGGTCCGTCCGTGTGTCCGCCAATAACAGTGCAAAAACTACCCGACCGAATGGCTTAAAATTTAATACATATAATCGTTGCAGAATTTTGTCGAGTCATTTCAAATTTTGTGAAAATCGAATCAAAACTTAAAAAGATAATAAAAGTTTTCTTTATTCTATTAAATCCTATCATATGTAATCTATATAGTAAAAGCGCAAGTCATGTGACTTAGGAAAACAAATACGGGCTAACCACACCTTTTTCCATATGCCAAGCGGCTATTTTTATTCAAAATAATTTTTTCGAATAAAATTACATAAAAGTTACATTTTAGAAAGATCGTTCAAAAAAATTGTTTGATTGAGAAATGAGTTACATTAAAAAAATGTATAGATTCTGAGATAACTTCAGTGAAAATTAGGTTAACAGCCGAATATCTCAATCCATTAAAGTAAATAAACAAAAGATTCATTCATCGTGAGTCATACAAATATTAAACCATGGAGGTAATCATTCGCAAAGGAAGATCTCCATGGTGAATTTTACAGTGCTCTCTGGTGTCGAAAAGAAAATTCGCAACTGTAAAAATGGCATACGTAATAAGAAAAATAAAGTCATCCTCATTTCGCTCATAGCAGACAATATAATTTATTTCACTGAAATAATAACGATGACTTTTTACATTGTAAAACTAGTTATAGCACGAAACGAACGCACCTCATGTGTCACGTTTAACGTACAATTTCCAACTTGTTTTTTCTTTTCTTTTTTACTACTGTACGTATCTTCCTATGATATAAAGTCTCTCTATTCAGACATACAATAATTTCAAGCTGCGTTGTTTTCGAATAACTGTATGACATTAATTGACATATGAATACATTATTTCAATCCTCACCGCACCTTTAACTAATATTAAGAAGGAAAACGCAATAAGAAATTAGATTGAGGGCTGAGTAAATATTTGACAAAATATGCTTTTTCTCAATGCATCACCAGAACTCAGAATTATCTAATATGATTTGTTACAGTCTTTTGGAGAGAAAGAAATATTATCTAATATTATTTTCGTTGACTACTTTGCTGGTCAAGTAAAATGTATTATGGAGTGCAAAACTTCATAGTATACTATTTTCATAAATATACGTATTATAGCCACACGATGAGTAAATACAGGCCGTAGAATAGGGTTAGTTTTAGAAAAAAAATGCAAACGAAGAAATAAAGAATTTAAATTTATGTTAAAGAATAAATATTTTAAATTTATGTTAAAGAAATGAGCTGTCACAGTAGGTGTTGGCAATGTCCTTCCTAAGCTTCCAAACGCAACTGAACACGATGTAGTATGTTTCTGAAGGCACCTGTCAAAACCTCTGGTGTCACTAACTGCATCTTGCATGGTATGTAAGATGTAACACCCATAAATCATCCAGTGTGTGGTGTTTATTCACAAAAACGCGTCTTTTTTTTAAGTGACCCACAGGAAATTGGCAGGTGGGAGCAAATCTGGTGAATCAGATGATGAAGAACTCACACTCGGTTGGTACCAACAAGATGAGGCCACAAGCCACGCATTTCTTAAACGTAACATGCAATTGTTTTGTTTTATTTCCGCCGGTTCTTTTGTTCCTAAAACCAATATTTTCTGGGGCTGCCTTCTAGTCACATACACTGTATTTCATTTGTGTAATATTCGAATTTATAAAATAAATTTTATTACATATTAGGATTTCGATACGTCAAATGTGATTTAACAGTATTATAATTCATTCTTTGAAATAATTATATTTTATATTTAGGTTTCATATTATCGCCATGGCTAAACTTTTTTCTATTATTGGACAAAATCTCCAGACCAATCAAATTTTACTCTTTGTGTGGTACTATTCACTTATAAAGGTACGCTAATTATGTCTATTCTCATTGTACCACAGTTAATACATCTGAATATTACTTATACTAAAGGAATAAAAACGATAAGAAATAGCTCTGCGTAAGTATTCAACAGAACGTGCTCAACCTCTGTCTATAAACACAGTGATCAAATTCAGTTTATTAACGCCTTTTTCAGAAGAACAAAATTTGACTTGAAACTGATTAACAGCTTTTTTTATTATTATTATTATGCTAACTGTATTCAGATAGAAATTTTCAAAAATTTGAGTATCATAAGCTATATATCTTTCTTTAATATTATTTAAAACTTTTAAATTTTGATATATGAAAATTAAAAACATAACATTTGAAATAATTATACTACATTATTTCACTAATTGATGTTGTTATGTCCAGAATTCACTACAGCTAATACATCTAAAATATCAACAGTCTTTGATCTCAATGACTTTAGCTTTGTATCGAATATTACAAATTCTATTAAAACACATGAGATTCTATTATATGTTATAAATTCATTTAAATATCTATATTCTATAAATAGTTGTGTAGTACGCCGTATGATTTCCGTAATATTTAAATCTGCCAAATATTATCAATTCTATAGAATAAAACTCAATATTAAACAGCTAGATTCCATAAATAATCTATAGAATTTTTCTCAATGTGTAACCATAGTGATATAATAGTTTAAAAATTATTTTATTAAATTCTTTCTAGGACATGACTTTCGTATAGCATTCTCTAGAGTTTATTTAATTACATGTAAATTTCAAAATAAAATCAGAGTAATATTTGCTGCTGCTGTTTTTTTTTTCTTTTATGACTGGCAACTTCTAATGATGTACATAGTGTAACCTTAAGTAAATATTTTGAAGTAACATTGAAATATTATTTCACGGATGAATGTTATTACTATTCCCATCGCACCAGAGTTAATATATCTGAATATTACTTGAAGAAAAATCAATATAAGAAATTGGATTAAGCATCGACAAATATTTAATAGAATGTACTTGTTCTGAATATATAACCATGGCGATACATTTCTTTGAGTATTTTCTGGGGAAAGAAAATTTTGTCTAATAATGTTTTTAATTTAAAAAAAAAAAAGGAAAAAAATCTAATACGACGTTTATTATGGCAAACGTTTTTAAAACATTCAATACTCGAAAAATATATTTTATTTCGCAAAATTAAATTAAATTAATTTTAACTTTGGATTTTTCGTTAATAAAAAATTTTCTTTGTACATCAAAACAAGTTCAATTTGGAAAATAATGTCATTTTAAAAATATAAAAAGTAAGTGAAATTCATAGCTGTTATACAGATTATAGACTTCGAAGACTAAGAATGAATAAGTTTTTACTATATTTCTAGAAAATGGCATAATCAAATCCGAAATGGTATCATTTTGACCATAGTTACCAACATTGCTGTATTCATCCGGAGTCTAACTCAATTCAAATAAACATGATTGAACAAGCAATTTTACTTAAAAAAGAAATCATATAAGCATTAAGTAGAAACAAGACATTGTATTAAATTAATTCTTTGGTTAAAATCATGTTTATTAAACTTCGGCACTATTTCGGAAGAATACCGGAATGTTGTCAGCTACGATGTATACAAAAATAAATGCTTCTTGATCTAGCATGAAGATTTACAAAAATATAAGATAACCTTTTCCGAGTTCCCTACTATTCGAAAAGAGTTCTTTTATCTTTAGAAATCTCAGAAACCAGTCGATTTTTTAGATTTAAAGAAGCATTTCTAAAACAAAAGTCTATTTTGCTGCCCGTAATTTTCCCAATCGTCACGAAATACTATTTACAGTATATTAATATGTTTTCTTATGCCGATATCATCATGAATTACAGGTTTTTCAGAATCAATCAATACGACATTATCATATTCAACAAACATGCTTAACTTATAATCATGTTAATTGAACATTATTTCGTTATTCTTGCATGTATAAATTCTGTTAAGAAGCTGAAAAAGTTTACCTGAGAATTGATAGCCTCAAAAAAAAAAACAAGAACGAAAAATCATGCGTCAAGCATAGATTATGTAACACTTCCCAACGCTTCCAGAATAATTTTACGAATCATACTCTTTAATAAGCTAAAAGATAACATCTAAGTTACCGAATACTTTTATTTAGCCGAATACTTTTATTCAGCCCTGTATAGGATCTATAGATTTGTATATATACTACATAGGATGCTAAATTTTAGTTCAGTTAGGAAACACGTAGCACAGTTTAAAATTCTCCGTCTGGAGTTAAATAATACGGAAATGTGTTCCCGAACTTTTGTGCTTCCCTGTATAGGATCTACAGAATTTATACACACCACGTAATATACAAAAAGCGATTTAAAATTAAAATCGCATTCAGTAACTTAAAACGCACTTCCAAGAATTATTGTTAACATACAGTAGAGAATTTTTTTGTGTGTCCCTGTAAATGAACGATGACTGCTATACACACAATATTCTGCAGTAAGTCTCTTGTAATGAACCTTATATAAATATCAATGCGTTTAAAATAGTGAAACATTATTTAAATAAACCGCAGACGATTTTTCTCCATAGACGTAATGTAACGGAATTCTTTTGACTGTCCCTGTAAAGTAAGTATAAGTGCTATGCACACCCTATTCCATATTAAGCTTCTTCTAATGCACCTTAGTGATATATATAAATTTCAATGCGTTTAAAATAGTGAAACATTATTTAAATAAACCGCAAATGATTTTTCCCCATAGACCGCAATGTAACGGAATTCTTTTGAGTGTCCCTGTAAAAAAACTATAAGTGCTACACACTTCCGTTGAAATAGGGAACATGCTATAGATAACGATTATAACATATAAAAATTGCAGGGCAATCCGAGCATATTTACGGGAGTTAGAGCACGGACAGACGGCAGACGGCCAGACGGCAGACGGACAGACAAACCGAAGTCATAAACACTTTTCAACTAGGTTGGAAAGTGTTAAAAAACGATATTTCATGTTAATACCGGGCCGTGAAAAGTGTTTGTAAAAACTACTTCGCAACGTTTCCAAAAATTACAGGAAGCAAAAGAGATTTTTGCTTTAAAAAATACTTTTTAAATCTCGAAATTTATTGGTTTCGGAGGTTTCTGAAGATAAAGACATGCATTTTGGATTTGATTTGGTCGTAACTAGGAAGAGGTTATGATATATTTTCGTAAACCTTTCAGCTAAATCAAAAACTATCTCACTTTTCTACAATGAATACTTTACGGAATTTACACAACTGGCATACAAACACGGCGACAAGACGGTAATTCCTAATAAAAATTACATAATTCCATTTTTAAAGCCTCCATTAAGCTTAAATTTTAAGAGCAAAATAAATAAATACTCAAAATGGTTAAGAAAGCGCAATTTGAGTCAGCCACTATATTGGATTATTATATATATTCTGCCACTATATATGTTTTGCCACATGAACAATTAATTGTAACTAACATTCTCTGTATACATGCCTGTAACTAACTGGCTTGGTTATTCATGTGTAAATGAAGATTTGTTTAACGCAATTATGTGTACATAATAGATACATAATGATAAAGAAACAGGAATACATAGTGCTGTATGACTGGAATGGCAAATGCAGTGTACTCTGAAACTTATATCCATTGCATTTTAAAAGTAAATGGGACTCAAATAGTCGGGAATTAAAACAAAATTCAAAGGATTAAAGTGGTGGAAAACTACAGTAAAGTTCATTAAAGAAAATACAGATAAGATAATTTTAAAGAAAACTAATTCTTATATAGTATATGCATACTTCATTTCCTCTCTTTCGGATAATGGCACTGTTTTATTTTTCTGTATCATTTCAACAATGTTGTCTACACTGTAAAAAAAAACGGAAGAAAAAACTGCAAAAAAGGCTGTTAATATTTCACCTAGCAATCAAACACAGCTCTTTCGTTAATTTACAGTGATTACAGCTGTATAGATAGCGACATCTGTCGGCGTTGTTGTCATTATCTCACACGAGGGGAATAAACACATTTAGGTCAGCGGCAGGTGCAGTCCATTAATGAAGTGACGCTTCGATTCTACGAGAAATGGCCGCCATTAGGAGCGAGCCTAGAAAGTTGTAACAATTACACCTGATAATAGATTACAAACATATTTCAAAGAGTAAAAGTAAGTTTTATCTTTGTTTTCTTATATTATTGTTTTAATAATATCATATAAATTCTGTTATATATTTATACGATACTAATTTTGTTTTTAAACCACGTGTATATCACGGCAGGAACTTTCACGTCATTTGTCTAAAATAAATATTTTGTTTTAAATCGTAAAAATAGATGATTTTGCTTAGGGGATGTTGTTTTGTTGGGGATGTTGTTTTTTACTTTACCTCAATATGTTCTTCTAGAACTTTGTTATTATTACGTATAATTTGAGTTTAAGTATCACAGGGAAACTTTATGCAAGCATTTTTTTTTTTTTTTTAAACAAGATCCCTGTTTTTAGCTATGCCTTATTACGCTATTATATATTTTTCAAAACTCCAGTTCATACGTTCGCATTCGAATATACTTTCTAAATCCTATAAATATTTTACCAGCTACAGTTTTCGGTTCACTTTGGACAGTAATTTAAGTATTTTTATTTATTTAATATATTTAGCCGATATTTCGAAGAGTGATTTATTTTCCATTTTCAAATCATTTATTATGAGTAATCTGGATGCACTATTTTATCAATTCCTAAAATATTCCTTGTTTGTTTACTGTCGCAGCAGTAATTTGCAGCAACTCGTTTAATGTTTTTGTCCATTATCTATTTATTTTTTACGCTTAATTTTAAAGTTTTTATGTGAACAGATTTTTTTTTATTATTATTTTATTCTACGTTTCTTGAACTCATAAGTGTTTTTTTTTTCTCCCCGTGTTCATTTTTCAATCAGACCTGATATTTATGGAATTAAATGTAAACTTATAAAATTATCTTAGCATAAAATAAGTTTTTTATCAATATAAAGTTTCCATATCGGCAAGTTGCGTACAATAAGGTCTTGTTATTAATTATATATGAATGATAGTTTAAATATCAGAAAGTTTTGCATGTTCGTGTTGAGGGGTGGAGGAAATAATGGCTACATTGAATAAACAAAAATATTTAAATAGATACAAAAAATAACCCTAAATTTGTTGGAGGAAAAAATATATATGCATGATTTAAATTAGTGGGTATTTTCAAATACAAACAAACGGTTAAACAAAGTCCTGTAAAGAAATACTGAATAATTAATTAAAAGCTAGATAAAGTAAAATCTTGCTTTGTTATGATTTATTGAAAAAACATTTTATCTCTATAGGCAAATGACTAAAATTTTTGTGGGTGATATACTTGACCAAAAACCGAAATTTGTATCGTATATATGTATAACAGAATCTATTATATAATAATGATATTAAAATAATGATATAAGTAAACAAAAAGGTAATACTTAGTGCCCAAAGTCTTTGAAATATGTCTCAGGTTAAAATAAGAAAAAAAAAGCAATACACGCAGAGGGAGGGGGGAGGGGGTAAAATATCAACAACAAATACTATAAGTCTTACAGTCATTCTGTTAAAATTGCATTAAAATTAACAGCAAAAACGGCTGTAAAATTAACAAATCTGCTGTAAAATAAAAAAAACTGAACTGCTGTAAAATTAACCGCAAAAAATGCTGTGAATTTACAAAAGTGCTGTTTATCCATGAAAAACAAAACTGCTGTAAATTCACAGCAAAATATGCTGGCACCCATATTGCCAGCATTTTTTGCTGTAAAAATACTGTGATTTTTTTTACAGTGTATGTGTCCAAGTTTACAAAAAAAAAAAAAAAAAATTTGGAGATTATGTAAATCTCGCTTATTGGTAAACATTTTCTAAGAGGCTCTTTCATAAAGTAATATTTATCCAAATACACCTCATATGAAATGTATTTCTCCTTCGATGCATAGTAATACAAAACTGTAATACAGAATTAAGATGTTACCAAGATTATATTATCACACTGTCTGTTTAAGTGTCACTTCTTCGTCAGTTCTTAATTTTGTTACAACATTTTAAAGACAGGCAGAAAAGGTAGCGCTGAAACTTAAAAGCATCCCAAAACACAAGATAATATCAATCGATTATTCAACTTCTGATTCGCAGATTTCTGATCTTTCAACACAATCTTCCAGCACTGAATGCATTTTTTAAAACATTTAAAACAAATGGAGACGTTCTTATGGGATCAGTATTTTAAATCCTACAAAATATTTGTGTAGTGTGCAATTTATTTCCGAATAAATTAGAAATTTCAAAAACTTCGTCATAGCGAGAGGACCCAGAAACAAACTTGAACCGAAGCATCAAGGAAAGCAAAATGCAACTTCCGTTATATTTATTTCAGCATACATTGAATTATTGCGAAAATGTTTCATGAATATAATTACACCACTGGACATAGATTTAATGATTTCTGAAATTCCATTAATAGAAAAAACCAGAACGAAAAATCATGCGTCAAGCATAGATTATGTAACACTTTCCAACGCTTCCAAAATAATTTTACAAATCATTGCCGTTTAATAAGCTAAAGATAACATCTAAGTAAACAATTTGGAAAACGCATAACATATTTAAAAACGTAATTTCAGGAATTCCCAACATATATTTCCAACATATACAATATTCGGAAAAATATACGAATACTTTTATTCAGCCCTGTATATGATCTATAGATTTGTATATATACTACATAGGATGCTAAATTTTAGTTTAGTTAGGAAACGCTAAGCACAGTTTAAAATTCTCCTTCTGGAGTTTCTGTCAATAAACGGAAATGTGTTTGTGAGCTTTTGTGCTGCCCTGTATATGATCTACAGAATTTATACACACCAAGTAATAGACAAAAACTGAGTTAAATTTAATATCGCGTTCAGCAACTTAAAACGCACTTCCAGGAATTATTGTTAACAGACGGTAGAGAATTCTTTTGTGTGTCCCTGTAAATGAACGATGACTGCTATACACACAATATTCTGTAGTAAGCCTCTTGTAATGCACCTTATTGATCTATATAAATTTCAATGCGTTTAAAATAGTGAAACATTGTTTAATTAAACCGCAGACGATTTTTCTCCATAGACGTAATGTAACGGAAGGCTTTTGACAGTCCCTGTAAAGTAACTATAAGTGCTATGTACACCCTATTTCATATTAAGCTTCTTGTAATGCACCTTAGTGATATATATCAATTACAATGTGTTTGAAATTGTGTAACATCAGTAAGATAAACCACAAATGATTTTTCCCCATAGACCGTAATGTAACGGAATTCTTTTGAGTGTCCCTGTAAAAAACTGTACGTGCTACACACTTCAGTTGAAATAGGGAACATGCTATAGATAATGACAATAACATATAAAAATTTCAGGGCAATCCGAGCATATTTACGGGTGTTAGAGCACGGCTAGACGGCAGACGGCAGACGGCAGACAAACCGAAGTCATAAACACTTTTCAACTAGGTTGGAAAGTGTTAAAAACTAGATATTGTTTTTAATATAGATCGTATTATACATAAAATCTCTATCCACAAAACAACAGCGAAGAAAAGTCAACAAACACATAAGGAAACACTCATGGAACAATAAATCAAGATAATAAAATATACCAAATCTCAGAAAACATAAAATTCTTGAAAAGTATAAAATTTATTTCAAATATAAAATCATTTTTTTTTTCATTTGAAATTATTTAGTGGTATAAACACAATTTTTCAGAGCGAAATTTTTCTATGAGATAAAAAATAAATTTGCAAGTACGGTATTATAAAAATATTTTTCTGTGGAGATGCCACAGTTAATCCTTTTTAAAATATAAGTCTTTGAAAATATCTTAAAACTTTCACATAGCATCGAAAACTGCGAGGCTGCTTTCTGAAAAGCTTTGCGTTTTTTGGCAACAAGCATATTTCCCGGAACTGATTTGATATTTTCATACACCATTGGTAGAAAAACAGAAATTTCATGCTTCAACATTTTTTCTAAGGGCGACTTATGTAAATACAGATTTTATTCTATCACCGAAACATAAAAATATATCTTAAAGTTTTATTATATATACATAGATAGATATAGATATGCAGCACTTGAAGCAGAGTATTCCGATATGGGTAATAAACAGAAATTGTTCTTTGGCGGGCACGAAAATCTTGAAATGGCTTAGAAACATTTAAACTCTAAATTCGGTATTTTAAAAAGGAATGATAGTAATATCAATTTTTTTTTAATTTGGTAAAAAAAAAATTAAACATAGATTAAATTTCTAGCATTTTGGAGATCATCAAAACAGGTATGTACAGGGTGTTTCACAAAGCACCCCTAACTTTGAAAATCAATAATTTTGAAATGGTGATATATAAAAACATGAAACCAGTGGTACGTTTATTTTTTAAAAAAACTAAGAATTCGGTAAGAATCTATCTGTAGAAGTATTTGTTCTGTAAGAATCTGATACAGAAACCTCAAAATTTTAGTTAAAAATAGCGCTGACAGATGGCGTTGCAGGCAGCATTACGGATACCTATAAAGAGAGCTCAGACGCCAAGAACTTTCAGTTGTCGAAGTTTTAGCCGTTGAAACATGATCGCTATTAGTACATAGTTAAAGAAATTCTGGAAGTAATACTGAAGGACATTGTTTACAGTAACAATCCTTTAACACTCGACGTGTAAGAGGAGGCTATTTTTCAAGCTTGTGTGTTGATTTCCTGTGGCATACTACAGAGAGTCACTGACAATTTCTTTCTTCGTTTGCGACATATGTGTTGTGTGAAAGGTACACATTTTGAATCGCTTTTGATGTGATACAGCCTGCTTATGGTTATGTCACCTGCAGCGCCCTCTATCGGCGCAACATGTTACTAAAATTTTGAGGTTTCTGTATCAGATGTTTATGATTTTATTAACAAACATACCACTGGTTTCATGCTCCTATCTATCACCGCACCGTTTCCGAGTTATTTATTTTCAAAGTTAGGGGTCCTTCGTGAAACACACTATATATATACATACATATGTATATGAGCCGTTCATTTTGAGAGTGAGACAAGTCCATTTTATGTTATTGCTAAGCTATTTAATGGTTTGAATTTGTATGGGTTTAAAAATATCCATAAGCAGTAATAGATATATTTTATGTTTTTTGTAGTTTTTTTTCATATAAATGTAATATGCAGTAATGGTTATCCGTATTAGCCGAAATAAACCCCGGTTTTGTTATCCGCCAATGGACTTGCCTCACTTTCAAAAACGACAATTTGTTATAACGTTGATTTTGCAATATTGTGGAAATATTAGAAAGTGTTTCATAATATATGCTTTACGCGTGATTTTTATTTTTTGTTTAAATACTTATTCCGTCAGTTTTTTTATCTAACAATAATATTTCATCTATACAATAACTTTTCATCTTTTTAGAAAAGAATTCAAAGTTTTTTTTAAAGTATTCACGGAAGAAGAGGGAGTTTTATATGTAGGTTAATAATTGAGATAAATAAATTGAAATGCTGCATTTCTTTTAGAAAATGTTAAAAATAGTTCATCGGCAAAATACTTTTAATTTATTAAAAAGTAATAAAACATTTCCATAGAAAAGTTTTTTATGCATAACTAATTTATTAAATTTGATAAATTCTACACACAATAAAGTCCTTCAAATGCAATATTCCTATAATGGTTCTTCACCATTTTGCATTTTGAAATTAGTTTTTAAAATGTCATTTTTCTCTGGGTGGCATGCTGTCATCAATCATAATTTATTTTGAAAAACTTCAAATATTAAATATAGTTACTGACATGTTTGACTGATTATGAAAAGAGTTTTCTGCATTTCGGAAAGTAAGTTATGTTATATTAAATGACTTTCCGATAGGAATGAGTGTGAACTATTTTAAAGTTCCCCAAATCAACATTATTTTTAAAATGTGAGTTTTAGTATTAAATGACACGACAATAATGCCATGGCCATCTGTCTTCATATTTTGCACGAAATTGGTCGTTTTCTGTCACATATTCTATTACATCTAGCTTTTAAAATGTGTCTTCTATCTTAAATATGCTATTAGAAAAATGTACTCTAAGTAGATTTCATTATCTAAAAATATATGTAACTTCAATTACTGGTATGTAATTATTGAAAGTAGTTAATATGTTACTTTAAATCTATATTTTAACTACTATAAATAACTATGTTTGAAATTAACATGCTATAAATATCGGAGAATTTTCATGCGTTCCAAAATACAGCCAGTTTAATGTTTTTTTTTTTTTTAACATTCATTTGAAATCTATATCTTTTGTATTTGTTTATATAGGTATCCTCTCGGCTTATAACTATTGCGAAAATATTTCAACTGTAGTGAAAAGGGTAAATATCTGCAACAACAGTTAAATGTTTGTGTGAAATGTAATTTAATTATTAAAAATATTATTTTTCGTTTCTCTCACGGAATTTTATGGAAGAATATTTAACACAGAGTTAATCAACAATGAATTTATTAAAGATTTATAATTTTTGCTCTGTTCCTTTTTTAAGGTAGGGCAACTGGAAAGCAAAAAAATTAAACATTATTTAAACTATCTTTTTAGTATTTCTAAATTGATTTCCCAAAGTATAATCGTAAATTAATTAATATGAAACTATTTACGACAAGGTTCGAGAAAAACTACGGAAAACTCCGAACTGTTATGTCGACGATCGCGACAGGGGTTTGAACCCAGCCCCTCCCGTCTACCAGATTTAAGAGCAAAACCTCTCAGCCACTGGTGGGGCTTGAAATAATAGGGATAACACTTGCATGTTTCCTTTAAATAAATAAAATAGATTTTTTTTTTTTTTTTTTTTTTTTTTTTTTTTAGTCTTAACTTGAGTATTTTTTCACTGTCATAATTAACACATGAACTCCACTCTTCGGTACAGCACTCGTGCGATTTGGAAATTCCTTAAATTCAACTGCGCATAACGTTATTGGCAATATTGTGATAATAAAATGCAACGTATGATTCCTGTACGAAATTTAATATAAAAATCGAACTGTGATATTTATTTCTTTCAAATGTTTAATTTTATTAATGAAAAATGAAAATAAATGAAAGCATGTTTTCAAAAGAATCAAGATATGAAATTTTGGTTGGTGCGAATTCGCACTAGCTCAAAGATTAAAGAGTTTTTCTATTGAATAATAATAATAAATCTCAAACCAATTTACGATTTTTCAACTTTATAGAAAAGAATTCGAAGTTGTTTTGAAAAAAAATCGGACTTATCAACTGTGGTGTTCTTTAGCGACATGGAAATTTCTGCAGTAAATTAATAACGGAAATATTTTAAATGTCTTCTTTTAGAAGACATTTCTGTGAGAAAAAGCAAAAAGAAGTTTATCGACAGAACTCTAAGTTTATTAAAAAATAATAAAAGAAGTTCAGTTTAAAAGTTTCCCATACATAACCAATTTATCAAGTTTTTTTTTTTTTTTTATAAATACTTACACACAATAAATTCTTTCGAATACTATATTCCTATAATAGCCTTTCAGCATTTCGCATTGTGAAATTAGTTTTTAAAATGTCATTTTTCGTTGGGTGGCATGTGGATCATTAATCATAATTTACTTTTAAAAACATCAAATATTAAATATAGTTACTGACATGTTTGACTGATTATGAAAAGACTTTTCTGAATTTTGGAGAGTATGTTATGCGATATTAAATGACTTTCCGATAGGAATGAGTGTGAACTATTTTAAAGATCTCCAAACCAACATTATTTAAAAAATAAAATTTAATTTTTAGATAACACGTCAGTTTCCCTATTTTGCACGACATCGTGCGTATCATTCCTTAAATTATAAATGTTTTCGTATAAAGATGGCTTCTTGACTGTTTTTTCCGCGAAAACGTTCTTAGCTAAAGAATGTATAATTATTCTTAGTTCATTCATCCCTAATTATTCAAAATGATAACTATCTTACTTAAAATAAAACATTCTGTAACTTTAAATATTATAAATTACCCAATTTGTGTGAAAGTGAAAAGTACGAGTGCTGTTCAGTAAAGAAGGATCATAATTATTTAATTCGCATAAAGTATTGTACAAAAATTTTATTTTATATTCCATTGTTATCTTAATATGTAATAAATATGAGATAGTTTATTTTTATTTTTTTCTTTCCAATAGTACACCAGTGGCAGTCGCGAAAATTCAGAGACGTTCAGTATCACCTACGAGAAGAATGGTGGCAACACACGATGAAAATTTGTTTACTGAACAATTTGTTTTACATTTATACAAGGTGAGATATTTTGAATATTTTAGTAATGCCGTATTAGTTTAATTTTTAAAAATAAGTTTACTATATAAAATTTAAAACGTTTCATTGAAACGATTGAAAGATTAAAATGTCGTAAATGAATGCTGTAGTATAGATATTATATAATTCCAGTAATATACTCTAAAGTATTATAAGAAGAATGTAACAAACTAATTGTTTAAGCCTTTTCCAAATCGTTAGTAGTAATTTTCCGACAAAATAAACACCAACCCCTTACCTTTTATACAGGGTGTCCCAAAAGTATGACACATTTTTAAATTCAATAAAAAATTAAGCAATTGGCGTACAAGAGTGCGGTTTGGACGAAAATGCTTCTTATAATCGAAAATTTTCTTTAAAAAATTAAAAATTTAGTTCCAAAAATTTTTAATAGATGTCGTTACTTTTGCAAAACTACCGAAGAGGTAGAATGTGCCTTTATACATAATAGTGGCGAAAGACGCAAAGTGTGTCTGCACAGTTTTTGTCCAAACTATGGCAATCCACAGTCCAGAACTTAAAAATACGAGTGTGACAAGTCAACAAACATTAGTTTGGTGATAATAGGAAACTCGCCAAGATTTATAGGATGTCTCTGTAAGATAATAGTAAAATACGGACAAAAAAAATTCGATTGGTCGATACGGTTTTGGAAAAAACGAATCGCCAAGAAGCTTGCCGAGCTTTCTACTATCGTCAAACTAATGTTTGTTGACTTGTCTCACTCGTTTAATAGAGCTCATGAAGGCGAGTATTGTTGAATTCTGGAATGTGGATTGCCATAGTTTGGATAAAAAATGTGTATACGCACTGTGCGTCTTTCGCCACTGCTATATATAAAGGGATTCTACTTCTTCGGTGGCTTGGCTTTGCAGAAAAAACGCCATCTATAAGAAATTTTTGAAACTATTTTTTTAATTTTTTTAAAGAAACTTTTCGATCATAAGAAACATTTTCTTCCGAACCGCACTCTCGAACGCCAATTGTTTAATTTTTTATTGAATTTTAAAATGTGTCAAGAACTTTTGAAACTCTGTATTTTACTAGCTTTTGTATGTCTTGCATTTAAAAGTTTTATTTAATTTCCTAATTCAAATTACTACTCATATGTAAGCCATAGAATTTTCCTTGTAGCTTTAATCTATCTCAAAATTTGAAATATCATTTATATTTTTTTAATGTATGAATAGTTTTAAAAATGAATTACATATTTATGTTTTAATTTAATTAAATATTTTGCATTGAAATTTTGCTTTTGCCTGTAGAAATCGTAAGCCTGTGAAATGTACCAAAAGTCTTATGAAGAATTTGTTCTTCCCTATAGCACAGCTATAAACGGATGGGAGGAGATAAAAGGAAGGGAGAGAATCAACTTCAAAGGAAGGTAGACCTGTTGTCACAGAATATCGTCAAATAGCATTTGCATGCAGGTTTTTTTTTCTTTTCTTTTGCAGTTGAAGGTGATGTTATAGGAAGATGAGATGAATTCCGTTATGTGAAGACGCTCATTGGAGTAAAGCATTTTTCACGAAGGTGAGAAACATTTGTGAAGGCGCCGGAAGCGATCTTTACGAAAAACATGGCTTCAAATATGCCTTTGAAATATGGGAAAAGGTGGGACAAGCGTATTGCATCGAATAACGGCTACTTTGAAAAGAACCATCAAAATTTAGATGATGAGTGAAGGTATGTTGTTATATAAAAAATATATGATCATTCTTTATTGAACAGATATCGTAAACGCAATTTTCTATAAACAATAGGTTTTATTTTTTTAGTTTTCATGAAGGAATAAAAAGAAATATATGTACGTAAAGTCAAAATGAAAACAATAATTATTATTGTTATTTTGTTACAAAATGATGCTGAATGCGAGAAAAGCGTGATGCTTTTCTACTGACAATGCACTATTAGATGTTAAAGGCAAACTTAGGCTCGGAAGTAGAAATTAAAAATTTATTTCGCGCGCTTACTCCTTTTCTCTCTTTGAAAAAAATAAAAAATAAAATTATGTTTCTGAGTAAACATATGATTTTTTTGTTCAAAATATTCATTATACGTAGTTGATACTTTCTTTGTTTGTTTTCAATAAATAAATTAAAAAGAAATACTTATTTCGTCTACGAGCTAGTCATCAACTCTTTTCGCCATCACTTATTAAATATTTTTTCACCGTCAAAATTGAACTATTCTTTTGTTGATAATGATAAAAGTTAATGACTTTTCATCTCTTAATAATATTAAGAGAAATTAAAGAATAATTCAAAAATGTTTCAAACCATTCGTAAAGGGCACGGAAGTTTTATTAATAAATTAGTAATTTTCAACTTCGAATATTATAAACAAATTATAAATGAGATATTTTGCGAAGAAAAAAAAAACAGTTCATAGGAAGTATTTTTTAATTTTATCAAGAAATAATACTATACTCTAAAAACGACATTTTCAAAACTGAGCAAAAAATACCCAAATCTGAGTATGTCGCATAGTCAAAATGGTTCCAAATCAAGTTTGAAAGTTACTTAAGTTTGAAACATGTACATACTCATTTCTGAAAACATGCACACACTCAAGAATAAAACATCATGTGCTCATATTTGAGTATGTCCATCTCTCAAAAATGAGTATGAACTGACTTCTATGTGCTCATATTTGAGTATGTCCATCTTTCAAAAATGAGTATGAACTGACTTCTATGTGCTCATATTTGAGTATGTCCATCTTTCAAAAATGAGTATGAACTGACTTCTATGTGCTCATTTTTGAGTATTTCCAAGTTTCAAAAGTGAGTTTTATCTGATTCTATCATTTTTGTGTATGTCCATGTTTCAAAATGAACTGACAGTATGAACTGACCACTTTCAGTATGAACTGACCTCTATGTGCTCAGTTTGGATTATGTCCATGTTTCAATATTCTGAGTATTTCTGGAATTTCATAATAGAAGCATTGGGCATTGGGAATTTCATAATAGCATTGGGTCGTCATATTTGAAACAAAAAGTTTCATAACAAAATGAAAACATCTATATTTACTCAGAATCGAAAGTGTTATTTTTCTCAGTGTAGAATATCAGTTGAAAACCTTCCTATACATAACCAATTTATCAAATTTTCTTCATAAATACAACACACAATAAATTATTACGATAATCTTATATAGCCCTTTCGATATTTATGTAATAACCCTACACTGTTTCGTATTTCCAAATCAGATTTTAAAATGGCTTTTTTCATTGGGTGGCGTGCTTTTCATCAATCATAATTTATTTTGAAAAACTTCAAAAGTTAAGCATAGTGACATGTTTGACTGATTATGAAAATAGTTGTCTGCATTTCGGAGAGTAAGTTAAGCTATATTAAATGACTTTTCGATAGGAATGAGAGTCAACTACTTTAAAGATCTCTAAACACACATTAGTTTTAAATTTCAAGTTTTAGCATTAAATGACATGACAATAAAGCTACGGCCATCTGTCTCCCTATTTTGCTCGAAATTGTATGCTTTGTTTCATAAATTCTATTGCATCTAACTTTACAGATGCGTCCTCTATCTTAAGGATGCTATTAGGAAAAATATTTACTATATAAATTTCATTATCTAAAAGTATATGTAACTTTACTGATACGTAATTATTGGTAATAGTTAATATGTTGCTTAAATTATATACCATAATTTTAACTACTATAACTAACTATGTTTTAAAGTAACATGCTATAAATATCAAAGTATTTTCATTCGTCTTAAAATACGGTGAGTTTAAATCATTTTAAATATCTGTTTCAAATATGCATCTTTTATACTTGTTTATCTGTGTTACGTTATTTATGTCTCAGGTTCTAACTATTGGGAAAATATTTCAACAGTAGAGAAAAGGGTGAATTAACAATATTATTGTTCGTTTCCCTCGAACAATTTAATGTCAGAATATTTAATACTGAGTTAAGTAAAAATAAAGAGTTCATTTATCCGTCTGTGTACAAAGATACGGTAACGGGCATTGAGAACATGTTGAAGAATTTTTCTTCAAAAATATCATTTGCATTTTTCTTTCTTTCTTTTTTTTAAATATTTTTTCGAATAAATAAAATAGTTGTTTGATTGTTTTTGAGGAATTATAGAGCCTCACTATCAATGTTGATTTGAAACAAATGGTAGTCATTTACAGCCATTCGTACCATTTTAACATATTTTACAAATAGAAAAGTAAGTTTGTTCAAAATATTGTTACACTTTCTTCATTGTTATTACATTTATGAACAAAAATCCTAGTTTGACTTAGAGCAAGATTATTTTGATTGAATAGGTGGATTGCAACTCGTGATATCCTATTAAAAAATTGCTTTTCTTAACATGTAATTTCAACCTTGAAATTTTATTTATTAGTTTATAAACACTGTACATATGCACAACTCTCATAGATATATTCGATATATAGCATGTCATCAACAGACCACGAGCTGTTGCAATATCTCATAACACAAACAGAAACACTAAATACACTGAATAGCCACTGAAGACTTTCGGTTTTAGACGTTTTGCCGAATACATAGAAAAATACTTGGCAAATTCACTGGAACTTCAATAAAGAACATGTTTGATTGACCTCATATTTTTCACCGAAGTTTTGATCACGAGGGTAATTAGGGGACCAACAACAAATTGAATAAATAAGTAATATTTGCTATCACCCTGTAAAATAAAATCTCTGAAGGATCTGAAGGATGATCATGTGGATCTTGTGCAGCATTTGTGTCCATTTGTGTAAAAACAGCATGGAAATGTAAAGGTTTCTTTAAAAAATGCAAGAAATTTCCGCATGTTCTTTTGTTTTTATATCATGCAGGGAGTTCAATCTAATTAGATGCCGCTTTCAAGAAAAATGTATTAAATATTTGATGAAATATGAGCATTCGTAGCAAATACTTTTTAACTGCGCATGGACTAACGATAAATAATTTTTTTTTCATAATATAGTAGTGTACTATATAGGACAATTTATAGAAAAAGACCAGTCGAATATCGTGAAAATTCTGAACGATACCCGCGGTATAATGAGTAGAATTTCAGTTGCTTTCTAAAAGTAAAAGTAACTTGATGAAAAGGAATTTTACACAAATTGTCTTTTTTAACTTTTTTTTTTTTTTTTTTTTTTTTTTTTTCACTGATGCTTTAGTTATCTTTGAAAGAACAATCAGAACGATCACGTTTCAGTAAAAAAAAGAATTATCATAATCGAAACATGTGTGTTCCTAAGCTACACATAGACAAATCTAAATACTAACTCCATTGTTGGAAGTCAGTTAATAAAAAATGACGATTTGGGGAAAATCCTTATCATCCAGCTATTAAGAAAACAACTGAAATTCTGCTCACTATATCCCCGATATCATTCTAAATTTTGACGATATTGTTATCGATATTGAGAAATTGTTATCGTTCGCGCTTGCACAGTTAAAAATTATTTCATACAAATGCTCATATTGCATCCAATATTTAATTTATTTATATTCTAATTGAAATATGTTGTGTCTACTATATTTTGTCGAATTTCTTGAAAGGATCATTTAATTAAGTTGAAAACCCTGCATGCTATAAATAATAAGCATGTGGAAATTTCTTGACTTTTTAAAGAAACCTTTATATATACGAGGGTCGATCCAGAAGTAAGGTTCTCAAAGAGCTCCACTCCCACGGGAAGATGCCAGGCAAAATACGGCAACAGTACTGTGCGCGGCTGTTCCCGCACTCGCGATTCCCCCGGCCACGCTTCGCTGTGCCGCTTATTCTTGGCTCAGCAGCCATCCGAGATGGAAGTTCCCATTGTTGATCCCGCCAAGTGCGAGTTATTGTATAACACTAAGAAAACTCAGGCGAACTATCCAGAACCGCCGGCGATGACGACTGACAGCCGGTGTAACTTTGCTTCACGACAACGCGCGACCTCTCGTCTCCTGTCAAACCCAGGAACTTTTGACATAATTTGGGTGTATTGTCATGCACCACCCACCTTACAGTCCGGACCTCGTACCTAGTGATTATCACTTGTTCCCCAAGATAAAGGAACATTTGAGTGTCCAACCTCTCCGGAGCGACGATGACGTCAAAGAAAAGGTGAAACGCTTCCTCAACAAGTTGGCGGTGGAGTTCTACGACATGGGAAACAGAAACTGGAGCACCTTTACAAAAATAAGTAGAAAAAGATGGCGATTATGTAGAGAAATAGAGAAAACTTTCTTCTTTCCAACGATGTAAATTTCTATGAGAATAAACAATGTTGTCTATTTGTAAATTTGATGGGAACCTTATTTCTGGATCGACCCTCGTACATGAATATACGTACTGTTCTTACTTATTCTCACAAATGTTGTACAAGATCGACGTGGTCATGTGCTACTGCTACAGATCACTCTGAGATTTTATTTTACTTGGTAACGACAAATATTTTTTATTCAATTTTTGTTGGTCACCTAACTATACCCTCGGGATCAAACCTTCGATGAAAAATAAAAGGTTAAACACATTCTTTGTATTCCTGAAATTCCAGTAGAATTTTCCAAGTATTTTTTTAGATATACGACAAAACGTCTAAATTCAAAAGTATCTGGTTGACATTTAACCATATAGTGTAATTTTGGCTGTGTAAATGTAACACATACTCTGATATAAACTAACATCAGATGTTTTATGAGGTAGAATTTACTTTTTATATATTTTATTTTTTTTAATCAAATATATTTCTCGTTTACGTATTTCAAGTCATGACAAGTCTCATTAGTTATGATGACATTACAGCCTATCATTACGCCCATTTTAGAACATCTCAATGTGCCTATAATATGTTCAAAATTATGTAATTCATTAATTAGAGGGCGTTAATCAAGCTTCAAAATCATATCAGCTTGTGGAATATGTTAGTTGGTAAAATCACAATCAATGCACTTCCTCTTTGCATTAGATATACACATAGCTAGTTTAGTTAATAGCTATTCACGTTATATTACTAGAAAATTATTGTATAGTCTGTGTGCTTACGACGAGTTATTAATATAAAGCTCATGCTCCAAAAGCTAGAATGGACTCTACATCATAAAACATATACATCAACGGAGCGATAAAGCGGAATAATATAGCTAACTTTTGTTACAGATGAACATATAAAGTAAACTAAAAGCAGATATAAAGACGTTTTAAAGTAAGAATTAAAGAAAATTGCTTTATTGACAGATTGTTATTTTTTTTAATACACTTACATATTGTGTATAAATTTTATTTAATAAATACTTTTTAATTTTTAAATTTTTTTATTTTAAATATTCGTCAAAATTCTTTGTATTTGTGCACCTACCAATGAATGGCGTGTATCAAAAAATTTTAAGTAATAATACACATTGCTGTAAAAAAGAATCCAAGTACGTTTTCGTCAATTAGTAGAAATTCCTGACGGTGATTTTTCAATTGTATTATGCGTTTTCTTACTAAACTTAATTTTAGCATACTATATGGAATATACACAAACCTATAAATCATACACAGGGTTGCCCAAAAGTATTGTAGTACATTTACGGCTGTGGGCGGTAAGTGCTAAAATCAGGTTTTCAAATGTGTTATGCATTTTATAAAATGTCTACTTAAGTATCTTCTTTACTTTATTAAACGGCGATGTCTTGTTAAAGTATTCTGGAAGTATTGGAAAGTGTTTCGTAATCTATATTTGACGCATAATTTTTATTCCTTGTTTAAATTTTATATAACAAAAAAAATGGAAAATTATACACAATACAACACATAGAACTTATCTGCAGAATATGTTTCTAATTAAGTGCCTCATGTAAAAAAGATTTTGAGTCTCTTTTTTAGGAAAACCCTATCTATATTATAATTCAAAAATATGCCCGTGATTAACGCTGACATCCTGTTAATAGTGGCGACATCGAACAATAAATTTCGCTTTTACTGCAGTTTTTTAACTTCTAAAAATCGCACAATTTCAATTTTTACACGGTCGATAAGAAAAAAAGATGTTCTTTCAAATGCAATTTGTTTGAAATTGTATCCCAATGTACTAATTTTTTATAATTTATATATGAAATAAAAATCAAGTATGATTTTTTTTTTTCAAAATCGTTCTCTATCACGTGCATCCCGATTACGTAAGATTAACCCGTTTGCACTTAAAACAATATAAAGAGTTCAGAATTTGTTTTCGGTTAATATTCCATAACGAAATTAAAACTTCATCAATAAATAAAACAATAAAATAATATGAATAAAATATAATTTTAACAGATTTGTAATCGAACTACGCCACTTAAACCACAAAAATTATCGGAATAAAAAGGGCGTACTGCGTGCTTGATTTCTCTGTTGGTAAGCACCGAAATCTTTGGCTATTTCTTAGGATATTAACTCCTGACATGCGGCTAATACGAAAGTTTCGCTTTTAACAATTTTAAAACTTTATTTCAATACATTGATATTTTTCATGTAAAACTACTTTTTGGTGCATATTAAAAATAGGCAATATAAAAAATATAAAAATATCTATTAGAGTTTTCTATTAAAAAAAATGCTTTTCACCTAATATTCTGTAACCCGTGAAATCCAGGTTGGATCACGTTATTTATCTAAAATGGTATTTAATCGATTGAAAATAATCAAAAATAAATATAGGTTTCGCCTGACAAATGAAAATATTGAGAAATTGTGAATCTCGTTAAAAAATATTCTGTAAGTTTAATTTCGTAATAATGATGAGTACTTTCTTAATTTAAGGAATTTCGAAAAATCTAATCAGCGTCTATTTATGTCAAGGTCAATATATGAAATTTGATGAAATTCTGTGCATTAGTTCTTGAGATATAGCTATCATGAAAATCATGGAAAATGTAGCATAGCAGCCCACCTGTTGGACGATTTACAACAAAACGTAATTCATCATATTAAATATCACTAATATTTACAATAATAAAATTACAAATAATTTCATGTAATATTAAATTGTTAAAAATTAACAGTTACCAATTAATAATTAGTATATAGTAATAATTGATTGAAGTATGTCCACAAAAATGTCAGAGTGGCTTTCGAGCTCAATTTTGTTCTTATAGAAATTTTAGTATGTACTTACTGATAAAGCAATCGTCTCCTTTTTGCGATACTTTTTATTGAAAGATCTTTATTTATTTATTTTTTTATATTTATGGATAAATATCAAACTATTTTCTTTTATAATTCTATGAAGATTCAAGAGGAGGTGTATAAATCTCCAAGCTTTTCCAGGATGATTTCGTTCATAGCACTCAAATATGTTGTCAAAAGTGGTAGTTACTACTTCAAAAATTTAAAATTGATACAATTTTTAATATGCAGACGACTGCTATGACAAAATGAACCACATACGATTGTAAAGAACAACCCAAGAATGAATACGTTGATTTTCATTTATTTTTGCATTTATTAAAACTAAACTTATAACCCTCGTTTGAATTTTTATTTTTTTTATATTGCTGAGGGGGGAAGGGGGTAAACCTTTCACAATTATTGCCATAATTTTAAAATCAAATATCATACAAAAATGTTCAATTTGCTAATGCCTTCCTAACAAAATTACGAAACAAAAAATTCAAGGACCTTTGAAATCCGTTCAATATAAGTTATAAATTGTGGTTCTTTTCCATAATCGGTGTTCATTACACATAATTGACATAATAATTCTTCATTTCAATACATGAAAGTAATAGCAATTATTAAAGAATCTTCAAAAAATCTTAATACACAGTGCAACAATCACCTCAAGAATGTATTTCCATAATCGATGAGCTTTTATCATAAATACCACGATTTGTTTTCGGCGGTTAAAATCAAAAAGCAATTCCAGCACTTACAAATAATTTTCTCGATTTTTTTATTTCAATAGAAATGTTTTATGTACAAAAATTATTATGAAAGCATATTATGAAATATGCTTTACAACTATAAATATATGTTCTGTTATATCTGATAAATATCTGTTCAATAAGTATTCATCTTTAAATTTTATTTTCTTTAATTAACTCGATTTATTTTGCACCTCTAACAATTAAAATATTTCTTTTACAGATCTGTTTACGTAATTTTAATATTTTTAACTAGATCTATTGTTACAATAGAAATGTTTTTGTACAGAAATATTATGAAATATGCTTTACAACTATAAACATCTAATGTGTTATACCTGATAAATATATGTTTGATAAGTATTCACCTTTTCATTTAATTTTATTTGCTCAATTTATTTTGCATATCTTCACAAACACAATAATTTTTATAGATCTGTTTACATAATTTTAATACCCTTAAAAATAAATTGTTCAATTAACATATCGGGATTTTTTATTATTATTATTCACAGTTTTTAGTTCCAATTCTAAATTTAGTTTAGATAAAAAATAACTGCAAATATTGAAATTGTTTAAGACATACAGGATCATAAATGTAGCAAAATATAATCTTCTAAAAAAGGATAATTTGCAGCAAGAGTTTTTATTTCAGAGTACGCCATCAGGTTACAGTGTAAATTATCTTAGAAAAACTTAATTATAATTGAAGTAAATGTTCAAAAGAAATGACAAGGTTCAAAGAAATCTCGAAAGACATGGAAGCCTACGATGGGGAGAGGTAATTCCAGAGTCGGATTATAACAAAATGAAACAAGATGTATCTCGTGTAAAGTAGGCGTAGAGAAGGCAAATACATGTCAAAGTTCTGTATATCTTTGAGTTGTCGGGTTTTTTTTTTTTTCTTTCTTCTATCTTTACAAGAAGAAAGTATTCGATTCATGAAAAATTTCGGCTACCTGTTTTCGACGGATGTATACGTTTTAGAAGGACCTGAACACGATTTGACTGTTTTTAGAAAACGTCTGTCTGTCTGCCTCTGCATCTGACAAAAAATTTATGGGTCTCTATCTCAAGAACTAATGCTCTTAATTTAATAAAACTTTGAATTCAGTTAGTCCTTGATATAAATTGGAACTGATTACTTTTCGGTGGTACCAACAAGTACCATTGCTATGCTTCATTTTTTATGATTTCACAAATTAGCTCTACCTCAAGAACTAATGCACAGAATTTCATAAAACTTCATATTCAGTTAGACGTTGACATAAGTTCATTAAAATAATATTCGATTACAGACGTTATTGTTAAAAATACATAAAAACAATTAAAATTATCAAATAGACGTTTCGTGCACTTTCCTACACCTCATCAATACTTCGAACACAATTGCAAAGTCACCAGAACCAAAACGAGGCTAACGGAAAAGACAGGCTACCGCGGTGCATTCCACTATCTTTTTTTACAGACCGCTAGAGTGACGTGATGCTTTTTTCGTACATTTTCATTGGTGCATTCGAGCATCACGTGACTCCGGCGGTCTGTAAAAAAAGATACGCGTAAAGCACCGCGGTAGCCTGTCTTTTTCGTTAGCCTCGAACCAAAACAAGAAAAATAGTTAAAGTCACAGTTTAGTTAAAACATTGTATTCTGCTGGAATCTGTGCAATCTCGTTAACTGAAGATTCAGCTAAAACCGTCATCCAATCATCCAGGAAGATACGACCGGGGCCTCCGAGATGTCGCTGTGTGTCCTACACCGGGCCTGCTACAAGTATTAGTGACGTCACAGTAGTGATCCACTTTGGTCAAAGTATCGCAGCAGAAAGATGTAATAAAAAGAGCATTTTCGCTCTTATAATTTGTGATTACATAAATAATATTAAATTTCATAATCGTAAAATAAAAGGGAATTAATATACTTGTTTTATTAAAGGAAATTAAAAGTTTTAAATTAAAAAAATGCTAAGATCCGATTGAACCCATTGACTTACCTTTTCCTAAACACATTATTTTACAATAAATATACGTACAAAAAATATAATAGATCTACCAAAAACTTTACAAAATCAATCCCATTCCTCCCTTTCACAACTACATACCATAATTTAACCATCAAAACACAATAAATGTCAATTTAAATACAGAAATCGACATTTTTTAACTATAGAGACCTTGGCACTTTTTTTAACGCTTTGGCGTAATCCGGGCTTCAGAAAGTTAGATATGTTTTAAAATTATATACACAATTATGAAAACAAACCTAATGTACTTTTATGTTTATTTATATATGTATAAAATTATTTATATATACAATTCTGTTCTACCTGCATATAAAAAGAGATAAATGGCTTCTTTATATTAAATAAATTATATAAATATTGAAAAAAAATACTTATTTATATGAAACTACGAATAGGTTGCCAGAAAATATTTTGCAACTTTCCTTCTCTCGCTATAAGCCTTTTTCGGTACTTTTCGGTTAGCCGGGCGCCAGTGATACATGTACATATATAAATATATATATTAATTCATACATATATGTGTGTGTAGATATGTGTATATATATATATATATATGTGTGTGTGTGTGTGTAGATATATGTGTATATCTATATATGTGTGTGTATATATGTATATATATCACTGGCGCCCGGCTAACCGAAAAGTACCCAATTTTCTATCTTGACTTTGTAACTGATTTGTAATATTTTAAAAATTGTCTATTTATTGTACTTGGGTCTAGGACATAATAACCACTCAAAATAACTTATCAAAAGATTTATGATCATAATATGTTTGTACACTTAAGTTAGCTAAAATGTTAAATTGAACTACGTAGAATTACTAAGTTGTGTAAATCAGTTACTTTTAATTTTATAAACAAAGCACATCACTCACTTCTAACTAAATGTATCCAGATTTCATTCAATTTATTACAGTATTTCTTTCAAAATCTTTTTTTAAACTGTTTATCGTCTGCTTCTTTTATTTATTTATTTTTTTCCTAAAGATCATTTGACTCTTTTCGATTTGGAAGTACAAATTCAATCAAATATGCCAGAATATTTCCATTACAGTAGGCTAGACATTTGTTGTTAGGTTTTTTTTCTCTGCACAAGTTCAATACCATCATATTAATTCTAGCTTCACGAATTATGAAAAGTATATCGAAACATTTAATGCAAACCACTTCTGTTGAAATGTAAAAATAACTATCACAAGGTAATTTTCGTAGCTAAAATTTCTTCTTTTCATTATCAGTAGCGAATTTGAAGACTTGGATTAGAAACTAGGAGCACAACATTTTCTTCTCTTTATTTTATAGATATAATCTACACTTTCTTTAATAATTATAATCAATAATAATTGATAGCATTATAATCTAAATACACTGAAAAATATTATTAATTACTATATAAAACAATAATTAAAATCAAAATACTGTCGTAAACAATCCGTACAAACGAACAAAGTACATGAAAATTTTTAAGTTATTATGGATCACTGTCAGCAGGTTGTGACGTCACCTGTAGCAGGCCCGGTGTAGGACACACAGCGACATCTCGGAGGCCCCGATACGACTGCTGTACACTCAACATTTAGAACAGGCAATTTGTGCGTTCTGAAAATCAGGCACAGGTCAAAATCCAAAGCATGTGCAACCAATCTCCAGGTTAGAGTACCTCTATTAAACGAATCCCTACGTTCTTTCAACCTCACATTTAAGAATCGTCACATTTAAGTATACCTTGACAAGGAATTCGGTAAACTACACCTGTAAGGTCAAATCTGGAATCCAGCTATATAGGCAAGACTGGACGATCTTTAAATGTGAGGTTGAAAGAACAGATTTTCAGATTCAACCAAGCAGGGTGGCCTACCATGCGGCTTAAGCTCTAAGGTTGAAAGAACAAAGGGATTTGTTTAATAGAGGCACTCTAACCTCGAGATTGGTTGCACATGCTTTGGATTTTGACCATGTGCCTGATTTTCAGAACGCGCAAATTGCCTGTTCAAAATGTCGCGTGTCCAGCAGTCGTATCTTCCTGGAGGGTTGTATGACGGTTTTAGCTGAACCTCCAATTGACGAGATTGCACAGATTCCAGCAGAATACAATGTTTTAAATGTTTTAACTAAACTGTGACTTTAACTATTTTTCTTGTTTTGATTCTGGTGGCTTTGCAATTGTGTTCGAAGTAATGATGAGGTGTACGAAAGTGCACGAAACGTCTATTTGATAATTTTAATTGTTTTTATGTACTTTTAACAATAAAGTCTGTAGTTGAATATTATTTTAATGAATGTTAGTTTTATCCAGACGTAATTATGTATGTGTTTTTAAATATTGACATAAGTTGTTGCTGAGTAGTTTTTGGTGTAAGTCGGCCAATAGGTGGCGCTGCTATGCTGCATTTTTCATGATTTTCAAGATAGCTCTATCTTAACAACTAATGCACAGAATTTCATCAAACTTCATATTCTGTTAGACCTTGAGATAAATAGTCGCTGATTCGGTATTGGTGAAAATCGTCCAATAGGTGGCGCTGCTATGCTGTATTTTTCACGATTTCCGCCGGAGCTCTATCTCAAGAACTAAATGCACGGGATTTCACCAAACTGCATATTCTGTTAGACCTTGACAAAAATAGATCCTTAACAGGTGTCGCATCTATACTCTGTTTTTTTTTTTTTTTTTTTTTTTTTTGTGCGTTTTCCGTGACAGCTATATCTAAAAAACGTATAGATTGTCATTTAATTTTTGTTGCAGATGATTTGATTTATATAGAAGGAGGTTTTGTGATGTCCACAACATACTAGTTTTTTTTCCACTTTATACAAGACGAAAGTACTGGATTCGAGAAAAATTTCGACTTCAGGTTTTCGACAGAATTATACATTTTTAGAAGGTTCTGAAGACGATTTGACTGTTTTTAGAAAATGTCTGTGCGTGACTGTATCTGTGTGTCTGTTTGTATTTGACACAAATATTGCGGGCGTTCTAACTAACGAACTACTGCAAAAAATTTAATAAAACTTCAGATTCGTTTGGACCTTTACATAAATTGGTGCTGATTGGGTTTGTGTGTAATCGGCCTACAGATGACGCTGCTATGCTGCATTTTTTAAGATTTTTTAAGCAGCTATATCTCGAGAACTATTGGACGGAATTTAATAAAAACCCAGGTTCCTTTAGACCATGATATATATTGGTGCTGATTAGGATTTGGTGTATATCGCTCAAAAGATGATGCTGCTATGCAGATTTTTTCACGATTTCCTAAATAGCTATATCTCAAGATTAATGCGCGGAATTTCATCAAACATCATAGTATGTTTGATAGCTCGGCTGGTTAACTTTAAACTTAATAAGAAAAAAAAACACTGATTAAAACTACACAAGGTAAAAATGTTAACTGTAAACTTTAATTAAAACGTTAAAACCCTCTTGGTTACACATTTGACAGCGACCGCCATCTAACACACATGAGCTCTCTGCTCTGAACTGAAAACTTACATAAACAATCACTTTAACAGTTAACAAAAAGAAAGAATAAACCAACTATTCAAACTGCGAAATGTCCTTGCATGCAAGTAAACCCAAGATCACTTGCGAAGTCTGGTTCGATGCACAAGTATGCGGAAGCACATAATCTCTTCTCTAGGTATCGTTTTCTCTATCGAAAATGCTCTGTCGAACGTGTGTCGGAAAACACTGTCCAAAAACATTGTCGGAAAATATTGTCCGAACATACACCCCCGGCCTTGAAACCTTCAAGGGCTATAATTAACTATTCTCATTCAAAAGGTAAAGGACAAAGTTTGTGAATAGGACGTTTGAGCTCTCCCGTAGCATTTCTTACTATGGCCACTCTAACATGACCATCACTACCTGAAAAGGTTTCAATGATTCTTCCCAGCTTCCATTGAAGCGCCGGCACAAGTTCATTTTTAATGAGCACTAAGTCCCCAATCTTTAAATTTGCTGTTGGACGTAACCACTTGGGGCGTTGTTGTAACTGAGACAAATACTCTGCACTCCATCGCTTCCAAAAGTGCTGGAATACTCTCTGTGTCAGTTGCCAACGACGAAGTCGTGAAGGCGGAACCTCAGAAACATCAAGCTCTGGAATAGCTGTCAACGAAGCACTCGTCAAAAAATGACCCGGTGTCAAAACTTCTAGATCATTTGGATCACTTGACAACGGACACAAAGGTCTCGAGTTCAAACAAGCTTCAATTTGCAACAATAATGTTGAGAACTCTTCAATTGTAAATAGCGAATTTCCCATTGTTCTACGCAAATGATATTTCACAGACTTGATGTTAGCCTCCCACAGCCCACCAAAATGTGGAGCCGATGGAGGATTAAATTTCCAAACGATGCCCTCATTAGCAACATAATTCTGTAAGGATTCATCTTTAATGGTGGAGGATATAAATTTATATAATTCCCTCAATTCCTTACTTGCACCCTTAAAATTTGTAGCACAGTCACTTACTAATTCGGCTGGCTTGCCTCTACGAGAAAAAAATCTTTTCAGAGCAGCCAAAAACGTTGGAGTGGACAAATCTGACACCAATTCAAGATGAATAGCACGAGTCGAAAAACAAATAAAAATTGCTGTGCAACTCTTAAATGCCTTAATACCTCTACGATTTCTTTCTTTACACATAAACGGACCGGCATAATCACATCCCGTCTTCGAAAATGGGCGACTGGGTAAGACACGCATAGCGGGCCGGTCCCCCATTAATTGTGTACCAATAGCTGGGGAAGCACGGAAACACTTTATGCATGTCTTCACAATTTTTCTTACTGCATCTCGACCACTTAAAATCCAAAATTTTGTTCTAAGGACAGCTAAAAGAAGCTGAGGACCAGCATGCAAGTAAGTTATATGATAATGTCTAATAAGCAATGCAGTAATATGATGAGACTTAGGCAAAACTATTGGGTGTTTCTGATCTTCAGAAACATTAGCATGTCTCAACCTTCCACCAACTCGCAAAATACAGCTTGAATCCAGAAATGGATTTAATGTTAAAAGTTTGCTCGAACGTCTCAACAATTTATTATTTCCTAAAGCAAGAATCTCATCAGAAAAACACTGGTGTTGTACTAATTTCACTATCATCGTTGTGGCTGTCAAAAGCTCTGATGTCAAGAGTAAACCGTTTATTCGCTGAGATACCTTTTTTGCATTGTTCACAAATCTCAAGCACCACGCGACGATTCGTACCAGTCTATTCCAAGTGGAATATCTGAAAATCACATGATCATCACTAAGATCAAACACGTTTACAACACAGTTTCGCTTTTCTTCCTTTAAAACAATCTCCTGTATTTCTTTACCGTTAACTGGATCATTATGTTGATTGTTGTTCAATGGCTCTCTTAACCATCGAGGACCACGAAACCATAATTCACAATTTACTAATTCCGACGGCAACATACCCCTTGTTCCGCAGTCAGCAGGATTTTCAATTCCAGAAACATGATTCCACGGAACATTAGGAAGTGCCTCTTGGATTTTTGAAACACGGTTAGCCACGAAGGTTTGCCAACGATGAGGCTCTGAAGAAAGCCATGCCAACGCCACATTAGAATCAGTCCAGGCAAATACTTCAGTCTCAGTAAAATTTAAATGCTGTAAAACCATTTTTAGCAAATTTGCCAACAGAAGGGCCGAACACAATTCAAGTCGTGGAATGGACTGAGTCTTAATGGGTGCCACCTTAGTCTTAGATGTCAAAAGATTTACCGTTATTTTTTCATCTTGAGAAATTGAACGCATATATATTACCGCACAATACGCCTTTTCGGACGCATCACAAAAGGCATGAATTTGAAGTCCCATTTTATCTGCAGCCAACACAAATCGAGGAATCCTCAATTGCGAAATTACACTTAAGTCATTTCTAAACGATGTCCACCGTTTACTAACGTCTTCACTAACTGGCTCGTCCCAGGTAAGTGAAATTTTCCATAAATCTTGCAACAAGATCTTCATGAAAACGACACAAGGAGATAGCAACCCCAACGGATCAAACACCTTTGCGACCTCTGACAAGATATCTCTTTTCGAATATCTATTCTTTTTGTCATGGTCTAAAACAGTGAAACAAAAGAAATCACCGTTCAAATTCCACTGGATTCCCAAAATTTTTATACCACTATCATTCTTTAAGAACAAGGAATCTGCACTTTCTCTACATTCTTCCGAAATGTTTTTCAACACGCCAGGCACATTAGAAATCCATTTTCGCAATTTAAAACCACCTCGCTTCATTAACAATGTCAATTGATCAATTAATTCCACAACTTCCTCTTTATTTTGACCCCCTGACAATAAATCATCTACATAAAAATCCCTTAACACTGCTGCAGATGCCAACGGAAATTCACTCTTCTCATCTAAGGCAAGCTGATGAAGAGATCTAGTAGACTGAAACGGGGCAGATGCGGTACCGTAAGTAACTGTTGTTAAACGGTAATCCTCTATAGTATCTTGGGAATTTTCTCTCCAAAGAATTCTCATAAAGTCTATCTTCAGGGTTAATCAAAACCTGTCTAAACATTTTTTCTATATCTGCACATACAACTATAGGTAAAATTCTAAATCTCAACAGTATTGGAAAAAGCTCCTGCTGTATACGTGGACCGACCATAAGAATGTCGTTCAAAGATACACCCGAAGTAGACTTAGCTGAAGCGTCAAAAACAACTCTCAGTTTTGTCGTTGTGCTTGATTCCCGTATTACCGCATGATGTGGTAAATAACAAACACTTGAAGGAACACTCTTCGGCTTGGATACACGTTCCATGTGACCCAATTCAAAATATTCCCTCATAAACTTTCGATAGTCTTCATAAATAAATGGCTGTTTTGAAAGTCTGCGTTCTAACGAACGAAATCTCTGGATAGCCATTTCTCTAGTGTCACCTAATCTAGATGGGGAATCTTTAAATGGAAGTTTCACGACAAATCTTCCAGACATATCTCGAAAATAAGTACGCTTAAAATGATCCTCACATTCCCTCTCCTCCTTAGAAATCTGAACTAATTCCGGAACAGAATCCAAGGACCAAAATTGTTGCACCAAGCCATCTAATTTTAATTGAATATTATTGACGGCAAATGTACGTAGACCTCTATCGAATGAGGTAGTCCCCGTAATTATCCATCCTAACTTAGAACTTACAGCAAAGGGCAGAGCTTCCGCTCTTTTCTCAATTATCCCATTTAGCAATGTAAAAAATACGTTAACTCCAAGTAGAATATCTACTGGTCGTGACTCAAAAAATAGTGGGTCTGCTAGAACTAAATCATTAAACTTTTTCACAACGTCTGAAGGAATAGAACTACATGGCACATTAGATGTAATTCTTTTTATCACAAATGCTTTAGTAGCAAATTTTATTTCAGAATTAAAATGAGGAGTAAAATTCAAATTTATCTCTCCATTTGTTTCAGCACTATAAGAACCTAAACATGTAACCTGTACTCTAGTTCTTCGTTTTGGCAAACACAATTTTCGCATACAATTTTCACTTATAAAACATGCCTCACTTCCACTGTCCAGCAACGCGCGGCAATTTACAAGATTACCCACTGAATCTAGAACCTTAATCATTGCTGTACAAAGTAGAGTCTGTCCCATATTCATTAACTGTATTCCCGACCCAGAATTGTTTCGAAACTCAAAGGTGCCAGTGCAGGAAGTTTGACTTAACTCATTTTGTCTCGGTCGAAATTCCGTTGCGTTCGGGGAAAGAGGAACCACCGGAGTTTCAGTCGCATTCTTTACATGACGGCCAGTATCCCGTGAAATATGCAAGACACTATGATGAGGCTTGTGGCACACTCTACATCTACCCACACTCATACATTTTTTTGCATAATGTTTCTCTAAAAGACAGTTATAACACAAACTATTTGTTCTAGCTATTTCTATTCTTTTCTGCACATTTAATTTCAAATATCGTGGGCATCTGTAAAGTGGATGCGATTCTTTGCATAAAACACAAATATTATTAGCAGACAATAATGTAGTAAATTTAGGTTTTCCACTTTCTTTAACTGCTGTTTTACTATTTTGAAGGGTTCTCGCATGGTCCTTTAAAAAAGATAATAAATTTTCAAGTGTACCCAATTCCTCTTTTTTGAGTGTTCTTTCCCACCAATATCTTGTATTTCCATCTAATTTCTCTGTAATTAAATAAACAATTAATACTTCTGAAAATCCTCTAACCTCTTGTTTAAGTACACTCAATGAACGGACACATTCATTAATAACGTCTACACATTCCAGAAGAGACTGTGCTGTACCCGAAATACAACGCATTCCAATAAATTTCTTAATCAATGAATTAATTAACTCTCTTTTATTTGAATATCGCTCTTTCAACAGCTCTAACGCTGTCCTATAATTCGAATCAGAGATTGGAAGGCATTGAATTATTTTAAGTGCATTGCCTCTGCATGCCGATTTTAAATATTGTAATTTCTGACAGTCTGATAAAACTTCATTACAATCCACACTAGCCCTAAATAAATCATAAAATGGAAGCCACTCCTCCAGATTACCACTGAAAGTGGGAAGTGTGAGTTTCGGCAGTTTAACCTCTGAGGTTTGAGACCTCAACAACCCCGCACTGTTGTTACTTTCGTTTAAACTAATTCCCGATTTTTTTCGGTTAACACTAAGCCACATACTGTCAACTCGATCCTGTTCAGTCTGCTGCTCCTCAATGTACGTATCAACCTCATTTTTATCACATTTAGCCAAAATCCTATTAAATGTTTCACTCAATTCATCAGTTAATTTTCCTATTTTAATCTCAAACAAAGTTAATTCACTTGAATCGGCTACATTAATACACCCATTTATCTTTTTTTCTAATTTTGTAATAGCAGACTCTAATCCCCTCTTCTTAACTAAAACATCCTTTAAATCTTCCATAACAAATAAAAATTTAAATACAGGAACGAACTCACCGAATCTTTAAAACGTCTTTATCAACAAAGCAGGGGCATTGGCATCCAACCAACCATGCGCTGAAACTCTAACATTGAACACCAAACATCCACATTTTATAGTCCAAATTCACTTTCCACATTAGCCTAATCAGCTATTTTCCCCTTTAAAAGAAATCTCCGGCTCGACGGACCATTTAATGATAGCTCGGCTGGTTAACTTTAAACTTAATAAGAAAAAAAAAACACTGATTAAAACTACACAAGGTAAAAATGTGAACTGTAAACTTTAATTAAAACGTTAAAACCCTCTTGGTTACACATTTGACAGCGACCGCCATCTAACACACATGAGCTCTCTGCTCTGAACTGAAAACTTACATAAACAATCACTTTAACAGTTAACAAAAAGAAAGAATAAACCAACTATTCAAACTGCGAAATGTCCTTGCATGCAAGTAAACCCAAGATCACTTGCGAAGTCTGGTTCGATGCACAAGTATGCGGAAGCACATAATCTCTTCTCTAGGTATCGTTCTCTCTATCGAAAATGCTCTGTCGAACGTGTGTCGGAAAACACTGTCCAAAAACATTGTCGGAAAATATTGTCCGAACAATGTTCGACTTACATAAATGGATGCTGATAAGATTTGTGAGTACATGACTCAACAGGTGACACTGCTATGCTGTGTTTTTCACGATTTCTGCTATGGCTATATTACGAAAACTAATACACGCAATTGCATGGAACTTCATACTGTATTAGACCTTGACATAACTAGATGCTGATTCAATTTTAACTTTGATCAATCAACAGAGGCCGCTTGTATCTTGTGCTTGGGAAAGATTCCTAATATTGTCCACAATTAATTGATGCAATTTCACGAGCTTGATTTTTTCTATTATTATTCACTGATCACTGTAATTCTATGCTAAATTCAAAGAAAGGCATTATATACTTCATATCCATAATTGTTGCTGTGTGAGCATGCTATTTAAATTAATGTATTAGACTAATATAGAAGAAAGTATTGTGATGGCTATAACATACGAGTTTAGGTTAGGGTTTCAAATAGAAAATCTATGTCATAGAGGTTACATAATTTTAATCCATCACATAATTTTAATATCCCTAAAAGCTAAGTTATTTAATAACCATATCAGGGTTTCATATCTACAGCTTTTAGTACCAATTATAATTTTATTTATAAAGAAAATTAAATGCAATTATCAAAAGTCTATCATAAATGTAAGAAAAAAAAATCTTCTAAAAAAATAAACATTGTAGTGAGATTTTACATTGAAGATTACTCCATAGAGTGACTGTGTAAAATATTTTAGAAAAATATAATCATCAGCAAATATTAAAAAGAAATGACAAGGATCAAAGAAATCTCTAAACATTGAAACAAGATGTATTTTGTTTAAAGCAGACGGGAAAAGTTCAAATGCATGTCAAAGTTCTTTATCTTTTGGGGTGGTGAGTTGTCTATTTTTTTTTCTTTTTCCTTTTGAGGGCTTGGTTTTTCTAAAAAATATATTCTTCCCAATTTTAATATCCTTACATAATTTTAATATTTTTAAAACTATAGTTCTTTTAAATGCTAAAAGATGTAAATTAACAACATAATACAAATTAAAATAACTTTTATTAGGTTGTTTTACATGTTTCGACTCACTCCGAGTCATTTTCAAAAACAAATGAGAATATTCCATAATTGCACGGGCTTTGAAGTTATTATTTTCATGTACTTTCTTAAAAATTACGCACGTTATCTTTTATTTTACTTACCCATCATACGTAGTATAGGGTAAGTCTTGTAATCGTTTTGAAAATCGAAATTTTTTTTTGACGGATTTACAAGTTTCAGACACTGGAGATTCCGAAAAACATATTTTAAAAAAAAAAAATTTGCCGTCCGTCTGTGTGTCTGTGTGTGTGTCTGTGTGTGTGTCTGTAAACGCTCTATCTCCCGAAAAAATTGAGATAGAGACTTGCAATTTGGTATGTACTTAGTATGTAATAATGGGAAGAAGCCTATTTCATTTCAATAACCTCGATTAACCGGAACTATTTTTTTCGGACTCTCGAAATATACGTTCTGATAAAAGGTATATAAAAATTTTTGAAATTGTTTATTTTAAGAAATGAATATAAAAGACAATAAAAAAAACATAAATTTTGCATAAAGCATGAAGTCGATCGGATAATGAGTTGCCGAGATATTTGGAATCCTATTTTCCACACTCTTCGATTTTTCATGACCCTGTATTTCATCCAAATTTCACTTTAAAGATATATTTTAATTGGAAATTTAACGCTTAATCAGATGCAATAAACCGCTAGTTAATAGGACTATAATTTTTGGAGTTATAAGGAAAAACCTCTTTCAAGCAATTCAGTAATCAAGCCTTTAAAGTTTATGACGTCATCAAGCCACGATTTTATTTGAATTGCAATGCATTTTATAAGTAGTTTACACATTTTCTATTTTAATATTTTACATTATGCATATCCATGATGGGTAAGTATTACGGTGGCCCCCAACGACTAGTTTATTTGGTTGTTTATTTTCATATCTGTGACCATGGAGTAACTCGAGCCACAGTTTCGGTCAGCAGATATGAAAATAAACAACCAAGTAAAAAATGAAAGAAAACATGCGTAATTTTTAAGAAAGTACAGGAAAATAATAACTTCAAAGCCCGTGCAATTATGGAATATTCTCATTTGTTTTTGAAAATGACTCGGAGTGAGTCGAAACATGTCAAACAACCTAATAAAAGTTATTTTAATTTGTATTATGTTGTTAATTTACACCTTTTAGCATTTAAAAGAAATGTATTATTACAAGGTGTTATAATTTATTATATTGTTATCCTTAAAACTAAATTGTCTAAATAACATATCGGAGTTTTATTTTCACAGTTTTTATTTCGAATTATAATTTTATTTATAATGAAAATAAATACAAATATAAAAAGTTTGTCATACATGTAGCAAAAAATAACCCTCTAAAAAATGAAAAACTTCAGTACGAGTTTTTATTTCAGAATACTCCATCAGATTAGAGTGTAAATTATCTTAGAAAAACATAATTATAATTGAAGTAAATATTTAAAAGAAATGACAAGGTCCAAAGAAATCTCGAAACACACGGAGGCCTAGGATGGGAGAGGTAGGATCCCAGAATAGGATTATAACAAAAAGAAACAGGATGTTTAAAGCAGGCGGGGAAAGTGCAAATGCATGTCAAAGTACTTTATCCCTTTGGAGTTGACGATTTTTTTTTCTACTTTTTAGTTTTTCCTTTTCCATGTGCTTGGTTTCTGTAGAAAATCTATTTCATAATTTTAACACCTTTACGCAAATTTTAATATCCTTAAAATCTAAATTGTTCCTTTAGCATAACGAGATTTTCGTATTTACGGTTTTTAGTTCCAATTATTATTTTATTTTATTTTATGAAAGTAAATGCGAATCTAAAACGTTTGTCATAAATGCAGCAAAAAATATTTTTCTGAAAATGGGAAAATTGGCATATAGGTTTATACTCCGAATTACTCCACAGTGTAAATTTTCTCAAAAAAAAATGCAATCATATTTGAAGTAAATATTCAAAATAAATGACAAGGTTCAAAGAAATCTCAAAAAATACGAAGACTTGTGATTGGGAGACGTAGAATTCTAAAATCGGTATATATAAATATATAAGTCAAAGTGTTGTGTATTTTCCGTATCCAAATCTACAATTTTTTACCGATATTCATATAATTTGATATATATATACGTTTTAAACCCCGATAAATGTTATGGCTTACTTTAAAAAATTTTCACGCCACTAATTACTCCCCTTTTTCACCCTCTTGCCACAGTTTATCTTTACACAAATATATTCTTAGTCTTTTATTTAACTTAACTTGTCCATGTATGTAAAGATAGCATTCACCAATGGGGATTTTTTGCTGACTTCCTGATATGCTACAGTTACAAAAATTATATACACATGTGTGTTTCTGATGACAACACAATATTTTAATATTTTTATAACTTAATTTTTAATTAATAAATTAATTTTAAAGCATTTACACTAGCCGGTCGCAGATGATAAATAACCAAGTACTCTTTGCGGTTACAATTGTTTACGAGTTACAAAAACAATTAAATTAATGATGAGCCAAACCACGCTCACTAAAGTATGCCAACTGGTTGTGAAGCTGCAACAAAGATATATTTTTATAACTTAATTTTAAATTAATAAATTAATTTTAAAACATTTCCACTAGCCGGTCGCAGATGATAAATAACCAAATATTCTTTGTGGTTACAATTGTTTACGAGTTAAAAAAAAAAACAATTAAATTAATGACGAGCCAAACCACGGTCGCTAAAATATGCCAACTGGTAGTGAAGCTGCAACAAGGAAATATTTTAAACACTGAAATTGGAAAATATAAAGAGTGTGCTATGTGTTTTAAAGAATACTCTTTTCATTAGTTATTATATAATTAGTCATTAATTAATATTCATTAGTTGAATATTAATTAAATTATGACTATATGTTAAGAAAAGAATTTATAAATCCTGAATAGATTGTTTCATTGTGTTCTATGTTCTTTTTTTTCTTTCCTGTTGCGAAACCTTAAAAAAGAAACAGAACAAAAATTATAGTTTCTTTAATAAATTCAATAATTCTTCCTTTCTATTAAGCGTAAATCCAATCGGGGAATTTTCACTAATCATGGTGTACGCCAAATTAACGTATCGTAACGGAATTTCTTTTGGAACTATATGAATTTCAATCATGAAATTAAACGTGATTTTTAAGATAAACATTAAATGCTTATAAAAAAAGATTTTCTTTTTTAAACTATTTTTTTATAGAAATTATCAAATTAAATATCCCCAACAAGATGGAAAAAACATTCTCATTATTTGTTTAACGATTAAAAAAAGTATTTTTACATAAAGGGGAACTATTTATTCTACGTTTAGAAGTGTAATTGAGATTTTCCTTCTAATTGCAAGGATTATAAATTGCAGCGTTATGCCAAAACATAATTATATTTATCCTTTTGAAATTCATTTCCTAGAATTCAAACTTGCACTGTTAATACTTTAAAACTAGTTATTTAATGATGTGCGTGTTTAGAGATGTTCATCATAAGACTATCATAATTTAAAGCAACCAAGTGTACATCAGGAGAACGGGAAATAAACTTTCTAATTAAAGATAACTAAGAAAAATTACGTAATTCACTATTAATATTTGTGCGTACGTGCGTAGAGCATATTTGTTAAATATTAAGAATTACAATATTTATTTATTTCAATTTATTACTATCTTTAACTCTGTCATACTGATTGGTAAAGATAACAAAATTATTGACATTTTTCCAACTGAGTGAAAAGGTGTCCAGGCTAGGAGTCGTACCCACTAATTTTTGGCTTAAATTTCCAACACTCTGTCAATAGCTGCTAACTGGACCGACAACAGGCCGATATAATTGACTAAGACAATCTTATTGGCAACAGCAATTGGTCTGACAAGTAGCCAGCTCAACAGAATGTACAACAAGTAATGGAACTCCTTTAAACTAGGGATAGGTAGATGCACGTTATTATTATTTTTTACTCAATCATACTGATTCGTAAAGATAACATCTCGATTAGTAAAGCTAATATACTAATTGACATTTTTCCAACTGAGTGAAAAATTGTCCAGGCTGAGAGTTGAATCCAATACCATTGGCTTAAATTACAAACGCTCTGCCAATTGCTGTTAACTGGGCCGACAACCAGCCGATGTAATTGACTCAGACAATCTTATTGGCAACAGAAATTGGTCTGATAAGTAGACAGCTCAACAGAATATGCAACAGGTAATGGAAGTTCATTAAACGAGGGATAGGTAGATGAACTTTATTATTTTTTTACACCATCATACTGAATCGTAAAGACAACATACTGATTGGTAAAAATAATATAGTAATTGACATTTTTCCAACTGAGTGAAAAAGTGTCCAGGCTGGAAGTCGAACCCAATACATTTTGGCTTAAATTTCCAATGCTTGGTCCATTGCTAATACCTGGACAGGCAACCGGCCGATGCAGTTGACTTACACAACTTTATAATACTGCTCATTCAGTTGGAAAAACGTCCATTCGAATTTATTTCAGGCCTGTCAAACAAATGATTATTAAAAGATTAACATCACATTTTATTATCTATTGCTAACTGTAAATGTTTTTCGTAATTAAATTTTTTAGATTTCAAAACGTAATCTTGAAAAGATGTTTCAAGGCACACCTAAAATACCAATTACACAGATAGCTTTGATTTTTAAAGAACATGAGAATTACATCCAAGAAACACTTTTTTGTGAAGAGGAGGAAATATATTAATTTTTGTATAAAAATTGTAATCCGTACGCTAAAAGAAGAAAGGCGTAAAAAGATTATAAAATATATAAAAAAAAAATGCAAATTATCTAATAAAAAATCAGCAGTATCTTTCTTATTTGTCTAATCTTTCATAATCTGGTCCATAGCCGATGTTGGTGACAAAATTGCTGAAATATGTGTTTAAATATTTTTAGCAGACTTTTTATGCTGAATTTCAGGGTCCTACATAAAAGTACTGTTGAGATATGGCTATATAATCTAAAACATTTGATCTCCCACCCCCCCCCGCTTCTTAGTGGTTGGATTTTTAAAATCGCTGAAATACATGTTTAACTATTATTTTTAGTAGATTTGTTATGCTGAATTTTTCGCTCCTACGTAACACTGCTGCTGAGATATAGCGAAATGACCTAAACAAATTTATCCCTCTTTCAAAAATCATTCCTTAGTGGGTGCTTACATTGTATAAGAAACATGTCTTTTAAGTTTAATTGTCCTAGGAGCAATGGTTGAGTCTCGGTACTAATTATGAGTCAGACCAGGACATATTCCTTTATATTGCTTATTGAACTTCGCACAAGTGGTAAAATAGTTGTCTCATTAAATGAAGAAAATTGGGAAATATAGTTAATAGTGCGTGGTTAAATTGTGCTAATAATGAAAATACATTTATTATTTAATGTTTTAACTATAATATCCTCAACAAAATAGAAATAAAGGTGCTTTTCTTTCTTTTAACGATACAATGACACTATTTTGGGGAATAAAGGTACTATATACTCTATATTTAACAAGCATAATTAAAATTTCCCTTCTAATTGTAAGAATTATGAATTACAGAGCTATGCCACAACATAATTCTATTCATTCTTTTAAAATTCATTTTCTAACTCAAACTTATACTGCCTCATAACTAAAACTTCTACTGTTGATAGTTTAAGAGAAATTATTTAATGAAAAACTTGCTTAGAGATGCTCATCATATGATTCTCACAATTTAAAGATCTAGAAATGTCGTATTCAGAATGTAAACGAAGTGTTGTTTGTTAAACGAAAAATACTTTCAAATTAAATATAACTAAGAAATGTTACGTGATCTGTCATTATTACTGCCAGAATTCTGATTTACAGCGTTATTCATATCCTAAAATTCAAACTTATGATGTTGATAGTTTTAAACCAGTTATTTAATGATTTGTGTGTTTACAGATGCTCATCATAAGGCTTCACAATTTAAAATTGCATAAATTATGTAGTCAAAATTTAAACTAAGTACATATAAAACGAGAAATATACTATACAATTAAACATAACTTAGAAACTCTACATAATGTATTATTAATATTTAATTTAATGTGCATAAAACATTTTTTTCCATACAATGAATAACAGTATTTATACATGTTAGTCCGGTGAATTATTGTAATTATATTTTATAATTATTTTAATAGATGAATTGAATATTTTAATATTTGTTTCAAACTTTAAATGAATTGTCACATAGAAAAAAATCATCACAAATCAAAAAGCTGTATATAATACATAGATATCAAAGTATTTTTATTTTCAAAGACAAAATAAATGAGCCAACAATAACAAAACATAAAATTCATTGTGTTTTTTGTTGTTTGAGCTTTCCGACTACCCAATGTACTTAAATAGAATATTTTTGAATCAATTACGTATTATTTAAAATGCCTTCTGGCGTATCATTTTCGAAATATGTTTACTCGTTTCTCTATATAAAATATTTTAAAGAATTTTAGCATATTTCAGTTTTTTGTTCATGACATATGTCAGTGCAAATTATTTAATGCACTTTTTTTCTCAAAAATAATTTCCTATATCTAGGACATTTGAAGTCAATTAAAGGGAACGTACGAATTGACTTTTTCTCAACCGAGTGAAAAATTGTCCAGACCGGGAGTCGAACCCAAGATTTTTGGCTTAAATTGTCAATTATCTGCCTATTGAGCTATCTGGATTACAAACTGGACGACAGAATTCACTCAGATAACCTTCTTTGCAATAGCGCTTCGTCTTCCATGTAGACATCTCAACGGAATATACCGCTGGTAATGGAACTCTAATGAAAGATGGATACGTAATACACTGTAACTCAGCCATGCTGATTGGTAAATATATTACACAAATTGACATTTTTCCAACTGAGTGTAAAAGGAGTGAAAAGGAGTCAATTTTCCCACTGAGTGAAAGTTCTTGTCAAGGACACCTTTTCCCCCAGTTTGGAAAATATCAATTCATATGATATCTTTACCAAGAAGTCTGATTAAATTTAAAATAATAAGGTGCAAATAAAGGGAGTCCGAGACATTTTTACATAGCCCCTGTGATATCGTGAATTAGTATTCTTCTTTGGAAGCAATCAATAAATATTTTCTTAACAACACATGACCTTTTGTTCAAAGTAATCAATTCTCGGTGTGAAATCGAAAAAATAATCATTTTCAAAAGGCTGAACTGAATAGACTTTAGAAACAGAGGAACAATAACAATGGTTATGTTTCACCTTGAAGAAAATCCCATACCTCTATAAGGTAAATTTCTACGACTTGTGGAAATAGTTAAGATCTGTGAAATGTGTAGAACTTTCTTTTAAATTCAGTGATGTCAGGAGAATGGAATTAACCTCTTGCCCCCTTCTAGGAGAAAAAGGGAAGAAAAAAGCAGTTTGGGGAGTGCTGGGGAACGAGAGACACAGATATTAGAGTCTTAGAACAGGGTAGAGATCGTCTTGTGAACTCTGAATTTTTTATTATATCAGTTATGTGAAAGTTAGTGAAATACGATTTTAAAATGTGAAATGACTCACGCTCATTTGTAACTTTATTTTATTGATTCAACTACTGTTCTAATAAAGAACTTTAGGAATTTAAAGATGGGTGATCGTGGACTTTATTATATATATAACTGAAAATTTCTACAACTGTGGCCACGACACCACACCCCTTAGCCTGTTTCTCATGCTTTCGAAAATATTAGTGTGAAAACTTTGTTGACAGATATTCATAAAACACCATTCCACACATAGGCAAAGTTGTAACTGCAATCATTAATGAAGTACAATTTCCAGAAATTCACAGCACTTAATTAGTCCTCTGCTAAAACTTATTTATGAATAAAAGTTTATAAATGGCAGTACTTTCAGTCAATCAAAACTGCCAAATTATCGAATGTAATGTATATAAAGCTAAACTATTTTTTTTTCTTTCAGAGATCAAATATTTATAAACGGGTGATCCAAAAGGTCACAAAAGAAATAACAATTCAATAATTCGAAAAGATAGAGAGTAGCACGTTGCGGTTTTCCAATAAATGCACAAGATATTTTCGATAGCAAAAAAAAATATTGCCAGAATAGCTGCATTTGTCACAAGCAGGTGGCAGGGTAGTGGTCCCAAAACTTCTGCGTGTTGCTATTTCAGTTTTCATGTGACTGAAGATACAAGAGATATCCCTTTCGATGCCCTTCAAAGTACACAGTAAAAAAATTCAAAATGTTTCTTAATCTACGAAAATATAATGTAACCTCGAACAAAAATATATAATAACCTCTTTCGAGTTACCCATCATTCCGAAAAGCGTTCTTTAAAATTAGAAACTTCAGAAACCAATATATTTTTGAGATTTAAAGAAGCATTTATGAAAACAGAGTTTCTTTTCCTGCCACTGAAATGACAAGTGAAGCTCGTCATCAGTTTTACTTGCCGACGGGTAGTCGGATTAAAGTTATTTCAAAAATTTTTTACTACCGCAAAATAATTTCTCTAGTTACTAATTGAAAAAAAAAAGTTATTGCAATTTCTTTCTGAATTAATGATCCGATTAATAAAATGTACAATCATAAAATGAAACATAATCATGAATAAATCATGAATAAATCATAAAATGAAACATATTGCTCGCTTGGATGGAATAAATGCTACTTTAAAACACAATCTTTTACGATTCAATCTTACCCCAAAGGGTTGATAGCCTGTACATGAAATTTCAGAATCAATAGATACTTGAAACAGTATCTTGAAATAATATATATATAACACTTTTTGAATGTTTCGCTTGCAGATACTTCTGTCGTGTTCTTACAAGACACATTAAATGAAATATTTCCAAAATCAAATTTTATCTTGCTCTAATGTTTAAGAAAAGTAGAAAGAGTTTGTTTTATATAATTGTTTTATAAATTTTCTTTTACAATAAACATGAAAAAGATAATTTTTGTTGAAATATTTCATTTAACGTGTAAAGTACTTTTTAAACAAATAAAATATTAAAAACATATTTTAAAGAAAATCCTCTTTTGACATTTAGAATAAACAGTAAATCAAACATTAATTATAAAAAAGAAGTTTTTTTCCATTAAAAAAAAGTATTTAAATCGGATTATGAAATGCATGAAATCATAATATACATGCAAACACTTGCAGCGTACCTGCGCTTGTTTGCACTATACTTAATATAAAATTTACTTCCAAATAAAAAAATGATGTTTTATCATTATTGCTAAATATATATTTTTTTTAAACTATTACTTTATAAGAGGGCATGATGTAAAGTAAGTAATAAAATTTTTAGCTTTATTTTTTTAAGTGAAATATTTAAGTAAAAGAATAGTGACATAGACTTTTTTCAGTAGAGAAATTCTTAAGAGAAATTTTAAATATTTGATGCATTTTACATTTTTGTTTAAAATCAGCTCATAATGTTCGAATAAGCAACGTTTGCGCATTTTATTGAATAATAATTAAAGCATGCCGTCTCGTCTATCGCATTTGTATCCACACGATTTTTTCTTCTTTTTGGGGGGATGGGTGGATCTAACTTTTTCCTATACCTAGAAAATATTATAATATTAATTTTATCAAATTTCTTCTTTTAAGTAAGAAATCATATTTACAAAATTCGGTTAAAGTGTTAAATTGACATTTTGAAAGTTGCATGATTTTTATGTAAAACAATTCAGTTTTCTAATTGAAAGTGCACCTTTTTAATGACATATCTTTTACAGTCTTTTGAAGGTGTGGACCCTAATCAGGTATGTTGTGGAATGAGAACTTTTTGAAAATGACGTCATTTTGTCTCATTAATAAAAATCTATTTCAGTTGTATAGATTAAAGTGGATGCTTTTTAGGCTTTCGATAATAAGCTTAAAAAACATGAATTTAAATTAAAAATATTTTTTTAATATTTATGCGAAAATAACACCATTAAATATTAGTTCCTCTTTTCTAATTTTTCAAAACAATAGAATAATCTCATTCCTACAATTTGAACATATTACATTTAATATCATTGAAAATTTAAAATTAGTTAATATCTCGGAAATTAATTTAGATTGCGGGATTTCAAGAGCTTTTATAAGATTCTTGTATTCTTGCGAATAATTTATGTTCGTTTTTGCTCGCAATTTGACATTTTCTTGTAGGAGTAGATTTAAAGAACAAATATCAGATATTCAATTTTTTCAAATGTAAATTTTTTCAGCATAGTCTGGAATAATAATGAAGTTTCTTTTTTGAATGACCGTGTTCCTTCAAAACATAAAAAAACTAATATTAATAATAAGAAAAAACTATGTAAGCAACAATTTATTATCAATAGTAGACATGAAATGATGAAATTCGTAATTCTAAAAATACTCATTCCATTGAATTGAAACGTGTAGGAACATATTTTTGGAAATGTTACATCTACTATATTAAAATCTTACTGAATGTTTGTATTTAACAACTACTTTTCCTAGAATAGGCTGTTTTATGGGTTTAAAAGACGAAAAATCATTGGTAGGGATTCGAGTATGTTATAATAACTCTAAAAGTTTTTATTCTTAAATTAGTTTCTGAGGAATTATTATTTTTTTTTTTATTTTAATGACATTTCTGTAATGGTGAAAACTACATTATTCAATAATTGTGGGGAAAAGGAGAAATAATAGTGATTATTGACGTCATTATTATATTTTTATTGACGATTAGTATTTTTTTTTTACATCATTTCCTCATTAAAATAGAATTAAAAAAAAATGTGTTTTTTATTTGATTAGAGGATGAAAATAATCTCGAGATTAAATTATATTTTTCTAGAAATTTTGAAGAAATAAAATATTTTTTGACGTATTCGACTTTCAAGAATCAGCTTACTTTCGACTACAAAATATCGTCTGCCGCAAACTGACATAAAAAAATCATTCCATCGTAGCTTTTTTTAGCTTTAAATTAAACCAAGGAGGTTAAACAAGAAAATATTAAACTCATTACATCCAGCTAGAGAAATATTGTCCCCTATTTACAAGAAATGAAAGTAAAGAAGAAACGCAGCTTTTCAATAAATTAATTCTTAAAGAAAGTAGTTAAAACTTTTCACAATGCCTCTAAAATCGGAATGGTTTAATGGGGGGGGGGGGAATAACGTTATTTAAACATTTATTTTATTTTATTAATTCGTTTATTTCCTCATTTTCATTAAAGTTCGTTAAAATAACAACATTTTAATTCCACCAACTCCAAAATTAGAAGTCAAATCTTGAAAGAAAGAAATGATTTTGAGAAATGTGATTAACAATGTGTATTTTTATTAAGAAAAAATTTAACATACATTGCAAATAGGATTTCTTACTTGAAACTTTGTATTAAATAAAATTAATATTATAATTGTTTTTCTAAATTTACAGTGAAATTATATTTCGTCTAAATAATGGTAATTTGAATGCAACACATCTGGTTATATATCTGGTCTATAATTATTCTGATTTGATTATGTATTTTTCTTTATAATATGCGCTTATTAAATTGAATATATTGTATTAATGCAATTTTATGAGCAATAACTATGTGATACAAATACCTTCGTCGAAAACAATGTCGAAAATCCGTAAAATCTAATATGCATATGTATATATTTACTTTTTTTTAAAAACATTTAAATTGTAAGTTTATGGAGCGATGCCAGCAGAATTTGAGGATCATTTAACACTTCATTTTGAGGATTGAAATGTAGCGCTACCATGATTTACGAACCGAAGCTGCTAAAATGCATCATAAATTCCAGTGAAAAAAAACTTAATATTCAAATGAATGCTAGCATGAAGAAATAAAATAAGATATAAACGCAATAAATTTCAATGAAGTTCTCTATTTTCTCTTTATATATGTATGTAGCAGAATTTAAAAATGTGATTTATCTTTAAAGAAACTTTGTTAATATTTTTAGATAGAAAGTATCGTCATATGACTTCATAATATTGATCTGCAAAAAATATATATATTACAATAAAACGCTTTACATCAGCGTCAGGAACAAAGATAATGATTACAATTCCATTAAAAAACTGTTAAAATTCACACATTTTTATAAGGAAGAATGTTTATTTTTTAAGTAACTCTTTGAAATGCATGCCTCCTTCTTATTATTAACTCTTTGTTAACTAAAATTATTTCCAAAAATAAAAATACAACAATTATTACATTTCTAATTTATTGAACACATCATATTGTACTAAAAAATGTAAAATGAAAGCACCCCACGAAAGTACATGTAATTACACACACACCCCAAAAAGAAATCTTTTTAGTGACTGGAATGTTAGAAATTATTTCGGTTGTATTAGGCGTGCTAATCAAGCAGGGCGGTCGCTCTGCCAAGCCAAGCTTTAAAAAAAAACGCCACACAAACAACGCCAAGAACTGGAATAAAGACCGCTAATGCTTATATACAGAAAGCAACTTCGCAATGTTAAATCGACAAAACATGCCAGATTAAAATATCAGGTATCAAACAAACCAAGCGTCGTAGAAAAAAAAAACGAAAACTAGAAGAATCTAAGGAAGAATTTCTTCAATTTAAGACCAAACTCATCTTCATAAGTGATTTATAAACAGAGATATAGCTTTTTTTTAAAAACGTCGAGTTACTTAAAATGATCACTATTTTCTTCGTCAAACTTTTTTTTTCAAACAAGCTACAGGCCTTAATATTGGGCAGAATAAAAAAAGGATTGCATTTTTGGACAAATAATTACGTAATCTATGTGCTTTTATAAAATTCAGTGTAAAAAAAAAAAATATTTTCTATCCTTAATTAGCAAAAAACTGTTAATTAACTTGGCGATTAAAAAATTATGCCAAAACAGAGATAAAACCCGCCAACGACCATGTACCATCTGTATTAAAATAGCACAAATCAGTTACAGGTTATAATATAACCACATCAAATTTCATCTGCAAGTCAGCCATTTTCTTCTGAAGATATTTTTTTAAAAAATAAAACTTCACAATTATAAGAACACATATTTTATCAAATAATTAAATATGACTGCAAACTGTGGCAGATGATTGTTTCTAACATGAATAAGTATGAGAAATTGCCGGTTGCGGATATGGATCTGGGTAGCTCAGTCGCAGAGCGTCGGCATGGTACGCATAAGGTCCCAGGTTCGAGTCCAGGCCCAGGTCAATTTTTCACTCATGTTTGTTTAGTGTATTTAATTGTCTGATAAAATGCGTGTTCTTATAAATATTGTAAAATAAAGTAATCAGACGTAGTGTTTATGCTTTAAAAATATTTTAAATATATAATTTACGTTTTTAGAAAGATCTTTAAAAATAAATTAGTTTTTGAGGGAAGATGTACCTTCTAAAATGTATACATTAGGAGTTATCGCCATTTAAAATTTCTTTCCAAACGTAAACAAAAATTTTGAAATGAATTAAATGTGATTTATTTATTTCTACCCTATATATATAAAATCCTAATGAAACGAATTTGTGAAACGATTTTATGAAACGAATTTATGAAACGATTTTATGAAACGACTGATTAAACGACTGATTATGTTTCAGGGCTATTTTTTAATAAAATATTAAACGTTTGATGGTGAAATTAATATCAATTTTCCATGAAAATCCGCGGATGTCAAAACTGGTAATAGAATTTTGAAATTGGAATTAGTTTTCGAGAAATTAATTTTTTTCCAATTTTAATGACATTTCTGTAATGATGGCAACTAATTAGTTTTTTTTGTGACAAAAAAGGGAAAAAAATCAAAAAGGATCCCGATAGGGATTATTTATTTCTTTTTATTCGTCATTTTCAAATTGAAATTGAATTTATCTTTTATTTCAATCGATAATGAAGACAAGATTGTGATTAAATTATGTTTTTCAGGAAAATTTGAAAAACAAATCACATTTCTATCGTCAGGATTCAATCATCTGTCAGCATTTAATTTAATTTATAAACTGAAAATATTTTGAATAAAGTCGTCCAAATGACGTCATTTATGTAAATACGTCATTTATGTTTATACAATTTATTTAATATAAAGAAGCCATTTATATATTTTTATGTACAAAAAGAGGTAAATTGAAAGACAATTATAAATAAATTGTATATATACATATAAATACATGTATAAACAAGCATAAAAGTTCGGTGCTTTTCCAGTATATGGGGCCTTGACGAAACAGAGAAAATAGCCTTGGCGGAAAAGGAAATTTGGCAACATACTTTCTGTCAACCTATTCACTTTGTCACTTCGTATACAGAAGCATTTTTTCAATATTTATACAATTTGTTTAGCGTAAAATGTCATTTATCTTATTTTATATATAATCAGAAGTAATTTGTATAGAAAAAACAATAATAATATACGTATAATTAAAATACGCATAAAAAAAATCGTCGAATTTGTTTCCATGGCTGTTTATGTCATTTGGCAGCAAATCTCACTTTCTGATGCCCGAATTGCGCCAAGCTTTTTAAAAAAGCGTCAAGACCCCTATAATAGAAAAACACCAAAAGTTCATTGCGTTTGTTTTCATAACTTTTGGCAACAAATATATGTATATTAACGAATCTATTCGTTTTTGAAACTCGAATTACGACAAACCTAAAAGCAAAGGATCCTATACTGGAAAAGTACCCGATTTTCTTATGGACAATATTCAAGTGACATAACATGGTGTAAAATTATCGTGGATAGCAAATTTGTTTAAATATCTCATCAATTGATGCAGAATAAATGCAGGCATGCATGCACAAAATATTTAATTAATTTTGTATGATAAATAATTATTAGAAAATTTCTTATATACATTTTAATTAAAATAAATAATTTACATATTTAAAATAACATGAAAATATGCATGATGGTGCACTAAAAAAGAGAGAAAATTAAAACCTGTTACTGAAAATGTGTATAACATAGTACTTTTCAATACCGTGGTTCTTAATGTTATTCACAAGCAGATGGCGTTTTTCTCATCCTTAAACGCAAAGGAAGAATAGAATAGAGATCGTTGTTATAAAAGTCCGAGAGGTAGCCACAATTTAAACCTAACCATTTTATACAAGCTGGTTTTCAAGGTGTAATTGATTTTACTTATCAATCCCGAAAACAGTCGTCAGTTGTCGCAACAGCTGTGTATGAGGCCATGATAATAAAAAAATGCCCCGTTAAAAGCATGGCAACCCAATTACAGATTTACCAATATTTTTAAAATGAAGCACGCTGTCATGTTTTTAGAGGCCTCGAAGTCTGAGTGGGGGTTGGCGAGCGTAGCTCGCAGGGGGTAGGCCCCCTAGTCTAAAAATAAAAAAAACACGGTAAAGGACAGGCATTTCGTTCGCAGGAATACCTTTCACGTCATCTACTATATATACGAGGCTAGCGAAAAAGAAAGGCTACCGCGGTGCTTTACGCGTATCTTTTTTTACAGGACCGCGGGAATCACGTGAGGCTCGAATCCCCCAATGCAGGTGTACGAAAAGAGCATCACGTCACTCTAGCGGTCTGTAAAAAAAGATAAGTGGAACGCACCGCGGTAGCCTGTCTTTTTCGTTAGCCTCGCTATATATATAAAACACAAACGGAAATTTCGTTCCGTTGCTTTATAACTCGAGATCTGCTGAATGGAATTTGATGGAACTTGCACTGTTCGAGAGATAACTTTTCAGGGAAGGTTTTAGTATGTAACACAACGTTCTACGTATAATAGCTATCGAATTATGATAGAAAGTTCTGTTATTTTGGCCGAAAAGGTTACCAATGCTAATTTTTTGGCGATCATTACTGTTGCAGAAAGAAATGAAAAGGCTATACATCTCGAAAAATAAAAGAAAAACTGTTACTAATTTTATTTAAAAAAAAAAAAAAGAAAGAAAGAAAGAAAGAAAAAAGAGTTTTGATGAGAGAATATTATAAAACGAAAATATTTAATTTAAACATGATTAGAAATGTTCATAATGCTTAAAACATTATTCAAGGGGCAAGATTTCTATTGAAACAAATTTGGCGATTTATCTTTTGTTTTTGGCGATTTCGATTTTACTTTTGACCCCAAACAATTTGATTTTAAGCCAAAAAGTGTCTTTTTTTGTTGCAGAAAGAATTGAAATGGCTATACATCTGGAAAAATAAAAGAAAAAACTGTTACTAATTTTATTTTTTTTAAAAAGAAAGAAAAGAAAAAAAAAGAAAAGCAGTTTTGATGAGAGATTTTAGGCCAAAAGGTGTTTTTTTTTTTCAAGTGTACGACTGCATTTTCGCAGTATTTTTTTTGGTACTTTTTGGTTAGCCGGGCGCCAGTGATATATATATATATACACACACATATATACACATATATCTACACAAATACATGTATATACATACATATATATATATATATATATATATGTGTGTGTGTGTGTGTGTGTGTGTTCATATATCACTGGTGCCCGGCTAACCGAAAAGTACCTTTTTTTATTCAAATGCAAACTATATTAATGGCAATATACTTCTATTTACTTCTACATATATGAAATTTCGTTCCGGCTGCTTATAACTCGAGTTCTGCTGAATGCATTTTCGTAGAACTTAAACTAAGATAATTTTTAAGGGAAGGTTTTAATGTATAACATATCGTTCTACGTAGCTTAGTTATATAATTATTCTGGGAAGTTCTATAATCAGATCAATCCGATTATGAAAGATTAGCCTTTTTAAAAGATTTTGCCGAATGTATTTCGATGGAACCTATACTGTTAAATAATTTTCTAGGGAACGTTTTATTATATAACGTTGCTTAGTTCTAGAATTATAGGGGGAAATTCGAAAATCGGGTGACCATTTTTTTTATCAAATATTAGCCTTTTCAATATTTGATTCCGATTATGAAAGATTAGCCTTCTAAAAAAGTTCTACTGAACGGATTTTGATGAGAATTGTATTGTTAGTTAGATGCTATTTCAGAAATGGTGTTAATGTACTATATATTTTCCCTACGTTGCTTAGTCCAACAGTTATGTGTGAAGGTTATATAGTCAAGTGAACCCGATTCCGAAATATTAGCCTTTTTGATAGTTTTTACTGGGCGTATTTTTTGCGACTTGCATTGTTAAGTAGATAATTTGTAAGGACTGTTTTAGTATATTTTATATCGTTTTGTTGTTTTAGAATTATGTGGAAAAGTTCAATAATCAGATTATCAAAGATTAGCCTTTATAAAAACTTCTTCTGAATGGATTTTGTTAGTTAATTTGTTTGCATTGTTATTTCGATAATTTTTAGTGATGGTTTTAGTATATTGCATATAGTTTTATCATTCTTTAGCAAACCCTAACTGTAAATGACCAAATAAAAGAGTTGGTCCTTAACAGCTAAAATTTTGACTGCACATTAGAAAATATAATAGCGCAATCGCGTCATTTTTCAGTAATGTGGAAGGATATTCCACGTAAATATACAGATTGCTTTCAAATACAAGGTCAAATTAAACGATATATTTCGTTTGATTCAGGGTTCATTTGTAGAAACCGACCAGCGCAGCGGGCGTGGCCTGCTAGTTTTCCTATAAATTAATGAAATCCAGTTGTTAAATTATTTTTGTTTTAGAAGTGAAGTTTCCATTTAAATTTATTGTAACAGTACAATGTTTAAATGAATAAAATAAGGTAAATCTAAGAAATTGCTAAGAAATTCCAAACATGCACAGGGCAACGCAAAAAAAATAAAATAATAATAAACAAAAAATAAAAAATAGATAAATAAATAAATAAATAAATAAAAATCAGCTTTCAGAAATTCTAAAAATTGTTCCGCTATTCATATTATGTATCTTCGGGGTCCATCCTCCCACTTTCAGCCCTCCCACCCAAAGGGGGCACTTTTCTAAATTTTGCCGACACCTCTCATGTGATATATCGTTGGAAAAGTCTGTGAACGCTTAATCATAATATGCAGGGGGGGGAGGGGTATTTTCTAAATTTCGCACATACCCCTCATGTGATACATCGTTGGAAAGGTCTGTGACCGCTTAATCCTATTATGCATCTCCGGTGTTCATCCCCCCTTTTGCCCCCCAAGCGCGATTAGCTTTCACCACCAGGGGACGCTTTCCTATATCTGTTCCTACGAGTCGGATCACGACGGGGTATGGCTCATTCGACTCGACATCAATAGAGCTTTCCAATTTTAGTTCGTTTTTTCACCACCAGGGGGCACTTTCCTATCTCTGGTTCTATGGGCTAGATCACGACGGGGTACAGTTCATTCGACTCGACATCTATAGCCTTAACGATTTCAGTGTCCGAGGTTCATACAGAACAGATTGCGCTACCTGGTGGTGGAAGATGGAACTTGAGCGTGCGCAGCACGACTGCTATACGGTGCCGAAGGCAGCGGGGACCCGTGTCGGAAGTTAGTTTGGTTAGAGGTTTATACTATTCGATGTGCAAATTAAGGGATTATCCGGTGCCGAAGGCAGCGGAGAACCAGGTCGGAGGTTCGATTGGCTCGAGGTTTATCTTATTCGAGGTTTTACAAGATTCGAGGCCCCGATATAAATTAGGGGTCCGCTAGCGGGCGAAGCCAGCTAGTGATAATAATAAAAGAGCGTTATATCACGTTTGATTTCAAATGCAGCGCTGACACGCTATGTACGTATTGCATTTTTATTCATTTCATCGATAAGTCAGTGATATTTTTTAACGAGGGATAACAAGTATTATAACAAGCCACATTTAGTATGTTGTTATTAGTTTAATTTAAAAATCTACTGGTATTTCTAGTTAACCTTTTAAACAATGACTGAAAGTAAAATGTAATTTTAAATTATTTCTCATGTTTAGATTATTTAAATTATGTTTATACTCTTTTAAAAAAAAGAAATGATATCTACAAAAACAACTTTTCAAAAGTAAAAAAAAAGCCAAGCGTAAAAAAAAAAAAAAGTTGTGGCTAAAAAATGGTGTGATATCAAATTTCCAAGCTATTATATTACTTTTTAAACTTTTTTCCATTAAATAAGTTATCATATATATAAGTCGAGTGCCTACGTATATGTTAATAGAAATCGTTTTCTCCTGTACTAAATACATCCTAACGAGTTTCTGAAAATTCAATTTTTTTCAAATTATGCATGATGGGCTTGGCGGCCATCTTTTCATATTTCTAAGCACCCAAATTTCTAAAGTAAAAGCGTAATATGTTTGCAATGTAATATGTTTATAACAATTTCGAACTTCAGATTTTAACTACGGACAGATAAATTAGATAAGACTGATATTTTTAGAAATTGATTTTTACTAGTTTGAAATTATTAATTACTGTAAAAAATAAATCATAAGATGAATCTTTAAGATAATTCATCATTATCTTAAGACACAATTTTCAGATCATACAAATCTATAAATGAAACGCTTAAAATATTTGCTTAAATAACAATTTTGAACTTCGGATTTTAACTACGGATTTGGATGCTTAGAATTTTGTGAATAATATGCAAAGATGGCCGCCAAGCCCATCATGCATAATTTGAAAAAAATTGAATTTTCAGAAACTCGTTAGGATGTATTTAGTACAGGAGAAAACGATTTCTATTAACATATACGTAGGCACTCGACTTATATATATGATAACTTATTTAATGGAAAAAAGTTTAAAAAGTAATATAATAGCTTGGAAATTTGATATCACACCATTTTTTAGCCACAACTTTTTTTTTTTTACGCTTGGCTTTTTTTTTACTTTTGAAAAGTTGTTTTTGTAGATTCCAAATACGAAAAAAGTTCTTCTCTAACGGCTATACTTTTTGCGCATTCCTAAGCCGTGGCAAAACACGCCATCTGACCGATCTGCTTTCTGAAGGCCGGTTGGTTGCTTTCGTAGCGCAGTCAGAAGAGTCTGTTGTGAACGCTCTTCGGGTCATTCCGGCGAGTTATACTCGTCGGAATGAGTATAACACTGTACAACTGTTTGACATGTCATAGAAAGAATGACTTCGTCAAAGAAGTTGTGTTAATAATCCTGATGTTACATATGTGGAGTGTAAAATCTAAAAAAATATAGAAAAACTAGTTGTGACTTTGTTAAAGGAGAGTATTTCGGATACTTTGTCGTATGTCTTGGTGATAAAGACAAAACATGAGCTCCTCACTTTGTGTGTAAAACTTGTATGAAACACTTATGACAGTGGAGAAATGAGAAAAGGAGTAGTCTAAAATTCGGTGTGTCGATGGTTCTGGGGTAGCCCACAAACTACGTTGATGGCTGCTATTTCTATAATGTGTGGCCTGAATCGAAAGAATAGCTGCAAGTGGATGTATGGTAATTTACCCTCTGCAGGACGCCCTGTCCCTTACTCAGATGAAACACCAATTCCCAGGTTTTTTTTCAGCTAACAGAGATCTGGGATCAAGATAGCGATTATGGCGAAACTCCACAAGTCTTCAACGTTTTAATCAAAACGAGTTGAGTGACCTAATCGAGGAATTGTCGCAGAATTCGCGGAGCTTGACGTTCCGCGTGATGGTCATTTGCTACGTCCCTTTTATACCGAGACACTTGCGGAAGCCAGGTAGAGAGGGGGGAAAAATCTGAAATTTGAATCCGGACAAATTTAAACGAAAAAATGAACAAATTAAACACCTGGAAATGCGGGATCTGAACCTATCGACGAACCCCTGCGGCTTCTAGCTCTATGCCTTTCAAAAGAAACTTATGTATTACTTACTTCGAGCTCTATGCCTTTCAAAAGAAACTTCTGGATTACTTACTTCGATCTCTATGCCTTTCAAAAGAAACTTCTGCATTCTTTACTTCCAGGTTGAATGACAAGAATGTACTTGAACGTGGAACAAAAAATACTTTCTATTGTGCGCGATAAAAAAAAAATGCTACCTTTTTTTTTGCTAGGAAAATAATATTTTATTCCATCAAAATATTAGAGACTCTTGATGAAAATGGATCTTTCTGAATATTTTCCATATGGTTGGCGCCTATTTATTGACAGCTGTAAGCGGAATTTAAAATGTGTCTTTTTGCACAATGGCGACAAATATGACTCAATACAGTTGCCTACTCAACCAAAATGGAAGAAAAATATGACACCATAGCTTTGGTCATAGATAAGATAAAGTTTCATGAACATAAATGGATAATTTATGTTGATTTAAAAACAGTCAATTTTCTCTTTCGTCAGAGAAATTGCTACACAAAACATCCTTGTTTTTTGTGCCTCTGAGACAGCAGAGCCAAACAAGATCACTGTGTAAGCAGAGAGTTGGTCTATTAGAGAGAACATGGTTGCAGGATAAAAAAAACCTCATTCGTGAGCTCTTCGTTTGCAGTAATAAAATCATCTAGCCTCTTGCATATAAATGATGAAATATTTTGTGTAAGCTCTTGCTCAGGATGGACCATGCTTTGGGTATATAGGACGAAAAATGCCCGGTCTCAGTAAAGAAAAACTGAAAGCTGGAATTTTTAATGGCTCTGAAATAAGACAGCTCATAAACGATCCTGGCAGATTCCATTTCTTCGTAGATTCAATGAGTGAGGGTGGTAAGCATGGACGTCATTAATCCGGGTTGTCAGAAATTTTCTGGACAACCACAAACCTCAAAACTTTGCTGAGGTCATTAATTTCAGATACCTTGGATGTAATATGAGTATAAAATTTAATTACTTGCAAAGACACTTGGCCATTTTCCAGAAAAATTGGACGAAGAGCAAGGTGAACGATTTCACTGGACCATTAAAATAATGAAAGATTGCTCGCTACCACGAAAGATGGGATATACTTATGACGGCAGATTACTGCTGGAACTTATAAAAGAGATTGTGAAAGAGAAATGAAAAAAAAAAGAGAAATGAAAATGACTTTTCATATTATCATTTAAGAAAAAAATACTCTTTTAATATTGTAAAATGAATTTTTCTGTCATTCGATTTTTTTTAACGCATTACATTGAAATTACATTGAAAAGGATATTACAATCCAAAATTAAAATTATTAAAACATACTAGTTTTATTAAGCCAAAGACCTACATGCATTACATACATCATAAATGGAAGTATAATAGTAGATTATTTTTTTTTTTTTGTTTCCTAGTCTATTTTTATTTCGAATTAACAAATTAACAAATCAGTTACTTAAAAACTTTCAAACCATTAATTGTATTAATTTCTGATTTGCATTAAAATGTTTATGAAATGTGGGAATCTCATCATCCGACTCAGTCATCTCATGGATCAGTTATCTTTTCTGGTTTTTTGTTGTAAAACTTTTAATGATTTCTTCATTACTTAATTTCCCACAAATTTCGAAATGATTATCATGCTCCATATATTCAGAAAATGTTTTACATTTACAAATGAGTTTTCATTTAAAATTGCGAAATTATTGCATCAATCTTTTGTATGATGCATTTCTTCCACATGTGTAAATACGACATGGTGAACAAAAAATTTTATTTTTTTATTCTTTCACAGCATTCCACGTGCATACGGAATCGTAACATTATAAATTTCAAGCATTTATGTAAGGAAATGAAAAGCAATTTACAATTCTCAATTAGTGTCGCCTAATTTTCTTTTTGGGGGTTCCGTACATGAAAAGAAAAAAACGGAACCCTTAAAATCTTATTTTTGAAATCCCGACTTTGGAAAATCACGTAATAAATCGGCGTAGAATTATAAATTAATGATATTCGGATTTTTCTTTCTTTACATATGCTATAACACCTTTCTCCGTCCCAAATTCCAAGGTTTTAGTTTAGCCGGAAGTACCCTATAGGTTCTGAGAGTAAAACCTATAGTGTACTTCCGATTGACCTAGAACCTTGAATCGCCATTACTCTTATTTATAAATCTACGTCGATTTATTACGTGGCAAACTCATGAACTTATATAATCGGTACTAATACCAAATTAACACCTTGTAACGGAATTGTTTGTTACCCCAATATAACATAACGGTAACGTTATATTATATTGGGGTAATAACATAATATACATAACGTTAGTGTAACATAACCGTACGGAACCCTCAAGATGCGAGTTCTACTCGCACTTGTATTTTTTTTTTTTCATTCAATATATTAATTTTTTAGTTCGAATTAATGAACTTGTTTTTACATTATTTGTATAAGGTAACTTTTTAGGGGTTTCATGATTAAATCGAATAATCAGGAAGTTCGAATTATCGCGAGTCCACTGTAGGTATATATATATATATATACAGGGTGAGCATTAAAATCCCACCTATCTCCATTAATTTAAGACGGTGACAGCTATAATCATAAACGTATTGTCTAGGTATAGTAAAGTGGTAATGCGCTACATGATTAGAGCTGCTTACAGTGCCACCTATCGGCAGAAACTGACCACAGTGTTTCTATCTCGAAAGCGGTACGTGATACGGGAAAAAAGTCAATTACATTGTTGTAGAGCGTCCTCGATTTAGTGCAAATTGATGTCTTATTTGTAAAACTAACTTTATTAGAAGCCCTGAAATGTACCGAGCTTGAATATGTTACGGATTTCATGCGGTAGAGTGACATTATAAGATAAGATACTAATGAAACTAAAAAAATTTCCAGATAAGTTGGCTCAATAGTTAAAAATCTGGCTGGAATGTTTGTATTTTATGCTATAATGACAACGTTGGAAGTAGCCATTTTGTTTTTAGCTGAGCTTAGTTGATACTGCTATCCTTGCTGTAAGCCCTTTCACATGGAAATCTGAACTGGTGTTTATTGCCCAACTTAAAGCATTGTAAGCAATATATTACTGATGATAGCAATCATTCTGAACATTTATAAATGTAATGGTTTATGAGCACTTATAATGTTCATGGCTTTTGTTATTTGTGTTCTAATTATTCATATTCCAAAATGTAAACATTATAATAAAACACCCTGATGTTACATAAATCAGACATTAAAACAGTAAGTTATTTCAAGAAATTTCATGCACAATGCAAGGTCGGAACGTGAGTAAAGGGTTACCAATTTAAGGTGTTTTAATTATGAGCTTAAATTGCAAGTTTTTGCAAACTGTAGCAGAAAATGTTAAAAGCTATTTGGTAGGAAGCCAGCTTTGATTAGCAAAGTACTTTACAATTCTATGTCATGAACATAGCTTTACGCTATGAAAATGAATGCTGAAGTAATCGTGTTTCTCTGTGGATCTTTAAAATATGTTTCACAGGTGCTCCGTTAAGTCTTGCATCACCTATCAGTCTGTTTCACTTTTTTTAAAATTTAATCTGTGAAAAGAGTATTTTATACCATCTGGTAGAATATTTTACATTAATTTCAATTCTTAAAAGTGTTTATAAATAGTTTAAGGGGATTTTCTCCTAGTATATATACGCCTTGGTTTGGGGGCATTTTTAGGATTTTATTTTGTTAGTTTGTTTAAGTAATGCGCAGACAAAATAATGTTTTTGTCATTAAAATTATTGCCCTTTAGTCTAGGTGTGTAAATATTTTCGCATAGAAATGTTGATATTTTAATGGATATGGACTCCTTCAAATTTCACTATGCACGGCGTGCACAGTAAACCAGTGTAGGTGTTTTCGCTCTTAATAATCATCTAAAACAAAAAAAAATCACAGAAACTCTTAAAAAATATTAAATTAGGTTGAGGCCAAAATTAAAATAGATAAAATAAAAAACATAATCAGAAAATGTCGAATGTTTGAAGTTTAGGGTCAATTTTTGGCATTATTTTTTTCATTTCCGAACTATTTAAAAAATCTAAATTATTAAAAATGTTAATTGTTTAGAAGTTTTTGTTCCAATTATAATAATAAAAAAAAGTTTAATTTGCAAAAAAAAAAAAAAAAAAAAAACTGCGATAGTTTGAACGGATTTAGCGTGAGAACCAACACTGATTAAAAAACACTTGATTCAAGAAAAACTCGTTTAAAGTTTTTGATCAACCCTTTGTCAACTGTGACACTGATCCCTTAAACTTTTTTTAAATATTAGGTAAAACATAAAACTTTTTTGAGATCACATTCCAGAAACTTTCAAGGTTAAAAAAAATATTGTTTAACAATTTTCAGTGAGAACCTTAATAAATTAAACTGTCATGACATAAAAATTGTGAGACAGAATATATAAATAACAGATGTAGGCTTGTTATAAAAAAACAAGGTATGAGCAATCCGATATCAGCTGATCATTATTGCTGTTTGACGTTTAATATAACGACCCCGCAGGCTCTAAAAATAAGCTAATTTACTCTGTTGTACTGTTATATACAAGATTACTCGATTATGGAAGACTGAATGATTTTATCACGATCAGTGGCCATCTTCTGTAATTTGGTTCTCATTCATTTACCTTATACAGGGGGGATTTTTCTATTCCCAACTAACTTACAGCCACCGCTGTCGCAATAGATGACAGCTGTTTTTGCGATTGATTAAGTAATAGTAATTACATATTTGAAAATCAACTTGTATAAAATTGTTAAATAAAAGATGACGGTGCCTCCCGGGTTTTTATAACGTCTAGAAAAAAAGTTTTCTTTTAGACACTACAGAAAAATCGCTTGAAATATGACATTCGAAAGATACCGTTTTAAATATGACGTAATTTTCACCATTAAATGCTTTTCGCACCTAATACTTTAATTATTTTAAAGTTTTCTTTCTGTTATAATATTCGTGTGCAAATATATTTTTCAATTGAGAATTGTTTGGAAATATTTTTATTTGGTCTTTTTAAAATCTGGTAACAGCAGGTAAATAATGGCTAATTCAAACGGAGAATTAAATCTCTATTCCGTTAAATGAAATTTTAAATAATATTTTTTTTTAAATAACTCAAAATATTAGATAAATTTTTAAAAAAATACTGGACACTGCACACCACAATCTAGTCACGTAAATGTCTGCAATACATGGTTAAATTGCTATACATGGTTTATGATCCTATAAAATTTATGTAATTGAACTATCTTGACTGATTTCAACATTAAATAGTGCTTAAAATAAGTTTTCGATTCTAAAACTGTCTGCTTCAACGTGTTTATCATATACTTTTCTATTAAACTGCCATTTTAAATATTTTATACGGATTTTTTTTTTTTCATTATAAGCCGAGAAAGTGAAAGAGTCAACAATAAATTTAATTATGAAAGCAGTAGCAACAGTTCCTTTTTTTGTAGAATAGAGAGATACGGGAAATGTCTTGTAGCATTTTTCTATGATTGTGTACGTAAGTATTCCTATGAAAACACAGATATTAACTAAAATAGCTTATTTAGTGTATTAAGGGAGTTGAAAACAGCGTAGAATGCAACGCTACTGCCCAATAAGAATGTAACTGTAGTCTAGGTTTTATTTAATCCCTCGACTGGATTTCATTAATAATTATGACATCCGTATGTCTGATTTCTTAGTAATATTAGTCTCGTTCTTCAACTAGCAATATTTAGTTCAACAAGTCTCACTCCATCTGCGAAAGTTTTACTATATATTCTATGCTTCATAAATGTAGTATACTTTCATTTATATTATACATCATACTTTCATCATTCTTGGCAGTCGACACTCTGTGACACTCTGAGCAAATATATAAAGTCGGCAACGTTTAGGGATCATATATTAAAGTTGGAAGTGCATAGATATAAAATACATAGATTAAAATCGGTACATAAATTAAATGTATAAATCTACTTTTGCCATTTCATGTAAGGTAAAGCTAGGATAGTCTGCGCACAATTCAAAAGAATAGCAATAAAAAATCTAAATATTATTTTTTTGCTAAACTATCCATGAATAATTTTTACTTCATTTGTTTTTTATGCATTTCCATTGCTATTTTATTGTTATGTTGCAATTTAATAGAGCAGTTGTTATAAAACTAAGAAAGTTATTTTGCGCAATCTCTCCTTACAGGGTTGGTGTGATTGCGCACATGGGTAGGAGAGATTGTTACTAATAATAACTACAATTAAACTGTTAACAATAATAATTACACTTAAATGACATTACTGTAAGGTTTTTGTGAACAAATTTTATTGTATTGGAAGTGAATATTTCAACCTAATGCTTAAAGAATCAGAAAAAGGAAATAATTTTAAAAACGATTTAAAAATTTTAATTAATAGGAAAAAAAATTAAAGTATCAGAAAAAGCAAGTCCAGATAAGATTGCAAAATAAAATTATGTAACTTAATATCACGTTTAACTTAAAATTAGTCCATTTTCATTTTTCATTTTTTTATGAAAATTTACCAATAAGCTGCGTAATCTCTCCTAGCATAGAGACTAATGAAAACAATGCGCCATCTCTCCTAAGTAGCAGATGCGCAAACTCTCCAATTTCGGTAGGAGAGATTGCGTGGCCTTTTATTTAAACATGGCCGCTACTAAAACGAACCGTTGATGTTCACATTGTTAGTCTAGATTAGTAGCTTATGAGAAATCGTTTAAGTTTAAAATATTTTGTACTATTGACATAGTATAGAAAGTCTGATGATTAGCTATGGAAATTCAAGCACTTACTTTGGGAAAACAAAACAAAATTGCAATACCTTATCTTAGACGCTCAAAGCAATCAACGTGCACTTTCAAGTAGACACTCCACTAGTGTTGTTGTACAACTACCTGGAGTCGCTGCGCACTCACTCTACTCCTTCCCCCCGAACCTCTATGTGCGCAATCTCTCCGACTGCGTCATCTCTCCTGGCTTTACCTTATATTATGTAAAATCAACAGCATATTTATACATTTCCATATAAGTATCGTCACACTCTTTAAAACATAATTGTTACACCCTTTATTATAGTTACATCAGTAATCGGAATCATTCTTTAACACGTTCACTACCGGGTTAAAATTAACCGAATTTTATTTTATTCAGAAATTCCTAACTCATAACAGAAAATACTAATTGCAATATTTGCTTTATTTAATTGACAGACATTTCGTGATTACATAAAATAAAAATAAAAAATTCTGTCGAAATTTCCGGTATGAAATCGTAATTTCGGATTAAAAATGTAATGTCAAACGAGTGACCAAGCGACGTCACATATGCGTCCTCGATAGTGAACGTGTTAAAATACATTTTTCAATATAGACAAAAATGCTAAACACATTTTTAACGCGATTTTCAAAATACAACAAAGAAAATTTGTATTTTAAATTGTGACAGATCAAATTGAAGAAAATAAAAAACATGGGGCTCCTATCGAAATTGTTAATATTTGTATAAAACTAGAAAATCATAAACAGAATTTTGGGTTGTCAGTGGCAGCTCTCTTCTATGTATGTTCTTTACTGAAAACTACTGTTTACTATTATTTACTATTATTGTTATTTACTTATTATTGCTGTTTACTATTGTTTTAGGGAAAAATTACTTTATTACAAACAGGTTAACAATTGGATGAAGCTATTTTCCATGTCTTCTGTATAATTATTAAATTTTAAATTTCATCTTAAAATAACTCGCTTTTTAACACCGATAACCATGTTATCGAATAAAATGAAAATTTTTTATACCTTTTAACATTATTTAACTTTCCTAGCCTGTTGAAATTTTACTCAACCTTGATAAAAATATTTCACAACAGATTTTTTAAAAAAGCTATTAACATACTTATTTAACGTAGCTCAATGCGGCTTTTATTTAACTTACTTTATGACGACGTTTCTGGTCCGAACCGAATGAAATCAATTATAGAAACGGGTCGATAAGACCCATTCAGGGTAGGAAGGTTATTTTCTCTATTGGCCCAGGCATACTGAACTTTTTTTCGCGCGGGACACAAGCATAAGTTTGCTTCGTTAGATGGGTCGCAACACACTATAGTTATATAATAATGTAAACAAAATGTAGTTTAAATAGAAACATAACAAAAATGGTATAACAAAGCAGTGTAACAAAACTAATATAATTAGCATCAGCTATAATAAGTATACAACGAGGTAGTATAATAACGCAGAATTATAAAATTTTAATGAATTTTCTGTAATAAATCCAACTTTGCAATGAAAAAGATTTATATATTTTTCAAATGTGAAAATATATAGTTGATTAAATTTTCGTAATGTTTGATTAGTGGTGAAGATTAAAAAATGCATCTCTGTAACGCAAATAGGACACTAAGCAAAAGACGTACTTTTAAATTATAAATAACTGGTCAGATTTTGTGTTCCCTTTAAAATAAAACAATAATGAAGATCTAACCTATTATACATTTCTCAATTTGACTTACCCATCATACGTAGTATAGGGTATATATTTCAATCGTTTTAAAAATCGAAAAAAATGGCGGATTTACACGTTTCAGACACTGGAGATACCGAAAAACATATTTTTAGAAGAAAACAAAATTGCCGTCCGTCTGTCTGTGTGTCTGTAAACGCTCTATCTCCCGAACAAATTGAGATAGAGACTTGAAATTTGGTATGTACTTAGAATGTAATAATGGAAAAAAGCTTATTGAATTTCAGTAAACTCGATTATCTGGAACTATTTTTTCGGTCTCTGGAAATATTTGTTCTGATAAAAGGTATATAAAAATTTTCAAAATTGATTATTTAAGGAGTGAATATAAAAGACAATAAAACAACATAAATTTTGCATAAAAAATGAAGTCGATCGAATAATTAGTTGACGGGATATTTGGAATCCTATTTTCCACATTCTTCAATTTTTCGTGACCCTGTATTTTATTCAAATTCCAATTCAAAGATATATTTTAATTGGAAATGAGACGCGCTTAATCTGACGCAGTAAACTGTTACTTAATAGGATTATCAGTTTTAGAGTTATAAGGATGTTTCTTTTACGCAATTCAGTAATAGAGCATTTAAAGTTTATGACGTCATCAAGCCACGATTTTATTCGAATTGCAATGCATTTTATAAATAGTTTACACATGTGTTATTTTCATATTTTACATTATACATATCCCTGATGGGTAAGTATTACAGTGGCCCCCGACGACTAGTTTTATTATAAATATAGATTAATTATTGAGCGTCTCAGGTGTGTACATAAACGATCACCCGGCCACATGTGGCCCACGGACAGCAAGTTGTGTGCAGCTGCATCTAACCACACCAGAAATTTACATTATTAAGTTTTCCCGAGATTCAATTCGGAAACAAACAAATCAATAAGTATTTATGAAGTTTAACCAAAATCAAATAATTTTATGATTTACATGACGGAACACATTTCAAAATATGTTTCTACCTTCAACTTAATAATGGCAAATCTCACGAGATAAAGATAAATTTTATAGACAAGGCAACATAATAGCAGACTTTCTCCAATATATATAAGGTAATTTAAATTCTATGGGCTTTATCGGACATAACGAGAAGCAGTTCAACATAAATTTATTCCCACCATTAATTTTCGTTCAAAAGATCTAGTATCAGATATATAGAAAGTTTTAATCAAGACTTTTCATGATTACCTTATAAAATATGTATGTTATTTGAATCTGATGTACGAAAATAGATACTTTATAACGACGAAAATTTTTTCTTCAATATTTTATAGTAGATTTATAAATTACTTTATCTAGGTTGTTTGTAATACTTTATGAATTATTAAAATGGGATTTTACTTATTTATTTTAAATGAGTATTGCTAGTTGTTTTAATAGCGGAGTAAAACTTTTTAGATCTATTTATTTATTTATTTAGTAGTTTATAGATTTCTAAAAATAATTTCAATGTAATACTAGTGCAAGGGAAAATTTGCAAAAACAAGCATAAAGAGATTAAAACATTATTTGAATATATAATATATATTTGTATTTTACATATTTCATTTCATAGGCTTAGGACTACATATTTTCATAGGACTGCATATTTTAATTTGAATTTTGCCTCTGCTATTTCTTATAGTGATTTCATAATGTTTGGTCAATATCTTATGTTTCAATGGTTTAATTGTGCAGAAAGTTTATATATATATTATATGTATATATAAAGGATGATTTTAAAAGATTGGACCCACTTTAAGAGGTGGTAGTGTACACTGTAAGAAATATATATTAAATAGGAAATTAGGGTTATAATTAGTGTTGCCAGTTCCACTTTCAGAAAAAAAATAGGATAGGGAGACAATAAAAACGGAATAGCGACTTCTAAATCAGAGCATACAAGTACAGTAAATCTTATCATAAAAGAGCCTATCTATAACGGAATCCTGACTTAAACGTAAAAAACACATAGTCCCTATAGAGTAAATACAATGAAAATATACCTGCTAATACGAAAACCTGTCTAAAACGGAATCTTTCTCTCATTATTTCAAATTTCCTCTTAGTAGGTCCTACTGCACTAAATAAACATAATAATCTTAAACAGCAAACTCTGCAAAAGCAGAATTGCTAGAGATCTAATAAAAATTCAATTTTAGAGAAGTTTCTGATTGAGCAGTTACAATTGTCTGACTGAAACGAAGACTCATACACCGCGCAATATCACTTTGCCCCATAAATAGTTGCGATAGATATTAAAACCTTCCGTCACACATAACTCAAAAAATATTCGACGGATTTCGTTCCAATTTCCACAGCAGGTACATATGAGGGTGACAACGAGGGACTAGAAACTTGAATTGTTTAATAAGATCAAATGTCTTTTTTCAAGAAAAAAAAAGCAATAGCAAAACATCATGCAATTTAAATGCAACACAGCCGGCTGCTACGCTTCTGGTATTAAATAAATTGTGTAAATATTGGGTTTAAGCTGTGTATGAAACAGTGAATAGATTGCCCGAAAGTACTTGTGAAAGTGTTGCTTCTCTTGGAAAGTTTTTCATAATCTATGCCTGATGCATGATTTTTCGTTCTTTTTTCCCGATATGAAACAATTATAATACAACCGCTGATTTTACACATGTTAATATGTGAAAATAAAGTAAAATATATGTAAACATTACGACGGTGTTCTGAGAGCTTTATAAAAAAAAAAAACTCAATTAAAAAAAATGAAGTATATTAAAATTTTCTAAATAAACTTATCTTTCTGATAAAGTATTCTGTCTGAGATTTAAACAATCATTAAACAAAAATCAATAAGAGAAGCAGTAAATATAGAAATCCTAAATTATATTGAAACAATCAAAACATCTTACAAAAAGAAGAAAAAATAATCTTATCAGGCAGGACGGGCAAAGAATGAATGCATATCTACCTATCTACTTTGGAAGATTGGTACGAGAGGAAGTAGGAAAATTAGTTTCTTCTGGCGACTGCGGACAGCAGTGTGTATGAAAGACAAAAAATGAATGAGACATTAAAGGTAAAACATAACTTTATTTTTCCACCAAAGTACCAAGATGACGCTGTTGACTGCAACAGCGCCATCTGCTTGATCGCGGTCGACCTCTACCCAATGGTATCGGTGTCTTGCACGTTCGCGTTCACCTGCTGTGTCGTCTTTCGTCCATAGCCGTTCAACGCTTCGTCCGTATGCAAAGCCCTGATTTTTTTTTCCTGGCTTGCTTTTTGAAGCTTATAAAACGGTATGACAAAAGTCTCAATGTACTTGGTACTTATGTGGAAAAATAAAGTTATATTTTATCTTTAATGTCTCATTACATTTTTTGTCTTTCATACACACCTCTATCCACAGTCTCCAGGGGAAACTTATTTTCCGACTTCCCGTCGTACTTTTTAAAAGTAAAAAAATATTAAAAAAATAAAAAAATATTTGGAGAAATTTTTAAAAGAAAAATACTTTAAAGAATAAAAAATATTAGAAGTAATTTTAATCCCACTATCGAGTAAATGAAATCTCCTACTGAGGTAGTTTCCTATTTTTTTTATTCACTATGAGGCCCAACCCTCTACGAACTATGCTCACGAACCCTCATTCCTGATCCCGCAGTCTCAAACTCACGCTAATGTCCTCAGTTATAAAAATACTTACCTGATTACGGAAGATTGAATGTTATCATCGCGACCAGTGGCGATCTTCTGTAATCTTGTTGCCATTCATTTCCATTTACTGAGGGACTTATCGGAGCTCAAGACTACAAACATCTACTGCTGTCGTGACAGCTGACTGTTATTGTCGTAATGTATTAAGCAAGATCAATAGCACATTTGAAAATCACCTTGTGTAAAATTTTTAAGTAAAAAATGTCGCTGCCATGTGAACTTTTGTAACAAAGAAAATTGTTTTAATGACTGTTTTAATATGATGTAATTTTCACTATTAAATGCCTTTCGCACGTAATAATTTAATTATTTAAAAGTTTTATTTCCTTTCTAATATTCACGTGTAAATAAATGTATTTTTCAACTGAAAAATGTTTGGAAACACATTATTATTCGGTCTTTCTAAAATCTGGCAACAGAAGATAAAAACGGCTAGTTCAAACTATGAATTAAATCTCTATTCAGATAAAGAATATTTGAATTAAAAAATTTTGAGAAAAAAACTTTAAAAAATACACACTTTTAAAAAATGATTAGACGTTACACACCACAATTTAGTCATGTATTTGCCTGCAAAAGATGGCTAAATTGCTCTGCATACTTTTTGATCCCATAAAACTTATCTAACAGAACTATCTTGACCAATTTCAACATTAAATAGCGCTTAAAATAAGCCTTCGATTTAAAACTGACTGCTTCGATGTGTTTATTATCATTTCTCTATATAAAATATCAGTTTTCATAATTTTATATGCAATAGTTTTTGAAGTATAACCAGATAAAGTGAAAAGGTCACAACAAATTTAATTGCAGTAGAAGCAACGTTAGTTACTTTTTTGAAGATAAGAGATAATCTAATAAACAGGTTTTAAGAAAAGTATTCTATACACAATACTTTAACAATATACAATACGGTAACAATGAAATGCAAAGTTTTTATTCATAAAACTTTTTGTTTTACTTATTACCAGTAAAGACACATTCCTTTAATTATTTTCTACTTTCTTATTACTTAATACGTATTTTTCTCTAGCTAAACTTACGAATAAAAAACAAGTCTACCTTGTTATAAACTAAATATAAAAAATTTCCAAAATCTTCTGCATGCACATAAAATATCTTGAACTTGAAAGTTCTATTTGATAATAAAATTTCATTATAGAAGTATACAGCATTGAAGAAAATTTTATTTCTCCAGATTTTTATGAGAATCGCATTTCTTAAAAAAATACAGTGTTTGCTTAAAGATTTTTATGTGTATTTGCTTTCATTCATTCGAAAGTTTTATGTTTTAAAATAAATATTCTAGAAAAAAAAAGAAATTTTATACATTATTAACTATGATCAATTTAAGACGAGGTGGATTGAAAAGCAATTATATACCCCTCCTTCTCCGCCTAAAAAGTCCTTTTTAGATGCGTTCATAATTATATAAATAAGTAGCACCTATGGTCATCGTCTGGTCCGTTCGTCCGTCTGCTCGTCTGTCCGCATATAACAGCAAAACTACCCAATCGAATGGTTTGAAATTTAATATATGTAATCGTTGCAGAATTTTGTAGAGTCATTTCAAATTTTATAAAAATCTAATCAAAACTTAAAAATATATTAATAAACGTTTTCTTCATTCTATTACCCCCTATTTTACATAATCTACATTTAATAAAAGCGCAAGTCATGTGACTGAGGAAAACTAATACGGGCTTGAACTTTTCTTTTCTCATATGCCAAGCGGCTATTTTTATTCAAAATTATTTTTTCGAATGAAATTGCACAAAAGTTGCCATTCTTAGAACGATCGTTCAAAAAAATTGTTTGTTTGAGGGATGAGTTACATTAAAAAATGTATAGCTTCTAAGATAACTTCAGTTAAAATTAGGTCAACAGCCCAATTTTTATCCCAATATCCTTTAAAGCAAATAAACAAAATAAGAGATTCGTTCATCGTGAGTCATAGAAATATTAAACCATGGAGGTAATCATTCGCAAAACAAGATCCCCCTTGGTGAATTTTGCAGCGCTATCTGGTATCGGAAAAAAAATTCGAATCTGTAAACGTGGCATACGCAATAAGAGAAAGAAAAGGGGCGCTCATTTATCTCATAACAGACGATATAATTAATTTCACTAAAATTATAACGAAGATTTTTTTTAGATTGTAAAACTATTTATAGTAAGAGCGCACCTCATTCATCACGTTTAACGTACATTTTCCAACTTTTTCTAAGGTGTTTTGATTGTTTTAATACAATTTAGGATCTTTATTTACTGCCTCTTTGATTGATATTCCGGTACTTATGTATTATCCGAGCCAGATAAATAAATCACCATAAATGGTTGTCAATCAACAATTTTCTGTATCGTTGCCAATCGTGTTCAAAACGGTAATTCAATGTACATTTAATAAATACTACAATTATTAAAAATGATAAATAATATAAAAGCAAACTAAAACTAGTAAAACCCATGCTTTGTTTGGATTCACGAAGCATTATTTCATAAGATTTATTTGAAAGTAACAATATTTTTTTATATTCTTTTTTACACCTGTATTAAGCAAAAACGTTATTTTATGTTTTGGAGAATTTTAATTTTAGAAATGTAAATTCAGCCAAATAACTAAGAATTTCCTCGGATTTCTTTAATTATGATATAAGACTGGTTAAATAAAAATATTTTCGAAGCAATATTTTACAAAATATTTCTAAATTTTCAACTAAAAGCTCTTTTAAAGATGTTTTTACTTTTTTCCAATAGCCTCTGGTGTTTCCTAAAATGGTTTGAAATAGGTATGTTTCCAATCTTTGTAATTCATATCAAATAATCTTTGATAGCAATCTTAGAACAATATATTCGAAGAGAGCTTGAAGAAAATTACTTCTTCAAAATCCTATTTTCTGGAAAAATATTTGAAATCTACTCTCGTTGATACTAAGAATTATTAACTGTAAAACTTTTCATTCCAATTTCTTCTTTTTAGGTGCGCTCGTAATTATATAAATACGTAGCACCTATTGTCATGGTCTGATCCGTCCGTCTGTCTGTCCTTCCGTCCGCATATAACAACGCAAAAACTACCTAACCGAATGGTTTGAAATGAAAGATATATTATCTTTGCAGAATTTTGTCGAGGCATTTCAAATTTTATGAAAATCGATACAAAACTGTAGAAGATATTAATAAAAATATTTTTTAAGAAATTTGAATTTTTTTTAAATTGGTGCTTTCTTGTTATAGGAGCTTCCGAGGTTTAATCGTCAAGCGACCGAGATACTTATTTTATGACATAAATTAATCTGCAGGCGATATAATTCATTTCACAAAAATTAAAATCATCAAGATCTGAATATTCAGATAACTAGCTATAGTACGAACGCACCTCATTTGTCACGTTTGACGTACAATTTCCAACTTGTTTTCTGCATGTTAGCATATGAAAATTTTTGATATTGTACAATCTCTCGTAAGGAAATTTTCTATTGAATGCTAAACCTTGAAGGGTTTTCACTTTCGACAACGCTACGTACGTTAAGCCAACTTAAGTCTCTTTATCCCCAATATCTACGACTGCTTTATCTAATGTAAAACTTTGGGATTTATGAATTGTAACAGCAAAAGCTAACTGCAGAGGAAATTGTTTTCTTGAGCAATCTATACTTCCATTTTTCCAGAATTTAGTTATTGGTGGAATCGGAACGCAGCCATTCTCATAAGTTAAATGACTGTAGTTTTCAAATTTAACCATGATTATTCGTGGCATCTGGTCTGGTTCTGGTGGCCCGTGATTTTTTTTCATAAATAATATCTTCAACATAGCCTAAAGCCCCGTTTATTAAACCTTTTTAGGTCCACAAATTAGAACGTAACATTACTTTGGACCCAATTGATAAACTAAGAAATGGTTCAAGTCCGTTTGTCATTTCAGAATCGGCCAACTTTGCTTTAGTACAATTATGAAGAGCTTGAATCAAGGCAACAAGTTGACGCAGTTCTTTTAATTTTTCATTATTATATTATTTTACGTCTTTATTCGTTGAAAACAGCCTAACAGCATCTTTAAATAAATTCTGTTCGTATTTTGGAAGAGACTGTAAGCTTCGATTCATTAATATAACGAATTTAACAAGTAATTTTATTTGTTTACAATTCTTTTGTTGCCACTTTACCAAAAAAAAATCATAATATAATTTTTTTTAAATGCGAAGTATCGTCTACGTAAATTATTTCACATAATAAGAATAAATTGTGTATTTGAATTCTTAACACTGAGTAATTTTAAAATTGAATGTAAATAATTGAATTAAATGTTATTTTTTAATCATTCGATAAGAAAATAATATAGTGTAAGAATCTACAGATCATATTTTATTTCTATCAAATCCAAAAATATTTCTTTCCTTAATTAAATTTAAAAAACAGTTTTTGAGATATTTTGGCGGATTTATTTAATTAATCATGATTCTATCTATAATTACTAACTCCATGATTTCTTTTTTCTTCTGAAAATATACGTGTTTCATTTTTTATTTGCAAAAATGCGTCCGTAATGGAAAAACATGTAAAATAAATTAAAATAATAACTTTTTTAAGGTTATTCTGTAAAACAATACTGTGCAAATCTACAGATCATAATTTATTTTTTTGTTTAATTTCAAGTCAAAATACTAAATAGTTTTTTTGGAAAGTGTACGACAAAATGTAATTTGTGTAGCCTAGTAGAAGATTCGCTTCGCTCATCCTAATAATACAAAAGAGTAATTTAGTGTGCATATATTAAATACATGACTTCAAATTGGCGGCATTTAACAATAAACTATATTAAACTACAATATTCCTCTTGAGACGAACTTAAATTTTTAATCAAGAACGCTTGGTACGAAATCAGACCAGAAATTATGCAAAATCTATTTTTTTTTTTCCATGGAAATTCGCCTATAAATGATTAAGAAAAATGGAAGTCTTATTAGATTTCGAATTTTGTTTAACTCAATTATTTTAAGACATTTTATCTAAACATTTGAGACAATGTAATTATACTCGATTAATTTTAACTCAATTATTCTAATTAGCAAATACTCATACAATGACTCAACACAAATACTCATGCAATGTATTATTTTGTTATTAAAGTATAATTTATGAAATATGTGATAAATGTTTCTCGCTGTGTGCAAAGTATAAACGTCTATATTAAGTATATTTTTTTCATGTTTTACATGTGATTTATTTTCGATACTTTAGTTCAAATTGAAAAGAAAGAAATTTTACACGTCTAAAAATAAACAATTACACTAAAAAAAAACAAAATTCCAGTATAAAATACAATATAAATGAAAGAAAATGTAAAAATTACGTTTATGTAATAGACATTTGTGTATTCAAACTGAATTGGTCAAATGCGCTTGAGAAATCAGCGAAACGTATACGAAAAAATAATAATAATAATAATTCGCTTTATAATATAATAAGCAAAATTCTAAAGAAAAATAACACACAAAATTCAATTCTGAGCCTCTTCTAATGCAACGTAGCTTTTTAACCAGTTTAACTTTACTTGATATTAATTTTATGTTTAACATAAAATGAAAATCTATCTTTTAGTTTAGCGTTAAATTGTAATATCTTACGGTTAATCTGTTTTATTTCTTTTTAATTTGCTCTGAGCAATCTATTGCAAATTCTAGTAAGCCTGCCACTACCTACTTTATATTAGTGTAGCAAAGAAATGTTCATTGATCAGATAGATTTTTAAGAAATGAATGCTCGAAAATCACTTAAAAGTCACTAAACTGAGCTAGAGTTTTCTAACAAATTTCATTTGAAAGTACATTCTTCTCGATTCGATGATGTAAAAATTGAAATTAAACATTTTTTTGTATGAGCAATAAAGCAAATACCATATCGCAGGTTGTCGCTACCATCGTATACATCTCTAACAATAGCAACCGGTTTTCAACAGACATCGAAAAGTGGACTACGATTTTCTGCTGTCGACAGAAAAGTCCCGTAGTGAAAGAAAAAAGTTTAATTGGTGGTTGATGATTTATGACGGCCGATTATCTGCACGAGGGATATAAGCCCTTGGGGGGGGTGCCCTCCATGGGGTCTTTGTAAGGGAACCTAATTCAAAGAATATAGAATGTTCTATTTCTTTGCCTAATCCGTATTAACGCAAGGTTAGAAGAAAACCACGGAAAACTCCGAATGATTAGGCCGACGGGCGCGATTGGGTTCGAATCCAGTACCTCCCCTCTAGCAGTTTTGAGAGCAGAACTTCTCGGCCACTGGCGGGGCGAAATAAAAATAACTTTGCCCCTAAAATAAAATTAAATAAAGGGCAATTTTTTTGTTTTCTTTTTTTTCTTGCTTAGATTTGAGTTTTTGTTGTTGTTGCTGTTTATCGATAATTTCAATATTTAAATCTCATTAAATTATACTTTATATAACAGCTTGAGCCTAATTCATTAATTATTATTATTTAACAGTTTCAACAGCTTTGCCTAATGAGTAATAAATTTCATCCTGCAGCAAATATTATGTACTCGTACATTTTCTTTAAAATCATCTTCAATCGTATGAAATATTTTGCACCTAAGAATTTTTCGGTATAATAACATTTCATCATAGAAATATACAGCATGGAAGCAATTTTATGAGAATCGCATTTCTTTAAAAATACTGTGTTTGCTTAAAGATTTTTATATTTATCCAGTTTTCATACATTCAGGAAATATATATTTTAAAATAAAATGTCGTTGCTAAGAAAAGGATAAATTTATACATTATTACCAATAACCAATTTAAAAGTTTATTTATGTTATCTGAAAAAAGAAATAAATGTAATAAGTATTACTTAGTTCCAAGAAAAATAACTAGATGATAAATATATAATATATAATTTTCTACACCAACTCTACTTTTAATTAAAGACAAAAAAAAAACAGACTTTTATATACAATCAATAAAATAAATTGCCTAAAATTATATAAAACATATTAAAATACAATATTAAACAAAGACGTTTTGTAACACAACGTTTCACCTCATCAGTTCAATCATCTAACATCAATTGACAAAGAAAAACACAGCTAAATAGCCACAAAGAGTTACAAAACCAGTTAAGCATTCAATAAAACTGTATATTCACTCGGTATAGCACAGGATTAATTCAATTTGAATTTTTCCAGACGCGTAAACCATCCTTCAAGAAAAATTCTGCCATAGTAATTGTAGCACCCCATTTTGACAATGCTGGCATTCGCGAATTGCGGATTAAGATCCGTTTCTTGTGCATGCTACACAATATTTGAATTTAATTTTCCCGTTCGGTATGAATATACGTGTTCTGTTCATTAAGTCTAGGCTCAAATGATCGACCAGATTCACCTATGTAAACGGAATTACATTTACCGCAGGGAATCCTATACACAACACCGCTGCACTTGAATTCGTCATACTAAAATTTGATATTTTAGTAAAATGAAGCTAAAGTATTTTGCGGTTTAAATGAAGTAACAATACCAAATGATTTTTAAAAAATCTTGAAAGGCTTTCGGACTGATTATAGTAACGGGTGGAAATAAATAATGTAGGTTTAATACTTTGAAACGAGGGCGGGGTTGAAAGACAGGAATCCCTTAAATTTCTAAATATATTCTTAACCCATCCAATGGGATAGTCATTTTCTTTTAAATCCACATAAATCCTCTCTTTCTCCACATTCAGATCATCTGCAGTATCTTAGTACTTCAAAGCTCCCAATGCTATTGTTCTTATAATAGATGCTTTATGTAAAATAAGACAATTTGACCAAAAACTGGTATACTGACCTGATAAAGTTTTCTTCCTACAAACAGACGTGCTAACTTTTTAAAAGGTGAACTAACTTCTGTATGCATGAGGATATCCAAAAATGGCAATTGGCCCTCTGATTCGAACTCATTTGTAAACTTTATAGGCAAACAAATACAATTTACCATGTCAGGAATACAGTTTGGATCATCTGGATCAGCAACAACAAAGATATCATCAATATATTAAAAAAAATTTTTTTTGGTCTTCAATTACATTTTACAGACTTAGAGTGTTTTTTTTATGAACACAAGCTCATATTAGAATTATATCTTCACCGATAAATCCGTTCGTCAAACAGAAATATGAAATTTGACTTTTACGAAAAAAGCATGAAAAAAAAAACTATATTACTAAACTTAATTTTATTAGGCACTAAACTTCTATATTAAACTCTTTTTTGTGAATTTTTCATGAGTGATTTGCTTTTGTTAATCTAGTTAGAACTGAAAATGAATATTTGTTTGCATCGGAAAATTGAATAACTCTTTAACAAGTAATTTTTAAGAAGAGAAAAGATAAAACAGACTTTAAGAGATTGTGTTTTACCTTCGAGTTTCTGTGGCAACACTTTATTGTTATTCACATCGGACTCCTGCATGGGTGGGGTTATACCCAAAAATCCCATTTAACGTTACTTCTAAACCGTATACGAACCCGGAAAGAAATGTTCACCGTGACCTGACGCACCTCAAGTAGCACAAAAAATTTGGGCCAACGTTGGCTAATTGTCGTTTCATGTAGGTCCGCAGTAAAAAATTTCCGCCTTGCTGTACCATAAGCAAAAGAACCATTTTTAAACAAAGGTCCACGGTGGTCCAACCGTTCTGAAATCAAATGAAGGAAAAACCTGACATTAACAATATTGCATAAACATAAAGTTCAAAAACCCCATGATATGCTGAAAAAAATTCAAGATTGCCTTTTGATCCCTAATATAACAGAAATGAGTTCAAATAGTTAATATTTGTTACGTTCTATGGGCTATTTCACTTCAAATTTGTGCGCGTATTCTGCCATTTTGCAAAAAAAATGTAGTGCTGTCATCTATATGGAGCTTTGATTACTATGTAATTGTTTGTTAAACCACTGCCCCGTTCAAATCAATAATTTATTCTACTCTAATTTAAAATATTGTTAAGAAAAAATAAACTGAAGGCAAGAATGAAAGTTTCTATATTTAAAATATACACTATCTATAACGTCAAATATTTTAAAAATTTTAAGATGTTTCCTTCATGTTCAAACAAGTAATAGAAATATTGAATTTTTCCCTCAAAATTTTTCATTATTTATTTTTTTCTCATTAAGGAATAAAAAGGGCAAGAATGAAAGTTTCTATATTTAAAATATATACTTTTATCTATAAAGTCGAATAATTTTAAAATTTTAAGACCTTTCCTTCATGCTCAAACAAGTAATAGAAATATTGCATTTTCCTCTCAAAATTTTTCATTATTTTTTTTCTCATTATGGAATAAAAGGACAATTACTAAATCACTCCAATCTGTTACTTATTATTCATTCTTAATTATACATAATTTTTGATAAAGTCTTTCCACTCCTACGGCTAATAATGAAAATTGAAATTTCAAGCATGTAGACAGAACCTCGATCTTATATCAACTTTTAATGTAAGTTTTAATACTTAAATAAACAATCCTGAAATCTATTATTTTGCATTTACTAATAAATAAATACGATCTACTTATATGCTGATTTCATTAAAATCTATGACATGTCAGCCACAGCTGATTTGCTCATTTAGCATGGAATGACCTTATTGTAAGGTCAAACGAAGACAAGAAAATATACAGACAGATAAATATAATATTTTTAGATCCTGAAGATATTGAAACCGCACCATCTGCAAACTAAGAATATTTCTTTTAAAAAAATGAAAATTGGAGCATCGGTTCAAGAATTATGCGTGAATAAAATAAAAAGATATATATATACCGGACTGAATAATAAACTTCTGAAAAAAATATATATAGCAAGGCTTATGAAAGAAAAAGACTATTCGAAATGGAAAGAATATGATTTAGAAAAGCTAAGATACAGTCATTTAATTAAAAACATTTGTGATGGGAAATAGTAAGAAAAAAACCATTTAAAGTGAGAATAAGTAAATAAAAAAAATGTCACGTGGATTTGAAATTTTTTATGTTTTTTTTCATTATTTTAATATTTTAATCGCTTTAAACTATACATTCTCTAACTACTACACCCTAATTCGTTATGCATTATTTTTAGATAAATTTTAGCAGCTTTACTTAATGAATAATAAATTTTCATCTTGTATTACATTTAAAGTAAATTTTATCTAAAATAATTTTCTCTCACATAAAATATTCTCTACCTCGTAATTTTATCGTTTAATCATACCGCCAAAACTCGGGTGAAAGAAACTTGAATAAAGCTACAAAACTATATCTAACTTGAAAAAAACTACAAACAAATTCGACCCTTTGAAAATTCAAGAAATACAAAATTGCAATATTTTTAATATGTTAGTCAAAGTAGTAATTGTGCCAGAATTTTAATAATCTTTTTTTTAGTATTCTGGAGCCGGCAATTACTTCAAAAATGAAGAACAACAAGATTCATTTCTTTATTCTGACAACATCTACGTACATTTAAAGAAGTAATCTAACGTGCTGCACATTTTTATCTTTCTGGAAATCGATTACAGCTTCAAATGTGACACGACTTTAAATGTTTAACGCGCTGTGCCGACCCTACATTCATCAACTCTTCGAAACAATTTCCATTGCCGATTCTCAATATTTAACCAATATTGTTTTTTTTTATTAGATTGCAATTATTTGCGCAAAATGTAACTAATAATAGCTTGCTTACGAAAGGAATCTATTTTACCAGATACTAAAAATGTATCTTAAACATACTTTATCCTTTTTCTCGTGAAATTCTTCTTGTTAATCAAGTTTATTTTAAAAGTTTTTAAGCTTCTGAAATTCAAATATCTCGCATATAAATATGAAAATTAAGTCTTAAATTATTTTCTTCCATATAAGTTTTTTTCCCTATCAAAATTTTCAATAGTTAATTCTTATTAAATTACCATTTTTCTTGCTAGTAGAAGCTTTCTTAAATATTATTACATATTTTTGAAAAAATGTTACGTAACTAATAATAAATTCACATCTTGCAGCAGATTTAATATAAAATTTATCTAAAATCGTCCTTACTTGCATAAAATATTTTGCACTTCGAAGTTCTATAATACAAGAATATTTCATTATCGAAATATACAGCATAGAAACATTTCTATTTCTTTCAGATTTTATCAGGATCGCGTTTTAGGAAAAGGACGGTGTTAGCTTAAAGATTTTTATATGTGTTTACTCTTATATATTCTGAATTTTCATGTTTTAAGATAAATATTTGTTGTTAAGAAATGATGAAAATTTTTATATTATGACCTATAAATTTTTTAAACTCTGTTATATTATAAAAAAAATAAGGTTGTATGTGTAATTTTATTTATTTCAAAACAGTAAACTTTGTTGCATTTGATACTAGAGTAGTATGAAAAAAAACTGCTTTTGTTTTTGCAAAATATTAATAACAATCATAAAACTTGTAGACCTAACATTTTGAATTTTGTGCGGTTTTCTTGGAATCTCACGTGTTAGGCTCCCTTAGAAAGATTCCTCGCGGAGGGAAATAATTCCTTCCATTTTACCATATTTCTCTCGCACAGAGGCTTGCTCTAAACAAAACTACTCAACTCAACCCATATTATTCTAACAAGTCAGATTCTCGCAAAAGTTAAATTTGAAACTGTATTATTTATTAAACAAGTATACAGCAATTAAATACCTATAGAAAACTTTAGATATTATATGTCATATTCACCTTAATAAGTTCAAATACACAAGGTAAATACATTGACTCCCAGTTCACTTATTACTAAAAAGGTGCAAGTATAACATAGAAGTTTTAAAACATTAAAACTATCAAGATGTTAAAGAAAACACAGATGTCAAACATGTCAAATTATCCCGAGTGCTTTCAGCTAAGCATTATCCATCATCAAGGGAGTTAAAATGAGAAGAAAACTGTAGCTCCAAAAATGCACGCTGGTTAACTACACTGGTGTGCAAAACTTAAGCAACAAACACAAAATGCTGATTTCTGAACACGTGAGTACTCAAAAGGAAATTCTATAAAGAGCAAGTGTAGAAAAGAGGTACGACCCTAACAGCACGGCCAGTCGATGTGAAGTCTCTTCACGTCACACATGGTTAGAAGTGTCACAATCGCTACGGTGAATCAAAATATGGGATATTTCACTGTCTCATTATTACTCTCAAATGATTGTTAACACTGAATGATTGTTTACACTGAAAAGTCACTGTGACTGTCGCTTTGTGATGGGTCAGCAGGTGACATTACAATGAAGTCACCTTGGGATTCTCAAGTCACTGTCAGTTGAAGACTAAACTTTGAAGACATTGTGAGCATTTCACTGTGGTGAGTCGCCAAATAATGTCACAATGAAGTCGCATGGTGACTTTCCGGTGATCGACACTCTATTGTGAAGTTATCATTGCACTCCTTTGTGAAAAGTCACCAGATGATTTCATTTTCTGCCACTTGGGAACTCGTCACAGAACAGCTATCATGATGACTTTACAATGGAGTGTCAAAATGACAGTCACATGAGAGTCACAAGATGACTTCATTGTAAAGTCACCTGGTGATTCGTCAAAAAGCAGCAGTCATGGTGACTGTTCAGTGAAGTGACCAAATGAGAGTAAAAATGAGACGAATGAAAGGTATCACATTTCTGTTCATTGTTATGACTGTGACAACTGTGACCATTTGTGATGTCAAGAAGACCACATCGACTGTCTGTGCTGTTAGGGTAGTACCTATTTTCCACACTTGCTGTTTATAGAATTTCCTTTTGAGTACTCACGTGTTCAGAAATTAGCATTCTGTGTTTGTTGCTAAAGTTTTGCACACTAGTGTAGTTAAGTACCAAATACGTTAAATAGGAGGGAGGGACTCTAAATTTTCTCATTAAATCAATGCGTTCCATTATATCCAGTATCAGTGAAATTTAATTAAATACATATAGAAAATAGTATATATTGAACGTCATATTCATTTCAATAAGTTAAAACACATAGCGTAAATTCACCTATATTTCCCTCTATTCAACTTATTGTGTTTGGTTTCGACCCTTACTACTTACCCATAGTGTACATCTTTGTATCTACAGTTTTCTTCTCATTTTAACTCCCTTGATGCTGGCTAGTGTGTAGCTGAAAGTGTTTAGGATATATTGACATCTGTGTTATTTAACATCTCTATAGTTTTAATGTTTTAAAACTTTTTTTTATTACATTTGCACCGTTTTAGTAATAAATGAATTATGAGTCAATGTATTTATGTTGTGTATTTCAAGTATACAGCAAGTATTTATATTTAAAAATATGAAATAAATTTAAAGATCTGTTATAATCAAAGTCTTACTAAGATATCGAAATCGTTTTCCTCAGCACAATAATTAGTATGCCATTATGGCATACCAGTCATTTAACATTATACCACATTATTGGCATAGATGACATACAAATAACATATATCATTCAAACAATACTCTCTTAGTATAATAAAATATTCGAATTGTTAAAGTGTTCTTCTAAAAAAAAATTAAATAAAATAGAATAATCAATTTAAAACAGGAAAATAGTACTCTATTTCAGATAGAGATACTTATATTTTGCGGCAATTGTAGAACTTTTAGAAACTACAAATGATAATATAGTTGGATTTTTTTAAGAACCCGTGTAGCAGAAATATTTACAATATGACGTTACGGAATACCTATTTAAACAACATATTAAGTAGGAATGCCTGTTCAAAAAAGGAATTTACTTTTCAGCTTAAAAAAATATGTTTCTTTCTCTTTCCAACACCACCTTTCCTTTCTCTGTGTTCAATTAAAAATAAGTAGTCTTTTGCAGACGTTTGTTTGTGTCTTCCTAGAAAGCACCAATATCTCTTTCCAAATATCTCTTTCCTCTTTCTTTTAAAATGCTTTTTTCTCATAATGCTGTTTTTTTTAAAACTGGTGATCAATGTGGTAAAGTTGGCAATTAAACTATCGACTTCACTTATGGAATGAAGCTGGAGGCATGTTCTTATGTGGTGAACCATTAATTTTGTCTTAAAATACCTGTTTTTTAAAGAAAATGGTTTCTAAAAAAATCTTTTACAATATTTTATCCATTATTCATAACTGGACTGCCCCTATAGTTAAAGAATTGTTTCATGTTTCTTCAGAAATCGACAGATACGCCTTTTAACTTTTATCTTCAATTTTCACTATCCCAAAAAACAACGCGCTTTTTTTTAGTAAACATTAAAATGTTTAAGAAATAAATAAACAGCTCAACTGAGCATGAAAGGAAAACAGAAAGAAAACATATGTTAATTTTTCTTTCTTTTTTAAAAGCGATTTTCACTTTAAAGTGTTATTTTTAAACTATGAGTTTTTTTTCACAACCTAGTATATATATATATATATATATATATATATATATATATATATATATATATATATATATATATATATATATATATATATCGGTGATCTGGATATGTTTTTAACTCATAAATATTTGTCTAATGCTTTCTAAGTTGCCGGCACGCATCATCTTTTTTTTTCTTTTTTCCAGCATTACCTAAAGATAACAACGCCTTACTGGCTTCGCGTGATCTTCCACATTACAACACTTAGCTGAACAGTTCAGGTGTAAAGTGATGTGAAGTAGGTCTTTCATGTAGAAAAAGATTTTCTCCTCATAAAATTAAAAAGTAGACCCGATGATGCTTAAAATTTAAGATGTATCGCGCAATAATTTTTCTTTTCTATGTTGTCAAATAAACATAAATTATTAGTTGTATTTTTTTCCTTCCAAAAATTAATTCATGTAAAGGGAAAATTTAGGATAGTTTTTTTATAAAAAGAGATTACATAAAAAATAAGCATAAAAATGCTTTGGCAATTGTAAATAACAATAATAAATTGAAAAAATTATAACATTAAAATATGTTAAAATGTTTTTATTAAAGAAATAGCTTGTTCGAATAATTTAAACTGCATGTATGCTATGATTTTTTATTCTATCATAATTTAGTCTATTTTTAAATTTCAACGTGCACATCGTCAGTAAGAAATATTTTTAAATTTTTTAACTAATAAGTTGTTATAGATGAAACAAATACATTTCTATAGTTAGGATATAATAGGGATTTTATACTTTTAGTACAAACGTTAGGATATTTTGTGTCTTGTTTTATTGTCACAATAACAAGTAATACAACTCTACTTGTTTAAAATTATATATAATGTAGTTTATATCAAAATGAACTGCTAAATAATATACAGGGTGCTTCATAATGAATGGAAGAAATTTTAAGTGGTGGTACAACTCAGCTATACAAATGTCTTATGCATGAGGATGAGTGTTTGAAAAAGAAAATTGGTCCCTTTGTGATTGTGTATACCAGATGCACAAAAAGTTCGTTAAACCTTGGAGATCGTGATCTTTTTTATTACAAAAAATTGTGGTTAAAAATTTTTCTGATAGATGGCGCTGGCATGCATAATATGAAGCAGGTGTATGCAAATTAGGCTTTTAGTAAAAGACCATCTCTGCGAAGCATCTGAGAAGCTTCAGTATCCCATCACATGAAATAGGGTCGTTTATCATCTTTATTCATTTAGCCTTGCAAAATTTGCGCAATGCGCAGTTGCCGATCCCCCGTTCTTGTAAAAGAGTTTAACCAACAGCGCTTGATCTGGTAATGATAGCATACTGCTGTCATCGAATCAAGAATCTGTGTGCATTGAGGGATATTATTGACAGCCTGATTTGCATAAATCTGCTTCATATTATGCATGCAACGCCATCTACCGATAATTTTTCAACTAAATTTTTTTCGTTTGTAAAAAAATCATATCTCTCGCTAATACCATTCCTGCAAAACACACTTTTTTAGCATCTTTGTTTCTTTTTAATGAATTATATGTGTACTATAGAATATCGCTCAGACAACTGCTAATATTGTTTCAATACATAACATTTTTAGCATAGGAAATACTGATATGTCTGAAAATTACAACAAAGAATGAAATAATAAATAAACTTTATATGTTTAATTACTAAAAATTGTTCTTGGAGGATACATATGTTCTTAGACATTGGCTGGTTCGATTATATTGCCGTAACATGACTGTCTTCAAGTACCGTGTCTTCATATAAAGTTCAGCGAGATCACATTTTACCACGTCTTTACACAAGCTCTAATTAAAATTCTAAACAAAATATCTTTAATAAAATTTATTTTATTTACTGAACAGTTCAAGTGTAAATTGATGTGAAACAAGTATTTTTATGTAGTAAAAGATTTTCTTTTTATAAAACTAAAAATCCCTTTCCTGCATCAGACGTGATGATGCTTAAAATTTAAGATATAGTACGCAATAATTTTTCTTTATGATTTTGTCAAATAAATATAAATTATTAGATTTCCTTTCGAAAATTATTTTTTAAAGGATAAATTGGGGTAAATTGCGTATTGTATAAGCATAAAAGTCTATACATAAAAATAACGAAACGAAAAAAAAATATATTTATTTAAATATTTATTTTATTTGAGCAATTTAAACTGCATGTATACTGGGATTTGTTTATTTCAAATTAAGTTTGCACATTTTCTATATTAACATGCACATCGCCAATAAGATAATTTTTATATATATATAAACTTGTAAGTGTCTATAGATGACAAAAAATATATAGTTATGATATTACTAGTCCATAGTTTCGAAGCTTGTGTATTTCTCTTCACCTGATCTATTGTCACAATTGACAGTAGTATAATTATATTATTTAGTAATATTATTATTGTTAATAGTTGATATCAGAATAAAGTGGTAAATAATATACAGCGTGTTTCATAACTAATTATACAAACTTTAAGTGTTGGTAGAACTCAATTAAGTAATCATTTTATGCGAGGGAACAAATGGTTGAAATTCAAATTAAAAGAGGAAATAGACCACATTAAGATTGTGCATGTGTATGTTCGTTCATATATGTGTGTGTGTGTAAAGCTTGATGACCGCAGGGGTGAAATTACGCTACTTTTTTACGATTAGTATAATTTTCACATTATTTTTGATAAGAATTCTGCATTTTCAATTAGTCTATGATTACTATTCAGACATACTGGTGGAAGTTTGCGCCTGCGGTAATCAGGCTCTGTATGCGTGTGCGTGTACTGTATATCTTTCAGATTATGCTAATATTTTTTTGTACGTAGCATTTTTAGAAATGAAAATGCTGATATATCACATTTCTGAAAAATAAAACAAAGAGTGATCAACCAAATAAACTTTATATACTTAATTATCAAAGATGTTCATTACAAGGGGGGATAAATATGTTATTTTGCTTTGGCGGGTTTTATTGCATCATCATAAGAAAACTGCCTTTCAATTCCCCAGTTCCTATCAGAGAGATCAAGTTTTGTAACTTAATTAGACAAGCTTTAATTAATTCGAAATAAAATATCTTCTATTATCTTTCAATTTTCAACACAATTTTCAACAATTTGAATTTTATTTTTTCATTTAAAATTTTCTTTGCTAAAAACTTTGCATATTAAAAATTCAGTAACCTTTTATTTACAGAATATTTTAAAATAAACACTCTCTCTCACAAGAAGTGATAAAAGTGAGGTTGAATTCTCGTAATTTGAAATGGAATGCTTCCTGCTTTTAGTGGAATGCTTCCTGATTTATGTTCCATATTACCAAATACTTATTTTTCTTGTAAAAGATAAACGATAAAAGATTATTCTAATTTTTATTTAACAACAACATACGTTTCAACAAACAGAAGAAAATGACATTTTATTTTATACTAGCAGACCCTTCCAACGTCGCCCGAGATTACTTTAAATATATCTCGCTACACTAATCGGTTTTCCCAAACGAACCTAGTGTTGGGTACCCGCTGTATTCGGCAGAATACACATTGATTTGAGTTTAAAAGCGTGAGGATCGGAAATCATTAATATCTGATTTATATTTCGCTAAAGCAATTAAAGAAAAAAAAAACGCCCGAAATTTTGGTGGTGAAAAGTTACCATAAAAAGGGAAATTGTTCTCGTGTTTGACGAGGAATGATTTTGATCACATGCTATCACCCCATGTCGTTGGAAGGAAGAAAAAATGTGAAAAATGGGCTTTTATCAAAAGAATATTTTTTAAATAGTAAATGTTGATTTTTTAAAATAAAAAGTGCTATGAGAACTATCAAGATATCCTGTATCCGTAGGTATCCTTTAAAAAAAATTTCCAATGTAGGGCGCACGTTCGCAATTTTAGACGGCAGAAAAAAAAAGATAATTTTCTTTCCTTTCTGTTTAAAGAACCACCGTTTTCCCCCGGACATTGATGGAAGCTATACTGACTTTAGCGTGCTGAGGACAACTGAAAACCGTTCATTAGCGTTTGATGTGGGTTTTTAATTAATATCTCGTCTAATTATCAAAAATAAAAATTCTGAGTTTTAGGTGCATTGGGACCTGTTTTCGTCTATCTTTATCCAAATTTGCAGACCTCTACGCGCGATAGATCTCCGTAGCCATCGTCAACAGACACAAAAGGAAACACTTTCTTCTATTAATACAGATGAAGTTTCAATTTTTTATGTACACATAGAAATGATTGGAAAATACATGTATAGTGTGTATACATTAGATGTATAAAGAATTCTTATTGCGTAACGTAAAACAAGTCAATGCCAGGAAATATTTTGTATTGATAACGCATTAAATTTAACAAAAATAGAACGAGTAATACAAAAAATAAGTCTGAGTTTCTATCTATATGCTTCAGTATGGACTACCTATTTAATGGAAAAAGAAGTTTGTGTTCTGCAGCTCGTTAAAACTTCGCTATAGGTCATGAAAAAGTCTTTATTTATGTTACAGTTATCTCTAAATTTTAAATTTATTTTACAGATTAGTGTTAAGTTTTATTATGTTATCAATGCATGTGTTATCAATGTATTTTCATGCTTGTTGGATAGCCTGGCTTCGATTTTATTCGAATTATTACACTAACGTTTTCTGACATTCTCCACCATTCTGATTTTACATGACAATATGAAATGATAGTTTAATTAAAAGTTTATTTGTTTCTTTTACGGTTATTGTTAAGCAAAAAAAAAAATCTTTCTTCATCTATTAAGTTTAGCATTTCATTAATAAAAATATTGTAGGTATTTGGAAATATGGAATGACCCCGGTTTGTGCCGAAATGTTTGTTTATTAGTCGTTGCGGACCTGTTATGGTGTAGAAAAGATCCTTTTTTCAAGGTTGAACCGTCCGAGTTCGCCCTGGAAAACCTTGACTGGTGGCATGCAAATAGGTAAAGGCCGACAAAATTTGTTAATAGCGAGCTATATGTCTCCCTATGTTCATTGTTCTTAGGACCTAGTGTTAGTTTAGACCCCTGGTGATTCTTGTGTTGTGACTTTACTGTGCACCATCTACCTATTCATTCTCCATTTTTGGTCACGTCAAGACTGGTCTTTCAACGAAGTGTAGGGCACCCAAAATTCTTGAATACTCTATACGCCAGTTTATTGAGGCCAAAATAAGCCTCGGTTGTTTCAAACTCTGACACTGACTCCTGGAGGTCTTCAACAAAGTTTCCAAATTTATTTTTTTGGACCGTGCAATTAAAGGGCTTACCAGGGTTGTAAAAAACCCCGGTTTAAAAAAAAAACAGCCCGGACAGGAGCTGGGCGGGTACCCGGGCAGCTACCCACTACAAGCCTTATGGTTGTAAAAAACCAGGGTTTTTTTTAACCCAGCCCTCGCACAGCTACCCACTACAACCCTGGTATGTCCAGACTTTTCTCCCAGTGTGCTGTTTTCTGAAATTGTGAATTTGAAATGGTCGTTATATTTAGGTTCTTTTTTTATACATTTTTAAGAAAATATATGTATATAAAATACACATATTTTTATTATATATGTAAAAGTGATAGTCAGATTTTACTTTTAATGATCAAATTTGGGAAGGGTTAAGCTTGGATAGGAAGAGTTTTGTGATAGGTCCATTTTTAAGACAAAGAATTTTGTGAAAGGTCGTCTTTTAAGGTGAAAAGTTTTGCGAACAGTCCTGTTTTGGGATGCAAATTTTTATGAAGGATCCTGGTTTGGGATTTTAAAAAATGTGAAGGGTCTTTTAAAGGACCCAATGTCTTCCTAAACAATTCCCTGCAATTGCTTTTAAAATTTAGGTTACGTTACTTTTCCATTTTCGGTGGAGGTTACGCTTTGGCACTCCTTAAGCAACGCAATGACTTGACTTGATCACATTAAATGTCATTGAAGCATTTCATTTCAAGAATTAGACTTACACTTATTTTCACATATAGAAACCACAGATTTATTTTTTAAATGCAAATTTGGTGTCTGTGTCTCTAATACAACGGGTTCGAAACTTACATAAGTTGGAAGATCGTTTTCACTTGCTATTAAAACTTTTTTCTTTTTAATTCGCATTAATTCATTTAATTAAGAAAAATTACAAACTTTCATTATCTAATTCATAGAAGAATCTTTATTACGAAAATAATTTACTACAAAATTTTTATAAAAGTGTAGAACCTTTTAAAACTTTACTAAAAATTATAATTTTTTGTTGCAATTTTGTGAAAAACTATGCATTATTTTAAATATTAAAAACAACTTCCTTTTCAAATTTTATTGAAAATTTAGTTTGTGCCCAAGAATATTAAGTAGATTTTGTGACGGTAAATGGATTATACTTGAATACTTAATAACGTAGCAAACTCATTTTCCATGATTTCTAAATTACTTTTACTCTTTCAAAAATAAAACGGGTTTTTTTTTTTTTAGTATTTTAAAGATTTATGTTCTATTAACTGTCTTTTTATATGATTTTTTTAAACCTTTTAATAGATTTTGTTTGTGTGTGTGTGTGTTTATATAAGCTAAAAGGAAAACATATTATTTAAACAACTAGAAAATCTACAGATCAGAGGCCTCAACTTCAGCTCTACAAATCATTGTTCATTAATCTCACTAATTTTTAATATAATCTGCATAATATTTTATAGCTTAAAATTATATTTTCTAAAGTTATTTATACATTTATAAGAATATATGATTTATTGAAAGTTCCGAAAATTGTAGAGGTAAATGATAGGATAAACTAGTTATTACTGTATTTTTTCAGAATAAGATTATATTCCTTCAGGGGGCGGAGTCCCCTAAAAACCCCCCTTTGTCACTTTAATTTTATATTATCAATTTCCAGTAATTATGCTATTTCATTATTCGAGTATATCTCTGAGTGCATTTACTATTGTAATTTCATTAAATTAATCATCTTTTTGTACTGGAGATTTTATCCTATCCTTAAAATAATACTTATTTTTCAACCAGTAAATATCATATGTTGCTGAAATTTAATAAAATTTCGTGTATTAAATATACTTATACAAATGTAAATTCCTCTTATGAGACTTATAATTCAATTTACACATTCAACGTTTTTATAATTTTCGTTTGGAAAACCGATTTGGTCATTTTTCTTTAGTAGTTAAAATAAATCCTTATCTATTTCATTAGAAAAAGCATATAAAAAACTTAAATCACCCGAAAATTAGCTATTTTGTTAATAAAATTTCGCGTCAAAATAATGCGATTCACTTTAATTTTATTTTGTTGATATTCTTTGAAATACAAGATGGTCACAAAAAAATTTTGCCGATATATCGAACTCTAGCGGCCGGTCCGTTCAACCGATCGAGAAGAGATTTCAGATATAGTTATTCACAAGTATGAGCTCAGTGTTCTGTGAACGGCAACAAATTGGCGCTCACGGTTACAGTTATAGCTACAGAAACACGAAATTTTCAAATGGCAACGCCCATTTTTTTTTCAGTGCAAAATTTTCAGCGCATGCGAAAACCCTAAAAAGCGTTGGAACGGTACGTGTATCGCAATAAACGGACGCGTTAGGCACGCACAAATACAGCTCTGCGAACGGCCAAAAAAAAAACATGATCAGGGGGCACGAAGGAAATTTGCATATAACGGACACAAAACACCAATCACGGAACGCCGTTCGCCAGATAGTCAGCGTAGAAAACGGATAAAAAGTGGGGTGGGAATGATAGTTCTTCAGTCGGGAGCACGCACATGCCGACAAAATGACTCTTCCAGCGACAGTTCGTGGTGAATTGGTAAAACTCTATTATCAAAATAGGATGAATGCTGCGAAAACCTTGCGTGTTTACCGTCGAAACCATCGCCCAATACGTGTCCCATGTAGCCCGCAAGCTCTTCGTGATTTAGTAAAGAAATTCGAAGAAACTGGCTGCACCTTTGATAGAACACGATCCAGACGACCAACTGTTCCTGAGGATACTGTTATGGAAATGCATCACACAGTGACTACAGGACACATGCAAACTGCGAAAGGTGCATCTCGTGTATTGGATATACCGAAATCAACGGTCCTAAATCTACTGCGCTCTGTAATCCGCATGTTTCCTTACCGGTACCAGCGCGTCCAGATATTGAAAGCGGGGGACCATCAACAACGTATAGACTTTGCTAATGAATTTCTTATCCGATATGATGGAGATAACGATTGGCCTCTTTGCATATTATGGAAGGGCGAGGCAAATTTCACCTTAACTGGTAACGTCAACACCAAAAATTGTGTGCACTGGGCAGACATGAATGCGCACGCAGTGGCACCAGTACCTTTATATGACGTCAAAGTTACTGTGTGGTGCGGCATTGCAGGCACAATTATTCTCGGGTCGTACTTCTTTGAGGAAGCGACACCAACGGGATTTGTAACTTCCTCTGTAACAGGCTCCCGCTATACGACAATGCTGCAAAATTACATCATACCAGAATTGCTGCAGCGAAATGCACTGAATGACTTCGTTTGGATGCAAGATGGTGCACCTCCACATATAGCGAAGTCTGTTCGCAGTGTCCTGGAACAGCATTTTGGCGACCGTGTAATCTCACGCCATTTTCCATTTCCGTGGCCTCCGCGATCCCCCGACCTCACTTCTATGGATTTCTGGTTCTGGGGCTATCTCAAATCTAGAATGTACATGTGCAATCCACAAACTTTGCTGGATTTGAAAAATTCTATCAAACGTGAGATTGCAAACATCCGTTATGCGATGTTACGTTCGGCTGTATTGTCCACAGTCGCCCGCATACAATGTGTAATTGCCTGTGATGGCACCCTTGTGGAAAATGTGTAATCAAAATAATAGTTTTATTTTCTCCTATCTGTGTTGTAACCAGTGATTGGTGTACTGACTCTGTGTCATATGCATATTTCCTCCGTGCGCGCCAATCGTGTTTTTTTTCCCGTTTGCAGAGCTGTTTTTTGTGCGTGCAAAACGAGTCCGTTTCTTGCGATACACGTACGGTTCCAACGCTCTTTAGGGTTTTCGCATGCGCTGAGCATTTTGCGACGAAAAAAAATGGGCGTTGCCATTGGGAAATTTCGAGTTTCTGTACCTATAACCGTAACCGTGAGCACCACTTTGTTGTCGTTCACATAATCCCGAGCTCATACCTCTGAATAACTATATCTGAAATCTCAACGGACAGGCCGCTAGAGCTCCATATAGCGGCAAAGTTTACTTATGACCACCCTGTATATGTGCTTGGAAACAATTTAATAAAAGAGAAATAAAAGAAATGCATTGGAAATTTTTGTAAAAAATGAGAAATTAAAATGTTTTATATCTTTCAAATGCGTAAAAGTACCCAATAATTTATACAATTAATGTCTAAATTATAATAAATATATTGGCAAATTTTCAAAGCGATTGGATTAAATTAAGATCTCCATTTCGTAAATTTAGCATTTACAATTATCCCAATGCGGGATTTTCTTTTCGGTGAATGTTAATATTAAAAAATCGTCTGACTCCCCATTGAAAATCATTATGACTTAAAATAAAATGTTCTATATTTTTCGAACGAATTAACCAAATTTAACCAAAAACTATACAGCTAATTCCGGGTACCTCGCCAACATACCCACCAAAAATCAACATAATCGGACTCTTTTTGTGGCAGTTATCGCGGAACAGACAGACAGACAAACAAACAAACAAACAGACAAACAGAAACCAGAAACTTTTCAATTCTCAACAGTGAGCCTTCACTGACGTTTCGGCAATAAATTCGGGGGGAAAATCTTTAAAACATTGCAACAAATGATAAAGCATAAATCCTCCAATTATGACATCTGTGAAAAGAGTGTGATTTAATAAAAACTTTACAATTTTACTGAATATTAATTATCATATTGATTGGTTGGTTGATTTTATGACGGCCGATTATCTACACGAGGGATATAGGCCCTAGAGGGAAATGCCCTCCGTGGGAGACTTTTTAAGGGATCCTAACCCGTATTTACGGCAAGGTTCGAAGAAAACCACGGAAAACTCCGAACGGTTAGGTCAACGAGCGCGAATTATCATATTGAAAAAAATATATTAAAAGTAAAAATAGTTTTAAAAAAACACCCTTTTATAAGCATTCAATTTTTACCTTAAAACCACTCCTAATTTCATGACTGAAATTCGTAATTTTCCGAAACAATAAGACCACTACAATAGGTTAATGGGTCGTGGTCCCCGATTATGGAAATTTCATTGCTTTCATTTACGATTGATAGAAATCACGAACAAGTGCAATTATTTTAAAAAAATAATTTTTGTTCTGTTTCTTTTTTAATATGTGGAATAACAGGAAATTAAAATAATATATTAAAACTATCTTATTCAGGATTTCTAAATTGTTTTCTCAACGTAAAATGATGATTTAATTAATATTAAAGTATAATCATTTAATCATAATAATAATCATAATAATAATTATGATTTAATCATAATAAAAACCATCATAATAATAAAGCATGATAATTTAATTAATATTAAATTATTTAAGGCGTATTTTATTCAATTATTTAATTTATTAAAGCTGTTTTTCATTTTAATAAAATTATTGCACTTTTTATTTTTTATTTATGATGCCTACTTTTTAGTTTTAAAACATTTCTCTGTTGCAGTTTCATAACCATTTTGCATATTTTGTTGAGTGCCGTTTGGCGCATAATTAGCTCCATTGTTCTTGTAACTTGTATACACTTGTAACTATAGAAAAATAAATGGTGACTTATCACCAGCACCCGGCTAACAACAAATGCCTCAAACTTAAATTATTAATTTATAATTAAGTTCTAGAAATATTAAAATGCTCATAATGAAAAGAGGAAAGTTTTCAACCAGGTAAATCATATTCAATGGTTGGAGTATCATAGTTGAGGTTTATTCCAACAGAGCGAGAAATGTTCGGGCCAGGACTCGAACCCGGGTACCTTGGCTTGCCATACCAATGCTCTTCCTACTGAGCTACCCGAACGATATCCTGGCTGGCATAATTCTGTCTTATTTGTTGGACGTGACTGCGAACTACAGCGCTAATTTCATTCATCCGAGCTATAACTATAGCATTTACATGATGAAAGTGTTATATAACATAGAAACTCCTGTATGCCATGTAATTAAGTCATAATGAAGAGAGGAAATATTTCAACTAGGTGAATCTCAATCAGTGGTTGGAGTGCCATGGTTGAGGTTTATTCCAACACACATAAAAATGTCCGGCACAGGACTCGAACCTGGATACCTTGGTACCCACTGTACCACTGTACTCTTCACATTGAGCTACCCGAACGCCCAGAGATTTTTCGTTCTGTTGGAATAAACATCAACTATGATAAGCATAGATCAAATACTTTGTGAAAATTTTAATTCATAAACCAAAACCAATTACAACGTTGTAACGCACAAATATGAAAAATTGGCACAAAAAACCACATACGGCCGTTTCAAGGATTCCTCAATCCCCTTCCTCAGTGCGAAATTAAAAAAGATTAAAAAAAGATCAATTGGATCTTGATGAACATAATACCTGGGGCATTTACAGATTTTTTTGTGAATGCGGCCTCTCTTACATTCGGCAGACGCAGCGTGCTCTTAGACCTAGGCTGAAAGAACACCATAATTATGTTAAAAAGCAGGAGAGTGAGAAATCTACAATAGCTAAACATTGTTGGGATTCCAACCACAGGTTTAATTATCCAGAAGCTAAAATTATCCAAAAATGTAATTTAGTTATAGATCTCGACTTTTACGAGGCTTACTTTATTCACAAACATAGTTCATCCTTGGTGAATAATATGACCAGCACCCCTTTTCTCTCGCACGTGTGGAGGGATCCTGCGCAGTCACTCCTATAAACTCTTGCTTTAGCATTTTCATTCAAATCAGTACTCGGGGCTATAACCGAGGGGTTCCTTGAACCCATTTTTATTTTTATTTTTATTTTTATTTTTTTCGCACTGAGGAAGGAGATTGAGGAATCCTTGAAACGGCCGTATGTGGTTTTTTGGGCCAATTTTTCATATTTGTGCGTTACAACGTTGTTATTGGTTTTGGTTTATGAATCTAAGCTATGATACACCAACCATTGAATATAATTCACTTAGTTGAAAACTTTCCTCTCTTCATTATGACTTAATTACATGGTATACATGAGTTTCCATGTTATTTCACACTTTCATCATGTAAATGCTATAGTTATAGCTCGGATGAATGAAATTAGTCCTTTAGTTCACAGCCATGTCGTCCAAATAAAAGTGAATTATGCCAGCCAGGATATCGTTCCGGTAACTCAGTAGGAAGAACATTGGAACGGCAAGCCAAGTTACCCATCATGTTGGAGTCCTGGCCCGGACATTTTTCGCTCTGTTGGAATAAACCTCAACTACGTATGATACTCCAACATTGAATAAATTAAAATGTTGTACTGTCATAGGAAACACACCTGTATATATATTTTTATATTTCTATCATAACAGGAAGTGGGTGAAAAATGTATTGCTAAATTTCATCTTTACATATATATTAACCAAATTAAATTGTGTGTAAATATAGCATTTAATACGCTCAATCGTTTTCAATATCTCAAACATTGACAAATAATCAAAATAAAATTTTCTGTGGAGAGCAATGAATTTGACATGCCCTATGTCCGATCTATGTGCGACCGATGATAGAGAACGGCTGAAGGGTTATTTTCCGAATCTCTAAGCCCGCTTCTTACCTGAGAAACTGTATGTACAATAATAAATCTGTCGTACATTTGTGTTTCGACTGATAAGAATATTAATACCTAGCGGCAAAAAAAAAAAAAAAGCTTCATAAAAACATAAAATAATTCAAACTTATTTAGCACCATCTAACTGCGATGAGTCGAAGTACCAAGCTGTGTGCGAATATTTTAACAGAATGCCCATTTAATAACGTTAAGTAACAACCATAAATTAAATAACATCGAAATCTACGATTGGCATATCGTTAGAAACCCTCAAGATGGTTTGCATAACTGCAAAAGAGCAATCGAGTCGTCGTTGGAGGTTATATTGTATTTTTGCCAAAAAAGATAGGTTGAAATATACCATTTAACAATGTAAATAATTCATTTTTCAATAGTTGTGCCAACCAGATTATACCTAACGAATTGTTTATCAGACGTAATTACGTAACGCCTTTTTAGTGACAATAAATAAAAAAATAATCAAGTATTCCATAACTTAGTCAATACATAACTCCGTAAGTTTTGTTTTGAAAAGATTGGAATTCGTTATTGTTTTAGTTGTTAGAGGTAGTAGAAAGTTTTTCTACATATAAATTATAGGATCCAGTGACCATAAAAAGTTTCAAATTTCGTAACTTTTTAAAAATAACTGTTTTGACGTTAATGGGTTCTCATATGACGCTGAACAATAATATTTAAAACATTTTTACGATTAGAACTACAGTAGAACCCCGATTATCTGAGTCCCGGTTATCCGAAAATCGGCTTAACCGAAACACCTGAAAACTCTTTTTTTATGAAAAATTTTATTTTTATACAAGTATGCTGTTTATGAAATAATTAAACAGAGTCAATTTACTTATATGTACATTGGGTAAATGCAGGCATTTTATTGCATAGACACATGCAACACTTCATTTCTTTACAAAATATGCTGTGATTTACTTTTGTTTTTCAACTTTGCATTGATTCAATGCTGCCTTATGACGCCCCCTTTTGAACAACAACACATCTGACGCTGTTGCATCTTCCTGCACTTCAATATATTGAAGTGCCAATATCAATTTTTTCAAGGAGTTGATATCTTCATGCTTATAAAAACCCCGTTTGCGCTTTAACCTTTCCACTTCGGGCTTGGACTGGCGACTACTTTTATATTCACTCTTACCACAATTTACAAAAGAATTTCTATGTGGTAGATTTCTCTTGAAATTATCTTGATATAAGTGTATGGTAGATATTGGTATTGAAAAAGTGGTGAGAATACAATAAAGAAATAGCCTCTGAAGCGACATATATCTCAACTCCGTAATCAAAAGGTTAAAGCATTACTCATCATAAATAAATTTTGGAGAAAATTATAACACGTGTAACCTGGAAGGGGAAATCGCATAGAATACGGATTCTTGCTGTTACTGCATCTAAGGCAAATCTAAGGCGATTATGGGAGCTTTCGCTGCATCTACAGGCACGAACGCGTTACCTGACTATGCAGGAGCAAGAAGGGTGAGTAATGCCGTCTGGTAGAATAAATGTAGGAAGCTTCCCGGTTATCCGAAAATTCCTATGGAATCCCGGTCAACCGAAAATTCTTTGGTCCCATGCTTTTCGGATAACCGGGGTTTTACTGTATAATTCTAAAACTAACGATTTAGGAATTAGCTATTAGCCAGCAATAAGAAGGAACACCTTGTATAAATGCATGGAGTTCAAAATATTTAATATCATACAATAAGTTAAATTACATTGATTTATTTTATATGAAATTTGCGGCAACAAGATGTATTTTGCTGTGAACATCAATTTCTAAAACTACAAAAGCAAACATTTAAAAAGTAAAATAAATACTCATTAAATGCACAAATCTTACCGGGAAAAATCGATATCCTTCTTAAAAACATGAGTACCTACCTGCAATAGAAATAAATTATTAAGTATAATACTTCAATATTAATACATGCGAGAATTATGTAATAATAAAATTTAGCAATATGCATTATATATTAGAACATATGAAATGAAATTTTGTATCAAACTAACAACGGAAAATCCTCAACATGGAAATTTAAAAAAAAAGAAACTTTGAAGATATGCTGGATTCCTGAAGCTATGCAGCGTGCATTTGTTATCGCGAATTCACTTGGGAAGGGGGGGGGGGGGCTGAGACTTTAACCACTTAATATATTTTCCAACTTTAGAGATAAAAGGAAATGATTTAAGACAAAAGTTACTTCCATAAAATGATATTAAAATATCAATTATTAATAACATTTGAAAAAAAATACATTAACAGTAAAACAGAAATTGCTATATAATCTAATATAGCATATATATATTACATTCTGTTTTTGTCAGTTAAAAAATATTTCTAAATATAATTAACAATTTATATCTTGCTAGTGTTCGATAGAACGAAAAAAATACTTTTAACATTAAACCATTTTATTCTATTTCTTACCGTGTGTTTTATCAGTTTTAAACCTTAAAAATATCGATTTTTTGTTTTCATATTTTAAAAAATAATTGTACAATGTTCAATCGAACAAAAGAAACTAGTTGAAAATAAACAAATTAGAACTATGTCAATTTGAAATTAACAACGTGTGCTTTAACACAAAGTCCAGTGGATATTTAAATTTGCATGAGTATTTCTCAAAGCGAATTTTTGCTACTTGCGCTCACTGTAAAGAAAAAAACCGCTTGGAGAAAGATATTTTCTTTTGCACATATATGTATAAAATGGTGATACCTACAGTCTATAATTACTCGCTCTTTTGCCAGTTAACCCCTTGAAGGACTGTGAGATATTATATATCACACCTAAATTTAACCCCGAAACGTCACTATGGCGCCAGAAATTTGGAATAAAATTTTGGTATTATAATGCACGTGAAGAAAAGCATAATAAATTTGTTCATAAATCCTGGTGTCATTCATTCATCTCAACATTTTAGCAGCAGTCGTACTTTGCCCCTGAAAGGGTTAAACGACCCAAATTTTATTTGTTGCAATTAGAATATGTTTTTTAACCTGTATGATATAATTCCATAAACTTAAAAAATATGAAAAACAAGAAGGCGATTTTTTTGGACGTTTTAAATTGAGTCCTCTTTAGTCGAAAAATATTCCAAGGGAAAGATTTATTTGTTTAAGTGTTATATATCTCCATAGGCCTTACAAATACTCAAATGTTCATAATTTTTTTATATATATATCCCGTTTGAGGATCACGTTTCTGAAGTCTGAGGAAAATATTATTTCATCAATGGATTAAGAAGCTGGTTGATATTAAAGCTAACGGTAAACTACAGATTAAGTTTAATTTCGTTTTATGAAACAACGAAACAAAGTGTATTTTAATTAAATGCTATTTAATTAAATATGACTATTTTTTTTAATATGACATTATTTATAAGATAAATCAACAACTAAAGTTAACAACGGATAATAATATAAAAAGAAAAAATATCTCAATCTATGCTAAAAACAATAAAATACCAAATGAATAACTCTAAAATACATATTCCTATTTTAATTAAAATTTGAAACCATTTTCCTAGTTAGAACTTGTTTTATCGGATTTAAAACTTAATATATTCAATTATATGCTAAACGCTTTAAAACTGGATGTGTTGAATTAAACTTGTTTAAAGTATAAATCTCAAAATTAGTAAGAAATAATTTATTCATAACAGGATTATCCGAAGAGCATTATTTGATTATTTGATTTATATTACCTATTAAATACTGGAACGATGAAAAGTTTTCTTCAATATATTATATGGGGAATCCTGAAACGTGTTCAACGGAGTGTTTAGCTGATGTCAATATCAAGTATTGTCTCAATCAAATGATATCAAAATATCAATTATTAATAACATTTGAAAAAGAAAACAACTGTATCATTATCTTTAAAACAGAAATTGTCGTATAATCTAATATAGTATATATACATTAGATTTTGAACTGTATATGGTCACTGGATCCTATAATTTATGTGTAGAAAAACTTTCTACTACCTCTAACAACTAAAATAATAACGATTCCATTCTTTTCAAAACAAAACTTACCGAGTTGTGGATTGACTGAGTGAGTTACGGATACTTTGATTTCAAATTGACCCGGTTCCAATTTGATTATTTTGGAACAGTTTGTTTTGTTCGATTCAAAATTGTATGAATATTTTTTTTTTAAATATGAAAGTATTGGTTCAATCATTGTTTGTTATTTAATACCTGCGAGAGCATGGGTGCATGCATAGGCATCTTCAAAAGGTGCATACGGCAGTTGCTTTTGAAACCAGTAATAAAAAAAGTAATATTTGCCTTATTTAGGCCAAAGAGTGTGGGGCTGATTCCAGCTGCTTCCGAGTTGCAGTCTTTACGGGGATTCTTCACTCACTTGGAAACATCCGCTCTCTAATGTTAAACCTATGGGCAGGTTGTTTTCGTTTAAATTTGAATATATTTAAACGATTTTTTTTAATAGGATAGCTGAGACACATCGTAATATGGCTATATTTTACTTTTCCGATTTAAGTTGCAGATTTTTTTAATAAAGATACTTTCACTTTCGAAACCGGTTCCGAAAGTGAAAGTACCTTTATTAAAAACATCTGCAACTGAAACCGAAAAAGTAGAAACTTGTCATGTTAGAAATCGACCTCAGCTATCCTATGCAAGAAAAATCGTTTAAAAATATTCAAATTTAAACGAGAAATTCGAAAAGAACCTGCCCATAGGTTTAACATAAGCGATCAGGAGTTTTCAAGTGAGTGAAGAATCCCCTTAAGGGAACTGTCCACTCACGCGAAAACACCCACTCGCTAATGTTAATCCTATGGAACAGTTATTTTACAATATCTCATTTGCATTTCAATATTTTTAAATGATTTTGTTTTCATTGGATAGCTGTAATACCAGTACAACACAACCAGTCCAACAAAACTTACGGAGTTATGGATTAACTGAGTTATGGATACTTTGATTTCAAATTGATCGGGTTTAGATTTTAGATTTGATCATAATAATATCTTTAAAATGTAAAACCACTGAAACAATTGAAAAAAATGATATACATACACATCCCAGTAACAAGTATGGTATACCCTTTCCGGTGTAATACTCTCATCTACATTGAGGGTCTCATCTCCTCTTATCCTCATCCTCATATTTTTATTTGTAGTACTGTTAGTATTACTTCGTCGATTTCTACAGAGCTCTTTTTTTTTACTTTTTCGATTTTGTTTGCGGATTTTATGTATGAGGGTACTTTCACTTTGGAGACCGGTTCCGAGTAAGGCATTTTAAAGAGATTGAATACACAAACATCACGTTCACATCACAAACATAATATTCAGAGATTATTTTAATCTAAAATAAAAATAAAGCAAATAGATAGAACCATACAGACTCATTTTCAATTTTTAGTGCTGCCATTTAGAGACTATTAACCTAAGCGAAAATTACTATAGATAGCATACAGCTTTTTAAATATTTTAGATGGACTCCTTCTCTAATATAATAAAATTTATAGACTAAATGAATGTTGGTAAGGCCTTCACTGTGAAATCTTGAAATAGCTCAACTATTTATGTGCTTATTTTGATTTATTAATCTTCAATATACTATGTATGCTCTCTTTATTCAAAACACTTGTGGTTTCCTTTACGTTAGTTTAGTTTCCCGTATTTTTAGCGGCAAAGTCCTATTTATTTCACTACGAACTCAGATGTCTCCATAAATTCACAGCTAACGTTTGGACAACTACCAAAAACCAGTGGCCATTTTTAAAAATAAAGGATGTTGTTGGTTCTAGTAAAATATTATCTTGGTAATATTTTATAGTAATTATAATATTTTATAGCAATTATAATATTTTATAGTAGTTAAAATATAGTTTATGAATAGTCTTTCTTTTGCACTAAGACTTTTGCTTTTATTACTCATATATTACTTCTAAACATCGAATAATTTCAAGTTTTACATCATATGAAAAGATAAAAATGACTTCTGAATATGATTTGTTTGAAAATTCTAACTCAATTAACTGACGTCTTACTATTTCTTAAATAGTTTTCAAGCATGATTTTTTAAAATCTATCTCAACAATGAATATTTGTTTGTTACAATAGTGAAAGGTAGTTAGTGACAGATGAGTTGCCACAACTGGCAATTGGTTTCACAGAGGAATTATTTAAGGAAGTTTCTATTAATTTATTTACATTAATCTTCTGTAAGTGGATCTATTTCCAGGCATTGCTATCTTGGCTACAATGACCTTAAAATGGATGTGAATTACACTAAATATTCTAAACAATACTTTTTCACTAAACCACATTTGCTCAAATACCTCATTTGACTATGGACCTGATTTACGAAAGATTAATTAACCACAAGATTAGATTAACCATAAAATACGGCACTTTAACGCTAAACTGAAATCTGTCAAAAACAGATTTTAATTTTCTAGTTAATATTAGAAGATATTTGCATTTATCAAATAATCTGTCATTATTGTCAAATAAAACTTGTAAAATTAAAAGAAAGCTAATTTTCATCCATAATATTTTTATTTTACCTAATTCCAATGAGTTCTAACTTCTTCCTTTTAAAATAAAAAGGTCCAAACACTCTTTGAAACAAGTCTGTACTGAAAAAAAATATTTAAGCAGCTCATTGTTACTGATGATTGATCTATTTTTAATGCGTTTTAAAATTTTCTCCAAGGAACCAAGTTTTTCTCTCAGAATGGAAGTTAAAAACTACGAAAGTTCAGAGAAAAGTACCATAAATGTTAACTGTTGAATAATTAAATTGCACATTAAACTCTGTATCAAGATAGAAACGAACTTCAGAAGCTTATATTTTCTCTTTTGGCTAAGAATCTGAAAAAGTATGTTCAATAACTATATGTTACCTCGGTATTTTTTACTGCTTCATTTTGCTTTTTTGTGCGTATCAAAATCTATAAATTAAATAGAAAGTTTTATTTTGCCTTTTACTTGGCAACTTGAGCTAATTTATATAATTCCTAACATCGAATCCCTATACCTATAATTCAACGATAAAACATTATGTAGATATTAACTTTTACTTTCTTTTTTTTTTTTTACTCTTTTATTAGGTGCGTTCGTAATTATATAAATACGTAGCACCTATAGTCGTCGTCTGGTCAGTCCGACTGTCCGCATGTAACAGCGCAAACACAACCCAACCGAATGGTTTGAAATTTTATATATATAATCGTTGCAGAATTTTGTTGAGTTATTTCAAATTTTATGTAAATCGAATCAAAACTTAAAATAATATATTAATAAAAGTTTTCTTCATTCTGCTAAATCCTATCATACGTAATTAATTTAATTATATCCCATGATAGGTAATAATCCTAGATTGCTTTGGTGATTACGTCCTATTTAAGATGGAGTCATATTATTTCCGTATTACTGAATTTAAAAACCTAATGTGTATACTAAAATTGTTTAATTATAGCAATCCTATAATCTACCGATAGATTTTTGGACAGATGTTTCCGGAGAAATAGATATTAAATAGAAAAAGAGTCTAAATATGGATTTCAAGTTCTGAAAATTTCAAAGTAGGCTTAAGTTTCAGATTAGAATTTTCAGTAAATGCCAGCAAAAGATAAAATGTTGCCAACTTAAAATGCATTTATATTATTACTGAAATTAATCGTATCGTAACAGATGATACAATTCATTTGATTGAAATAATAACGATGATTCTTTTTTTACATTGTCTTGTATTGGATATTTGCGCATAGTATAATTTTAATGTAATAGAATTGTAATTAATTGTTTGTAAAAGTGTACTAAAACTTAATTTGATAAAATAAAATTAATATCTTTAATATGAAAATATGAACATTAAATAAAAATTTGAATTCATCCATTTTTGCATAGTACAACAGTTGAATATTTATATAGCTGAATATTTATAAAACTAGTTATAGTACGAACACACCTCATTTGTCACGTTTGACACACAAGTTCCAACTTGTTTAACTTGAATTGATTCATGTATGTAAAGATGAAATTTTGTAATCGAAGTCTCACTAGCTTTCTGATATGCTAGAATTTAAAAAAAATTATATGTTTTTATATTGTGTTTACGATGACATTTTCCATTTTAATATTTTTAGAACTTAAATTTAAATTAATAAATTAATTATAAGCATTTTTCCGTTAGCAGGGTGCAGGGGATAAATTGCTAAGTATTCTTTAACTGTACACGAGTTATAACAACAATACAATAGAGTTAATTATGCGCCAAACCCCGCTTGATAAAATATGCTAACAGACTGTCAAGGCCGTAACCAGAAAAATATTTTCGAGGGGGATTTGTAGGTTCAAAATTTTATTCTTATTATCATATTTTATATTTGCTTTGTAATACTTTAATAAAGGTAAAATTATTTTAAAATCTATTGTGAATTCGAGTAACCGATACTTATCACAAAAGAAAACTGAATTTGAGTCTTCTTCATTGCAAGGAAACTTAAAATTTCATTTGTGTTGATGGTGATTCTATACTTCGCCAATGTATCAACAATAGTATCAACAAAGTTAAAGGTTTCTGTTGCATTTTACATATATTTTAAAATGTCTTTTGTCAGAAATGTATTCCCAGGAGTATATGTCAAAACGGTTACGTTTGCCAATTTGCGGATATTTAGAATTAGACACTCATTGTATCCTTCAAGCGTTTCAGTTAAACAAGATGGAGAATCTATTTAAATATTCTACCAATTTGCTTTTCAACATGCTGACGTAATCAAAGAAAAAAAGATATGCTAGCTCATAGAATTTTTATTTAAGATTTTTAATTGTAGTTGATTTTTTAAATTTTGACTTTCTTGATTGATATTTCATGGTTTATTTATAAGTCATACTGAAAAAATTTCGGAGGGGGATCAAACCCTGATGATTCCCCCATTAACTACGGCCTTGCTGACTGTGGAGCTGCAAAGTTTAAATATTTTAAACACTAAAAAGTAGAAAATAAAATACAAATAAAAAATAAAGAGTGTAGTAATTTAAATAAATATATATATATATATATATATATACGATTTTATTTAGATGATGAATAAAATATTCTAAGAACGTTCCGATTTCTATGTGGACGAAACAATCATAACGTCATTGAAAATTGATGAAAGTTTCTGCACGCATGAAACAACAAGTCTAAAATATTCTTCAAGAGAAATATTGTAATTCATTTACACATCGTGACCAGTATTTTGTAACTTAAGACCGTGCTAGAATACATAAGATTTAAACTTCTACTTCTTAATAAACGAAGTAACAAAAAATATTCATAAGATTTTTAACACTTTGCCGTCCAGCGACACCACAGTGGTGTCGTACGTAGAGTAACTTAATTTTAATCCTTAAATACTACATTTGCACCAGAATTTTGGAATGAAAAATTCCCTTTTATCAAGTACATGAAGAAAAGATTTTACTTATTTTCGAATAAATTTGTTTCTAAATTCTGGTGTCAATCAATCATTTCAACATTTTACGAATAGAAGTATTTTTACGAAACATGCGGACGGCAAAGTGTTAAGACAAAAAATATTTATTTTACCGAATGCTTTATAACTAAATGTATCTATTTATTTGTTAGATTTTGTTTCATGTACAAAACAACGTGTCTAGAATATTCTATATGGGACGTGTTGTAATATATTTCCATATTCTGGCAGTTATGTAAATAAATTACACGTCTCTCAAAGTTTATTTTTGTAAATCTAAAAAAAGTTTTAAAATCCAATTAATTTAAATATTTATTGTTTATTAAAATAGGTAACAAGAATGATTTAAGCATACTTATGCGCATATTTTTATAAATTGTTTGTGTTTATATACAAAATGATTAATTTTACTTAGTAAAGAATACTGTAAGATAATGATCAATAGATAATATATTAGCTTAGTGACAATACATTAACATTGAAATAGTTTATTTTGCATACTAGTTTTTCTATACTTGTTGCATAGTGTAATATCAACTTTCGAGTTATTTGCATTCTAACGAAAATCATGTGCCAAAACCATTTATCATATTTATCATACTGCTAAATATCAGCAAAATTTATTTTGCTTACTTTTATATCTATCCCCTCATCTCGCATTCAAAACTTGAATTGTTAAAAGTTCCTGTGCAGATAACTTCGTGCAACTTAATATTAGGACATCTTTTTCTTTTTCTTTTGTTTTTAGAAAACTAATAACATTTTCTAAGCCCATTCAGATGTAGATGGCCTATCATAGAGCTATCATACGAGGGGCAGTCGGAAAATAAGTTTCCCCTGGCGACTGTGGACAGAGGTGTGTACCTTTCCTGGAGGGTTTACTTTTTCCTGGAGGGTTTTTTGAAGCTTATAAAGCGGTATGACAAATGTCTCAATGTACTTGGTACTTATGTGGAAAAATAGAGTTATGTTTTATCTTTAATGTCTCATTACATTTTTTGTTTTTCATACACACCTCTGTCCACAGTCACTAGGGGAAACTTATTTTCCGACTGCCTCTCGTAAAATCAGCTAGAATTTTAGACATTTTTGTAGGTAAGAAACAATATGAAACAACAACTAAAAATGTTTATAAAGATTAACTTTGCTTAATAAAGCGTACTGTAACAAAGCTATAAGCAGAAAATATATCATCTTGATCACACAGGTTGCGTGATTAGCATTAAAACAGCTATTTAATGTTCCAGTGATCGAGTTGTTTAGTGAAATTCGTATTGCTAATATCCATGTTATTGTTTGCATTCTAACGAAAATCTTTTACAAAAATCATTTTTATAAAATTCATGCTAATAAATATAAACAAAAAGTACTATTTTTGTTTTATACTTATCCATCATTTTAAGTTAATTTGAAATGTTTAAAGTTCTCGTGCAGATAACAATGTACAAATTTATACCAGGACAGCTATTTCTTTTTTTTCTTTTTTTTGAAAACGAATAAAACTTTCTGAACATGTTTATATTTTGATGTGCACAAAGCAATGGTAAAGGTCAGCAAAATTTGTTGGATGTTACTGCACGTATCAAACAGCAAATCTAAAATGTTCTTCAGGAAAGCATTGTAATCTATTTACATATCGTGACCAGTATTTTGTTGTTGGAAGAAATATGCTAAAGCACAAAAGATTTAAACATTTATTATTTATAATAAAATAAGTAACACGAGTGATACATAAGTGTTTTTACGCGTGCTTTTACAACTATATCTATTTTTATATTTAAAAATAAAACTTTTTTTAATAAATGGTACTGTAAGAAAATTATAAATATACTATCTTGGTGATAATGCATTAACATTAAATATATTTATATCAAGGTTTTAGTGTTCTAATAGTTTAGAGAATTTTTATATAAATATTTACATTATAAAGAAATTTATGTTCAAAAATTATTTATGATAATAATAGATATTTATGATAATCTACTGCTAAATATTAACAAAATGTATTTCATTTGTCACTGTTGTGACAAATATTCATCATTTTATATATAAAAACTTTTAATTTAATAAAATCACTATATACCATTTAATATTAGTACACCTTTTTCTTTATTCGTTTTTAGAAAATTAATCATATTTCCTAACAAGGAAGGTCTTTCAATACGAAATTCCCAAGTTCGTTCTAAATTTCACTTGCATAAGAATATGCCTAAATGTAGCCACAACTTTAAAATTAGTTTCGAAAAAAAACTGGAAGGCCACAGAAAAATATTTAAAAACGGCACCGGATTTCCAGAAATGGTGCTTTATCCGTCCCTTGTCGAATTTTTTGTCTTGAATTATATCAATTTTAACTAGAGTGTGATTGTTCATTTTGTAAAAACAACATGTGTTATTTTGTATCACAGATTATTTATTAGGATAAGAACGACCATAAAAGAAGTAAAAAGGGGCACTTGGCTTTCTCTGGACATTCAATGTCATTTATTCTTGTAATTTAATTAAAAAATATACGAAAACTGACCTTTTTTATGTAATTTTTCTTTACTTCTGCTGTTTCCCTCCACCTTGAGAGATTTTAAGAAGCAACTAATAAGATTTGTCCATCCTTGGGAAAAGTTAGATGGGCATCTACAATTGTGATTTTAATAGTAGCTTACATTCAAATGTACAACTTTATTAAATATGCTCGATTGTTTGCAGATTTTTCTTATTGTGTAAGATGGATACAAATTCCAATGTATTACTTATCATCAATATGCATTAAATTGTCAGGAAAGCGTCGGTCATGTGTATTACGACCAATTTTCTGTACTGTGGAACATTCTAGTAGGCAGGGAGGATGCACGGGAAAATTGTCCTCTATACCTTTGGGGGGAGGGGGGGCAATAAAAGAAGGTACTGAAAGAATGTAAATATAAAAAGCTGGTTTCTGATAGTGAATGAACATATTGTTGCAAAATTATAATTTTATTGTACAATAATTTTGTTTTAAAGTATCAATCACTAAATATCAATTTAATTATTAATACAATTATACAATTATATATATTATACTAAGAAATGTGTGTATAATATAAATAAAATCATATACAGGGTGACGCAAAGAACAGGATACATGGTCGCTTATGGATGATAATTTCTGGAAAAATGACTGCAATAGCTTTAAGCATGTTTGCGCTTAAATTAAATTTTATCTTAATATGTGGCGTGCGTAAAAATCTGTAGCTAATATACAGGGCTTTACAAAAGAATTCCAGTATGTTTCCTTCTATTGATAGAAATTACGGAAAGCAAATTTCTAAGCAAGGACATCTTTTTCTTTCTTTCGCTTTTAGAAAACTAATAAAATGTTCTAAGCCCGTTCAGATGTCGCTGTGCATAGATTTATCATAAAGTCAACAAGAATTATTGAACATTTTTTGCAGGTAAGAAACAATATGAAACAACAAGTAAAAATGTTCTTCAGGAGAAATATTGTAATCCAAGCACTATGTAACTGGAAAAAACTGCGAAATAGGTTTGATTTTTGTTGTTTATTAAAATAAGTAAAACGAATGATTCCTAAATATTGTGCAATTTAATATTAGGACATATTTTCCTTTTTCTTTCGTTTTTAGAAAACTAATAAAATTTTCTAACCACGTTCAGATGTCGATATGTACAGAGCTATTATAAAGTCAACAAAAATTATTAGACATTTTTGCATGTAAGAAACATTATGAAACAACAAGTAAAAATATTCTCCAGGTTTTAAAGCATCGTAATCTAAGTATTTTGTAACTGGAAAAAAATTGCGAAATTGATTTAAATTTTGTTATTTATTAAAATAAGTTACAAGAATGATTCATAAATATTTTTTCACACATCTCTATTGTTCTAGTTACGTTTATGCGAATATAAAACAGTTAATTTCATTTAGCAAAGAGTATGAAAGTGAATAATCAATAGAAAACATATTACCTTGGTGATAATGCATTAACATGAAAACAGTTTTTGTGTTTAAAAATGGTTTTTGTGTTGTTTAATTTATTTCAACTATCGAATTTTGTGTTTTTATTGTAATGTGCCAAAATCATTTAAATAATACAGCTAAAATAACAGTAAAAGTTATTTTGTTTATTTTATATTTATCCATCTTTTTTTCTTTTTTTTCAAAACTTGAAATGTTTAATGTTTTCAACATATAACTATATACAATTTAATGTTGGAATAACTTTTCTTTCTTTCATTTTTTGTAGAATAATAAAATTTTCCTAGCACGTTCAAATTTCGATGAGCACAGAGCAATGATAAAGTCAGCAAAATTTTATTAGAAGTTTCTGCACGTCTGAAACAACAAGTCTAAAATGTTCTTTAGCAAAAGTATTGTAATCTATATTTGCATATCGTGACCAGTATTTTGTAAGTGGAAATAAAATAATATAGAATCTAAACCGTACTAAGTTCAAACATTTATTGTTTATTAAATTAAGTAACAAGGAGGATTTGTGAATATTTTGTTTGTATTTATTTTAGTTTTATTTACATTTATACATAAAAATATTACTTTCACTTACAGGAAATGTTCGCAACCGGGAAATTCAAACAATTATGAATATGTAGACAAGGGCAGATCTAGACAGTTTTCAAGGAAGGGGTGATATTACGAACTTCGAATTTCCACGTAAGGATAGATTTACAATTTGCCTGAGCAAAAAACAACTCCCCAGTACATATACAGTCGACGCTCGATGTAACGACCGTTCTTTATACTAACTTTCACATCATAACGACCGATGTAAAGCGTCATATATATGTAACTAATCAATCACCGTAATTTTTAGATCCATTAGAACGACCAATTAGACCAAACATTCCAATATAACAAGCTTTGCATTTTTCCCCTAATAGTTATTTGAGGTTATTTGCGTATTAAAGTTGGGGATTTGTAAGAGTGTTTCAACAATGTACACAAAAATTTTATTTATTTCCCAATTTTGGCGATTCTTTCTCCATTTATGGGTGAAAAGCATTGCAAATACTCAGTATTGTTGTCTATATCTGTTCTGAGGAGAACGGACTTATTCTGTCCAGAATAATTGAAACATGTATTTGAAAAAGGCTTATTGAATATGAAACTGATTGTTTCTATATTTCTAAAGCAATTAGATAAAGAGTACTTTGGAATTTATGAAAGAAACATTTTTTGCAATAAATAGCTGGCTGATTTCTTACACTATTAAGAGCTAATTTCTGGCCGTCGCGTCGGACTCATTCACGGTTGTTACCTTTCAATCACATTATATAAAAAAAAATTATAAAAAATATATTTCAAATTTTTTTTTTGTTTTTCTATTGTTATATATTCTTCGTACATCTTTTCTGGTAATAATAATATTTACGAATTGTTCTGCGATGAAGAATAAGAAAGCCAAATTTTGACCACTTTCGAGATTAAATACAAGGTTAGCCTAAACGATTCATCGGTTTTCAAAACTTTATTTACAAGTATACGACGTACAAAGACGGGTGCTACATTAAAAGATACTTACACTCACCAAATTTCTGGTACACACTACAAATGTTCAATGTAGCATCCTTTAGTCACCCGGTACACATCCCAGCAGTAATCCAGTTCCTTCCATACGTTCAATAGCATGCTTTTGTTAATGTCCGTCACAGCAGAAGGGATGCGTTCCTGGAGTGCTTGCAGCATTGTTGGCATTGGCGGTACATAAATTTTGTCCTTCACATAACCCCTCAGGAAGAAATCACATGTCGTGAGATATGGATACCTGGAGACCATGGCAACACAGGAACATCACCCTGAACAGCGCGACATCTAGCGTGCTCGCGAGCCACGAGGCGGACTATTAAACTTGGTGAGTGTATGTATCTTCTCATGTATAACCCGTCTTTGTAGGTCGTATATCTCTCAATACACAGTGTTTTGAAAACCGATGAATCATTTAGGCAAACCCTGTATATTAAAATTGTCTTAGATTACAGACCATTTAACATGGCACAAAAGAGGGGTGATTGCCCCATCGCCCCTCACTTGGATCCGCCATTGTATGTAGAACTAATGGATGTAATTGTTTTTTAAGCTTAAATTTCCTTTGAGGTGGTAAATTTTACCTTGAAATATGTATTATATTCGATATTATTTATTTTATTTATTGTATTCGAAAACTTGAAATGGTATAAATTCTCGTTCAGATAACTACGTATAGTTTACTATTAGGGCATATTTTACTTTCGTTCGTTTTTAGAAGACTAATAAAATTTTCTAAGCACGTTTACATTTTGGTGCGCACGAAGCAATAATAAAATCTTCAAAAGTTTTTTTTTTTTTTTCAAATCTCTGCACATATGAAACAGTAAATCTGAAAATGTTCTTCAGCAGATGTATTGTAAACCATTTACATATCGTGATCAGTGGCTTGTAACTGGAAAAAAATCAAAAGAAAATGTTAGAATTACATTCTTTTTTCTTCTTTTTAATGGAAAGGAGAATGTTTCATAGATATTTTACACGTTGTTTTATATTCACCCTTATTTTCTTACTATCTTTCGTTTAATTAATTTATTATTCTTATTTCATTATAATGTATAATAATGAAGGTAGTAAGGTAAGGATCTAACATTACTATTGAGTATAATTTTATATCAATATATTAATAAACGCTAAATGTTAAAATACGGGCACATAACTAAATGCAATTTTATACTGGCAATTTTTTTCCCTAGAATTAGTTTTTTAAAATGAAATAAAATTTTCTGAGCACGTTTATATTTCGGTTTTTACGAAACCATAATAAAGTCTTCAAACGATTTTTCTTTTTTTCTCTGCACGTATGAAATAACAACGCCCGCAACCAACCAACCGACCGACCTCACTTTCTTTGATTTAATTAGTTTATCCTTCTTATTTCATTATCATGTAATAATGAAGTTAGTAAGGTAATGATCTTAAGCTACTATCTACCATTGTATATTCACAAAAGTGAAATGTTAAAATAGGGTCGCATAACTGAGTGCAATTTAATACTGGGAGTTATTTTTATTTTATCCCTTTTTTAAAGTGAAATAAAATTTTCTGACCACGTTTACATTTCGATGTGCATGGAGCCATAATAAAGTCATAAAAAATTGTAAAAAGTTTCTGCACGTATGAAACAACAAGTCTAAAACGTTCTTCAAGAGAAGTATTCTAATACATTTACATACCGTGATGCCCAGTATTCCGTAACTAGTAAAAAAAATGTATAATAAAGCACACCAGTTTTAAATTTTTATTTTTTTATTAAAAGAAGTAACAAGGGTCATTCATTAATATTTTGCCTACACTTGCGTATATATTTATAAAAAGTAACATTACTTCGTCATGAGTATTATAAGGAAATGATCGATAGAAAACATATATCATCTTGATGCTCTTTAATATTAAAGCAATTAATTTTAAGGTTTTGGTGTTAAACTTGTTTAGTGCCATTTATTTTTTATAACTTCCATATTATGAATTCCATATTATATTATAATTTAGGATATTTGCTTCACTAAAAAATAGTCTGTCTGTTTTTAGTGCTATAGAGCTCCGAAATTTCTGAACATTTAAAGCATCATAACTGGTTGCATTTTTACAGTTGTACTTCTAGAGCATGGATACATATTTCTAAACTTATAGGGCCTAAAAGAACGTATAAAAATTTAAAAATTGTAACACTTTAAAAATTAACAGCATGAATATTTCATCAACTTAATTTTAATTTCAACTTTATTTTGAACAACTTTACAATTTATATTGTCTACGTATCTCCAACAGGTAGAAAAGTATAGCGTTTAAATCTTGTAAAGACTTCCTATATTTCTCAAACTTAGAAGAAAAACAATGCCTGGATAATTATTAATGCTAAAAAATACACAAATTTCTGCCTTTTTCCGGTATGCAAAAAAAGGTCGGTCTTTATATACAAAATAGATTAACAGTTATGTATAATTTACAGGAAGAATTAGCGTAAATGGCATAAATATTTTTGAAGCTATAATGTTTCTTTTATTTTAAAAAGTTTTAGCTTCAATATACCTTTACTAAAGTCATCACAATGATAATAGTAATCGGTACAGCAATAAAAAAATAATAAAAAAATATTACGACATTTTTTAACTTATTTTGCATTTTCTACATTTAAGCAATCTATTCATATATCTGGATTCATTTAGCATAAAGAAAAAATTATTGGAAATAACGAAAATGCACATAAAGAAACTAACAGATTAACGATAAACGTGACAATCGTAACAATAAACATATTTGTTTATTTTTTTGCAAGAATTTTTAATGTATTTCAATTCAAATGTACAGTCATGTAAAAATAATAATAATAAATACGTAAATAAATAACTAAATAAAACTATATACTCCATAAATTATAATCTTCAAATTTGTCTCAGGTAAAAACTAAAATAACTCTTGATGGAGAATTATTTGTTCTTTCAATTTATGTTAAAAGAAAAAGCATTGAGAGCCGTTTACATCCTAAAATTACATATTGCATATTTTTTTCTCGAATTCTACATTAATACTCGAAAACATTATGCATTATAACCTTTAAACATTTTAACAAAAGTAAATTTTTAGAAGCTTTAAATATGAGAATAAAAAAATTACAGTTCAATTGCTCCAAGTGGATTACGAGTTATGCTTAGAAAAACTTCCCGCATTGCATATCGTTTTCGTAATATTAAAAATAAATTTAATATTGGTTTTTGAAACTTTACATTAGTATAATTCCTAAACCATTGCTCTGGATGACTCTCTGTTTTGTTTCCGGAGTAAAATGTATAGGAGAATCCATATATAAAGTCAAAATTGAGTGTTGGAATTGAAAAATTCAATGTGTGTTACATTTCCAACATGGACACACCCACCTAAGCTTAAAGGGCCACTAAACTTTCCAATCATGAAATCCCATGTTAACCTATGGAAAAAATTAAGTACGTGATTACTAATAATATTTCCGAACACTTTTCAACTTAAAAAAAATTTTCACTTCACGTCTCTTAAAACAAGAAAAAAAAACTAAAATAATTAAGCTATTTCATGTGGAAAGCATTACATGGTGAAAATTACCTATATTTAAAACGATATATTTAAAACATCATATTTAAATTGATTTTCTTATAGCGTCGTTATAAAAGTCCGGGAGGCAGTAACAATTTTTACTTAACTATTTTTATACAAATTGATTTCCAAATGTGAAATTGATCTTACCTAATCAGTCATGAAAGTGGATGCGGCCTTGAAGACCTAAAAATCCCCCAGTCAAAGGGAAACGAATCGCAACTTAATTACAGAAGATCACCACTGGTCGTGATAATATCATTCAATTTTCCGTAAACGAATAATCTTATTTTTAAAACAGAGCAAATTAATGTGTTTTTAGAGCCTATGGGCTCTGGAAGGGGGTTGCTAGTACTCTAATTCGAAACAAATATTCGGATCATTCCGATATTAAAACATTAGGTAAATACATGCACTTTAATAAGTGACATTTTATTTCGGCATGTTTTTCTACTTTTTTCTGAATGCCATAGAAAAATATCGAAAGGGATAATATTTTTTCAAATTAAGACGTATTCTGAAAATTAAAGAAAAAAGTATTCTGAAAGTATAAATTAAAAAAAAAATACCCTGTGTTTTAAATTCATGTATAAAAATTAAAATAATCTGTGATTTCTCAGAATAAAACATTGTTTTAATTTATACGTAAAACAAATAAAATACTCTCCAAAAAAAATATTTTTTTCATCTCATTTAAGCAGTTTGAATAAAAAGAAATCCTTTCATGTTTTGATTTTAATTTATTCTTTCAAAAACTTTGTTATCTGTAAGCTCGTTTTATCTCTCTTTTTCCATTTTGTTTAATTTCAGTTTTTCTTTATTCGAGTGTTACAACAATATTGTTAACTTTAAATAAGTCTTTATCTAGGGTCTAGGTTTTTTTTTTTTCTCGATATAAACTCTTTTCTAAAAACATAATGTAATACATCTCAAAAGCTGCTGTCATAATTCATATTGAATGCAAGATATTATTCAGCAAAATTTAACAATTGCAAAATAATATAACATAAAATCTAAAATAAATAAATAAATAAATAAATAAAATGAAAGCATAAATGAGACAAAAAGTTTCAAAACTTCTTTCTTTTCAAAGGGCTTCTTTAAATACTGAAAAAATAAAATGCGGAAAATGTAATTTATAGAAGTTTACATAAAAAAGGTAGCTATTTACATCCAAAATATAAAACAACCTTGTACCATGAGTAAATGTTTTACTTGTTTAATCTAAAATGGAATTTAAACACATTTTGATACAGTTTACGAAATAACCTATTTAAGCTATGAAGTTGAAATGTTAATTTTCTTATAAAATTCACTTGTCTTTTCTGTAAGAATCTTTAATATACTCCATTTCAAACGTAAATTCGTATCATTTCTCACATTATGAGATCAAATATTTATTTCCTTTATTTTAATATGTCATGTTTTACATAATCATATAATAAAATAACTAATTATCATTAAAATACAGATTTAAACGCTTAAGTGATAAAAGTACACTGCAAAAAAAAGTATTGATTTTACAGTATAATACTGGCACCCCAGCTTCCAGTATTATACCGTAAAATTAACAGCTAAAATTAAAACTATCGCGCATGCGCCGAAGCGTATTACTGCCTTTTTTACTGTTTATTACTGTTAATTTTACGGTATAATACTAGAAGCTGGGGTGCCAGTACTATACTGTAAAATCAACTTTTTTTTGCAGTGTAGAACACAAAAAGGCTTATAAAAACCGTTTAATATAATGATCGTATTTATGTATCGTAATAACATAATTTAATGTAATGCTTTGTCAAGATTACATAGGTCCGAGACTTTAAAAATTTATTTTAAGAATAGTAAAATAATTTATCCATCAAGACTTTATTTCCCATCTATTATCCGTGAATCAATCGAAATCTATATGCGTAACGAGAACATATGCAATGAATTAGCCTCTTTTGAATTACCTAAAATCTAGCACGATGTCTTGTTCAGTTTTTTAAAAAAATAAGAAAATATTAATTTTCACGTTTACAGTTGACTATTGTTAAGCACCTGCTTTTATTACGCATATGATTTCGTGACTTAAGTTTTTCAAGTTTATTTTAAAATATTTTTGCGAGAATAGTTTGTTTATCGTGTAGATCTTGATAATGGCGCCGTTTTTTGCGTTCGAAACATGTCGATCATTCTATTAAAAAGTTTCTATAAGCCTTTTTGTGTTCTTCTTTTATCACTTAAGCATTTAAATCTGTATTTTAATGTCAGATTTTATTACATTTTTTTTCAACTTTATCTAAAAATTCCACCAAGATTATCAATCTTACAGATTCACAGAAATCTTTAATAAAAAATAATTTCTTGTTATTGTTTATGTAAAAGTTGTTTTTATAAGCTTTTTTGTGTTCTACTTTTATCACTTAGCATTTAAATCTGTATTTTAATGTCAGATTTTATTACATTTTTTTTCAACTTTATCTAAAAATTCCACCAAGAATATCAATCTTACAGATTCACAGAAATCTTTAATAAAAAAAAATTTCTTGTTGTTGTTTATGTAAATGTTTAAATTTATCGGTGAGTTCTTAGAATGAAACAGCGTTTGAAGTTCCATGAAACTAATAAAGTACTCTCTAAAAAAACACTAATTTTTCATGTCATTTTGAGCAGTTTTAATTAAAAAAAAAAATCCTTTCATGTTTTGACTTTCAAAAGAATTTGTTATTACTAAGCTGAAAAATTAGTTTTGAAATCGCTTTATCTTTCTTTTTCCGCTTACTTTAATTTCAATTTTCTTTTGTTCCACTGTTACAACAATATTGCTTATTTTAAGTAACTTTTTATCTTACTCGTTTGTTTTTCCAGATATAGACTCTTTGTAAAACAACACTATGTCATACATCCCAAAGGCAGGCGTCTGTTTTTATATAGAGTGCAAAATATATTTTTTTTTCCTGAAAATTTTGATCTTCAATGAATAGTATACATCGAAAATAATAATAATAATAATAATAATAAAGTATTTTTAAGAGAACACCAAATTATAAAAAGAAAATTGAGATTACATAAAACAAAATATACTTCAGAATTTGATTTTTTATTTTTATTTAAATAGAATAAAATGAGAAACGTTTAAAGAAATATAATTTATATAAATATATATCTTATAAAAATTCAAAATTGAAGTTGAAACACGTAAAGAACAAAAATATTATATGACGCAATCTAAACTTTTTTAAACAATTTATTTCAAAATGAAGTTTTAAATCAATTTGATTTTTGAAAAATGTATATTTACGAAAAACGAAATATAAATACAAGAATACTCGAAAAACGAGTTTATAAATACATATTTTTTTTCTATTATTATTAATGTAAGGTGAGGCGAGAGGCTTTGTGTGGACGGATTTCAAAATATTATTATTCATTTAAAAGTTCGCGAAACGTGGGCTCTCGGATGGTGGGTGAAAGGAAAGCAATTGCCCTTCCCTGCATTTTCATTTTTTTTTTTTTTTTTTTTTCTTATGATTTTGAAAATTATAGTAAAATTTATTCTTCTCGAAAGTTTAAGCGCCACTACCTTTTCCCTTGCAATAATTGAAGACAATTTTTAATTAAGTTTTTCTTTTATTTTCATGTTTTCACGTGTCTATCAATTATTTTAAACCGGATTTCAGAGTGCAGAGTCACCCCCTCCCCCGCCCGATGAAGAACAATAATAAATAAAATACATAATAAATAATAATGAAATTCAATTTCGCCATTTATAATATGTATTGTGGGATTTTTAATATATGGTGTTATATTTTTATATTCCTTTTATGCTGATATACTTAAAAAATCCTTTTCACGTGAGGTTAGGTTCTTATTTTAAAAAATCTCATTTTAATTTATGTAATGTTTACATTCTCCATTTAAAAGAAGAAAAAAATTGGATTGCAGTTGCATCTGTTCGTATATTTTGCCCCTTCTTGAATTCTGTACTGTGGGCGTCCATGTTGAGAAAAAAATATGTCCAGTGTTTTGTAAATACAGAATTAGTTTTATGATGAATATGTTTATAATGCATACAAACCAACATAAAGAAAAGCACATCCACATTAAATTTAAAGCATGCGCGTTGCCCCTGCTACTTTTCACACCCTTTTTTCCCCCCTCTGTCAAAGAAAGCTTTTTATGAAGCCTTGAATATCGGTCAGCTAAATTTACTTTCTTTATTTTGTTATTTACGTTGTTTTTTTTAGCGTTGCATAATCACCCTAGTGTAACAGTTTTTGTATTTATTTTATCGAAGTTCTGCGTATTTCACGCACATACATCGTTGATAAGGTAATCGTGTTTTCTTTGGTAAATAATGTTAATTTAATTTTAAGGCCCTTTAATGATCTTAAACACCCTTTTTTCAAATGGAAAATACGTTTTCTGGGGGGGGGGGTTATTGTAATAAAAATATGGCATCAAGCAAAATACAATAAACCCCATTATTTTATGTTATTTCGAAAAATGGAAGTAACCCAATTCCCAACTTTTTGAAGAAATTTCATTAAAAACATTTAGTTTAAAATTAAAAACAAATGAAAGTACTGAAAAAAATCTAGTGTGGGTTCATCTACAAGTAAACAACTTTCAAATAGAAATCGCAGCGGGAAATTATACAAACCCTCAAAATCAGCTCATGACTTCTTAATCACGACTTTGGCCAATTGTCTCTAACCATTATAATAATCCTCATTATTTCCTTTTCTTTGGAACAATAGAAGTAGCCCAAATGTCATCATTTTAAAGAAATTCATTAAAAACATTTAATTACATTTAAAATAAAATAAGAATAATATATATACAGGGTGTTTCAAAAATGACCGGTATATTTGAAAAATCAATAAAAACTAAAAGGGCAGCGATAGAAATACAGCGTTTGTTGCAATATGCTTGGGACAACAGTAAATTTTCAGGCAGACAAACTTTCGAAATTAGTTACAATTTTCAACAACAGATGGCGCTGCAGTCTAGAAAAATCTAAACCACAATATTTTCCACATATTCACCATGCGCAGCAATAATATGGCGTAGTCTCTGAATGAAATTACCAGAAACCTTTGTAAACCTGTGACTTCTTTAACTGGGGAAACTTGAAAGACCAGGTGTACCACCACAATCCAGAAACAATTGAACAACTGAAGCAGTACATCTCTTCTGCATGTGAATCCATCCCGCCTGACACGTTTACAAAGGTTTCTGGTAATTTCGTTCAGAGACTACACCATATTATTTCTGCGCATGGTGGATATGTGGAAAATATCGTGCGTACTCATCTGCAAATGAACAGCTTTCACTGAAAAGAAAAATGATAAAATTGTTTAACTAGAAACTGTACAGACCCTCAAAAACAGCTCATGGCTTTTCTTTTCGATTCTGGCCAGTCGCCCTTTGCATTCGCGAACTGGCCGACCTAGCCAATTCGCGAATTGAACAATCAATTTAAAACGAATTTGGCCAATTTGCGAAATGGCTGATTTTAAGCTTTGGCCGTAACATATTTAACATTAAAATCAATCCTATACTTTACAAATGCAATACAAATACAATCATAAAAAAAAAGAAACTGAAAAAGTAAAGGAAAAAAAAAAGAGAGAGAGAGAACACCTCATAAAAACGCTGCCACAAATAATCGTATAAAATGTGACTGGCACCAATCGATTTAGTAAAAACGTCTACTAATTAATGCTACTCTTAATTTTTTCTTAGTGGTTGTCTATATGTAGCAATTGTACCAAACTTTAAAATTTTCAGTAATAAATCCTAATTTTGACATCATATTTGAATTCTTTGATAAATTTTACCTCAGGATTCCAAACAGGAAGTCATTTGGTCAAGTAATTTAGGAATCGTGCAGGTTAAAGTATGGAAATTGTGAATTTTACATTAGAAGTCCCAATCTTTATTAAAGTTTATTAAAGATTGGGACTTCTAATGTTAAATTCATTTTTAATAGTTGCAAAACAGGTTGCAATGCGGATAACTTTTTAAGTATATCTCAAAACTTGCTCGTTGAATTTGGTTGTTATTTTGAATTCGCATATTTAGAGCTTTCAGAAATCGAATTCTGCTAAAAAATTCATATGTTTCAATTCATATTGTTTTCGAAAATTAATTTCCAAACTTTATATATTTTGAGTCTGTTCAATGGAAAAATAAAGTTTCAATCCATTTTAACTTGCAGCAAGAATTAAATTATAAAATCTGTTTTCGTTTTTCAAGATTTTTCACTATAACATTCTTTAAAGTATCTTTGTTAGAAATAGAAAAATAACAATACTAATCGGAACAACAAAAATAAGAATTAATCTTTTTAGTCGAAATGCCATACTCTTAAAATAAATGGACGGATTAATCCTAAATTTTACAAAGGAAAAATTCAACAATTTCAAAACGAACAGTTGACAGTAAAAATGCTCAAAGAGCTTTTATGATGAATGAAACTTGAAATAGGTTTTCAGGTTTCTTCCTCAAAGCTACAAGCGATTAATAATTTTTACTGGAGACATTATTAATGATAGCTATTTTTTTACGAGGTGGAAGAAATAAATAAATCTCGTTGAATGATTTTAATTTTACTGAAATAGAAAACTAGCCGTTGGGGGCCACCGTAATACTTACCCATCATGGATATGCATAATGTAAAATATTAAAATAAAACATGTGTAAACTACTTATAAAATGCATTGCAATTCAAATAAAATCGTGGCTTGATGACGTCACAAACTTTAAAGGCTCGATTACTGAATTGCTTGAAAGAAGTTTTTCCTTATAAGTCCAAAAATAATAATCCTATTAACTAGCGGTTTATTGCATCTGATTAAGCGTCAAATTTCCAATTAAAATATATCTTTGAAGTGAAATTTGGATGAAATACAGTGTCATGAAAAATCGAAGAGTGTAGAAAATAGGATTCCAAATATCTCGGCAACTCATTATCCGATCGACTTCATGCTTTATGCAAAATTTATGTTTTTTTATTGTCTTTTATATTCATTTCTTAAAATAACCAATTTCGAAAGTTTTTATATACCTTTTATCAGAACGAATATTTCGAGAGTCCGAAAAAAATAGTTCCGGTTAATCGAGGTTATTGAAATGAAATAGGCTTCTTCCTATCATTACATACTAAGTACATACCAAATTGCAAGTCTCTATCTCAATTATTTCGGGAGATAGAGCGTTTACAGACACACAGACACAAACACAGACACACACACAGACACACAGACGGACGGCAAATTTTTTTTTTTTCTAAAAATATGTTTTTCGGAATCTACGGTGTCTGAAACGTGTAAATCCGTCAAAAAAAATTTTTCGATTTCCAAAACGATTACAAGACTTACCCTATACTACGTATGATGGGTAAGTAAAATAATAAAGGAAAACATAATCATAACTTTATTTTTTTTTTCACAAGTTTCACGCTAGAAATAGTTCCAGATTTACCTACTATAAAGATTTTTCTGTCTCATGTTTAGTTTCACTTTTAACTTACTTGCAACAAAAGAGGTTATACAATTTGGTTGTACATTTGCTTTATTTATGAGTATGGCCATGCATAACTTTTGAATGGATACTCCGATTTTTGTTGTTTTTGGGTACTTTTCCGTTATACCAACACCATGCGAAAATGTATACTAATGCGCCATTTATTTCGATCCTGACCGTGCAAAGGATTTTTATTGAAAACTATGCCAAACATTCTGACTTGCTATTTATTTAACGCGAATCGTTTTTTGTTAGTATTATGTAATCGTAACTGCACAAAACATCATAATTTGCTATATTTTGAATTCAAAATATTTTCTATTAAATTATAGCTTACAATTTTCGTTCACGCTGAGCAGGGTTGCCAGTTTGGCTTTCATTTTTTTTCATAAATTAAAAATTCAGATAGGAAATTAAGGAAGACGAATTTTTACTTTATGTAATCACGAAAAGTCTAAGCAAAAATTTTTATTCGGGATTAAGCTCGTAACTTCTGAATTACATAAATCGGTGAAGTGTAAGTATAACTCGTGTTCAAAGGGTTCTGCGCATTAAATTTATCAATTACTATTTATTAATTAATAAACTCCTACTACCCTTAATTTTAGTTTTAATAGATACGAAAATAGAGGGGGAAGGGGTATATTTTTTCGAAAATATAATACCTCTGAAAATATAATACCTAAAATTAAAACAAATGTATTTTAAAGTTCGATGTTACGAGATCTTTCATACAATATACAAAAAGAAAACTTTTTTTTTCTTTCCAAGGAACTTAATTAGCCCCTTAATTTTATCCTAAACATATTTGTGAATGGCTAATCATATGAAAATATGTGGGTAAAAATGCTTTACAACTTTCCCATATTTGAATTCTCCATGTCTCATAGTTTACGAGAAAAATGGCTCGGACAGACGGAAAAACAGACACAGGAGTGATCTTATAATGGATCCGTTTTTAACTCTTTCCAACCTAGTTGAAAAGTGTTTATGACTTCGGTTTGTCTGCCGCCTGGCGTCTGTCTTTCTGTCCGGACTCTAACTCTAGTAAATATGCTTCAATTGTCCTGCAATTTTTGTATGTTATTGTCGTTTACTATAGCATGTTTCCTATATCAACAGAAGTTTGTAGAACGTATAGTTTTTTCACAGGGACAGTAAAAAATATTCCGTTACATTACAGTCAATGGGAAATAATCGGTTCAAGCGCATTTTGATGACGCTACGTAATTTAAAACATAATGAAATTGATATATAATTATGAAGCACATGAAAACATACTTTTTGTAGAATATGGGGTGCAAAGCATTTATTATTCATTTACAGGGTCAAACAAAAGGATTATTTACAGGTCGTTATATGGGGAAAAATCGTCTGCAGTGTAATTTAGTGATATTTCACTATTTCAAACATAATGAAAATTATATGCATTACTGAGGTGCACAATAAATTGCTCTCTTGTGTGCATTACGTTTATTTACAGGGTAACACAAAAGATATTGGTTACAGTACATGTGCGATATTTACAGTCTATGTGTGATAAGTGCGTTTTCAACTTTGGTTTGCTTTTTTAACTTTTTTTTTTCATAGTATGAGTGTGTTTATAAACTCGGTTGACCATATACATGGTTACACAAGGAAATTCTTAAGTACTACAGACTATGGGAGGGAATTGCTTAAGGGTAGTTTTTAATTGTGTTTACGCATTTTTCTGCTGAACTATATTTAGTAAACTAATAGAAGTTTGTGGAATATAAATAAATTCATATACAGGGCTACGAAAAAAAAAGATACATTGTCGTTTACGTTTGGTAATTGCTCCAAGTGAGTTTTAAGTTGCCTTTTAGCTTAATAGGTGGTGTGTACAAAAGTCTTCAGATAATATACAGGGCTGTACAAAAGATTTCGAGTACATTTCCATCGATTGGTGAAAATTGCTAAATGTGAATATTCTAACTGAACTAAATTTTATCATACTATATATCCACCTCTATTGATCATATACAGGGCTGCACAAAATAATTCGAATACTTTTTTGACACTGAAAGGTAATTTCGAAAACTGTATTTTTAAATGTGTTATGTGTTTTCGAAACTGTTTACTTACATATCTTCTTTCACCTTATTTAACGGTGAAGTTTCGTTACAGTTTTCTGGCTGTGTTGGAAAGTGTTTCATAATCTATGCTTAACGCATTATTTTTCGTGCTTGTTACTTTTTAAGTACGAAACCCTGAAAATGAGGCTAAACTCACAATTCTGACGATGAAATGGATTTTACTATTTGGCAGTTGACTGATGTTGAGGAAGCTGCAATAAAAAATTTTCAGGGCTATGAAATTATACTTAAAGTTTTTTTGCGAGGTGCTGTCTACGAACATTTTAAGGTAAATCACAAATATAATTTAGTTGACACTAACAATGGGTGTCATATCCTATACATTGAGCGATTATAGGGCGTCGCAAAATAGCGTAATAAAAGACAACGCTGTACTGTTCGTCATTATTCACAATACCATTTCATACACTGCACAAAAAAACATTGATTTTACGGTATAATACTGGCAGTTGGGATGCCAGTATTACACCGTAAAATCAAATATATATAAAAATTATATATATATATATATATATATATATATATATATATATATATATATATATATATATATATATATATATATATATATTTATTTATATATAATTTTTTTTCAGTGTATACTAAAATAATGTGCCATTTTTAAATATTATATATTTTGTATAATCAATTTCGTACGTTTTGGGTGGCCCTGTAAATCCCCCTCTTTTATTCTTTTATTATTATAATGCATGAGATTCTTTATATGTTTTGTTATGATAAAGTACAAATACACAGCACTTACCTTTAACGTTATTCCAAATATCATGGTACAAATTAAATTGTGAAAGACACTTACCGTACATAATATTTTGTTTAAAAAACTAAAAAGGCAATTTCAATAAATATTAATATATTACATTTTAATTTCTTATCAAATTCACAAAAAAATTAAAAATATATAGATTTCAAAATATAACCTTACACATGAAAAACACACACAAAAACAAATAAGTATTTTTTAACAAAATGTTTATCTATAAAATCACGCCATATTCCATGACTTCAATGTAGCATTTTGTTCAAAAACATTTCCTTTACTATACGTGAATTTGGTGTGGGCCCTGATTATGGAAAATTCACTGTTTTTATTTAGGCTTGGTAAAAAGCGGGGTCTTGTAAATTTTATTTTTGAAATATTACTTTCTGCTTAGTTTATTTTGAGGATACGGCAACTGGAAAAAAAATTAAAAATTTTGACTATCTATTAAGGATTTTTAAATTTCTTTCTCCGCATATAATTATACTCTAATTAATTTTGAACTATTAATTGATAAATAATATAAAAAGTATATTAAAATACTGTATTGTAATTGGGAACACACAAATGTATGCAATTTCTAGACTCTAGCACGTCAGGATGTGGAAAAAATTAATTTCTAACTATTTATAGATGAATCAAGTTGCGTTAAATAATAGCGTGGTAAAAATAGGTGTGCATATACTTTTATATGTATATAAAAATGTATACCTAAGTATCACTCTACAAAGATTTTCATTTTCTTTTTCTTTTTTTTTTTACTTTTTAAATAATATTTTCACTTTATTTATCTACCACCATTTTACTTTTTTATCGCACATATATCAATGGCATCCTTATAATAGACATAAATATATTTCTTAGAATTTCATTCATAATGTTTTTAATGAGATGGATTTTCTAATAAAGCATGAATGAATAAGAAATTGAAAAAAAAAGTTTTATTCATTAAAATAAAGTGCACTTACTCAACAGTAACAGAATGTGTACACTTTTAACTTTATGAAAAGAAAAGTATCGAAATTTTTCTAAGAAAAGAAATTAAGTTCTTCGATTCACTTTTATTCATAATGAATTAATAAAAGACGTTTATTTTATAGTAACCAAATATCCACTTTCTTAAGAGATTTTTATTACAATATTCTTTTCATTCCCTTTTTTCCCGATAAAATTAAGATTGTCGAAAATGAAAAATAAACCTATGAATTAAATCTTTTATACGAAGACTTCCACAAAATGAGTTTAAAACAAAAATAATTTTAAAACTTTTATTCATTAGAGAATAAAAAAAGAATGGCGTCGCACTTTATTTCTTCTTCCGTGCACCGCATTTAATTATCTTTTCATCTGCTTAAAATAATATTATCTTTATTAATATTGCAAAATAATCTTTTCCCTTCTATTTTTGTTCTTAAAATGAGATACCAAAATTCAGTGAAATCTTTTCATTTTCCTTTCATGTGGATAGTTTCTTTTAAAAGTAAGGGAAAGAAAATATTTTTTTTCCTTAAGTAAGTCAAAACTTTAGTTTTAAAAGTCACAGAATAGAACTATTTGCACGCGAGTTACTTATTTAAAAATTTCGATATTTTCGATAACATTTCTTGTTTTGACGCTTGCTCTACTTATTTATATTTCTTAAAACTTTGGGATTCTAAATGTTATAATAAAACTACTGTTCTATGATCACCGCAAATTTTACTTTCTCTATCATTCTACTATAATTATAAATATGATGTTTGGGGCGTTTCTTTGAATGTAGCATGGAGATACAACGATAATTTTTAGAATAAAATGTGTAGCGAAACAACACTCCCTATTAGGTATTCGAAAATTACATCGACATATCCATTTATTTTAATCAATAATCCGAAAAAAAAAATTGATATATATCAACAACAACAAAAAAAAAAAAAACCTGATATACAGCTATAATGTTTATTGCAAAAAGTATAGCATAGTAGTGACTATGTTATTGAATACTACTGTGGACAAAAAATAGTAAGACTTTGTTCATAATTTTAAAATTCTTAATTTATTCTTCCAAATCTATTTCTTCCCCTCAAAGTAATCCCCCCTGGCCCCAATACACTTGTGCCAACGTTTTTTCCAATCCTCGAAACAGTTTTGTTAAAGTCAATTTCCGGAATAGCCTTTAATGCGCGTAGCGATTCACGTTTAATGCCTTCAATTGACTCAAAACGGTTTCACCGGAGCGGTCATTTGAGTTTGCTGAATAGCCAGAAGTCACACGGAGCTAAAACAGGCGAATACGGTTTTTGCGGCACGATATTGGTTGAAAATTTGGCGAAAAACTCACGAAGAATTAATGCAGTATGCGACGGTGCATTATCGGTGCATCTTTCAAAATGGTTTACACTGATCCTTCCGATATTCCAACGATGCCAGTAAGGTCTCTGACTGTTAATCGTCGATTTTCAAGCACCGATTCCTTGATTTTATTGACGTGTTGATCATCAGTTTATGTTGATGGCCGTCCTGGACGTGGTTCGTCGTCAACGCGTTCTCGACCCTCTTTGAATAATTTGTACCAATCAAAAACACTTGCTCGCGACAAACAATTATCACCGAAGGCCTTTTGCAACATTCTGAACGTTTCGGCACCAGAAATTTGATTCCGCACACAAAATTTAATGGAACTTCTTTATTGAATAATTTCACTCATTCAATTGTAAAAATCGCCGAATGCACTTTTTGTACTTCAGAAAGACAAGCGTATACTAAACACTAATGATTATTTTGATGTGACATTTGGCACAGATGTCACTGACAGTCATACCAACCTAGAAAAAAAAATATTTCGACGAATGGGTTTTCGCGCGAAATTCAAATTAAAAAGTCTTACTATTTTTTGCCCACAGTAGTAAATCAAAACTTAAACCAGTGTAGTTCTTCAGAATAAGAATCTTATATTTACTGGTAAGCATGCCATAGTAACCAAAGTTTAATCAGCTCCCATTTATGTCAAGGTCAAATTAAATATAAAATGTTCCTTTGCTCATTAGTTCTTGAGTTTCAGCGATCATAAAATTTGTGTAACGTACAGACACACAGAAATACAGACATCTTCCAAAAAATTGTCAAATCATAATCGAAATCATAAATCTTGTAAATCCAATAAAAGACCAGAATCTAATACTTTCTTCTTCTATAATAATAAGGAAAGAAGTCTGTCTGTGTGCTGTGTTCTGAAGAGACCGCTGCGCGTAGAACTACAAGATTTGGCAGGAAGATACTCTATGTCTGTAGTTATACACCTCAAAGCCATTTTGTAGATTTTTTAAATTAATTAAAAACCATAATGAACATCGCAAAATGGCATGAAAATCCCATTCCACAAATGAAGGACCGAAAGTCGGAAAACGCAATTTTTTATTTCGTCTTCCACAACGCGCCATTAGCTTAACTATTCAAAATACGATAAAACAAAAACACGCTTAAATAAGTACACGCTTAAATAAGTACACGCTTAAACAAAAACACGCTTAAATTTCGTACTTTATCCCTTCTGACTGTGCAATCCGTTAAAAAGTGATCACAAATTATTTTCAAAACGTCATTTTTCGTGTTTTCCCCCCGTTTTGCAAAACCCGCATTGGGTTAACTGCTCGAAATACGATAACACCAAAAAGACGCAGTTATATCTACGTACTTTTATCTTTCAAATGGTGTAATTCGTTTATAATAATATGAATATCAGCTCTTCCAAACACAAGTTTTCTCGGAGAGCCATTTCAGAGATTTTTTGCAATATTTAAAATCCTGCATGCATTCTGCGTATCGTAGTACAAAAACAATATCTTTACCAAATTAACCGGCGTACATTTACCTTTAAAACAACGTCTTCAGTTTAAAAAAAATATTAATATTAGCCCTTTCAAAAAATTATTTTCTGAAACCCACTTTTCTCTGTGTCTCAATGGCTTTGAAGATAGTTTCCCGTTCTTCTTTAGGACAATTTCGGATCTTTGCATGCGCTCGGAAACCTAAAATTTTCAACACAGAGAGGTATATTTTTTAAGAGGGTGGTTACTAGTCGCATACCATTTTTCGACTGACATTTTTTTAATCGGCTTCAACGTGTGGCATGTTGAAAATGTTTATTATTTCCTGTTAATCAGTTTTCCCGTGGTCTTTGCTATTTGAAACATTTTACTACCGCTATTCCTAAATACGAACCTTCACCTTATTAATCTTTATATTTTCTACCATTAACTAAGGGGAATATTAATATTCGGAAACAGTGGTAGTGAATGGCCGTCAGATGTATTGCGTCACCCTGGTGTAATTCATGTCGTGTATTATTTAAATAGTGCCAGCTAGCAACTTCGGGTTTACTACAAAACTATCTAATAATAACAAATTTAAATGTTCTTGAAAGAAAGATTTTTGTTACTAAAAATATCGTATGATTTTCTATGCTTTACTGTGAAACCTACAAGATGATCGAAAAGTATGACCCTTGAACAAAAAAATTTTATTTAAGCAATACATACATAATAAAAACTGTAAACATGAACTAAATCTAAAAGATGACTATTCTGAGAAACGAAAGTGAAAGCAAAATTAACATTGACACAGGAAATGTTTAGAACGTCACCGTATCTTCGGATATATGCACGAGTCTCTTTTATCGCATTTGAGTCCAGTCTTTTCAATGTTCGAAGGCTTATTTATTGTGTATGACATCACTGGTTGACACCAAAATCCTCCCTGTAAAAATAATGGTTGATTCGTATAGATTTCATGCTACTAAATCAAAATGTGGCAATGAAATTGTTGTATCGCATACCATTTTTTTTTAGGTAGGAGGGCTTGCTTTTAAATTTAAGCTATTTTATGTCTTGCTAAAACATAAGTAGAAATTGTGTAAATAATAAAGTATATATAATAATGGGTAAATTGCTTATAAATAAATGTATAAAAACATCACTTGAGTTACAGCGGGAAAAGGAATGAAAATATATTAGTGGATGGCAAATTCGGGGTGTAGACACCGAAAGAAAAATCCACGATACAAGTGTGAACAAAATAGATTTTCATGCTATATTTTATCGATTTGTTATCTAAGACAATAAAAATATTTTTTTCATGATTTCAATTTTATCTAACATTCCAAATTAATATCATAATCCTTCACTATTTGTTATTATTATAAAACTATTTCTCAGAAAAATGGTGCGTGATGGAGCAACTTGGATGCCATATTTAGATTTAAGAATATTAGATCTGTACAATTTACATATTTGTTTTGGAGGGACGAATTTTTTTTTCTTTTTGTCGATCAGTGATTCAATGTTTGTATTCAGGTCATCAATAGATCGTTGGTTGTTTCCGTAAACACACGATTTTAGATGTTTTCATTCAAAGAAATCAGGGGTGACAAATCGAGGACCGTGCAGCCACAGTTCTTTCAAAATGAGGCGTTCATAAAAATAAAAAATAAATCTTTCAAAAATGAATGACTTGAATGACTTTTCTAAATAATTTCCGATAAGAATAATATTTGTGCTGGGAAATATTTCACTTCCATCTTGTTCCAAACAAACGATTTTATCGGTAACAGTATGAATTGCAACTCAAAAACAAATCGATGACCGTGAAGGTCACAGTTCTTTCAAAATGAAGAGTTCATGAAAATAAAAAAATAAAATCTCTTAGAAATGACACTGTTGCATTAGAAATACTCAATCAGAAAAATAATTGTGCTGGGAAATATTTCCTCTCCATTTTGTTCCAAACAAACAGTTTTATCGGTAACATAAATTCCAACTCAAATTTCTGCTGCTATAAGACGTTCTATAGTATAGCGCTGCCATAGATAAAAAAAATAATGTCTTCATTATATATTATGAATTTTGTTTTAATTTTGGGTTAAGTTTGTTTTAAGTTAATTTGTTTAAAGTTTGGGTTCGCATTTGATCACACTGTATACTTCAAACTATTGATTTACCTTGTATGTTATTTTTCGATCACCAGTTACATATTCTAATCTTCAAAAACTTATATAAAATGTACGACGCTTTAAAAACGACATTTCGCAACTGTGTTTGGTAAAGTCACAAAAAGAATTCTTTAATTCAATACAAAAATAAATACTTCAAAGCGATATGACAGTAATGAATAAAAAAGTTATTTATTAACGGAGTTAATGCCAGAAACGTCTAATCCAGACATCTATTCATTCAAATTAAACTCATGCTGCTTCAGAAATATGAAGTTATTTTTTATAAGAAGAAAGTCATAACAGTCAAGTCATTTATGTAAATTTATTGCTCAATATATAAAAATATTTCAAAATTTATTAAAATAATATTTTAGTAAAGAGCAGATTGATATTTTTAGACGATAAATTTGAAAACAACTTTAGTAACCATAAGGGTTTCTTAAACTCTATAATGTATTTTGACAGCGTTTAGTTATAAAAAAAAAAAATCTTGAATTTATTACAATAAATAAAAGCTTCAAAACCATACAACTTTTTAAAATAGTTATTTCTTAAAGCAGTTAACGCCGAAAATGTCTGATCTTGACATCGACTCATTCATATTAAATTCATGCTACTCAAGAATTATGAGACTATATAAGAAAAAAAGTTATAATAGTTAAGGAATCAAAATAAATTTATTGCAAGACGTAAAAATAATATCTCAAAATTTATTAACATAATTCTATATTAAAGAGAAGATTTATATTTTTAGGAGATAAATGTGAAAACAACTGTAGTAATCATAAATGTTTCTTAAGCTTAAAAATCCCCCCTTCTTTGATCATGAAGCCATAAACATATATCTTGAGTTCATTACAACAAATAAATATTTTAAAACAATAAAATTTTAATTAATAAAAAGTTATATAATGCTTAAAACATCTAATCAAGATCCCTATTCATTCAAATTAAATTCATGCTAATGAAGAGTTATGGGGAAATTATTTATAAAAGAAAAAAGTCATAATAATTAAAGAATGAAAGTAAATTCACTGCACTGTGTAAAAGTAATATTTCAAAGTTTATTAATTCAGTTTCATGTTATCGAGAAAATTTACATTTTTCAGAAGATCAATTTAAGATCTTATTTAGTCATCAAAAAGACATCTCAGATTCTAAAATTACAAAATTCTAAGACCTCTGACTACGTCATGTTTAATCCTGTATGACGAAACTGTTACAAAACTTAATCATAAAGTTTATGAGAGTGTAACGTTTTACAATTACGCTATGTCTAATTAACATTTTTTAATTAAAACATAAATCAATAATTAAATCAAAATATAGTGACAAGTTGTGAAAAAAAGCTACAATACCTAGATTTCGAAGCATATAACAAACACATCCTTTTGATCTGAGGAAGTAATGTGCGTAAATGTTATTTTTGCGGATAATAAAAAGACTATAAACTATATTTTGGACCATTTTGTAGCAACCTCTAATTCAAATCTCGGTACATAGAAATTTTATTTAAAAACTTTTGAAGATATAGAAAAGTTACCAGCTATAAAGTTACCGAGTGTCACTAATTTTCTATAAAACAATACTGTGTAGATAAAACTTAGGCACCGTTAAAGTGTCATGAGTCAAAAGGACACGAAGAAGTTTGTAAATTTATAAGAAATATAAAAATCTGGTTGTAACAATAAGTATTGATAAAAAATCAACATCTTAATAATTTGTCCAAGAAGCTAACAGATAGACCTAAACTTATCTATGGAAATCTTTTCAAGAAAAAAAGCAAAACAGAAGCGCACTCTAGTAGTACTACGGCACACTGCAGTATGCATTGGACACTGCAGCAATAATTCATCGACAATTTTTATACACAACACTTTAGTTGCACACGACTAAAATTATTACACTAACGATAAATTGTGAAACGATATTAGGGCACAATTTTTGAAAGTCATCATAAACACAAAACTTAGAAAACGTTAAAATGTCAAGAGTCAAAAGGGTAAGAGGAAGTTTGTAAAGTTTTGAAAAGCATATTTTTATAACATTAAGTATTTATTAAATATCAATATCTTAATAATTTCACCAAGAAGCCAGCAGATGGGTCTGAATTTGTCTATGGCGATTGATATTGGAAACTGGAGCGTTAAGAGACATGCGTTTCAGAATCTAATTTAATCTTTTGAGTTCTAATGCATATTTGAAGAAAAAATCACAAAAAAGTACGATAATGCTTGTCTTATTTTAAGTGGAAACAATTATTTTCAGTGCGTACTTTGATTAAGCTACAGAGCTTGTTTTACTTTATTTTGAAAAAGACAAGCTCGCGGTAGAACGAATGAGAATAATTTAAAGTTATTGTAAATAAAAGTAAAATTTATTATTTATGATTTACCTACAAAATACAATGGAACTCGCTCTGACTTCAGCATAATCCAAACTCATCGGTTTTCACACATCAAGATTAAATATAGTGACTCTTTCCAATATGGAATCGAAAAAGCGTGGATGCGCTACATATCGCTCAAACGGTTCTGCGTCAATTCGTCGCGCACAATTCATCGCCGAACAATTCATCGCGCACAATTCATGGCAGCGTCAATTCGTCATCGCATCAATTCATCGTGACGTCAATTCGTCGCAACAAAAATGTTTTTGAAGGCTAGGATGATAAAATAAAGACAATTTAGTAAAAATGTTTAATAATAATTAATTTTTTTGATATAGAGAATTATAATTAACAATTTACATGCGATTATATCTAAAAAACAAATTATCATTAAATAATTTTATTAAATTATCTTTATTTTATCATCATAGCCTTCAAAAACATTTTCGTTGCGACGAATTGACGTCGCGATTAATTGACACCACGACGAATTATCGCTGCGACGAATTGTGTGCGATGAATTGTTCCGCGATAAATTGTGCGCGACGAATTGAGGCGACACCAGCTCAAACAATTAAGCTGTAAGCATCCGTCTGGAGAGCTTTCATAAACTAAACTAAAACAAAAACGGTTTCAAACCAAGCTGAATAAAAGATACTTTTTCAAAACAAGAATAACAATAAGGTAATAAATACATTTTTTAAATATATTTCTTTTATTAAGCCTATAATTAAAACCCTCGACTATATATTATAAAATAAATAATGAAGATAAAAAAAAAGTTTTATTAAACTCTGACAGATTATTCATGATTCAAATTTATTAGGTTCATAAATATTAAAACCACAAAAAATATAAATTCATCTAAATAATCAAATTTAAACAGTTAGGTAAAATTTAATTTTTGCGATAATTTTTATAAATTTTTATTTTTTGTTAAACCTTCAATGAATTATTTGAATTATTTCATATTGGTTAAAAATTCATTAACATCAATCAACAAAAACATACAAAAAACAAAAGACATAAAGCGAAAAAACATCGGCATTGCAGAAATATTTAGAAGGTAAATTCGAGTATCACTTTTGTCGATAATATTTCTCGGTGGATAACTTTTGCAGTTAAATCTGTTAGAGTCTGAAATTGAATTAATTATTGAATCAAAATTCATATTTTGCTTTAATATGAAGCAGAACTTTTTAAATTTTCTCTTTTCAGAAATATTCATGATGTTAAACAAAGCGGAGTTGGAGTTGTTGAAGATCGGTTTTTAAAATAACAACTTCATTATCAATTAATTTGGTTTTAGTGTTTAATTAAATATAAACGAAATTTGGATGAACTAGATGGGTGAATGGCATGCAACAGAATTCCAAATTGTACATGAAAATCGTCACAGTTATATCAAACGTTATATATATATATATATATATGACGTTTGAATGACATGCAACAGAATTTAAAATTGTGCACGAAAATCGTCATATCAAACGTTTTATTTATATACGTAGGGACTTTTAATTAACCTACAACTTTAAATTGAAATAAGTTCTCAAAGCCTCACTAGAAGGCGGCTCGAATGCGTGCAGGGAGAGAAGGCATAAAAGGAATTTGTTTAGTGTCAGTGCCACACAATTTTGAAAATGTCTTCCAAAGCGTCATATTCAACTGAAGACCGCATTTTTAATTTTTAAAAATTGGTATTTATGTGTTGAAAATGCAACATTTTTTTTCTACGGAAGTAGTCTTCAACATTCAGAAACCGACCTAAGCCTTCTAGAGCAATGATAAGAGATCTGATAAGAAAATTGACCTTATTCACCCCACCCTGGAATAACTCCTTGCAGTGCTATCTGCATTATAGACCCACCTTATTCACCAGATATGAATCCATGTGATTTCCATCTTTGGGGTCATATGAAAGATTTGGTTTACAAGAAGAAGCCGACATACCTTATTAGTGTCAAAAATTCCATAACTGACGCATTTTCAAGCACAAAAAAAAGTAAAAGAAAGAAACGCTCGATTTTGTAACTTTGGGACTAAGTTGCACTTTTGTATCACATCTGAAGGTTCTGACTTTGAAAACCTCATTCATTAAGTTCCTTTTCTACGTTCTTTTCAATAAAAAAATGTTTGTAGTGCTATCTGCAAGTACTTAGGAGTTATTCCAGTTTCAAGTTGTAAGTTAATTAAAAGTCCCCCTGTATATATATATATATATATATATATATAATATCTTTAAATTTCAAAAAACATATCAAGTTCTTGTAACATTCTAATTAAATCTCCAAAGAGATAATAATAATGTGTAGACAGAATACCACATAGTTAATAAATTAACAAGTGCAATCATAATTTTGCCATAGCTTATGCTTCAATGGTAATTGGCTGAAAATATGAAGAATATTTAAAAAGAGAGAGAGAGAGAGAGAAAGAAAAAAAAAAATATATATATATACCGTATATACTCGTGTATAAGTCGAAGAATTTTAGACAAAATTTGGGAGCTGAAAATGGGGGGTCGACTTATACAGGAGTAAGTAAAAAAAAAAAAAAAAAAAAAAAAAAAAATAGAGGAGTGAAATACTGGAGACATATTTCGCAGATAATTGGTGAATGTGCAAGTCTTTTAATTAATCACATATGGGTCTAGGTTGGAGAGACAGATATATATATATATATATATATATATACAGGGATACATACACATGTATGTGTGTATCCCTGATACACACACACACACACACACACACATATATATATATATATATATATATATAACCATAAATGAAACATTATATACATATATACACGTTTGATATAATTATGACGATTTTCACGTACAATTTTATATTCTGTTGCATGTCATTCACTCATATATATGTGTGTGTGTGCGGATAGATAGGTGGATTAGATAGATAATACATAATATGGATATATATATTATAAATTCATCATAAATTTGGTGTGCCTTTTTTCAAAGCTGATATTTCAAATCTGGTTTGACTTTGTGCTGATTATAATCAATATTTTATACTTTTTCAGTAGCATAAGATTAAAAACAAAAAACAGATCTAAATATGTATTTATATATTCATACATGCATTTTAAGGAATTAAAAATGTTAATTTGTTTTAACAATTTAGGAAAGCACAGCGAATGAATACCGGACCCGAGTCCTCTCTTCAATTTGATAGGGCCTTGCGTACAAAGGTTTTTACGTAGGGTTATGCGTAAAATGCAAAAGGAAAGAGTAGTACCAACCCCAATTGAGCGATTTGTACTAAACAAGTGATGAAAAAGTATTAAAAGGTTGGGGAGGGAGGGCGGGTAGGCTATTTGCTCTGTTCGAATGAAGATCTATTAATACATCTTATCGTCCCATTTTCCATGAACAACTTACATAAAACAAAAAATACACGTTTTCAAATATTAATTCAATAAAAAGTGGCAATAATACAATTTACCTATCTTTAAATTCAAAAATGCTAAACTTTACCTGCATTATTTGCATTTTTAAAACTCCATAATGTTACAGAAACACATTCCAAGGCTAGGAAATTTTTGAAATCGTTCACAATGGTTAAAATAGCTCTCTTGATTAATTTCCATGATCGTTACAACTTTAATTTAACCGACAGAGGATATAAATGGGCAATTTAAAGTGGAGATTATTTTAGAACTACAATTAGAATTAATCTACGTCTACTGGTGCATCTGCAACTACATGCAGTTGCCGTAAAGTGTCTCTTCTTTTTAATGTTTTTAGAGAATGTTTTCACAGAAATGCGTATTCAGTTACAGCTTAAAATAATGACACTAATTATCTTATTCGGTAGATTAAATGATACCCAAATATTTAAAATAAACCGTATATCTGTTTAATTTTCTTTTTGAAATTTCTACGTTATGGCTTACTTTTTTTAGAGAAAAATTATTAGCCTTTTCTAGAAATCTGTGTTACATGTAAGACATATATTTTTACAAATGAGTGTTATAATGCCTAAATTCAAACAGAGAAATTTTAAATAGTGTTAACCTCATTGTTTCGATGCTTTTAAAAAACAGAAAATTTATTAAATTATTATTATGAATTTTGATAAATACTTGTGTATGAGTGTGTGTGTGATATTCCAGTTTATAATGTTACAGTAACGCTCTCGGGTGATATTTTTTAGATCTAAAATACTTATTTACAACATATTTACATATTTATATACAATAATGCAATCACGATAACAATATAAACAAGGACTTTACTACTTACTTTCCCTTTGAAATTCCGACATTACGTTGTCGTTTTTTTGTTTTGTTGATCTTGCCTTATTTATAAATCAATATTACATGTAAAACATATTTTTACAAATGATTGTAATAACATATTAATTTAAGCAATGATATATATATATATATATATATATATATATATATATATATATATATATATATATATTATTTCACTTAACCTTTTTTCTGGTTAATATAAAAATTAAAGACGTTCAATTTGTGTAATTGTTTGTATTGATAATTTTAATAAGTGCACATGTGTGTGATATTATAGCTTGTAAAGTTACAATTGTATTATCCCATGATATTATTTCTACACGAAATGACCATATTTATACCATATTAGAACATGAAGCGGTTTATCTAATTAATATTCCCAGATGATTGAGTATCTGTCATCCTTTGTCGTAATAAACACAAAATAAAATATGTATATAATAAAAAAAAATATGCTTTACATTTTATTAATTAATTATACCTTTCAATATCTGTATTATTTAATTTTTAAAAACCATTATATAAAATAATATCACCATATCGAACTACTACTGCAAATTCACATTATTATAGTTTGATCCAGAAATATGATTTCATATTAAAAGGTCGACCAAAACAAATTTTTGTATATTCACTTATATCGAAAAGATAGTAATTTTTCAAACTTTAAACAAAAAAGCATGCAAAATTTAGTGTTAGAACAAAACTTTGGCAATAAAAACCTTAGTTCTCTTCTTAATGCTATATATAAAAAGGGAAAAGGAACACCCCCTTTTTAAGTCATTTCATTCAAAAATATTACTTTTCAGCTTGCGCGAATGATTACGCGAAAATAACAAACCAGATTTGCATCAAATTTTAACATTTTATATAGAAATGGCTTGAAATTTTGATACAATTAATATCTTTAATAAATATTTGCTTATGCTTTTAAAATGCTTTTGATTTTCCAATTTTTCAACTATCATATTTATACTTTCTGTAACTGAAAGAACGTAAGTTTTGTTTTAATCGTCGGTCAGTTTAATTATATTAACCACTATTAGGCTTATTTTTGTAAATATTATCCTGTACGGAGTGCACTTACTCTGAAAAAATTTGCATCAAATTATGGCTTTATTTTAAAAAGAAATATGAAAGATATTCAATTTCTGATAAAGCAAAATTCAAAAGATAATCGTAGTTTAAATATCCCTTTAAAGTTTTGTATAGGTGTGCCTAATAATTAAGATCAATTTTCACAACTTTTAAACTTTCTCTATTTTTGGCAGTTCAAAGGTACCGGCTTCTCTAGAGTGAAACTTTTATTGAAGATATTTTCCCACAATTTAAAAATGTTTTACAGGCTTCTTCTAAAAGTGAAATGATGCGTACATTATTTTGAATAAAAAGAATACTAATAAAAATAAAGAAAAAGTTCGTAATTAAAAACAATACATTTCGGTGCTACTTTCTGTGCATTTTTAAAATTATATTTAGAAGGTATTTTTACATTAACATTTCTGTCACAAATTCTTCCCTAATAATAAAAAAACAAAATCTGTGATTTTTCTAAGGATGTTAAGTAAAGAAATACTCTTGAGCAATCCTTAAAAATTATGCTTTTCAAAGATAAACTTTCAAAAGACATGCGATAAGCAACTTCTTTAAGTTATAGTGGGATTTTTTTTCTCTTTTCCGTAGCACTTTCTTTTCAAAAGTATTAGAAACGTAATCATAAAAGTAGTCCCCAGGCAAATATTTTATTTAAATGAGAAATATAAGACCAAATGAAATATATATATACTTTTTATCATATAAAATAAATGCGCTATTTATGCTGTTCAGGGACAAAAATGCACTTCATGATTTTTTTTTCAAAATTACCAAAAAAGTTATTTTCTTATATATATATGTGTGTGTGTGTGTATTTTACTTATTTAATGTTGTCACGAGCTAATCTCAACATTTTTAGCGCAATCGCGATATGTACGATCATAATAGTGTTCAATTTCCCATTAATTCTCTAAATTTATTAATTTTAATATGTTTATTTCAGTATTTAATTATCCCAGTATTTTCCTGTGTTAGCGTTTTTTTATTGTCTTTATTTCAACGCATCGGTTTTGTTTCCACGATGTTTATTTCTCATTTTAGCTTTCGGCGCACGCCGATATTTCGCATTTCATTTGAAGCATATCGCGGCTAGGCCACGTTTTCGTGGGGGAATTCGTTATCGGCTCACCGCTCCTTCGTTCCCGGCAAAAGCTCTCCACGTGCTTCGCCGAGGAGTGCGCGTTGCGGTAGGTTTATCGCTCTTTGGCGGGCCAACTGTTGGCTTGTTTTCGGCGTTCGCTCCGTTTCTGCGCATCGCTATTGGGCGATTGCGGGTTTTATCGCCAAGGGCGATCGGCTCGGCGTTTTACGCCGGTGTGCAAATCAGTTATGTTCAGTCAGTCATCGGTGTTGGTGTGGAGATTTTCTCCTCTCTAGTTTTCTCAGTCATGGGGGTGCGCGAAGTTGCCAGAGTCCCTCACAAATTCAAAGTTTCATATGAATAAAATCATCGCCTGCTGTTTACCATCAGTTTGTTTCTGTGTCAATTATTTTTAAGATGAATGTTCTGTGTTTTAATGACGTCGTCGTCACAACGTTCTCTGGAGTCATAATCGCATCACATCGTGCCTGCTAAAAATGGGTGAGAAAGTTCAAATTCTTCTTTTTAATTTATATTTTGGCCCATGCTGAAATGATAGCGAGCTTGTGACCTAGGGTTTATTTTGGAATATATTATTAGCGGTTTCATCACTTTGATCACGTGACCACGTGTTAGCACGAGGCCGGCATTTTCACAACGTGTCTCAAGAATGTCACTACAGTTGGTGCCTTAGTTCCAGGTCGCAATTTTAGCGTGGACTGAATTTTTTTTTGCCCAATTAAATTCAATTTGCTCAGAGATTAAAATAAAAAAAAAAACTTAATCTCTCACCCTAAAAATTTGTACAATAGTTTAATGCAAGTTAAAGTTTTTTTGTTTCATGCTATAGAATGCAGTAATTCATCAGTTTAAATTTAAATTCATAAAAAAAAAAAAAGAAAAAAAAAACGTCTTATAGGAATGTAATTTTTTTTTCATCATATTAAGTTTAATCAAGTACCCGTCTAGTACATGATAGAGACAATCTTCAAGATTTGAATTCTAAATTGTTAAAGCGACTGCAAAAGCAGAGCAAGAAGATTGAACTTTGTCATGCTACTACACAGGTTGAAGACCTGCAGCAAAATATGCCGTCCTTTTCAGAATCATCAACACAGACGTGCGACACACGAGCTTGTGCTCCTGTACTGCTGGATCCATGTGATGTTAGGTGTGAACATGACACCTCCACCTTAAATTCAACCTTAAATTACTCATCAAATTCATCAATAAAGTTTTCTCAAGTTTACAATTCAACATTAAATTCTTCCTATAATATTTCGTTTAACAAGTCCTCCAGAATGTCTAAAATCATTATATATGCCATAGATGAGAAATATAGTATTCCCGATATTATTCAAGCTATATCGGATACTGCTGGCTTCACTCCTTCGTGTAATTTTTTAAAGAAAAACAAATCAAGAAAAATAAATAAATTCAACTACATCTTTGAAGTCCCATCCAATGTCGCCGCACTACTTACAAACTGCAATGTTTTGAAAATTGGTGAACAATTTGCTTTTGTGAAGCGGTTTATCCGCATTATTCGTTGCTACAATTGCCAATCATTCAACCATGTTGCAAATTCGTGCAACAAACCACGTGCATGTCCCTGGTGTGCAGACGCACATGAACCAGGCCGTTGCACAAAACCTCCGAAATGCAAGAACTGCATTGTAAATAATAGGTTCCAGATGCACAATTTCAACATAGACCATCCTGTATTTTCACCCACGTGTGAATCATTCAAGTTCTATATCTCTAAAGTTAGACTTCGTATGAACTCAAGCGTTATAAAATAGTAAAAGACAAATCTTTTGTCTGCTCCACAACCAACAGTTTTTTTTTCAACATTGTTCGTCCAAGTTTCTTTTTTTCGTTTGTGAAATATGTTTACTTGCTAGAGAGAGTGCATAATACCCAATGGAGTGGTACTGTTATGAATTCCCTTCATGACATTTTTGTAAACTCTCTTCTGGCATGTACCACTGCTCATCCCTGCTTTTCCTTAAAGTAATTAATTCATAATTTTAATAACTCCTACCTGAACCAGCAAAGTGTGCTCCATTTAGTGTTTCATCAATTTAACTGCAATTCTTCTGTCTTTTTCCGTGAACTGTATTCATCTACTACAAGTACTCACCTTTGCCTTGAACTGTTCAAGAATAATTCCTAATATAAATAACATTCCTGCACTGTTCTCTTAAAGAACTCCTTTTTGCATCATCTTAATTTTTGTAATTATAGTAAATATTTAACATATGCAATATTTATTGGCATACTCTCACAATTTTCTTTTTCCCTGTTGATGTGGTTCCAGCATAATCATCTGTAAATTTCATTTATCTCAAGGTATTTTATTTATTTAAATTAACAATTTTTAACAACTATTTAAATTATTTGTATTTATTTTTGTGTAATTTATTGGTAAATTTTTCAACTTATATAATTTTCTCAAGCTAAAATCTTTTTCATATAACAAACAGGTTGAGATATATTGTTTGTATATTTCGTGCAAATTTATTCAATCATTTTCATTTATTCAATTATAATTTTTTTTATATCTTCGATTGGCACCTGTCTTTTGACAGATTTTTTTTATTTTTTGTATTCTCTCATTGTTCTTATAATTGTATTTTGTGTATTTCCCTAGCCCTTATTTAAATTACTAATGAGTTGCAACTCCCCCTTTTATAATTTTTGCTAGCCTTCTTTATTTAAAAAAAAAAAAACTTTTTGTGCATATATTTGTATGTTTAGTTCAAGAGCTTGACATTATTTTCTTTGCACTTATATGTTTGTTCTATGGTACCTAATGAACAATCATACCTTTGCTAAGTATAAATTTCAATGCAAATCAATGTGTACGCATAATCAAATTTTTGAAATATTGAAAAGCTTATTATGCATTTGTGTTTTTCGTAAGGCCTTACATTTTACAATAACTATCCCAAAAGGATATGTTTCAAATACCTAAGTATATATAATTTTGCATAACTACAAAAAGTGATGGTAAATTTTAAGTTATGGTGTGTATTCTCATCGTGTAATACTAATTACATATAAAGTATTATTGCTATGACAAAATTGCATATTAAATAGTTCATTAATTTTATACCTAATAAAAGAAATGAATGCTTAGTACCACCTTCAATGGAAAAAGAACAATTTATTATACAATAACTACATTTACTTTTGTAGCAATATTTTTTTTCCAATATTAACATATTATTTAAAACTGAATGTTAAAAACAAGTTGTACGATTACAGTTGAAGAATTTGAATTATCTCTTTTGATTCATAAACTAATTTACGTTTTGATATTATTAATTAAAGACATGCATTTGTTCTAGTTATTGAATGATATGATGCTTTAAAATATTTCTTACCAGCAATTTCAAAAATAAAATATAAATATAGATACGGCGATGAATATTAAATTTACCCTTATAGCTAGATCTAATAATGCGAAATAAAAATTCGTATTTAGATTATATAAAAGATGGGAAAAAGGAATCAATAGTTAAAGTTTTAAAAATCTTCACTAGAGGAAATGTGCCACTGTTTAGTAATAAATGCACGCACAAAACAAATAAACAAAACGCCTGTAAAGCCGATTTAAACAAGTTTATTCATTTTTCCAAAATTGTCGGCAAAAAATACAGATTCCTCAAGTGCTGAAAGACTCCCGTGATTGAAAATAGAATATGTTCTCAGTAAAGTTTAACACTCTAATATAATTAACAATTTAACGGTTACTTCTCATAAAATGACCATTTCTAACATCAATAACCTGGATTTCGGAACTGCTTATTCTACAGACGATCGTAATTGATTTATGTGATGTTCCGTACATGCAATACGATAGTCCCCTTTAAAGCTATCAAGCAGGTCCGACATGGGATCCCTATTCGAAACTTTTTAAGTATCTCTACAAAGAAAAACAAATCCAGAGATTGAGATTAGATTAACTGGTTGGATCAAGATGAAATAACGGACAACTATATTCCTCCCACGTTAACTTTCTCAATGACTTTGAAATAGTTCGCGATGCTAACAGACACAAAAGGTGCAGAAAATGTATTATATAATTAAGCAAGAAAAAAATCCTGCGCCAAGCATATATTATGAAATACTTTCCAATACGTTCAGAATACTATAACAAAACTTCCCCGTTTAATAAGGTGACATATTATATTTAAGTGAACAATTTGTAAAGCACATAACACATCTGAAAACCGAATTTCAGAAACTACCATGTATAGTGGGAAAAATATCCGAATTCTTTCATGAAGTGCTGTATATGATCTATATATTTGTATATATTTTACATAGTATGCTAAAATTTAATTCAATTAAGAAATGGTTAACACAGTTGAAAATACCCTTTCAGCAATTTCCGCCTATAAACGGAAATGAGTTTTTTTGTGTAACAAATGAATTTTTTTAATGTTTTTTTGTGTATATGATTTATAGAATTTATACGCAACAAGTAATATACAAAAAAAAAGTTAGCTTTAAAAACGCATACCACAACTGAAATCGCACTTCCAGCAATAATCCTTCATAGACAGTACTGAAACCGAATGCTTTTGTGTGTCCCTGTAAATTATTGAATGATAAATGCTATGCATAAATTATTATATAGTATCCATCTTGTAATTCACCTCTATGATGTATATCAATTTCAATTTTCTTAAAATAGTGTAACATTATTAAAATACACTGCAAAATATTCTCTCCATAAACCATAATGTAAAAGAAATTTTTAAGTGTCCCTGTAAACGAACTATAAATACTACATACTTCATTTTCAATACCAAACATGCCATAGTATTACTCAATATCATATATCAATTATATGGCAGTTCCGAGTATATTTACCGTGTTAGAATACGCCAGATGGCCAGACAAACCGAATTCATAAACTCTTTTCAACTATGTTGGAAAGTATATTTCTTTTAAATGCTCAAAGGTGTAAACTAACAACATAATATACAGGAAAATAATTTTTATTAGATTTTTGACATATTTCGGATCACTCCAAGCCATTATCAAAAACAAATTAAAATATTCTAAAATTGCTCGGTCTTTGAAGTTATTATTTGAAATACTATCATTTAATTTTCATGTACTTATTAAAAATTACGCACGTTATCTTTTATTTTCACTTAGTTACGTGGATAACCTTTAACCGAATTATATTATGCGTCTCTTCATGACGCATTCTTTCTTAATGCACATTCTTTCTTTATCTTTCATTCTTTCTTTATGCGTCCCATGTACATGAATGATAAATCCTATGCAATCAATAAGCTATAGAAAATACGTTGTATTGAACCTTAGTGATCTTCTTAAATTTCATTATTATTTGAAATGCTATCATTTAATTTTCATGTACTTATTAAAAATTACGCACGTTATCTTTTATTTTTACTTAGTTACGTGGATGACCTTTAACCGAATTATATTATGCGTCTCTTCATGACGCATTCTTTCTTAATGCACATTCTTTCTTTATCTTTCATTCTTTCTTTATGCGTCTCAAGTACATGAATGATAAATCCTATGCAATCAATAAGCTCTAGAAAATACGTTGTATTGAACCTTAGTGATCTTTTTAAATTTCATTACGTTTCAAGTGTTATAACATGTTCAAAATGCACTGTAAGCGATTTTTCCCATAGATCATAATGTAAAGGAATTGTTTTGTACGTCCCTGTAATTGAACTATAAATGCTACGAATTGTATTACTCCAGTAAAAGCATGCTGTAGTCCACCTCAGTAATGCATATTAATTTCATTATGTTTGAAATATCGTAACATCCATAAAATGCGCCTCAAACGATTTTTCCCCACAGACCATAATGTATTGGAACTCTTCTGTGTGTCCCTGTAAATGAACTATTAATGCTATACACTTCATTTTCAATACCGAACATTCTATAGTAAAATTCAATAATGTGTAAAAATTTCATGACAATCCGAGTATATTTACTAGAGTTAGAGCACGGACAGATAGTCAGACAGACAAACCGAATTCATAAACACTTTTCCACTATGTTGGAAAGTGTTAAAAACGATAATAAATATCTTTAAATACTACTTTTACATGTTCTTAATTTATTTAACATTTCTTCGTTTGTATTTGCTGTTAAACAACGCCATTTTTCTTGAAACGGGGAATATTTTGAATTATTTTTAAATGCAATTTCCTTTTTTCATAAACTTATGAATAATGTGGTACAATCGGAAATTTCGCAGTATTCCGATAATTTGATCGAGCTGCAACACGCTCGAAAAAGGATAACTTGATTTAAGATTGCCTGGTACATAAAAAAGGATTAATGAATATTTCTTGGAGCAAAGAAGTTATTAAACAGTAATGAAATAGACGGTGATATAGAAAATTTCTTCAATCACATTTTCAGAAATTTTATTTATCAGCATTTTTATCACACACTGTACCCAAGGTAAAAAGTGCCTCAGATTATTCGTAAGTTATTTGAAAGGATACGCTTGAGTAATATTTAAAAATTATGCTGTTCAAAGAGAAACTGTCAAGAGACTTGCGGCAAGCAACTTAATTTAAAATTTTGCGGGATTTCTTTTCTTCTTTTTGCAGCACTTTACATTTGAAGGTGCTAAAAACCTAAACCACGAACACCGTCTTCCCCCGGCGATCGTTTTATTTAATGAGAATATAAATGACCTGGTGGAATACTTTTCCAGAAAGTAAAAGCCTTAATTTAGACTGCTGGGGAATAAATGAAAGCAATATCTGAAAAAAATACTAAGAAATGTACCTTATGAAAAATTTAAAATTACACTATTCGGTCATTTTACAGAACGCGTTCCTTTTATGTTATTGGTAGTTAATTTTTTACACTATATATGTTATATAAAATTATATCTCGCAATAATCCTTTAAATTATTCTAAATTCTGACATATGCATTATTTCCCTATTTCTTAATAATATTTATTCCTATTTAATTTCCTTTTACAATTCAAAACTCGTATATTAATAATTATCTTATTCCAAATTTTAATCTAAAACTTTTAAGTCAATTCGTAACTTTTATCAACTATATAATCTATAATATTCTGAGAGATGCTAGTTTTTCATTTCGAATGTTTTTAAAAGCCATTTTGTTATTTTTATTCCACGGGCTGGATTCGAGGACGATATTTTTACTTCAAAATGAATGCGCCGCTGGGTCTGGGATTCTTTCTTATTAACACCTCTCCATCGCGCGTCATTCGCTTAGCTAAATTTTGCCTCTCACTGATTGCTTCGTGTACGCATTGCGCCGCTTGTGTAGCTATCCGCGCATTTAACAAAAGGCTATTGCAAAAGTTCGAAGAGCAGAATTTTGTCTTGTTTTTAAGTGCTTAACAAAAGATTATCTGGCGTTATGATGACTTGAAATTTCTAAAACAGCCATTTAAGATCAACTCAACAATGTAATGCTTTATAGTCAAGCCTGAGGGCTTTAGAAAACATATGTGTGCTGTGGGAATTGTTTCTCTATCTCTCCTGTGCCTGGATAAATGCTTTTATTGGATAACTGGCGTCGTCTTTATGGAGAAATTCACAATGGGTACATTCATTGCCTTCATTCTTCGACATGATTCTCGATCTACCGACTGCAATCATTCACCATCTTTAACCAGCTGCCAGTTTCTCGTGAAATTTTAAATCATACAGCTAAAATCTAACATATATATATATGTGAACTTTTTACGAAGATGATTTAATATTCCATTAGAAAATGGCAGTTTGTTAAACATGTAGAATGATTGCAGTCGGTGTCAAGAATCATGGCGAGGAGGTTAGGCAATGATGAGACACCACAAGAGTTTCTTCAATAAGGAGCTGCCAATTTCCAGATAAATCGTTTATTAACAACCATGACGATGCCAGTAACAGTTCCCACAGTATCAGATATACTTATAGCCCTCAGGCTTGACGATAGCTCACTACATCATTCAATAGAGCTTAAAGAGCTGTTGTGAAATTCTAAGTCAGTTGAACACCAGATATCAATTTGGGCAGCACTTCAAAACACGACAGAAATCTGCTCTCCAAATGCTTGGAAACGAATTTTGTTAACCACGCGTAGAGTTACTGAAAACGACGTAACGAGCGCACGATCCAATGAGTGAGAGACGAATTTAAGCTAAGCGAATGAGGTGCGAGGGAGAAGATTTAACACGAAAGAATCCCCATCGTAGCTGCGCATTAATTTTGACGTGAAAAATACCCAGCGCGCGAAGCAAAGCATGGAATAAAAATTTTAAAAAATGGCTTTTAAAAACATTCAAAATGACAACAAGCGTCTCTCAGAAGTTTATAGATTGGAGAGTTGATAAAAGCTACGAATGAACTTAAAGTTTTAGATTAAGATTTGGAATAAGATAATTATTAATATACGTGTTATTACTTTTAAAAGGACATTAAATAGGAATAAATATTATTAAGAATTAAGGAAATAATGACTGAGTCAGAAGTTAGATTAATTTAAAGGAATAATGCGAAATAAATGCGGAGGATATGCGAAGGAAAATAAAATTTTTATATTACATATATATACATATATTAAATGCTTTCGCATTTTTACACAATATAACAAATTAAAGATATATATTTGAAGAATTGTGAATATTTTTATTAGTAGTTTATTTAATGACCAGAAGGATACTTGTATATCTCATTTACACGTATAACAACTTATTTCCTCTGTTAACATTTTCACTAATTTTGGGACTGTAATAAATACAATAATCATTCAACAAGGTATTTTTTTCTCTGAAAATTCTTTTATATATAAATTAAATTATGTTATAAAAAAGTTTCTTTTCAAAAATGATGCTTTAGATCTCTGGTCCAAGCGTTTCTTGTATTCTCCGTTACAATAAAAATCTGTGCAATAATTTACAAATTATAGTAGCAATCGTTGGCTACTAAAAATATTTAGAGGCAGGAGGCATCTAATTTTGAATTTCTGTTGTAAACGATAAATGCGCATAGTTTCATTTGTTATTAATTTTCACTAGAAATGATCTTTAATTTTAAGTATCCTGCGTTTTTAAATTTTAAAAGTAAGCATCACTTATGTAATAGAATTACGTAATGTAACAGAAAATTTAATTTATACTAGTTCGCGTTTCAACCCGATGTGTTGCATTTGCTTTGCACGGGAAAAAGAAAATCTAATACTGTATTTAGAAACGATTCATAATATTAATTTTATTAAATTTCTTATTATTAGTAGTAATTTTCTCATCTGAGCGAAAATATGTTCAAGCCGGGACTCGAACCCAGAACCTTTGGCTTCAATTGTCAATGGCCTTCGAATTCAGCTGTCTGGACGATATCACAAATGGTTATTCTGAGCGAATATTGTGTTGGCTGTGATGTCGTCCAAATAGCTCAATTGGAAGAGCATTGGCAATTCAAGCCAAAGATTCTGGGTGGTAGTCCCAGCCTGGACACATGTTCGCTCAGATGAGAAAATTATTTCGTTGGTGCTACTTGTATTTCAACGGAATTAAAATTAATATCTTAACAATGCTTCTTTTACTAAATTCTATATTATAAAGGAGAAACGTGTCCGTGCGTCACGCTGGCGTCATTTTGCGAACGACAATACTTTACGATGGAGTTTCGGTTTTTCTATTTTTGCTACTGCAATTTTTTTAATTTCTAAACGTGGCACATTATCAATTGTTACACCGTTATATAGGAAAAAGATCTACTTTCAAATGCAATTTGTTTGAAAACTATATCTTAATTGAATGATTTATTATGGTAACTGATTTATTATGGCTTTTAAAATAATTTTCAAGCAGCAATTTTTAATGTATCTTTTTTTTTTTTAATGCAATTATTCTTTTTTGTCTCCACATTCTAAAAAAACAGCACGATAATTTTTAACAAAATGATAACACGTGTACTTTGTTTTTATAAGCTAATAAAAATTCAAACTCAATCGCCATATTTTTGCTCTTTTGAAATGAAATTGCCGTCATTATAAGGAGAAAATGCGCGTGTTTCATATATAAACAGAAAATGATAACTATAAGTATGCTAAAATGATGTAGTACTTTAATTTAAATTTATTTGAATTTAAACATCTACTTTAATATAGATGTTTCAATTTCATGTTAACAATTTAGGAAAAAAAAATAATTGCTAGATATGACGTCACATTCCATTAAATGTTTTCAATTTGACATCAAACTGACTCTAAGCAAACGGTAGATATGTTTCATACTTCGATTATATACTACAGCCATATCTTACAGCTGCACGTTATATAGGTAAGTATTTTATTTCCTTAGATGCACTGGTAACATTTTCTATGATTTATATTAAAGAGTTATTAATAGTTACTTCGCTTTTCAAACAAAACTTCTTGACTAATGTCACGACTAAAAGTTTAAGGACAATGACATCACTTTCATCTAATCTTTGAAGATTTAATTTTTATGAGTGAAAATTTCAGTTTCAATTTACAAATGATGTTTTATAATGAGTGGAAACACTCTTGCTCTTATTAATATTAATGCTTATTAAATCCCATAAAGTGGAGGCTTTTTTTTATGCCACACGAAATAAAATTTCAGTAAATGCTACGCTATTTAGATGCATGTATTGTATTTTCCCCCGTTTTGTCAGGGAAATCACATACTTATGTTACACGTGCAAAAGAAAACATTACATTTTAATTTTAAAAGCTGAAACATATTAGTACAATTGCGTCAAAATAACGTAATTGTTTATAAATTTCAATTTCACGAGTACTAAAATTACTACTAAAAATATGACATTTTTCATAAACGTCAGGTTACGCATTATCAGGTTAAGATTTTGTAATCGAGTTACGTACGGCTAATACAAAAGTATCGCTTTATTAAATTTCAAAATTTTATTTGAAATTGATATTTTTCTTATAAAAATTATTTTTTGGAGTTGTTAATGAATCAGTTTTTAAAATATATATTAAATATGAAAAATCTATTAAAATTAGAAAAAAAAATGGCTTTCGCCTATGTTCTGTAACCCTGGAAGCACGGATTCGATTCCCTATTATATTTAAAATGCAAATAGGAATTCCGTTCCGGCCGCTTATAATAGGAGTTCTGCTGAATGAATTTTGATGGAACTTTCACTGTTCGATAAATAATTTTTCAGAGAAGGTTTTAGTATATAAAAAATTGTTCTACGTTGCTTAGTTATAGGATTATGGGGGTAAGTTCTAAAATCAGATGAACTCGCTCATGAAAGATGAACTTTTTTAAAAAGACTGTGCTGACTGGATTTTGATAGAACTTGCACTGCTAGTTAGATAATTTTTATGAAAGGTTCATATATGAGGGGGTCGGGGCAAGAAAGTGCCAAGCCACATTTTTGGTGAAATAAATCTAACACTGTAATCTGTTGCTTAATATTGTAAATTATAATATCCAACAAAAAAATTGTCTCTAATGTCACTTGGTGGCAGAATATGTGACAGGTTTCGTTTTTGCCCAGATGTTATGCCCCCAATGAAGATAGCTAATTTACAAAAAAGTAATAGTAATATCATTAAAGTAATGCCATAATGTTACTCAGAATATCTCAAATGTTACTAAGACATTGGCGAAAAAACTTTAGGTGATACGTGATATATCTTAGTTTGAGTATTTGATCAAATTTTCAAATTGAAATATCTCAGAAGTTCAAAAATGTGGCTTGGCACTTTCTTGCCCGGACACTCTCATATATAACCTTTCGTAAAACGTTTCTTAGTTAATAACGGAAAGTTCCATAATCAGGTGAACCCGATTATAAAAGACTAGCCTTTTTAAAAGATTCTGCTGAATGGATTGCGATGGAAGTTGCAGTCTTAGTTAAATAATTTTTCAGAGATGGTTTTAATGTATTGCATAACGTCCAATCATCCTTTACCAAATCCTGCTCTAAATGATGGACTAAAAGAGTCGGTCCTTAATACCCCAAACTTTGTCTGACACATTAGAAAATATAATAGCGCAATGGCGTTCGTTTCGTTTCAGCAATGTCAAAGGACATTCCTTTAAAACAAGAGGACAAATTCACCTATATATTTCATTTGATTTAAGGTTCATTCAGAGAAACCGACCAGCCAAGCGGGCAAAACCTACTAGTTTAGTCTAAAAACAAAATCTAAGCAATAAAAACATAAAAGAAAGATTTTTCTTAAACTCCTTCAACGTTTACTTTTTCGTCGAATTAAAATCCTTTATCTTGTAACTATTTAAATATTTTTCTCGCAGTATTAATGTCTATTTAAGAAAAGAGATAAATGATATTACGTCTTTTAATTACTAACTATATGTTTGTTTTAACGAAATTAAATACAATGTCTTAACTGTACTTTTCTATTTAAAAGCAAATTGAAATAATAAAATTAAAAGAATTATTTAGATGGAATTTCTTTTTTTTTTCACGTTTTGAGATTACTAAACATTTATTTATCCATTGAGTCTATTTTTATAATTATTTAAGTAGAATGTTTAGCCCAATACATCTACATTTTGCAATTTATTATGCAGTTTGGGTTTCAATATCTGTTATTTTTAAGATCTGTTGGGTTTTAATATCTGTCACTCATCCTCTACTGTACCTGACCGGACTATTAAGCAATATCGGACCGCTGCGATAGGTTCCCACTAAGACTCCTATAATAGGAGCTGACGCATATCCATTTTGTTTCGGATTATTGGTGCTCAGTTCAACATCAATCTACCGCAGCCGGAGTTGGGGTTGCCTAAGACTAGGTTCTGATTGGCTGAACCGGTTCTGATTAGCTTGGTTTTTCGATTGAACTTCAATTTGAGCTCCAAATCTGCGAGGATGCGTCAGACTCTATTATAGGAGCTCTAGTTCCCACCCAGTCATCGAGAGGAGACCGAAACACGTCGGATCCCCCAATTTAAGCCCGTGGCATCATCGCCCCCTGGTTAGGAGTGGCAGAACGAGGATAGAAAAGGGTTATACTACGAATGGCAACCCGATTACAAAAGATTGCAACTGATAGTGATAATATCATTTAATCTTTCGTAACCTAGTAATTTTATTAAAACAGAGCAAATTAGCATGTATTGTATGGTCTGGCCGGGTAGTTTCAGGGCAAACGAAAAGTTTCTAGAGAGCCCTAGTAGAAAGAGACACAAACGTCTGGAATTCATAGATATAGTCACAAAATACTTTTAAAGATGAAAACAATATTTTTGTTTTCGTAATGGCTGATTACATTTAAAAACACGTAATTTAATTCCATATTATTTTACAAAATTTTTAATCCACTGTCACCGGTTTTTTAAAATGGAAATTTATGATAATTAAATTGCAGGTGTGCTTTGTTTAAATAAGGTAAAATTTTCAATTAAAAATTACTGGTAAGAATAACAAGTTTTCTGAGCATTTTATGTGTCACGTATATGCAACACTCATCCCGAAGTTGTGAGCGGAGGTTCTAAAACAAAATATCCAATACAATTCGTTAGAGAAGTGCACATAATAATTAATGAAATTGTGTGCGATTCACTGCATTTCTAAAATATTTTGGAGACATTTTGACAAGGACATGGCATCAAAAAATTTCTTTGGTTAAAAAACTCTTTAAGATTGTTCTTTATTAACAGTGATGTGGTGGCTGCTCCATGCTTTGTACGGTCTTTGAAATTGCATACCACTATTTCTCTGCCTTTGCTTTATTTATTGCAGAATATCTGCAGAAGATTCCTATTCGAAAATAGTGTGGTACTCAAATTCAAGCGAAGTACGAACCAGGGAGCAGCTATATCACATTTTTTTTTTTTAATTACTTGAAGAAATAATTTTGAGCAATTAAAGTATTCGCCTTAATTTTAAAATGAAAGTTTCTGTCAAAAATCGGTTTCTTATATATTTGACCTAATTTTAAAGCCTGGTTTCTTAACTTTCTAGATAAGATAGATTTTTTTTTCTGTCTTGAGTTAGGGAGAATTAATTATTTTTAATATAATTGGTGGAATACGCTGTTGAATTATACTCTTAGATTCTTCACAAAATAAGATTTCGAAAACAAAATTTAACTATTTAATTTGATATTTAAATAGTCGGATGTGCCAATCCTAAAACTTTCTTCTATCTCATGCATGTTAATACTTCAAAAAACGTAATTTTTATAATTGGGCATTTTAGAATATAAAAAAAAAAAAAACAGATAAGCAGAACCACTTGTTTTTTCATGAAATCATCATTTACACGAAAACCTTATCCGCACTAACTTCTGTCAAGATCTAACAGAATACGAAGTTTGATGAAATTCTGTACATTAATTCTTGAGATATGACTATCGCTAAAATCGTCCAAATCCGGAAAAGGCAACATAGTAGTGCCACCTGTTGTACTATTTACACCACAACCTAATAAGCAACCACTTATGTCAACGTCTAACTGAATATGAAAGTTGATGAAAATCCGTGCAGTAGTTCTTGAGATACAGCTATTGTGGAAATCTTGGAAAATGCAGCATAGCAGGGCCACGTGAGACATCACAAAAGAATCAACGCCAATGTATATCAAGGTTAAACTTAATCTAAAGTTTTATTAAACTCTGTTCATTAGTACTTGAGATATGACTATTGCTGATATTGTGTAAATCCTAAACAATGAAGCATCGCAGAGCCACCTGTTGAGCGATTTACACCAAAAACTAATCAGTACAAATTTATATCAAGGTCTAACTGAATCTAAAGCTTTATTAAATTCCGTGCATTAGTTCTTGAGATAGAGCGCTCACAAAGTTTTTGTCACATACAGACAGACACAGAGACAGACAGACAGACTCATATACAGACATTTTCTAAAAACAGTCAAATCGTGTTCAGGACCTGCAAAAGCGAACAAATTCGTCAAAAACCTGAAGTTGAAATTTTTCATGAAACCAATACTTACTTATTGTAATGATAGAAGAAAGTAAAAAACACCTTCGAATGTGATCAGGTACCTTAAAAATTAATTCTGTCCAAATAGAATGTTAATAGATTTTCAAAAAATAACACAATTTATTTTTATTTATTTATTTATTTATTTTATCCTGCATGCATTACGCCACTGTAAGGTTTTAAAAATACAATCATGAAAATATTCCCTGGTGGTCATTTTATTTAACGGTGAAATATAAGACTAGGTGGAATATTTGTTCAGATAATAAAACAAGGTAATTAGACTGTTGATGGATAGCTAAAAATACTTTTGAGTAATCATTAAAAATTATGGTGTTCACAAAGAGAAAACTTCAGAAGAATTATTTCGAGCAACAAATTTTAATTTTTGTAAAATCTTTTTTTTTTTTTACAGTACTTTTCTTTTGAAGGTTCTAACAACGCAACAATAAAAGTGCCCTCTCGCGGCCATTTTATTTAATGAAGAAGTATATGACATGGGAAAGTATTTTGCTGAGATAGTGAATTTGTTAATTAGACTGTTGACGGATAGCGATAATAAAATTTTAGAAAAATGTTTCTGTGAAATCAGCTATATGAAACTTTTGCTTACAAGTATTGTCAATTAATCTATTTCATTATGTACTGGGCAATCCAAAAGTCACAGAAGAAATAAAAATCCAATAATTCCATAAGTAAAGCACGACGCTGTTTTTACAAAAATTACTTAAAGAAATGGAATTATTTTAATAATGAAAAATTTATTACAATAAAAACTACATTTTCCATCATCAAGTGACATTTTTTAGTTGCATGAGGAGTTTGCATAGAGGTGCAGCATAGTTTGCAACGCAACAAGTATTACAAATGATCAATTTGACGGATATTATTGATGGGAAGAGGTGTCAAAATATCCAGCAGATCATCGAAAAGGATTCTGAGGTAATTTCTGTCACATTATGGCTTAAATAACAACAGTTAGGAGCTAATTGTCGGTGGCATATGCAGCTATATTGGCGTTTTTTACTGTCTACACTTTTAGAACGAGTAAATCTACAGATCAGAGGTCTCAACGTCAGCTCTACAAATCACTGTTTATTAATCTCACTAATTTTTCATATAATCTGCATAATATTTGATATCCTAAAATTCAATTTTTTAAAGTTATTTTTACATTTATAAGAATGTAAGATTTATCGAAATTTTCGGAAATTTTAGAAGTATCACATTAAACATAATTTTATGCAATTATGGGATAAACTACTTATTACTGTTTTTTTTTTCAGAATAAGAACACATTTCTTCAGGGAGGCTCCGCCCTCCTGATCCCCCCTTTGTCGGTTTAACTTTATATTCTCAATTTTCAGTAATTGTGCTATTTCATTTTTCGAGTATATGTCTGAATGCATTTACTATTGTAATTTCAAGATTAACCATACCTCTCTGTACAGGAGATTTTATCCTATATTTAAAAGAATACTTATTTTTCAACCATTAAACATCATATGCTGCTGAACATTGAATAAAATTCCGTGTATTAAATATACATAAACAAATGTAAATTCCTTTTATGAGACTTATATTCAAGTTACACATTCAACGTTTTTATAATTTTCGTTTGGAAAACCGATTTGGTCGTCTTTCTTTAGTAGTTAAAATAAATTCTCATCTATTTCATTAGTAAATCATATTAAAAACTTAAATCACCTGAAAATTAGCTATTTTGTTAATAAAATTGTGCATCAAAATAATGCGATTCACTTGAATTTTCTTTTGTTGATATTCTTTGAAATATAGTTGCATTTAATAAAAGAGAGATGAAAAAGAAATGCATTGGAATTTTTTGTAAAAAAATGATAAATTAAAATATTTCACAACTTTCCAATTAATGCGCAAAAAATCCCAATAATTTGTTTAATTAATTTCGAAATTCTAATAAATATGTTGACAAATTTTCAAAGCGATCGGATTAAATTAAGATCTCCATTTCGTAAATTTAGGATTTACAACTATCCCAATGCGACGTTTTCTTTTCGGTGAATGTTAAAATTAAAAATTCGTCTGACTTCCCTTTGAAAAACATTATGACTTAAAAGAAAATGTTCTATATTTTCCGAACGAATGAACCAAATTTAACTAAAACCAATACAGCTAATTCCGGGTACCTCTCCAACATATCCACCAAAGGTCAACCTAATTGGATGATTTTTGCGGCAGTTATCGCAGACCAGACGGACAGAAATCAAAAACGTTTCGCGTCGCCACAGTTAGCCTTTACTGGTGTTTCGGCAATTATCGGATTTTTTGTAAATTTTGTATCACTCTGTATATTGCTTATGTATTAAATTTTCCGTTAGCTTATAATATTAATTATGAATTATATACGAAATATTATTATTGCTACAAATCAACATATAAAAAGAATTCTTTATTATATTATTTAACCTTATTTTATTTATTTATTACTATATTTTATTTATTTATTTATTTTTTATTATTTTTTGGGGGGTTATTGTAAATAAACTGCAGGTGAAAATCCATTGAAGAGAATCCTTCTCATCCAGAAATTGATAAAAACCTTCACTATAGTTTCGGAAGTTATTAACTACCTACTCTTTTCTTCAAGTGGACCAAGAGTACAGTGCATAAACTATGTAATATTGCTCCATCATACATAAATTGAATATAAATGTATCACTGCACACCAACTGTTGTGGCTTTTCTGATTTTGCGGTGTAGAACGAAGATTATCTTCTAAAATGAATCTTTTTCGGTTAGAGGTTTCTTTTATTCATATAAAAAAAAAGCTTAACAACAACACCAACAATAACAATATTATTATTATCTATATTATAAAGTACAAACGTGCCTGTGCGTAACGCTGACGTCATTTTGCGAATGGCAACATTTCACGATGAAACTTCGGTTTTACGAATTTACGGCATGTTTTTTTTTATTTCTAAACATCGCATATTTTCAATTTTTACACCATTATGTTAGAAGAAAAAAAAAATCTACTTTCAAATGCAATTTGTTTGAAAACTGTATCGTAATTTATTCATTTATTATAGCATTTAAATTAAATTTGAAATATGATTTTATAAAATAAATTCTATCTCTATCGCTTGCAGACGATTACAAAATATTGATCCATTTGCACTTTAAACAGTATAAAAATTTCAGCATTTGTTTCCAGCTAATATTCAATAACGAAATTTAAACTTTACTAAGCAGTAAATAAAACAGTATAAATAAAACACAAATTTAATAAACATGTATAATTGGAATAAGCGCTTAATACCGCTGAAATTATCAGAATAAAAAACTGCAGTAGATAACGATATTTTTAACGATTTCTTCGGCTATTGACTTCTGCCACAAATTATCTGCTACAAAATTACCTCTTTTAATAAATTTCAAAATTTTATTTGAATATATAATTGACATATTTCGTATAAAAATGCTGCATGGTGTTGTTAGGAGGCAATCTAAAAAAAATGATTAAATGTAAAAAAATCTATTACCATTTTCAATTAAAAAAAACTATTTTTTTTCTCATATATTCTCTATCCCGGGAAGCCCTGTCCTAGTTATTATAAAGCAAAAACATGTCCTTGAATAACGATGACGTCATATTGACGGTAAGAACAACTGAGCAATAAATTTCGGCGTTTACTGCAATTTCTTTTACTTCTAAACGCCGCACAATTTCAATTTTTACACCATCGAATGGGAAAGTAATGTTCTTTCAAATGCAATTTGGTTGGAAAATGTATCAGAATTTGCTGATGTTTTATGGTGTTCAATATAATGTTTTTTTTTTTTTTTTTTTTTTTTTTTTTTACATCTGTCTCTATCGCGTGCCGCCAGATTACAAAAGATTAACTTGCAACAATATAAATGATTCCGGCTAATATTCCATTAAAAAATATATCTATATATATTTCATAAAAAATAAAATAATATAGATCAAGCACAAATTAAACAGACATGCAATCGAACTACGCGTTTAAACCACTGAAATTAACAGAATCAAAAAGTAAATAGTAGAGACTTTGGCGATTTCTTCGGCTATTCACGTCTGACATGCAGCTAATACGAAAGTATCGCTTTTATTAATTTTCAAAACCTTATTTGAATACATTATTCATATTTTCTATATAAAAATGCTTTTTGGTGTTCTTAGTGGATAATCTAAAACAATATAATTAAAGTAAATGTAAAAAATCTATTACAATTTTTAATGAAAAAAAAATAGTTTTCACATATATTCTGAAACCCGGGTTCCATTTATCTGAGTCAAATAGAAAGATAATACAGCATGTATTTATTTACTTTTTTCCATTGTATTTCTTTTCATCTCTCTAATTTTTTTTTTTTTTTTTTATCAGATTCTCTAAATTTCTTTTGTTTTTAACTTGTGTACAAATTATTTTTAACACAACTTTTTTACCCAAAATTTTATAGATTTACTTGACAATATACGAAAAACAAGAAAAAGCTTTTAGCTAAATACTTTTAATGCCATCTAGTGAAAAAAAAAAAGTGAAATAAAAATTTAAATCTCAGATGAAGCACCATTCAACATTACCGGATCATATAAGATAACATATAAAAAAAATGCTAACGTTATACCTCGTCACATAAGTTCTAAAAGCAAAGACAAACAAGCTTTAAAAAAACAAACACTCAGCATTATTATGTCGCATAAAATAAAATCCGAAATAAGTACTTTTGGTAATCTCTTTTAAGTAAAACAGATGAATCCCATACAGCTAATATAATATTAATATTCTTTAGAAAAGTACTTATCAAGAGTTTTGGTACACATAGAAACACAAATATCTCTTTTTCTTAAAGAAATGCGTCTTTCTTTAGCAAAATGGAAAACGATTAAGAATAATTTTCAAAATACGGATTTCTTTAAATGCAAAAGAAAACAAAATGTGAAATACAATCTTACACTGAAAAAAAAAAAAAAAAAAAATACAATAACCTTTTCCGAATTACCCATTTTTGCGAAAAGATTTTCTTTATTTTTAGAAATCTCAGAAACCAAATATTTTTTTGATATTTAAAGAAGCATTTATTTTAAAAAATAATTAAAGTTTCTTTTGCTGCCACTGATTTTCGAAAACGTTTCCGAGTAGTTTTTATAGTGTATTAATCAGTTTTCTCAAACCAGAATAGCGATTTTTAGAGTGATGTCAATTCTCAATTAAACATTTTCAGCTGCATAATTGAATTTATACATACAAGAGTAACAAAATAATGTAATTTCAATGTTAATGTTAGATGTTAATGTTAATTTATCATGTTTGTTTGTAAAACATGTTCGTTGAACATAAAAATGTTTATTTGAGTTTTGATAGCATCCAAAAAACACTATATCGCGGGTTGAGGAAACTGATTAATCACTATAAAAACTACTTGGAAACGTCTTCGAAAGTCAGTGGCAGAAAAAGAAACTTTGTTTTTCTAAACCCCTCTTCAAACCTTGAAAATATATTGGTTTCGAAGGTTTCCAGCGATAAAGAGCGGTTTTTTGAATCGTGGGTAGCTCGGAAGAGGTTATTGTATAATTTCGTTATTGGCTGTATGATATTTTCCTAGATTAAGGAACATTTCTCTCTTTCTTTTTTTTTTTTTTTTTTTTTTTTTTTTTTAACAGTGTATTTTAGAAATTATTTAGTTTACCTGCCTACCGCTTGTCAAATTAAAACATAATATACATATTATAAAATTAAAATAAAATGTGCTTCAAGTTTTTATTTCAGCTGTAAATATATTGAGAAGAGTATATGTAGGTAGGTTCTCTCACATAAAATCTGTTATGTAAAAAATAATACTGTGTTATGTGCATGTTTGTAAATGCCTTTCAAAATACGGAATTCTTTAAACACAAAAAATTAAATACATCTTTATATTTTCAATGTGCTAGATTAATTGCATACCGTATTTCCATTTCAAGCCACAATACAGATATTAATAAAATGAAATGTATTCCAAGTTTATATAGGTTAGGTAAATATGGAAAAGAAGGAACTCCGGCATTATGTACAGTCGGCTCCAACCGTAAAATGCAACATGCAACATGTAGAAAGCTGAGTTATTGCATTATTATGCACGTTATTGTATACAGTTGAACGTGATTATGTTACAGTTTATGGGAAATTAGAGTTATAGCCTTAATTCTTACTTGCATCAGTCATATATTTTCTCTTAAAATGAAATTGCCGTATACAAATACTGACTCTTCTTTACCTGTACCAAATACGGAATATTGATATGGAAAATCGTATAAGTAAAATTAAAGATGATGAGAATAATCATTAGTCATTGCTTCATGAGAACAATATTTTACTTAAAATCCGCAATAATTTATTTTGACAGCTTAAACTGTCATATACCTTTCATTTTATGACTTTATTGTTGTCAGTGTTTATTAAAAATAGTAATTATTATTATTATTATTATTATTATTATTATTATTATTCGATTAAATGTGATCGACTGCGCCTAGTCTGGCATTTGACGAATTTACTTAGCGTATTCTTACACATTGTTGACCGGTGACATGCATGATCGTCATTAATAAGCACGTTTTGTTATTGAAAATATATACCAGAATTTTTCATAAGTACATTTTCCTTTATGTGTGCAATTATATCTGCAATAAATACATTTTCCGGAATGCTTGCAATTAAATAAAGGGAAAATTGCTGTTGGAAAATTCTGGTAGATATTTGTAATTTAAAAACAAGCTAAATTGGCAACACTGCTGATTAACAATGTAATAATTTTCACGGCTGCCAACCTTAGAAAAACGCATTTGTCAACTACTTCTTTATATTTTAAATATATTGAACACTGCAATTAGAAAAATAAGTTATTACAAAACTAGATTAATTAGATTGATATTAATCAAACAAATAAATAAATAATGTTTTTAAAAAATTTATAAGGAATCAAAATTTTTCATTCTTACCTAATCCTTGGTAATATAACTTATAGTTATGCATGAACTTGAGTACATAAATCTATACCGATTGGTGTACGAGGAAATCGAATATGATGCACAGTTTTAAAAGATGATGTGGTACAAAATCATTGACTTATTATACGGAGCAGAGAATCAGAAAAGTACTCTGTAAAACTCATAAATGGAGGACAATAAAACAAAAGGAAATATTTTTAGCTTTTCCGTGCTAATTGTTTTTTAAATACTCATACTAGAAAAATTATTATAAATTTTATTGATTAAAAATGTTTGTTAAGTAATGCATTTCAGTGGATCAAGTTGTAATAGAGGATCAATTTGTTATAGAGGATCAATTCTTTATTAATTGGCTATTGAAGACAATTATATGTTGGACCGTTCATTCTATGGTGACAGACATCGTCTACACTGTTAAAAATTTGCAAACTGTCCAGTCATTTGACCATTTTTGTAGAAAATGGTTACAAAACCGTAATGTAACTATATTATGACCATAAAATGAGCAATAATACGGTCATAATATAGTTAAATTACCGTTATGTAACCGTTTTCTACAAAAACAGTCAAATGACTGGACAGTTTGCTGCAAATTTTTAACAGTGTAGAATTTCATTAACACTGTAGTACTCGCACTATGAGAAATCTTCTCGATCTGTAATTAGTGTCTATAATTCATTTTTTAATCTCCATTAATTACATGCAATATTGCTATAAGATAATTCAAATAAATTTAAATTTCCAAATCATTTATTTTACTTGCACATCCTTTCTCTCTTATAATGCCCATTGTAATGTTCCAATATAAAATAAGAATGCATTCTGAGATATACATTTGGGTGTCTGGTAGAAAGTTTCATTGGGCAAAAATATTGATAATGTTTAAATAACATTTTTATCAGAAACCAATACACTTCTAAAAAAAATCTCAGAATTATTTTGCTGCCGTAAAGGAAATCCAAAACAAATACTTTTGATAATCTCTTTTATCTAGATTTCTTGGTCGTTAACCGTTGAAGTTTTAATCTGAGCAAACTTTTATAGACATACTACCTTTATACATTGTTAAAAAAATTTGGGGAGCAAGCAAAGAAGAGAAGAAAACCGTGTGAGACAGCCATGCATGGGTATAAAATGGAGAGTACACGTGTATTAATACGCAATACAGGAAAAAAGACGCAAAAAATTGTAATGGAGCTTTAATTTGGAAAGTACATGACAAGATGGTTTAGGGCAACAATTTGGTTACATGTAAATGACAAAAAAAAGTATTGTTTAGTAGTGCTGCAAGTTGTTTTAATAAGGGCATGTGATCCCCTCGAACAGCTAAGCCTGCTCCATACCTGTTTTCCATAGATGCGATGAGGTTATTGATAAGACTTTGAAGTATACTGTTCCACTTTTCAAGAATTGCTATGTCCTTGTCCCAGACAATAAAAGAAAGCCTTCGTCTCGCTACAATGCGTCGCCCGAGTGTGTCCCAAACATGCTCGATCAGATTCAGGTCAGGAAAGCATGCTGGCCATTCCATATGCTGTATTATTTCAGCTTCAACTATGTTCTCCACCAGACGAGCAGTATGCGGTCTGGCATTATCAGGCATGAAAACAAAGTAATCCCCATGGGTGAAGCGTAAGGCACGACAGGAGGTCTCATTATCTCGTCTGCACACCTTTGGGCCGTCAAAGTGCCATTCCAAAAGATATGCAGGTCCGTACGTCCACCTATGTTGATTTCAGCCCATATCATCAACTCACCTTGTCTGTAATGCGATCTTTCACGAACTAATGTGGAGTTATTTGGAGTGCGCTTTCCCTCCATACGAGTGCCACACTCCAGACTGAATTGGGACTCGTCTGTAAACAGCATTTGACTCCAATCTGTTGCCTTCAAACTTTATGTTCAGCATCCGAACTACTTCAAACTGCACGGTGGCTTGAGATCAACGGAATACAGACCACTGACCTACGTGCATAGAGACCACCCTGATGAAGCATATTTCGCACTGTTTGGCTGGACACTCTTCGTCGTGTTGCCAAGAGCGAACTCGTCTTTGCAGATGAGTAGCATACTCTTTTCTGTCTCGACGACCTGTTAACAGGGTATATCGATCATCAGTTACTGTGGTGCACGTGCTCGACCTTACCCTGGTCGACATCTAACATTTCCTGTTTCTTGGAATCGATTCCACAGCCTTTCAAGAACATTTCTTGCAACTCCAACAGCGTCCGCTACACTTCGTTGTGTTTGCCCGGATTCAAATCTCTCTCTAATATGCCAAGCCATGGATTCCCGTAAATCACGTTATTGTGACATTTTCAAATCACCTTTTCTCAAAACAATAGCTGAGCAATTGAATTTCGCTACTGATACAGTGAAACAGACATTTCTGTGAAATCCCGATTTCTGCACTTATCTCCTTTTTCTGGTTTTTGACGTCATGAACTTTGATTTGCATATGAAGTTTTATTTTTCTGTTTTCTGCTGTGCTTTAAATTATGGATGTTTTAATTTAAGTTATTTATTGGTGTAAGTATTTGTGCAATTTCGTTAAAACCATGTTCTCCCCTAATTGTTTTGAGCAGTGTTATTATCACACTACAACAACTAGAAAAGTGTCCGTCCGAAATCATAGCAGTCTGGCACTCATTATTTTTTGTGGTATTCTAGTAGTTAGTATAACCACAAAATCAACTGACGAAACCCAAGTTTTTAGCAATACCAAGAAATTCAATTTAATTATATGAATAGGAATTAAACAAGTTAAATTAATATAGAGCCCGTCTGACTCCGCAGGGCCGTCTGACAAAAATAATAAAACATTAATCCTGAAAGGCATGCCTGCCTCTTAAAATTATGGCAAATTGTTTTCTCCCAGGGCCCACACACACACACATGTACTATATGTGTATATATGGTACTCTTAATAAATATAGCTAATTCCTAACCGTAATTTGTAGAGATAAATTTCAACTGCAAAAATGTTTCAAATGTTGTTCTTTGTCATATTAAAAGACATTTACTACAAAATTGTTATTTTTTTTAATTTACCAGATTTAAAATTTTATATGGTTCCTGGATATGTTAAGTTACATTTTAAAAAACTTACCGACTTTTGATAGTTTAAATTTCATGAATGTTTAGCCTTTTCAGGCTTTAAAACAGTTAAAACGTGTTTTAGTGCTAGAAAACTCTGAAAATTCGTGAAGTTTAAAGTATTATAACTGGATAAGTTTTGCTCGTACAAAAACTAGATTTTTATCGTTTTATTTGTTATAGTATGGAGAATGCTTTTTTAATATAGTTATAGTATGGATAATGCTTTTCTAATATAGTTATAGTATGGAGAATGCTTTTCTAATATAGTTATATTATGTAGAATGCTTTTCTAATATAGATATAGTATGGAGAATGCTTTTCTAATATAATTTTTAGGTTAAAAAACCATATAAAAATGTATATTTATTATTATTTTTAAATGTTACTATTTTTGACGTAATTTGCTTTTAATAAGATGAAAACATCCAATATTTTTGCAATTGGAACATTACCTCTAAATCAAACAGTTTAGAAATTAAGTTTTGTGCAACTATAAATTTTGACACTCTGTACATATATATACATCATGCATGGATGCCTACATATAAAAAAAAACATAGTGATGGGAAGGAAAAAAATTATTTACATAGTTCATCGCCCTACCAATATTGAAAATAAAACAATAGTTTCGAATATTTTTTTTAAGAAACATTGTAGTAGCATTTATTTCAGTCAAACCGATTTTCCGTTAGATGAAAGAAAAATAAATTTAAATCAGACATTTTTCAGAATTGCGATTCTAGCACATAAAATTTCAAATTTAGTCTTTATCATTTATAATCTTAATGAATACTGTTTTTTTTTACTGAACTTTAAATTGTATTCCAATTATACTAAAATTAATTACAATCCTTTTTTCTTAGTGATTCCGAAATTACAGTTTGCCGGAAAGAATTATCACCTATCAACCGCTTATCTTTTGGAAAAGGTTATTAGAAAGCAAATGGAACTGGATTTATTTCAATTAGTTTTCAGTCTTTCTTATCGGTGCAAAATTGAGAATATAAATTTAGAAAAATAATTACGCACTGTACTTTTAATAGTTTAGTTTGATAGTTCTCTTTAAAGTAATTTGGTTTTTAAACATTTAAACGGCTTTGCAATTCATCAAAAAGTCAGATTATTCAGTGATTAATTGCTTTTTCTAAAGGTATTCCAAATTGTTGGAAGTTAATTCTTCTCACAAAAACTTCTATTCAAAGTATATAATCTAAGTGCAGTGTGGTTACAATTTGGTTATATTGTTTGGTTATATTGTTTAGCGTATGATTATAATTTTATATATATAGAAAGATGTTTATTTATAATAAATGGCCCAACTTAGATCTGCTTGATGTATTTCGTTGATATAGATTATGTCGAAAATAATAATAAAGAAATAAAATGAATAGTTCAAATTTCAACCACCAGGTGAAAGGAGAGTTGATAAAGAAGCAAAACAATTAGAAACTAAGACCTTTAATGAATCATAATATTTGTCGAATGTGTATTCCATTTGCCACAATCAAATGTTCAAAACACAGTATAGCATGTTTAAGCGCAAAGAAATTCTTGAAGAATTGCAGCAACATGGCGTATTATGGTTGCTTTCATTTAAGACGGAGTCGTATGCTTCCTTCACAGGCATGATCTTTTAGGGGTTCTCATAATCAGAAGTTACACGTATTCAAACCCGGAGGACGAAATGATTTCAGAACTCGAAATCTCTCCAAAGTGAACGAGAAATAAGTTTTTTCTTTTCTTAGCCAATATGGCGTGTTACAGCATCTTTCATAAAGTCAGCTGTATCTCTAAACATTCTCGTTCTTTTAAACCAGGAAGGACTTGCTACTGCAGAAATCTACTTTAAAGGACACTTGCGACGGAACACCTTCTAAGGTCTTGAGCAGTAATCTCCTCAAAGTATAGTGGGTCATGAATGAAGTATCAATGATAAATTCATTCCATACACAGTGAGAAAAATGACACTTTCATATCTGAGTAAATCGATGTTTTCATTTTGTTATGAAACTTTTTGTTTCAAATATGACGACCAATGCTTTCAATTCTGAAATACGCAGAATATTTCAACATGGGCATACTCAAAACTGAGCACATAGAGGTCAGTTAATACTCATTTTTGAAACATGGACATATTCAAAAATGATTAGAATCAGTTCAAACTCATTTTTGAAACATGGGAATACTCAAAAATGAGCACATAGAAGTCAGTTCTACTCATTTTTGAAACATGGACATACTTAAATATGGGCACATGATGTTTTATTCTTGAGTGTGTGTATGTTTTCAGAAATGAGTATATACATGTTTCAGACTTGAGTAATTCTGACTTGGGGCCATTTTGACTATGCGACATACTCTGATTTGAGTATTTTTTGCTCAGTTTTGAAAATGTCGTTTATAGAGTGCAGTCATGTAATCAGAATGCAGAGACTGTGTTCATGCATAACATTTACACTTTCATTACTCCAGTATGCGACATTTCTGAGTATTCACTGATCGGGCTATGGTAAAATGGCCGTCGTCTGATCAAAAAATCTCTAAAGGACATTCATTGTCAATAGCTATTCTTGTCAAAAAATGGCAATCAAAATCTCTTAATGCGTGTTTTAAGGTTGCAGTTTTTGGCATCATGTGGATCTGTACTAAAACCATGTTAATATGGATAGCAACACCTTTTGTACCTTCGAAAAGAGACAGACAACTCATAACTCATGCGACATCACTCGAGTACTTGTAGAAAAATATCGGTTACAGGATATTATGTTAACAATAGCAACATCAATTTCTTTCAAAGATTTATTTGAAATCCTACTCTGTCCTTTTCTTGGCAGCACATCCAATTTCCCTGTTTCTTCAAATTTAGTAATCATCGTTTGAAAACACTTCTTCTAAATAGGCCGTTTTCGAAACGTCGATACTCTTGCAATGTAACTAAACTTTTGTTGAAGTTCTGATAAAACAACTTGACTAGTAAAGCTTTATCTTCCTTCTTTAATGGCATGGAGAATAATGGTTTTTCGGCATGGAATACTATCAGGAATTGCATAACCTTTTCTGCACAATAGCATGAAATGAGTTATTTAGTAGTTGATATTTGAACTAATATATTTTATTTTAGATGTGTTTTCCATGACCTAATATGTAACGTATATACCAAATTTTAACAAAATGCGTTAAACAGAATGGGTGTTACATCGGTCAGAGTAGAGTCACTTTAATTATAACCAAACTGTATATGTATAAAATGGATCTAAGCATTAAATTTGGATATAAATATGCAAAATGTATATATCTCAACATGCATATAAACTAAAAGCGTATAGAAGTAGTGAATGCAGTATTCAACATTAAGGTAATTTAAAAATTAAAAAATATATAAAAATGCTTAACTCAAATAGCATCTGTCAATAAAACAAGTCTTTTTTTTATTCTTGTTTTCAAAATATTTTTTTCTTCGAATGATGAGTATTAGTCTCAAGAAAATTATAGCAGCTAGTTTTTTCTATTCGTAGTTAACTTTAAACTATTTTTATGAAAGTGCTTTTTATTCGAGTTTTGCTCATAAATCTCAGTCTTGGCCAACATCATAAAATATACAACATATCTTTGTTAAAAAGTGAAACATAAAAAATGCCACGATGTTTAAAAAATACTTAAAATTTTACAAATGGTATATTAGACACACGGAAAAGTATAAGCATAATAAAGCGAAGAGATCATAAAATGTTCAAAATGCTTTATCCTTCATAAAAAGAAACCATCAAATGAAATGAGAACAGAAAGAATCTTGTCGCATAAATACTGAATGATTATGATACTGAATCAGAAGTAAGTAAAGAACGAAAATCAACAAGTGCTATTCGCCCTCCATTATTCAGAGAGTATAAGAATGTTTCTCCTCATTTTAATATAATATTTTGGTAACTATTAATTACATTGATTTTATAATTACCGGAAATAATAATTATGTTTATTATATCTATTTCATAAAAGCATCATGAAAAACTAAACGCTTTCTATATTAATGTAAATGAATATGTATACTTTTAATATTTTGAAAGTTCACTCACGTTCAACAAGTGCTATTCGCCCTCCATTACTCAGAGAGTATAAGAATGTTTCTCCTTATTTTAATATAATATTTTGGTAACTATTAATTACATTGTTTTTATAATTACCGGAAATAATAATTATGTTTATTATATCTATTTCATAAAAGCATCATGAAAAACTAAACGCCTTCTATATTAATGTAAATGAATATGTATACTTTTAATATTTAATACGAATCTCCCGTTAATGAGGACAATTTCGTTTTCCCGATCATATTCTATTTGGAGTTAATGTTAAAGTCATCGCTTTTAGCGTACTACTCATCGGATAATGCGGACAATTTTTTAACAAACTGACCGAGCAAAATCGAAACTGTTTTTCTACATTTTCCTTCAAAAGAAACTTTGATGTAACTTTGTTATTGAGAGACCAAAATTTGTCAGAATGCAGCGATGTTGAGATTGTCCACCAAAAACATATATGACGTAAGAGACTAAATTTTCGAATGTGTCACAAAATTTGAAAATGATGTAGTAAAAAAATATTTTTTTTTTTAAGTATCGGAAAGAAAAGTGTGAGATCACATTTATTAAAGTTAAATTATGTAAGTGCAGCAATTTCTGTGCATTATTTGTTTGTCCTCAGTAATTTAATTTATTTTTTTGCATTTACAAATTGTCACTAACTTGCTTTCAAACTATAATTACTAAATTAAAGAAAACGCTGTTTATTTTAGCACTAAGTTGGTAACCTATTAAATTTCTGTCAAAATCTGAATTCAACAAAATGGGTTATTTTACATCTGTCAAATATTGACATCGTTTAATGTGGACTTCGGTTAGCGCGGACAAAAAAAAAGCCTCCCTTGGAAGACCGCACTAATGTAAGTTTACTGTATTATTAAATAGAAATTTGTATATTTAAAATTAAAATTTATTTTAAAGCACGGCATGCAAATTGTTTAAAATCAATTCAATGTTTAGTTAATACGAAACAGTTTTTAAGAGTCTTCTTTTAATTCAAACGTTGCTCACAAATCACAGATTATAAAATATACAATATAATCTTTGTAAAAAAAAAAGAAAAGAAAAGAAAAAGAAACATTAAAAATTGTTAAAATATTTACTTAACATTTTATAAACGCATTTAAGAAACACAGAGAAAAATATAAGCATAAAGCTAAAAAATTGTAAAATGTTCAAAATATTTTTATTTTTCATAAAAATGAATCGTAAATTAAAATGCGAACAGAATCTTGTCGCGTAAGTTCAGAATGGTTATTTTTTATCATAAAATAGTAAATCAGAATTAAAATCAAAATTTTTTTTAAATCACGTTCCTAAAATGCTGTTCGACCTGCAAATTGTACAAGAATGCCTCTCCCCATTTTTAATATAATATTATGGTAATTAACATTGCATAACTTTTGTAATTACAGGAAATAGTATTTATATTTATTATCTACTATACAAGGTGTCCACTCTCAACGGTGTCCAATGACTAATTCCTAAACCGTTAGTCATAGACATATAGTTCCAATTACAAAAAGGTTTTAAATGGGGTAAAGAAGTATTTTCAAAGTGATTTGGGACAATAAAAACATTTCTTTAAAAATTACGAATTTTAAATTTTTATACAGTCACCCGATCCTATAAGTTATATTTAGTAAAATTTTCCTATTACACTAACAAGTAAGACAAAAAAATCCGAGTAAGATTAAAATCGATCGAGTAATAGCTGTTTAAAGTTGAAGCCTCCTTTTTGCTTCGAAATAGGATTCATTCTCAAATTTACTAGAAATATAAATAAACGTGAAATATATAAAAAAAATAGTTGAAAGTAAAATTAACATTACGATATAAATTTTAAATGTCTTTTCTATTTTGACATATTAAAGAAAAATATACAACTTGCACTAAAAATATAAGTGAAATAATAGCAGATTATTGTTTTATTTTTTTATTAATGAAATGATTAAAAACAACAGTCTTAATTTTTTACAAAATGATATATATTTTAAAATGCTATTAGATTATCTAATTTAAAACTTATTTAATAAAAATTAAAGTTATCTTAAAACTTGCTCGAATTGACTTCCTTTGGCTGCAATTCAGAAATGTACACATGAAATAAATCCTTCTCATATTTTAAGCACATTATGTATGATTCCTCGATGCATGGTCCAACTCATCTGTGTTCAGATGCAAAAAGGTGGTATAAGTCATGCAACTCGGTCAATTTTAGTGTTAGATGAATGGGACTTTTTTTGGTCTTACTTGTTAGTGTAATAGGAAATTTTTACTATATATCACTTGTAGGACCGGAGAACGTATAAAAAAATAAATTTTGTAACTTTTTAAGAAATGTTTTTATTGATCCAAACGACTTTTAAACTGTTTACCTCATTTGAAACGTTTTTGTAATTCGAACTATATTTAACGGTTTAGAACTTAGTCATTGGATACCGTTGAGAGTGGACATCTTGTGTATACATATATATATATATATATATATATATATATATATATATATATATATATAATATAAATGGAAATTTAACTCCGAACGCATATTTCTCATGTTCTGGCAATACGTATTTTTACGGGAGTCACATTGTCAGTTAGGTAATGGTTGGGCGAGAGTTTTCGTCTTTAACGTCTTTCTACGTTGTTAAGTTATAGAACTATAGGGCAAAGCTCTATATTTAGGCCAACCCGATTATGAAAGTGATTTTCATTCCGAGCGCTTAAAACTCGGGACCTACGGAACAGATTTTTAGGGAACTTCCATTGTCTAGGTAATGTTTCGGGGAAGGTTTTCGTGTATAACACATCGTCCTACGTTGCTTAGTTCTAGAGCTTTGGTGAAAGTTCTTTCTACTATATATATATATATATAAATTGCAAATAAGAATTTCATTCCAGATGCTTATAGCTCACGTTCTGTTAAATGGAATTTTATGGGACTTACATTGCCAGTTAGATAATTTTCAGGAATTTTCATTTGATTTGAGGTTTGTTTGAAAAACCTGACCAGAACAGCGGGCGACGCCTGCTAGTAATTTAAAAGAGAATAATGAAAAACTAAAAACCTTCTGTATTAATGTAAAAGGAGATATTTTATTTATAAAGTTAATTGTATAACACATTGTTCTACATTTCTTAGTTCTAGAGCTTTGGAGGAAGTTCTTTCTACTATATATATGTATATATATATAAATTGCAAATGAGAATTTCATTCCAGATGCTTACATCTCACGTTCTGTTAAATGGGATTTTATGGGACTTACATTGCCAGTTAGATAATTTTCAGGAATTTTCATTTGATTCGAGGTTTGTTTGAGAAAACTCACCAGAACAGCGGGCGACGCCTGCTAGTAATTTAAAAAAGAATAATGAAAAACTACAGGCCTTCTGTATTAATGTAAAAGAAGATATTTTATTTATTAAGTTAAAATCGAGGTTATAAGCCCTCTTTTAAAGTTTTACAAAAAAAAGTTCGTATATTTACAAATAAAAATTATTTTAAATCCCAAATGATACAAATTATTTTATAAAACCTTTCTATATCATTATCAGGGAGCCATTATTAGAAATATTATAGGCAATAAAATAAAAAGTTAATGAAAACTACAACACTTATTTGTGAAAAAAGTGAAACATTAAAAATTTCATGATGTTTAAAAAATACTTAACGATTTCGAAATGGTATATTACACACACTGGAAACTATAAGCTTAATAAAGCGAAAGAGATCATAAAAATTTCAGAATATTTTTATCCTTCATAAGAGGAAGTCATAAAATGAAATGTGAACAGAGAGAATCTCGTCACATAAATCCTGAATGGTTCTTTTCATGTCATAAAGTACTGATTCAGAAGTAAGAGTTATAAAAAGAAATAATTCAATTCAACAAGTAGAAAAATAATTTTTTTCATAGTTATTATAATATTATTTTGGTAGTTATAAAATGCTTTGATTTTATATTTTAAAAGCAACGCACTTTTTATATCACAAAACTAAAAACTTTATAGTTCTGCAAAATACCAAGCAAACTTCTTTCCTATAAGTAGCGATATTTTATTCCTTAAAGCTATTGTTTTAAGTCCACTTTTATAGTACTTTTAAAATGATTCATATTGTATTATTAAACAGAAATATGGACTTTATGTATACATTTTTTTTTAACCTACGGTATGAAAAATAGTTTAAATAAAAGTACTAGATTAAAAATAGGTACATGAAATAAGAAAAATGTAGGGGAAGGCCAGAAAAGTGGAAACCCAATATAATGACGTCATCAGAGCGCTGGCATTGCGTGATATGTGGTCAAACTATTTCGATTGATGGTAACCAGGCAATCGTTGAACAAGGTGGTTCCATGTTTTATAATTTTAGAGAGGGTTTTCCAGTTTTTTAAGTTTGTGATCTAAGGTAAGTGACTTATATTACATACAATTAACAATAACCTGTTGTACTTGCATTTATTTATTGAATGTGTAAAGGAAAGAGCATGTTTTCAGCTTCACATTGGTGGGTGAGTGATCGCTGACTGTTCATTAGTTTCCGCTGTAGAACGTGTTTTCTGTCATGGGTCCCGAACGGGCAAAGCGTCAGGGTAGAGGCCGTTTGATTGGATCAAATGATGAAAGTTGGATCAGGTGCAACGTTTGTCACCTCTGGGCTCATGAGGCCTGTTCACTTCGCGAAGAAGATGACGTGGAGATCATTTGCGAAAAATGCAGTGTTTGATTCTGATTTATAATTTTTTATTCGACTTTGTCAAACTCTGATTGGATTTTCATATAATTTTCAATCTTTCATTATGTTTCATATGATTTGTTATGACAATAAAAATGTTCTAATCATTTAAATAGTGTTTTCAATCTTTTTAAACCTGTAACGCAAAGTGACTACGGAGTGACCACTTTGCCCGTCTAGGTCGCGCAAAGTGGTCATTTTGACCTTTTTTGGAAAAAACCAAATTCTCACTTCCACTTTATTATTTCGTAAAAATTATAAACACAGTTACACTTCTAAGTTGTCATTCTAGTACTATGGAAATTGTCAGTTATGTATATGTATTTTAAGGGGTAACAAAAAATCACAAAACCGTAGGGTGACCACTCTGCCTGGCCTTCCCCTACTCAGTATTCATTATTTTCTCCGTTTTAAAAAACTCCCATAGTATTTAAGTCTGTCATAAGTACTCCCTTTTTGGTGTACTATGATAAATATAAATAAAATGAGACACATACAGTCACACGGTTGGTTTAAGGCGTTCCAATTCTTTTTTGCACAGGGGGGGGGGGACAGCCACTGACCTTCCTTTATAGAGGAATCCGATCATCATGAACCTCAGAGAATGAAACATTATTCGAAACGGGTTCATTGTTGACGAGTAGCCAGCATCTTAAGGGTGTTGCTGTCCAATGTTAAACCTGTTGTCATAGAATCCATCCCTATTTTTCAAATATCTCATCAAAAAATTTGTTTTTTTTTACTATCTGTTTTCTGTATAGTCTTCTTAAAAAACGTAACTTGTTTTTTTAGTTAGCAAAATATTTCTAAAATACATGCTTTATTTAATATGTTATGTGTTAAAATCTTATCGACTCTGAAAAGCTCTGAGCAAAATATTAACACTCCGAATAAAAACTAGTCGGATGTGCCAATCACAAAACTTTCTTCTACTACATACATGGTTATATTTCAAAAAGCGTAATTTTTTTAATTATGCATTTTAGAATCCAAAAAATGCAGCATATTGAGCGTTACCTGTTATATGATTTGCACGAAAACCTAATATCAAGGTCTAACAGAATATGAAGTTTGATGAAATTCCGTACATTAGTTTTTGAGATAGAGCTATTGCAGAAATCGTGAAAAATGCAGCATGGTAGCGACTCCTGTTGAGTGATTTATACCAAAAACTAATAAGTACCAATTTACGTCAAGGTTTAACTGAATCTAAAGTTTTATTAAATTCCGTGCATTAGTTCTTGAGATATGGCTATCAAGAATATCAATATCGTGAATAATATAATACGCTAAAATCATGTAAATCCTGAGAAATTTTGCATAGCAGTGCCACCTGTTGGGAGATTTACACCAATACTATGTACCTAATAAACAACAACTTATGTCAATGTCTAACTGAATCTGAATTTTTATTAAAATCCTTGCATTAGTTCTTGAGATATGGCTATCAAAAAAATCGTGAATAATGCAGCCTAGCAGCGCCACCTGTTGGGCAGTATGCACCAAAACCTAATAAGCAACAACTTATGTCAACGTATAAATGAATCTGAAGTATGATGAAATTCCATGCATTAGCTCTAGCGGTAGAGCTATTGCGAAAATCGTGAGAAATGCAGTATAGCAGCGCCACCTGTTGGGCCAGTTACACCAAAAACTAATCAGCACTAAGTTAGTATCAAAGTGTAACTCAATCTAAAGTTTTATTAAATTCCATGCATTAGTTCTTGAGATAGTGCGCCCACAAAACTTTTGTCATATACAGACTCACGACACATACAGACAGACAGACTTACAGACAGACTCACATACAGACATTTTCTAAAAACAGCCACATCCTGTTCAGGACCTTTTTAAACGTATAAATCCGTCGAAAATTTTCATGAATCTAATACAGTCTTCTTGTAAAGATAGAAGAAAATAGTATGACTTAGAAACATGTTGTGAACTAAAAAAGAAAGATACATCCTTTTAGAAACGGACACAGAAAAATAAATTTTAAATATTTATTTCCTGGTAAGATAGTTTAAAAATACAAAGGCATTCCACGCTCTTAGGTTTAATATTAGCGATGGGAATATCAGATCGGATTGACCAACACACTTAAGCACTAGAAAAGTCAAGCACGTAATCGATATAATATAATCGATATATATATAATTTCTTAAGTTTGAAGGGCACAACTGTGTCCCTTTTCAGTAAAGAAGGAAGCAACGGCAAACATAAACGGGGCGCTATAATTCACATAACTGAAACGCATAACAAAATTATCCCATTACTGTAGGAGGAACGATACACACACTTTTTACAAGATATATATATGAGGCATTGTGAACCAGAGTGGAGTATCCCACATGTTTGTGAAAAAAAGTTTGAAGTGCCATAGTATTTTATGTCATGCCATCTATCAGCTGTATAATAAATTTTATTTATTCCGAAGCTATTTAAGTGATAGAGCCAGTTTAACAGACGGTCCAAAGTAACTAGGATATCAAGTTGCCAAGCCGATGGCACTGCCAACAATTTGCTTGCTGAAGAAGCTTGGTCTCCACTGGTATTAGCAGAACTGGCATAAAACAGATTGACAAAAGTTTGTAAAAATTTTCGAAAAGCATTTTACTGGAAATCACAGCTGGAGAGGTTGGTCTACTCTGGTTCTCAACGCCTCAATATGTACATCGCTTAATGAGAGCCAAAACGTCCCCTACTATTGCAAACTCCGTGTAAAAGTAGATTGCATGAAAAAAATAAGTGATAGCAATAAATTTAGAATTTCACGTTTCTGAAAGGGACCTATCCCAAACATTTTTGCACGAGAAAAAACTGGGAAGCGCAATCGCAGCTATAAAAAAAAATAAAAATGCGAATATTAATAATTTTAAAGAAAGCATTTTTTGAAATGGACTTTTTTTCTGAAAGCTTGTAACGGGAAATATTTAAAAAAGGGTGGCCATTCAAAGAGCCCATGTGCCCCCGGGCATCGTGTTGGCATGGCTCACATTCGGTCCGTTTTTTGAATACCACTTTTTGTCAAAGAAAAATCGTCTTTATAAATTTCACACAGACTTACTTCGAAGGCCATTTTCGTTGTAATTGTTGCAAAAACCTACCACGAAATTTTTTCGTAAAAAATACTGGTTATCAAAAAACGGACCAATGGGAGCCCTGTGTTGGACATCTCTGATTAAAACAAATTATACTTACTCATACGACTTTTGCAAGGTGACTTCATCCTTGAGGTACTTTAATTTGAATCCAGGATAAAAATTCATTTTAAAAAAAATGAATATTCGAACTGATATTTTTTCTGTTTTAATTTTCATAAAACTAAATTTAAAAAAAATTAATATTCATTAGTAGTACATTTCCGTTAGAAATAATATTATAAAAAATGAATTTATTTTCCCCCGAGACGAAAAATCCGATTAAAATTGTCTGTTCTTTCAATACAGTTAAAGATAATTCTGCGGTGTATTAAAAAATAATGTAATATACCTTCTGTGTTTGAATTATCTGTTTTGCGACTGCATCCTGGGGCTATCTTAAATTAAACTGTGGATAAAATTGTTGTTTTAAAAAATAATATTTGAATTAATCTCTTTTTTACATTTTCGTAAAACAGAATGTAATTTCAAGATTCATATTTATCAATACATTTCCCTTAGACGTAGGATTAAGTAAAATAAAACTTTTTTTTTTTCGACATCATAAATTTGGTTATTTTTTCTTTTCTTCAATTACAGGTAAAGACAGATTGCTTATAAGTAAAAAAATGATGTAATCTCTAGCTTTTTTTTTTTTTTAGTCTTTTACAGTTCGACATTATTATAGGTGTATTTAAAATTTTTCTAATGCATATTTTGCCTTCTAATGCTTTAAATATATTAGTCATTTAAATTCTGCAAAAACAAATTGGAGGAAAGTGTTATTTAGTGCCAGTTTTTCGTCCAAGGCTATCGAAGTCAACACGTACGAAAATCGTAAGGCGAAAAAAATCGCGATTGCCACATTAACCAATTTAAATACCCGCAAAAGGGGGTTTTTCGTTACAATGGAATTGGTTCTATCACGGAGGAATACAGTACAGAATCTATATTCATCCGTGGGTTCTGTGCAGCTTGTTGATGGTAGTTGGCCGTATTAAGCGTTCTCAGCAACATGTTGATGATCTGAATAAAAGGACTGTTCCAGAGCTGAAGAAACGATAAGCCGATTTATCAGGAATTTTTCAGCAGACTTTAGCCCTGTGCCATACGTTCAAATGGTTAAATAATTTATGTGTAAGAAGCTAATTGAGGTATTGGCATGGCCTGGGCATTCTCCTGAAATCAATCCAATTGAGAATATGTGGACTACATGCAAGAATTGACTGTTAAAAGAAGACATTTCAGGTATGGAAAAGCTAATCACGGCGCTAATTCATGTGTGGCGCAAAAACTATAAGTAGAAGGAATGAGCAGATGACATCACTATTGGCTCATTTACGGTTGGTTAGCAAGAAAAACCTGTTTGTTCTTTATTACTCCTAATGGACACATGGAATGGGGAAATTTGATTGGTCTACGTTAATCTGGTCTATAATATGATTGGCCTACGTCTCCATGACGATTCCTGCAATGATAGCTACGACAAAGATGAAGTGGTAGATTGGTTGATGGAACTGTTTGTTTGTAAACATGCCCTTTCTTTGTTATAAAGGACTGTAAAAAATTGGTGCACTGCATGCCCATTGCCCAAATGTTAATAAATAATCGTAGGTATCATATCATCTATTGATATTTATTGATTTTGTATGTATTTAAATAAAATAGCATCTTTTACTTGATATTTTGAATTTTTGGAGTTTGTTTCAATTTGTTTGCTCACGGGTGTACATAATTTTCAGGGTGTTACCAATTGGCAGCATGGACCTTTTCTTACTATTTTTTTACAATGGATTCAAAAATGGAAAATAGTGATGAGTAAAATTATAAAAAACAAAGTAGTAAGAATTAATTAAAGATTTATTTTTTAATTTAAGAACTTATATGAATTAAGTTAAAAATCTGTGCTTTGTTAAAAATGATGAAAAAGGTCATTTTTATGCTATTCTGTATGCTTCCCCTTTTATGATTGCAATGGGGTTTCTCATAGATGCCAACATCTCTTAATTATTCCGGAGTCTGGTCCAAAGCAAGCGTGTTTAAAACCGGAATGTGTACTATATAAGGAAATGTGTATTTTTCAATAAGATACTTATTGGTTTCCTTTTAAATTTTGATTAAATAAAATTTCTGGTTGAAAACGTGTTTGTCTTGTATCACTCCGGAATAATTAAGAGATGTTGGCATCAATGGGTTTCTATTTTTTTTTTTTTTTTAAAGCCATATTTCTGTTATATATTTTATTTGTTCCATGAAAGTATTAATGAAATTCAATTTTTAAATGATTTTTCAATTTGATGTTCCCAGTTGTGAACTTTGGCCTTTAAAAGGTTAATTATGTGTATTATATTAGAAAATGTCAATAAATTTATATGCATAAGATATTTACTGAAAGTTTTAGAAGATATATCAGATTGAACATTTTGTTTCTATCTTATTTTATGCGATATATTTAATTTATATAATTTTGTCTTTTACTTAAAGTTGTTTATTTGCCTGAAAAATAAATAATGATAAATCTGATTAAAATTTTCCGTTATAGTCAACAAAAGTTCTCATGTTTGTTTATAAATAACCTATTTTCACTTCTTTGTTTCAATTATGTATTTCATGTAAGAAAATGTCGATAAATTTATATGCATAAGACATTTACTGAAGGTTTTAGAAAATATATCAGATTGTACATTTTGTTTCTATCTTATTTGATGCGATATATTTAATTTATTTAATTTTGTATTTTACTTAAAATTGTTTATTTGCCTGAAAAATAAATAATGATAAATTTGATTAACATTTTCCGTTATTCAACTATAGTTGACAAAAGTTCTTATGCTTGTTTATAAATAACCTGTCTTCACTTACTTGATTCATTTATGTGTTTCGAATACAAAAATCGCTATAAGTTTATACGTACCAAATACTTAATAATGGTTTTGGAAACGACATCAGATTGAAAGTTTTGTTTTCACTTACTTTCTGTAAATATTTAATTTTTAAACACCCGAATTAATGTTTCTTTTATTTTAAACTTATTTTCATTAATATTAATAATTGCCGCCCTTTGGAAATAACGTAATGAAAAATGGATTTATATTTTCCGAGGCAATAAATCTGATTAAACTTTTCTGTTCGTTAGAGCTATATTATAAAGCAAAAACATGTCCGTGAGAAATTCTGACGTCATATTCACGATGGCAACAACTGATCAATAAATTTCTATTTTACTGCATTTTTTTTAATTATTAAACATCGCACATTTTTAATTTTTACACTGTAGAATGGAGAAAGAAATGTTCTTTCACATGAAATTTGTGTGAAAACTGTATCGCAATTTACTGTTTTTTTATTATGTTTAAAATAAATTTTAAAGCATACATTTTTCTTTAATCTATCTTTATCACGTTAAATCCGATTACGAAAGATTAATACGTTTGCACTTAAAACAACATAAATAGTTCAGATTTGTTTACGGATAATATTCCATAACGAAATTAAAATTTCATCAATAAATAAATAAAATTTAAAAATAATATAAATAAAACACAAATCTAACAGACATTTAATCAAACTTAAACTACTCAAATTATCAGAATCAAAAAGGCTTCTGTAAGTAGCGAATTCTTTGACAATTTTTTGGGCTATTAACCCCTGTCATGTGGCTAATACGAAAGTATTGCTTTTACTAGACTTTAAAACTTTATTTGAATATATTATTGATATTTTTCATATAAAAATCCTTTTTGGCGTTGTCAGTGAAATGTTTAATTAAATATATATATATATATATATATATATATATATATATATTAATATTAAATGTAAAAAATCTATCAGAGTTTTGAATTAAAAAAATTGTTTTCATCTACACTGTAAAAAAAATTTCCTGAAAAAAAACGGAAATTGTACTGGCAATCGAGACGCCAGTAATATTTCCGTATTTTAACGGAAAGAAAATTCTGTAAATTCCAGGAAATTTTCCGTGAATTCTGAAATATCCGTTTTTAAATTTCCGTTTTATAACAGATATCTTCCGTATTTTTTAGAAATTTTTATTTCGTTAAAATAAAGTTTATAGGACCAAAAAAAAAGTACTTCGCGAGGACAACCTTATAAAGGACAGATACATTTCGGCTTCTTTTTTTCATTTCTGAGTGAGTTTATAGAATTTTACCAACCATTTCCGCGAGCGGATTCGAACCCGTAATGTCCAGTGTACTAATAAGATGACCTAGACCACGGCGCTATGATCGTTCGTGGTTTTCGCTCAAATGCTGTGTACTTATTTGAATCGCTTTTTATGATGCAAAAACTTGAGATTTCATCTGTAGATGGATTTTTCCAATGTTTTTAATATTTTCTTTTCATAATTTTCAATAATTTGCTGTATTATTTAAAGCCTCATAATCGATAAATTTTAATTTATTATGTATTATATGCATAAAACATTGTATTAAGAATAATAATCGCTTCTTTTTGCAACAGTACCAACTAGTGTTGAATTCAGACATTTTTCTCCGGGAGGGATTTCTGTGGCTACGGGGGGGGGGGGGTTATTGCACTGTTTGACCATTAAAAGTATAAAGTCTCAAATCTTCCGGGGAGGGCCAATACAATTTTCAGGGGGATAATGTCCCCTCCGGGCCACCCCCTGAATTCAACACTGGTACCAACATTTTCTGTTTTCGAACATATACTTTTTTTAAATTATTTGCCTGATTATCTATTTATCAATTCCAATAAAAACAACAATTATCTTAATCAGACTCGTTTATTACATGCTATTAAAATAATTTTTTTTAAATCTCTTATTTAAAAAAACTTATGCAAATAAACAATTTTATAATAATTAAATTATTATATTTCAGCTATGCTGAGAGATTTTGCGTACGCTTCTGTTAAACATTATATTTTTAACATTACATTTAAAAAATATTTTTTTTTAAAAAGGAGAAAAATTTGAAATTAATGACTTTGGCATAGTTAAGTTTAAATATGGACTAACTGATTTAATTTAAACTAAATTAGTTTAATTTATAAAAATATGAACTAACGAAATAAATTGAAAACGTTATAAAATTAAAAACTTGATTTTTCATAAATGTAAAGAAAAAAATATTAACTAATTTTATAAATTTAAGGAAAAAATTATAAACTTTGTAAAATTATAATTTATAAAATAATAAATTTTAGCGTAATTCATAAATTTGTAAGCCAAACCAGTTTAGTTTAATACCAATTTTCATAGCTATAATTTGCAGAGACATTATGTTATGAAACCTTTAAATAACACAATATTTCCTCACATTAAAAAAGATAAATTTAAAAAAAAAATAGTGAAAAAAAATTTTAATTTTAAAGTACTATGAAGAAAAAAATAAGTAGATTTAATATATATATATATATATATACATATATTTCTGTAAATTATAAAAATAAAATAAATTTCTAAATATTTCATTAAAAAATATAAATATTAGTATTCTTTTCACAATAAACTGACATGGCCTCGGTTAGAAAGGGCCAGCAGGTCGAGCCGAGCCAGGTCTGTATCCCAGAAGAACTCTAGTAAATACAACAATCTTAATTCGCATTTCAAAAAAGGCGATTTCTGTACTCATCCTTTAAACGTCATTTACGGAAATTGCACTGTTTTGGAAGAAATACGGACATTGTACTGTTTTGAAAGAAATACGAAAAAAATCCATTAAATTTACGAAAACTTTCTGCATAGTTACGGATTTGAAGTCTCTTTAACGGAACTAATGTCATTTACAGAAATTGTACTGAAATTTTGGAAAATGAAACTTCTCCGTAAAATTTTACGGAAAATCTCTTGTATTTTCACGGATTTTTTAGAGTGTATATTTTGTAACCAGGAAATCCCGGTATGGATCTTTTAATATAGTTAATGAGAGCTCTCTTATATGTATATAAATGACCAAATCTCTCTTCTGCGGTATTCCTTTCAAATAAGAGAGTGTCGATAAATTTATACACATAAGATATATGAGCGAAAGCCTCAGAGCATAAGTGTGATATTCGGCTCTGATTTTTAAGTATCTCATATGCTCAATTTGAATATTTAATAACCAATGATATATTGCAGAATAACAATTAGTAGTTAGTCATAAACTTTATTGAAAAAAAATATGATATGTAATTTTTATTTGACAAAACACAAATTGTAAGGGGGCAGAAGTGACAGTGACATTAGTGACATTTTTTGCCATTTTGCATCTTTACTTTAAAAAGAACTTTTTTGGAATTCTGTACGCACAATTTTCAAAGACATATCAAACCTATGATTAAATGGTTAGATACTGATTAATCTATAAATATCAATATTTAAATTAACAATGGGGGGAATAGTGAAGGTTAATAAAGATACGCCTACCTTTTCCGCTTTCTTTTCAATCCAGAAAATCTTCTTTATGAACAAACAGCAAGCAATGGCGACTTTTAAAGTGCAACATCTGCTCCTCTACTGGAAACATTACTTAAAATGACTGCATACTATCATCTGGTGCAAATATTTGGCAATTCATACACCGGGACAGTACGAGGGTGGTTTGTTAAGTTCTCGGCCTGACAGGAAAAGCACAAGATTTTTGACATAATTTCATATTATTTTTCAATGTAGCTCCCTTGCAACTCAATACATTTAAGACACACTCTTGTGTGCGAATTCTTTAGTGCAGCCCTGTACGAGGGTGGTTCAAAAAGTTCTCGGCCTGACAAAGATAATACAATATTTTTGACAATATTTCATTTTATTTTTCAATTTGCAATACAATACATTTCAGAAGAATCATGAGAAAGGTTAATTCTTTAGCGTTTCTGGTCGACGTTCAACAAACGCGGCACGCATCGAGCGGAAAGCTTTTTCATACTCACAACACCGTGTAAAATGTAGTGGACACGGTCTATCGAGATTTTTGCAATGTCAGCAAGTTCCCGTATCTTCAATAGGCGATCATTTAATACGGCATTGTGAATTTTTGAGACGATTTCGTCGGGTCATAGTGGTTTTTGTGCATCCTGAGCGTTCATCATCGTGAATGGATTCCCTACCATGTTTAAATGTAGTGAACACGGTCTATCGAGATTTTTGCAATGTCAGCAAGTTCCCGTATCTTCAAGCGGCGATCATTTAATACGGCATTGTGAATTTTTGAGACAATTTCGTCGGGTCATAGTGGTTTTTGGGCATCCTGAGCGATCATCATCGTGAATGGATTCCCTACCATGTTTAAAAGTAGTGAACACGGTCTAACGAGATTTTTGCAATGTCAGCAAGTTCCCGTATCTTCAAGCGGCGATCATTTAATACGGCATTGTGAATTTTTGAAACGATTTCGTCGGGTCATAGCGGTTTTTGGGCGTCCTGAGCGTTCATCATCGTGAATGGATTCCCTACCATGTTTAAATTCAGCAGCCCATTTTTTAACCGTCGAATACGAAAAGACGAGAATCCTTTAATATGGAATGTAACTCTTTTCGTACGTCCGTGGGGGTTACACCTTTTTCAACAAGTATTTTATGACAGCTCGAACTTCCACTTTTTCCATTTTTAGAAAATGTCAAAACTTGTTTACTTTATCGCCAAGCAATAACCAATAAACTTACGTGTGTGAAACTCAGCAGCATGTCATCTAAAGGATCACACATTACAAACATAATTGCCATTTGGTCATACTTGTTTCATCTCTGTATCAGACCGAGAACTTATCAAACTACCCTCGTAGTAACCAAAAAGTTGATGGGCACAACTTTAAACCCAATAAAAAACAATATTATACATTTCACTCATATAAAAATTATATTATTATGCTCCATGAGATTCATATTTATAATAAATGCATTGGTTTTTAATTTTTTTTTAATAATTATTGTTTGTTGATGATTTTAATGACCAAGTTATGGGTTGATGATAGGGTACAGTAGGGACTTTTGAGATATATAAATTCCATTCTAAATATTAAAAGGAAAAAAAAAGATTTTCAAAGTATAAGTAACATAATATTGTAGAGCAATCACAGAGAAACATTTTAACATTAAATGAAAAATTTAAATAAAAAGAAATGCCGAGATGTATACTGGCGATTGAGAAATCACACTCATGAGATTTTCGCCCATATAATGAGTGTTTGTGAAACTATGTCAGATTGAAAGGTTCCTTATCTTTACTTGTTACTACTCACCCACTTCGTTAACTTATTTGTCATAGAGAATTTCTAATTAAATATCTAACACAAACACAGTATAATTTTAATTGAAAACAAAAGAATTTTTTTTTTATTATTTCTAAACTTTAAGAAAATTTAATTAACACCTAAAGCGAGAATTATTATCTTCCGTAAAAATCTTCATTTCAATTTTTCCTTAATGCTATACAAACGAAATTTGTTTGAATATTGAACCAGATGCTCGTTTTGCATTATCACAGAAGTTTCATGAATTAGTTTTGAAATATTTAATTTAAAATGATACAGAATTGTATTTAGGATAATTAATTATTGAAACATATTTTAAAGAGTGTATTTTGGAAACTGTGAAATATGCTATTTTTATTTTATTTTAATTATTTCGAGGATTTTTTTTCCTTATTTTTTACATACATTTATTCCTTTGCTTGAGCAATGTGTAAGATATGTTACATTTCTTTAGTGCAATTTTTTTCTAGGGAGACGCAAACATATGCCAAAACTATTTTGTAAATCTAACGAGTAACAAAATAATAATAATAATAAAAATAATAAATAAATTTTTGCTAAACGGGCTTCAGAGGTTATCTAAACTATCTAGCTTATCTCAACTAAATTGAGTTAAAATTATACAAAAGAAGAAATAGATACATTTTTTATTCAAATTTTGATTTTAATTGCTGGCGAAATATGTGCAATTAAAATAACTGGTTAGAAACCTATTAGTGGTCACACCAGACATCTAACACAAAGAAGATGTAATACAATGTTTGATGTTCTAACTAAACAGGTTTTAAAGTAACTAACGTTTATTAACTTAAAACATGAAACATTAAGTAATAGATAATGACTAATGACAAAAGTAAATAAAATCCAGTAGTAAAAATAAAATTGGCAGTACGATATTATAATAGATTTTCTTAACATTCATTTCACAAATATGCTTCAGTACATTATTTGGTATTTAATTCTATACAATAGTTAAAAACTTTATATTAAAATCATTAAAATTACAGACATTACATTACAATTACATAACACATTAAAAACATATTAAAATTGGACGTTTCGGATTTACATGAAAATCCCTCATCAACAAACATTTTTCTTAACTTAAGTCACAGTTCAAAAATATCAACACATAGAAAATGCAACGTATCGAATATACGTTGCATGAATCGTCGTTATGAATCGAGGATACGTTGCATTTTCTATGTGTTGATATTTTTGAACTATGACTTACGTTAAGAAAAATGTTTGTTGGGATTTTCATGTAAATCCGAAACGTCCAATTTTAATATGTTTTTAATGTTTATGTAGTTGTAATGTAATGTCTGTAATTTTAATGATTTTAATATAAATATAAATATGTTCAGACGTAATATTTTTGTTTACTTCAAATAGTTAAAAACTTGTATAAAGAAAATTGCTGTAATATAAATGCAGAATGAACTCGCGAAAAACAGAACAGCAGGTAAATACATTGTATCGCAAATTGAACAATTAATCCATTGATAAAAACACAATATGCAGTCTTGAATCGGAAGAACCATTATTAAATAGCAAAAAAAATAATTTCATAAACAATACGGAATTGATGAATAACCACCGGGATCATTTTAAACAGAGAACAGTCGCGTCTTTTTTCAGAACGCTATTGGTCGCATTCGGTCTTTTAGCCCTCACCCCGTCCCCGCATACAGAAAATTTAAAACAAGAAGCATTTTTCAATTAATATTCGAATATCACATTTCGATGAGGTTATATATTTGCAATTTACTTAAATTATGCATTTTTCTCACGAGCTTTGTAATATTTGCAAAGTAAAGGGAGAAAATAAAGTAACACTAGTGATCTTTTCGCAAACTTTTCCTCGAATTTCAAATTTGTTTCTAAAATTGTACCTGAAAAAAGAGGCGTTTTGTTACTTGACTATGGTGGTAGTAAAACAGTTATTTTCAGGTACATGGAATGCCCCCATTGTATTTGTAAGGGGAGATGGGTTAGGAGAAGATCATTGATATGGGCGGCAAAAAGACCGACATGCAACTACTGCAGGATTAAATAAATATCTTAATCTTTTAAACGAAGCTCCTAACTGCACAAAACAGACAGTTACTTTATCACAGATATCGTTCTAGACAAAAAACCAGGGGGATCATTTTAATTTGTTTACATTTTATGAAAGCCATTGAAATTTTTCCTTCAATATAATGCAAGTTTCAGTGATGAAATCACGCTTCTGATTGGTGGAATGTAATAAAGTAAATTAATTTTACTTTATTACGGTTGTTGACACACGGCAAGCTATAAATTCAGCCTTATTTTCGTGCTACGTAAGATAAATATATATAGAGAGATGGAGCGTTTTTGAGCATTGAACACAGGGGAGAATTGAGACGATGACCTAGTGGAAAAGACCCCGCAATTTTTTTTAACGTTATTTTTATTAAAGATCAGAAAGTGCGAGTATTTCATAATTTTTCTCATAATGTGACTTTTTAAGGGGTGTATAAAGAAAGATAGTTTGTGGTGCATTTTAATGATGTTATGATACTTCAAACAAAAGGATATTTAAAAAGGATCACTGAGGTGCACTAAAACATGTTTTCTATGGATTATGGAGTGCATAGTATTTATCGTTCATTTACAGTGATGCAAAAGAATTCGGTTACAGGATTGACTATTGTCGGTAATTGCTGGAAGTGCGTTTTCCGCTGTGGTATTCGCTTTTAAACATATTTAATTTTTATAGTACTACGTGGTGTGTATATACATCATATACATGGCTGCACAAAGGAATTCACACACATTAAAGGATACGGGCAGCAATTGCCGAAAAATGATTTTTACTGAGTTATGATGTGATTTTTAAAATGTTTTTAGATATCTCATATCATTGTATGAAAAAATTGAATACCTTAATAATATTCTGCTAGCGTCGGACAGAGTTTGACAGATGCATGATTTTTTGTTCTCGTTTTATTTAACATTTTATATATAAATCTTTTGTTTAGTTCATATTTTTTCTTCGAATAAAAACAACCTCTGACTCAGTAGTAAGTAAACATGAAAGATTTCTTGACCGTTTAAGATTAATATATAACTCAATCTCTTTTCCGTGTTTTAATTATCTAGTTCAAATAAGTAATTGATAGGTTTAAACATAATCACATACTTAATGATGGTTTGTAACATTCCATCGGATTTAATTCTTTCTTGCTATCTTATTTTCAGTGTAAGTACTTTCGGTAACTTATCTATCATTCGGATTTCCTAATTAAATTTCTCCCACAAACGTGATTTAATTTAAATGGAAAACAAATTATTTTTTACGTTAACTATTTCACACTTTTAAGAGATTTTAATTAGAATCCGAAGCGAAAATCATTATCTTTAATATAAATCTTAATTTCGGATTTTCTTTCTAATTATTCAAATGAAATTTTACTTGAGTATTCCATCCGATGTTCGTTACGCATTACCTGAGAAATTTTATCGATGGACTTCGAAATAATATTTAATTAAAAATGCTACAGAGCTGTTGATTTTTACAACATTCTAAAGACTGTATTGGGGAAAGTGATATGCATGCAAGCGTTTTAATATTATTTTATTTCAACTGATTTGAATTTATAATTTTATCTATTACTTATAATTTTTTATTTGCCTCAAAAATAAGTAACGATAAATATGATTAAAATTTTCTATTCTTCGGATATTTTATTCTTCAGATTATCCTATTTGTTTATAAACGAGTTTTTCTGTGTTTTAATTATCTTTTAATAAGAAAATGTCAGTAAGTTTATACATATCATACAATGTAATAAAATACATGCTTCTTAATATAGTAAAATATGCAATAACCTTTTCCAAGTTACCCACGATTCCGAAAGACGTTCTGCATCGTTATTTACTTCAGCAGTCAATACATTTTCGAGATTGAAAGAACCATTTATTAAAACATTTCTTTTTTTGCACCTACTGTTTTTCCGAAACGTTTCCGAGTACTTTTTGTAGTGTATTAGTCAGTTTTCTCAACCAGGAATACAGGTTTTTCGGATGCTATCAATCCTCAAGTGAAGTTTTTGTAGTATATTAGTCAGTTTTCTTAACACGGAATATAGGTTTTTCGGATTCTATCAATCCTCAAGTGAAGTTTTTGTAGTGTATTAGTCAGTTTTCTTAATCCGGAATATAGGTTTTTCGGATGCTATCAATCCTCAAGTGAAATTTCTGTAGAGTATTAGTCAGTTTTCTTAACGTGGAATAAAGGTTTTTCGGATGTTATCAATCCTCAAGTGAAGTTTTTGTAGTGTATTAGTCAGTTTTCTCAACCAGAAATATAGGATTTTCGGATTCTATCAGTCCTCAAATGAAGTTTTTGTAGTGTATTAGTCAGTTTTATTAACCAAAAATACAGGTTTTACGGATGCTATCAATCCTCAAGTGAAGTTTTTGCAGTATATTAGTAAGTTATCTCAACCAGGAACATAGGAATTTCGGATGCTATTCATTCTCAAGTAAACATTTTCATTTCAACAAGCATATTTTACAGACAAACATAGTCAATTAACAGCATAAACATTAACATTAAAATTAATATCATTTTGGTACTCTTCCATGTGTATATTCAATTACGCAGTTGAAAATGTTTAATTAAGAATTAATAGCATCCTAAAATCCGCTGTTTCAGTTTGAGGAAACTGATAATTGTTAATTTTGAAATATCAAACTGTTTTTAAATATCTATTTTGAGTAATAATCAGGTGTCGACAAGTTTAGAGAGGTTGTACTCACTGCAAGGCTCTCGAGTTCATTTCATGCACCCCCATAAGTGGGGTACATAATTCAAAACAGATATAAATATATACAGATTTATATTTTTTGGAAAATGTCTTTTTTACAGACCTCGCGATTTTTTTAAACATAAATTAACATTACATAAATTTCTATAAAACTTTTACATTTTATATCTACACTAATAACAGAAAGATGGGCGTGTCTTTGCGCAATGCCTAGGAATATCTATTACACATAGAGGTCTGCAAATCTGTTTCATCGAAAACAGGTCCGAGTACACCTATGACACATATTTTAGATTTTATTATTAGTATTATTATATTTTTTGTTTAACGGCACGTTTCGCGTCTTTCCCCGATGTCCGAAGTTCGCCGGCGATTTTGAGCCACTCATAAAAACGCTCCAAATTCAATCTCTTAGCCCAATATATTAAATTTTGTCCTCTTTGACAATAAAATTTACTCAGAATTTTTACAGAAATTTTCTAATTTTTCGTGAGTTTGCTTTTTAAAATACCTATTTTACTGTTAAAAAGTGTAGTTATTTATTTTATTATTATTATTAGTAGTAGTAGCTTAGCTATTTCATACCTTATCCATCCAATCCTATACTTTATAATCTTATATTCTATATGGAACTGAATTTCGGAAATCGATTATAGAAAAAACAAGAACGAAAAATCATGCGTCAAGCATACATTATGTAACACTTTCCAACGCTTCCAAAATAATTTTACTAATCATTACCGTTTAATAAGCGGAAAGACAACATATAAGTAAACAATTTAGAAAACACATAACATATTTAAAAACGTAATTTCAGGAATTTCCAACATATACAATATTCGGAAAAAAATCCGAATACTTTTATTCAGCCCTGTATATGATCTATAGATTTGTATGTATACTACATAGGATGCTAAATTTTAGTTTAGTTAGGAAACGCGTAGCACAGTTCAAAATTATCCTTCTGGAGTTTCTGTCAATAAACGGAAATGTGTTCGCGAACTTTTGTGCTGCCCTGTATATGCAATACAGAATGTATACGCACTAAGTAATAGACAAAAAGTGAGTTAAATTGAAAATCGCGTTCAGTAACTTAAAACGCACTTCCAGGAATTATTGTTAACAAACAGTAGAGAATTCTTTTGTGTGTCCCTATAAATGAACGATGACTGTTATACACACAATATTCTGTAGTAAGCCTCTTGTAATGCACCTTAGTGATATATATAAATTTCAATGTGTTTAAAATAGTGAAACATTATTTAATTAAACCGCAAAGGTTTTTTCTCCATAGACTTAATGTAACGGAATTCTTTTGACTGTCCCTGTAAAGTAACTATAAGTGCTATGCACACCATATTCCATATTAAGCTTTTTGTAATGCACCTTAGTGATATATATCAATTAATATGTATTTGAATTGTGCAACATCATTAAAATAAACTGCAAATGATTTTTCCCCATAGACCGTAATGTAACGGAATTCTTTTGAGTGTCCCTGTAAAAAAACTATAAGTGCTATACACTTCGGTTGAAATAGGTAACATGCTACAGATAACGACAATAACATATAAAAATTGCAGCGCAATCCGAGCATATTTACGGGAGTTAGAGCACGGACAGACGGCAGACGGCAGACAGACAGACAAACCGAAATCATAAACACTTTTCAACTAGGTTGGAAAGTGTTAAATAAAAAATTAAATAGTTTTTATTTTTTTCTATCTGTAATAGAAAAAAGCATTGTAATCGAAATTTTTTCGACTTCCGGTTTTCGACTGATTTACACGCTTTAGAGGTCAGAGATTCCGAAAAACATGTTTTTACAAAATGTCTGTGTGTCCGTGTGTCAGTCCTCTTTATAACATCGAAAAGTGTATGAAGATATGCATAGAAGTGAGCCAAATTTCATTTATATGTTTTTGGCTATCGCCAGCAGGTCCCAGTTGAATTTGAGAATATTCCGCTAGAACGAAGCGTTGAGAAAATAATTTTTGTACGATTTTCTCGATTTTTCGAAATTGTGTTGTACATCAGCTGCTAGTGCAGCGAAGGGTGCTTCTCATCCATGTAGCTCTGTGAATCACAAGCAGCTGACGTACAACAGAATTACGAAATACTGATTTAATTGGCGCTGTGATAGCCAATTTTGATGTATTAACATGTTTAAGATAGAAGAAAGTTTCGGGATTGGTATATCCGACTTTTATTTAATTAATTATTAAAGATAGGAAAGTCATCGATTTTTTTCTGAAACGGGAAGAAGAAAAAGAAGAAATAAATTCCAGCGGTGTCTTATGAAGTAACACAAGTTATCACCCAAAGATGTTACCATGCGACGCGGTGATCTGGAAATCGGGAGATCTTTCTTAACATTCGGCGTGCACGAGATACATTTAAACAAGGTAATTTCTTAAAAACGTAAAGTAATTTTAGGTATATTTAAGGTTATTATTCCGTGAACGGGCAAAGCCGTGCGGTCTGTTAGTAATTCTATAAAATAAAATCCTTCAATGCTTTCTTTCCAAGTAATCATCCCCACACTGTAAAAAAAGAAAATTGTTGATTTTACAGTATAATACTGATATCCCATCTGCCAGTATTACACCGTAAAATTAACAGTAATAAACAGTAAAATAGGCAGTAATACGCTACCACGCATGGCAGTATTATACTGTAAAATCAACATTTTTTTTCCTTGCAGTGCATACTGGAAGAATATTGTACGTCTGATCTATAAAGTTTCATCCCACAATCAGGAACATATCCTGTTAGTTAATGGGCGTTATCAACCACACAGTTAATTTTAAATTGTTGACATTGGTTAAAATTAATGTTTATCTGTTAGTACATCAGTAATTCATTATAATACATAGACATATGGATGCAAATATGCAAGTGCCCTCGAGCTCACTTGTGTATTAGATCTAGGCTCTTGTGCAAATCTTTAGTGTGTACCACTGATTTATACATCCAAATATTTAATGGTAGTTTATAAAACTACATCGGATTGCAAGTTTAATTTCTGAGTTATTTTCTGGGAATTATTCAGAAGAACAAAAATATTCGAGCCAATACTTTTTCTTTCATTTTAATTTTTCACCAAATGAAACAGAGTTTAAAAATTAATAACAATTAATTTATTTCCTTTCAAACTAAAATTATTTAAAATATTATTTTTCTTCGGAAGGATAAAACATATTAAACTTTTTGGTTTTCTCAAATGCAGTCAATTATTGCGTTCATGTTTATTAATAAATTACCTGATACCTTTTCTGGATGTTAATTATCTATTTCAAATAAAAAGAGTCGACACAGGATTGAACTTAGGGTAATTAATTATTGAAGCATTGTCAAGACTGTATCATGGAAGCTGTGGAATATGTAAATGTTTTTTTTTATTATTATTTATTTATTTAATTTACTTTTTATTTGTAATTTTATCTTTCATTTAGAAATAGCTCTTTGGCGTCACCCATTAATTACATCAAAGTTAAAGAGGAGGGGAGGGGTCACGAACGTGTGACAAAGTGTGACAGAGGGGGGGGGGGTGACATCACATCTATGACATTACATCTAAAATAAGAAAACAATTAGGTATGCATTATTCGACACCACCACAATAAAGTTCATTAAAAAAATATGTATTTTTATTCAAGTAGTATTAGGTGTATATTTTCTTTTAGTTTGAATTGCGAAAACTTGAAAAAGAAAAACGCATAGAAGATCTCAACGGATTTATATCAGTAAGTTATAGATTGTACATAGAGAAAAGTAGAGTAAAACTGGGTACCTAAAGGTTTTGCTTTGTTGACAGAAGTCTAGAAGGGCGAAAAAATCGGAACATGCCACAAAAGTATTTCGGGACACCTGGGCTATTGAAAAACCACACCTGTTGCCTCAAGAAAATGCTTCTCTACTTGGGAAAAGGCGTTTCTAGGACCCTCTGAAACAGCTCCGAAGTTTTGTGGTAGGGTAAAACCGGGAACTATTCATAAATTAAGTTTTTACACTTCCAGTAACAAAAAGATTTATTGTAATAATTTTTAACTAACTTTAAAACATATATACATTTTTTAAGGCATCAGTAACTTTTTTTCAGGATTTCAAGCAATTTTTAATGTTGTGATGTAATGGCTTTCTCAGCTTTTACTTCTCGTTTCAGTTGCACTCCTCATGTGCCCACTCTTTACAGATTGAACATTGTACCCATCCTTCAACATCTGTTGAATAAAGAAGCAATTCATGGTAGAATTCCATGCAAAACCATGTGTACCCGGTTTTGCCCCAACAGACGACGACAAATCAACATGGCCGTTCTCCGGGATAGATGAACGTACACTCTTCCACTTGGCAGCAAAATATCGTGTGACAGCTATAGAAAACAATAGTTTGCTTACATAAATCGATCTTACATGCTGGTTTCATTTAAAAAGCAGAAAAGAGGGCGAAAACTTAAAACTTTTGAGGTGAATTTCTTTCCAATAGCACTGCATGGACACAGATATTAACTCAAAACAAAAGCCATGGCACACTGCTAGAGGACGCTAACGGATATAGTTAAAATGGCTGCTGTCTACAGGGTAGCGAGAAAACAGGGTACCCAGATTGACGCGCCTACTCGGTTTTACCCTACTCTCCCCTACCTATCTGTGTTTGTGTAAGATTAGATTTAAATTAATAGTTACAAAAGATCTGACGTCCCAATGGGGAGATATGGGATAAGGATAACACTCCAGTTTGACAACCTGTGACATACGGAAAAGGAGCGCGGGTGGGTGTGGTCAAAAAACCACAAAATTTGAATGGCGTAACTTATGGATGAATCCTTTGCCTAAAAAATAAGTACTGATAAATCTGGTTAAAACTTCTTCAAATATAAATAACGAAATTCTCTTATTTGTTTATAAACGACCTAATATTTCTTCTGTGTTTTAATTTTATCTATTTCAAATAAGTGGATCAGTTTATACGTATCAGATTATTATTGGGGTGATTTTTGAAACGATACCAGATAGAAAGTTTTTTTAAAATATTTATTATTAATTTCTGCGAATATTTTAAAAGAACAACGCTTAAACTAATACTTTTATTTATATTAAATTTTCATAAAACTAAATAGATATTAAATTAATAGGTTTTAATAGGTTTTGTCCTTCCTTACAAAATAAGAAATGTTAAGATTTTTTTTCTTCTTCTGAAGGTTAAATCCGTTTAACTATTCTTGTTTCCGTAAATACGGTTAATGCTTGCTTTCTAATTTGTTAATACATAATCCTATCATTCTTGCGTGTTTTAATTATCTATTACAAATAAGGTGGTGTCGATAAGTCCATACACATCAGATACTTAATGATAAATTTCGAAACACTATTAGATTAAAAAAAAATTTCTTTCAACATCATTTCCTACGTACACATTCCTTTAACTTATTTGTCATGCAGAATTTCTAATTAAATTTCTCCCACAAACGCGATTTAATTTAAACGGGAAGTAAATGATTTTTTTTAATCGTTCACAGCTTTAAGGAAATTTAATTTAACACTTAAGCTGAGAATCGTTATCTTCAATAAAAATCTTAATTTCAGTTTTTCTTTCCCGTTACACCAAACGAAATTTGTCTGGATGTTGAGCACGATGTTCGCTTTCCATTATAACATAAATTTTATCGATGGCTAATGAAGTGATATTTAATTAAAAATGCTATAGAACTGTACTTAAGATAATTAATTATTGAAAAACACCATTTGGGAAACTATGAAATATGTAAGATTCTTTATTTTATTTCAGTTATTTTGTTTTTACAGTTTTGTCTTTTACTTAGAAATATTTCTTTTCCTGAAATATAAGTAGTGGTAAATCTGATTAAAAATTTCCGTTCTTTAAATATTGTTAGTACTTAGTTATATATAGTTATATATTTTATTTGTTTTTAAACGACCTAATCTCTTTTCTGGATTTTAATTATCTATCTCGAAATTGAAGATATGGATCAGTTTATACATATCATGTACTTATTGCTGGTTTGTGGAACCTATTACAGATTAAATGTTTTCTTTCCATCTTATTTTCTGCTCACCCAATTTGGTTATTTGTCATGCAGAATTCCTAATTAAATTTTTGCTTCAAACAGGATTTAAGGGTTTTAAACTGACAAATTACATTACATGTAATTTCATTAACGACGCTACATCGTGGAAAAGGCGGCGCGGTGAAATCGAAAGTCCCTTTACTTCAGCTACTCACCTGAACAATAGCAGACCCGGAAGATCGCTATCGGAAAAATTTAAAAACTAAATTCAATAAGTGTAGACAGCAACCAGCAGGTGCGGGCGGGGCGATCCTAGAGTTCCTCTCTTGGCTGCGAGGTGCGAGCTTCGTGCTGTGTCGATTGCATATTTCTATGTTTTAAACAAACACCTTTGGCAGCTTTAACCTTTGCACTGATAATGGAGCTTTAGAAGCACCGAAACAGCATATTTACATTAGTGCTATTTTTACATTACTGAATTATTTCTTACTATAACGGCACAAAGTTTAATCCTCCTGTTTTGAATTGACGATATGTATCTGGTTTTATTTCTATTTCTTGCTTTATTTCTCGTTTTATTTCCATCCCTCCGCAAAGTGATTTATAGTGGACGCATTCGCAAAACCGTAGTTATTACATAAACGCGAAATATATATTTAAAACAAAATGAAGATTTGTTTTTTATTATTGTTGTTATTTAGCGATAAAATCCTATTTCTTTAATTAAGGACTTGGAACAGACGTCGCAGACGCACGGGGGTAGCACGATTCTTTTTGTTGCGAGAAAACTCCGTTTTCGAATACCTATTAGATATACCGTGGCAAAACAATGTTACTTTTATTTTATTATGAACAAATTTATTTTATTATAAAACACACACAATTTAATTATAAAATACACACAATTGTTATTATAAACACACATAAATAATTTTATTTTAAAATGCTAAACATATCACAATATCAAACTGAGTTAGCTATTATGCAACGGACTCGCCGAGTTCCCACGCCAGGCAAAAAATCGCCATTTTGACGCCAAAAAGAGACCCCGATGCGTCTGCGACATGTGTACTTAAGACTTTTCTATCATTGTAAAAAAAAATCATAGTCCACTTTTAGACGATTGCTTTTTAGATATGAATAACGATGGTAGCAACGACCGGCGTTATCACTTTCGCTTTTATCACTCTCACATCAATTCTAAATATCGCATAATTTCCTTTTGTATGACTTTTTGAATAATTTTCAAGCATTATTTTTTAAATATCACTCTCAACAATGAGCATATTGTTTACTACAATAATGTAAAATAGCTACTGGCAAAGTTGCCATAATTGGCAATTGAGTGCTCAGGGCAAATGAAAAAAAAATTATTAAACATAAGATCAGATTAACCATACAATACCGCACTTGGCGATAAAATGAAATCTGTCAACGAAAGTACAAATTTTCATTTTATGCTGACCATAAAATTAATATCAAGTTAAGTTCAACTGGTTAAAATACGCGTTCGTTGCATCAGAATATGTTCGGAATTTTATTTTATTGGGTCATCCCGAAAGTTCTGCTGTTTTTTCAAAATCCGAAGCGCAGTTTCATCTAGGTATTGTGCTACTGTTGATAAGGAGTAACCTCGAATGACCCAGATATGTACATTCGGTCTTTTCTGCTTGATCTGCATAATTCGTTTTGTGTTGTGGCATAATTTTTGTTTCAGTGCAGTGCTAAGAAGAGAGAACCAAAAAGTTGATTTTCCTCAGATTATGCTCTTTTATTTCAAGAAAGGTAAAAATGTTATTCAGACTGCTCATAAAATTTGTGCTGTATATGGACAAAGTGATGTTTCAGATGACACAGTTCGAAGGTAGTTTGAGAAATTTAAGCGCGGAAATTTCAGCCTTGAATGTGATACCCGATGGACGACCATCATCTATAAGTAAGAACCTCTTAAAAGAAGCTATTAAATGATGATGCATTGTACTTTTTGGAATATATTTAGTCGGCTGCTGAACTGTGTAACGTAGATTTTCAGTAATAGCTTCTTTTAAGAGGTTCTCCTATACAGATGATGGCCGTCCAGAGCGGACATCATCTTCGAGGCTGAAATTTCCGCACTTAGACCACCTTCGAACTGTGTCATCTGAAACAGCACTTTGTCCGTATACAGCACAAATTTTATGAGTAGTCTGACTAGCTTATTTACCTTTCTTGAAATAAAAGAGTATAACATGACGAAAATGAACTTTTTGGTTCCCTATTCTTAGCACTGCACTAAAACAAAAATTATACCACAACACAAGAGAGAATTATACAGCGCAAGCAGAAAACGAAAGCACGTATCTGGGTCATTCAAGGTCATACCTTATAAGCTCTAGCAAAATAACAAGACGAAACCGCCCTTCGCTTTTAAAAACCTCAGAATTTTCTAGCTGATCCAATATTTATATTTATTATTATAAAAACTTCTCATATATTATAATTCTCTGTGCAAAACATTTTTTCAAAATCTACTGTCAATATTTATTTCTATACTTCTTATCTATTAACACCCACCACCCTCTGCGAAACCCCCACACCCATAAAAAAAGAAAGAAAATAGTAAAAGATCTTATATGTAGAAAATTGTATTTCTAGCTCAATATTTTTAACATTACTTAACGATTCAACTGTTATTATATTTCAAATAAAGTGGAGAGTCAAAATACGTCCATTAGAATTAACTTCTAAATATACACTAAAAACACTTTTTATTTTGCTTAAAAGACGTCAACATAAACCTTAAAGATGTTAAAATTTAAAATTTACATTTTTTGATTTGTTCATCAAATCGTCATCAGAATATATACAAATCACAAATACAATGTACATAAAAAACGAGAGATTAAATTAATTAAAAACCAGAGAGTCTGAACAGTGACTATGTGAAAGAAAGTACAACGCCCTCTATACTTTTAATTTTAACATCGCTCTTAGATTCATCTACAGACCGCATCCCACTATTACTCAACCACTCAACCCAAATCTTCGGAATATTAAATGACAACGTATCATTACATGCTTTCGAGCTACTTAAATAAATTTCAATACATTCCCTCACAAAAAGTTGAAAATAAAAACTGGAACAATAATTACTTAACGTTAACAATTTCAGGGACAAAGTACTTCTATTCGTAAAATGCTCAAATGATTGAGTGACACCAGATTTTACAAACAAATTTATTTGAAAATAAGTAAAAGTTTTTCTTCACATACTTAATGAAAGGAAATGTTTCATTCCAAAATTCTTGTGCCAATATGGTTTTAAGGGATTAAAATTATGTGATCCAAAAATGAACAACCGCTCTTGAAAGGGTTAAAACAAGTATGAAAATATGCTTTCAGCCAAGTACAGGGCAATATATTCATAGTTTTTTAATTTTAACACGTAAACAGAAGTGAGATTTGTTAGATGACTAAATTCTGCAAATTATTGGAAATAAAACATTTTTATTGTTACCATTACAGTTGTAGACTGTAGGATTTGATGTAAAAGCGAAAACTTTTCTTGAAACTTCTTTCCCTCTTCACAAAAATGAGAACATTTTGTTGAAGATACATAAAAGACTCACCTGAAAATAAAAAGAAACCACTGTAAGTGTAAGACAGGTATTATAAATGTCACACTCAATACACTGATAAGTAATACAAAAAAAGTCCTCCCGGTATACGTCGGGAGGAAAAGGTAGCTTTCCTAAATCTTCGTTTTAAAATTTTAGCTAATATTACTCGAAAACACCAAGCTTAAATGCAAAGAACCGGTTAGAGACGATTCGTTAATATTGAATTTGAATAACAAATTCGCCACATTAGTCAGCTATAAAGTTCGCTTCATTTATGGAGACTTAATTTTGATCGCCAAATTTGGCAATATTTCGCAATGTGTCGCCAAGTTTGGCGAGAATTTTACGCTAACGGATATGAATATACAGTTTTATGCCTATGATTGGGAAAATGATTTCAACAATGAAAGATAATAATTTGCGAGAAATCACGTTCACTAAAACTCTTAAATTAATCCCTGATTGTTTGTAAAATATGCGTCTTGTTTCAAAATATCAGCCACTCAAGAATTTCAAACTGCTATATCTTCGCCATCTTTTAAGATAGAAACAAGATAAAAAATGCTCTGGAGTCCTTATATCAAGGCCTAATACTTACGCAAAAAAATAAATTTGAATTTCGATTTTTTGTATATAGATTTTTTAGTTTTAAATCTTTTAAATCTTTAAATCTTAATACTTCCATTTTGAAACAAGATGGCGAACAAAACTGGCCAACGAACTCGGTATGACTAGTACACATACTCATTCACATTCGCATCGGTTCATAAATAAGAAAGTTACAGCATGCCAAATATTATATATATATATATATATATATATTTATATATATATATATTACGATGTAATAAGGAATGTCATTAGTGACTACCGGTTTTCTTATTATGGGGTAGACACCATGAAAATTACGCAGTCGTCACATCATTAAGTATGGCCATTGATTCGCCGAAAATCAGGTACTGAAGGAACTCCACCGAATAATCGACACACACACCCGAGCAGTAGTTCAAGAAGAAGGCTTATTGTAGGAGAATCAATATATTTATTAGTAGGAACACCATCCGTTACATGATGCAGAGTCACTAGTTGTCATCACAAGAGTACGATGCCAACTCTCGAATAGATGATAGACACTGAAGAGAACACCACACACTTAGAAAATCACACTATATACAAGGTGAAAGACAATGTTGAAGGGAGAATGGGGGTTCCTGGAGCCGCATATTATTTTAACAACCAAAATAGAGCAAAATATTCTGACGGTCCTGTCCGATGCACTATGTTATATACTCAAAAAATTGGTGTAAGAACACGAACGCGCGAAAATTACCAACCAATAAATTACAAAAAGGGGGTGTGTCCAAGAAGAGAGCGCGAAAAAACTTAAACATCAATGGCTAAGAATTTAGGTTAAGGGCGGGCTAACCTGACGTAAATGTAAGAACTCATTAGAGGAACCGGATGAATTTTTGAGGAAAAAATAACCGCACGAAAACAGCGATTGATGGGACAAATCGAACAATATAATAAAATAATAAAATAAAAAGAATATAAAGAAAAAATATTCTGAAAGAATAAATTTCACTGTCTCAATAAAAGGAATTTAATCAAATGCTTTTTAGGAAGTTTTTGCAATTTAGAATTATTTTTAGAATAGGGATTTAAAGAATATTTTGATTAAGATATGGAATTAAATCAAACAGGGGATTTAAGATATAAATAAAAGACAGAGAAACATTAAAATAAATAAAATAGATAACATTTAGTAATTTAATAGAATGGTGATCATTTGGAATAAGGACTAAAAAATGGCGAAAAGAAGGGGGAAAATTTTTATTATTACACATATATATATATATATATATAATGATAAATTGTGCAATTAATGCAATTAATATGATATCAAATATTCTAATACGAGCAAATCTTGTGTGTGTGTGTGTGGATATATATATATATTGTTGTGAGCTCGGGGTTCGAAAGGACTGATGCCAATATATAAGAACAATCAAAAGACTTTATTCACTATAAACAGTGCAATACGAACACCAATATCTTCTGAAAATTACAAAATATTTAGTTATCTTCAAATCCAATAAAAGCACAGCAAAATTTCACACAGAAACAATGCGTTCAATACGACGTATCAACGACAAAATCGATCCGAGAAACACAGTTCTCAATGCAAAGCCTCTCGTATGAATTCAATCGCAGTTGACAGACAACTAACTGAACTGAACTGGTGGAGGTCCCTTATATAAGCTTTAAAGATAACTGTAGAATTTTCCAGAGCCTTCAGATGCTAGAAATTACCAGAAAGTGCTTTAACTTTCGATAGAGAACCTAAGCGAGAAAGGATCCCAGTGTACAGGTATAAGGGGGGGTGGTTGCACAAAAAGTCGCCAAATCCGTCGCCAACCTGGCGACATTTGGCGATATATCGCCAAATTTGGCGACAAAAATAAGTCGCCAAAACCATCGCCAACTTGGCGATAAACCCATTCCTTGGCGATTTTCCAATAGAACTCATTATAAAAACCGATGCTGTAAGGTTGTTTTCCTTGCAAACCACCTGAGGCCTTTAGCATTGAGTTACATGATGCTCAATAGTAAATACATTAATAATACTGCAATTTTCACAATAATAAAATAAAATAAATTTAAACAAATGGAATATTTACAGATATATACAAAATTCATAACATTGCCCCCCTCTCAAGGACTGCACGTCCCGGGCAGTTCAACCTTTGATCGGAAAGCAAACCCATTACCAACAAATGCTATACTATTCAAAACACATTCATAATGCTGAATTATACAAAATATACACTTATTTAAAAATAAAATAAAATTAAAGCATGGACATTATTACATACAAGTATTTAAATAATAACAACAATAATAATGATAATGCTAAGCAAAATAATTAATTAAATTAATTTATACACAAGACCATGGTCATACTAATTTACATTATTTACATTACACTATTTACAATAAATGAACTAAGTACTATGGCCATAGTATGGAGCCAGCCTGTCGTAATGAACGACTCTAGGCTTCGAACTTGGTGACTTTCGGATCCGAATTACGACATCGTTCAGTCTGTTTAGGACTGTATAAGGACCGTCCCAGTGCGATTGCAGTTTGGGAGAAAGTCCTTTACGTCGAGTCGGATTATAAAACCAAACCTTGTCACCTTCTTTGAATTGATGTCCCGTGGCTTTCGTGTCGTACCTGGTCTTCATCTTCTCCGTCTGTATATTGATCCGCTCTCGAGCCAAGTTGTGGACGTCTTCAAATCGTGCCTGGAGATTCTGCACGTATCCCTCTGGCGATGAAGGCGCATCTGGAGGGCGACCAAAAATCAGATCACAAGGTAGACGAAGATCACGACCGAAAAGCATCTGAGACGGGGAATAGCCGGTTGTTTCATGGACGGCACTGCGATAGGCGAGAAGAAACAAGGGAAGTTTTTGGTCCCAGTCTTGTTGGTTTCTTGAGACTAGCAGTGAGAGATTGTTGAGGATGGTACGATTAAATCTCTCAACCATGCCATCCGACTGTGGATGTAAAGGCGTCGTCCTAGTTTTGTCCATTCCGAGAAGTTGACAGAGACCCTCAATCACAGCAGAGATAAAATTTCTCCCCTGGTCCGAATGCATTTGGAGAGGGACTCCATACCTTGATATCCACTGGTGTACCAAGGCATCCGCAACCGTAGAAGCTTCTTGATCAGGGATGGCATAAACTTCAGGCCATTTCGTGAAATAGTCCATGACAACAAGGAGGTATTTGTTGCCATCAGCACTTCTTGGCAGAGGACCTAGGATGTCAAGGGCGATGCGTTCAAAAGGTGCTCCTACATTGTAGAGATGTAGTCTTCCTCGGCTACGTTTCTTTGGTCCTTTTCGAGCTGCACATGCATCGCAAGATTTGCACCATCGTTCGACGTCAGCTCTCGCTTTTCCCCAGAAGAAGCGCTCTCGGACTCTATGTAATGTTTTCATGACTCCAAAATGGCCACCAGTGGGACTGCCATGTAATTCCTTGAGGACCTCTGGTATTCGGGATCGAGGAAGTACCAACTGCCACCGAGATGTCTTCCCCTCTTCCGATTCGAATTTTCGGAACAGGACACCATTCCTGACGTGGAGAGAGTTCCAAAGAGCCCAATATTGCTTCGTCGTAGGACTATAAGTCGAGATGTCTTTCCAACTGGGCTTCGTGCTAGAAGATTCTAATAACTCCAAAATTGGTTTGATGTCAGAGTCTGCCATTTGATCTTCTCGAATCTTCTCATCACTTCAGGGATCTGGTGGCGTTGATTGTGAAGTCTTCGTCTGGCGTATGACATATTCGGGATTATACTTGCTCTCCGCTCTGGAACAATAGCGACAGCTCTCGGGACACGGTCTTCTTGATAGGGCATCGGCGTTTCCATGCGATGAGCCTTTGCGTTGCCTGATGTCAAAGTCGTATTCCTGGAGTCGTTGTATCCATCTGGCTACTTGGCCCTCTGGGTTCTTAAAATTTATCAGCCATGTTAGGGATGCGTGGTCAGTACGAAGGATAAATTTCCTGCCATAGAGATAGTGATGGAAGTGTTCTATGGCTTTCACTATAGCTAATAACTCCTTACGAGTGACGCAATAATTCCGCTCTGGTTTCGATAAACATTTGCTCCAGTATGCTACGACTCGTTCTTGGCCATCTATTTCTTGGGAAAGTACAGCGCCGACACTTTCCTGACTGGCATCCGTGTCCACAATGAATTGTTTTTCGGGGTCTGGATAGGTAAGGACTGGAGAGGATGTGAGAGCTTCTTTCAGCCGCTGGAATGAATTGTCGCATTCTTGTGTCCATAGAAACTTCTGTTTGCTTTCAGTGAGCCTATGCAAGGGTCTTGCGATGTTGGAGAACCCCTGTACAAACTTTCTGTAATAAGTGCATAGTCCCAGAAAGCTTCGCAACTGATGGACATTTTCCGGACGTTTCCAGTGCTTTACTGCAGACACTTTTTCAGGATCTGTTCGAACACCTTCAGCTGAGATGATGTGTCCTAAATAGTTTACTTCTCGTTGGAAGAACTAGCATTTCAAAGGGTTGAGCTTTAAATTCGCCGCTCTTAGTTTCGTTAACACTTTTCGAATATTCTCTAGATGTTCTTCAAACGTGCGGCCACCAATGATGACGTCATCTAGGTAGATGAGACAAGCTTCAAAAGTCAGACCTTTTAACACTGTCTCCATGAGGCGCTCGAACGTTGCTGGAGCATTGCAGAGCCCGAACGGCATAACTTTAAATTGCCAAAGTCCTTGTCCAGTAGTAAATGCGGTCTTCTCTTTGTCATCAGGATGGATCTCTACTTGCCAATATCCACTCTTCAAATCCAGTGTGGAAAACCATTTATGCCCTGAAAGAGTATCTAGCGTGTCGTCTATTCTTGGTAGAGGATTGCTGTCCTTCTTCGTGATATCGTTAAATTTACGATAATCCACACAAAATCTTGTGGAGCCATCTTTCTTTCGGACCAACACGATGGGAGAGGCCCACGGACTTGATGACGGTTCGATGATGTCACTATCCTGCATCTCTCGTAACAGCTTAGAAACCTCTTCGTGTTTTGCAAACGGCAAGCGTCTTGGATGCTGTTTACTCGGTGGATGGTCGGCACCTATCAATTCTATGACGTGTCAGAGAAGTGCGACCTATATCATTCTCGTTTTGTGAAAACACATCCGTAAATTCCTGGAACAGTCTTACTGCGGCATGTCTCTGCTCAGGAGATAAATTCTCATTTCGTCCAATTTCAGGTGTTAAACTTGTAGGCGGTTCCGACAACGTCAAGCTCGGGTCTTTGCAAACACAGGTGACTGGAGCACAGGTAGCAAGCACTTCACCCTTCTGGATAATTCTAGACTTTTCACTTACATTCGCCATCCTCACGGGTATCACATCTCTCGACAGATCTACCAGCGCTGATGCTATTAGCACTCCTTTTGGGCTCTTCTCAGGATATCCAACCAAGCCACATTGAAAACTACTTTCGTTCTCAGTTAATCCAGGTATCATCATTTCGGTCCGAGGAGGGATGATAACATCTGCCTTGGCTGTGATCCGTTGAATAGACCCGGACTCATTTCCAAGTTTGAAAATAGTGATATCTTCTTGAGCAGAGCGTAACTCATTCTTCTTAAAATCCAGTGTAAATCCATGCTCTTTTAAAAAGTCCAGTCCGAGTATGAAAGGGTCTGAAATATAGGCCACATAGACTGTATGATGGTAAGCGGCGTTCCCAAACTTTATTTTCAGTTTCATTCTTCCATGTATGTCGATCATATCCCCGGTCACGGTTTGAAGGATAACACGGGGCGGAGTCCAGAGGAGTTTTTCTTTTAGCCGCTGAGCTAGATCTTTCCGAATGATGGTCACATTGGCTCCTGTATCGATGATCATATTACAGGGCAAATCATTCACACGCCCGACTATAAAAACTCCGTTCTCGCCGCAACTTCTTGCAGAAATTTGACACACTTGATACTGGGGCTTCTCAAAATCTGGCAACCTCCGCCCCGCGAGATGGCCATTAATTAGTTTTTCTGCTCCGCCGTTCGTGCGGAGTTATTACCTTCTGTGCGGGGTCGGTTTAGGCAGGTTCTTTGAATATGGCCTTCTCCACCGCATTTCCAGCACTTGATCTTTCTTCCAGGTTTGTTGTCCATCAAGGAGTTTATATGTCTCATCACGTCCTTCATCTGCTGCTGTAAACGCTCCACAGCTGTATCCGACGTCTCAGGCATGTTGGCTACTCGCACAAAGTGCCGATCTTTCCTTGTAGCTTGCTGGGCTGCCTCGAATTTTAGGGCATAAACTAAAGCCCCTTTTAAGTCATTGAGATCTGCCATCCGGAGTTGTTTCTAGATCTCAGAGTCACGCACACCATCGATAAAATGCTCTAGAGCTAAGCTTTCTCTAATTTCAGTCGGACAGTCAGGATAAGCAAGATGTGAAAGTCTCTCGACATCCGTAACAAGATCTTGCAGGGATTCAGTGGATTTCTGCTGTCGAGATTTGAGCTGGAGTCTGCTATATTCCTTCATGCATTTCTCGCCAAAGCGCAATTCTAAAGCACTGACGAGCGTTTGAAAATCCAGCGGTTCATTTGCAGGCAAAGTCTGTAGGACGTCGGCAGCATCAGCTCGTAGAGAAGCAGCTAACTGGCAAGCGTTTGTCTGGGAATCCCATCCATTGGCGTCCGCTACGATCCCAAATGGTGTCTTAAAAACTGGCCATGAGGATTTTCCGTCATAGGTCGAGAGTTTAATACAGGAACGAGGAAGCATAGATTGATACTTGACATCTTCGGTATAGTTTCCAGCATTTATCTTTTGTTTCTTCACATTTTCCAACTCTTTTTCTACACTCTCTATCCTTTCTTCTACGTTATTGGCTGTCTTTTGAACTTTTTCTTCTATTTCCTGAAATCTTCCTTCAAATTTGTTTTCCACGCTGTCAATTCTTTCATTTAAAGATGTTATTTTATTTTCTATTAATTCTTTCAACTCACCAAGGTTGGTTGACATATCTTTCTTTATTTCTTCCGACATCTCCTTCATTTCAGCCTGGTTTGCAGTCATTTTCTCATCTATCGCTGACATTTCCTTCCTCATTTCTTCCGACATTTCCTTCTTCATTTCTTCCGACATTTCCTTCATTTCAGCCTGGTTTGCAGACATTTCTTTCTTCATTTCTTCTTTCAACTCGCCAAGGTTGGCAGTCATTTTTTCATCCATAGCTCCTAATTTCTCCAATAATTTGTTCAGTTGCTCCTCCATTGCTCTTGTAATCGGCATTCAAACCCCACTCCTGACACCAAATGTTGTGAGCTCGGGGTTCGAAAGGACTGATGCCAATATATAAGAACAATCAAATTACTTTATTCACTATAAACAGTGCAATACGAACACCAATATCTTCTGAAAATTACAAGATATTTAGTAATCTTCAAATCCAATAAAAGCACAGCAAAATTTCACACAGAAACAATGCGTTCAATACGACGTATCAACGACAAAATCGATCCGAGAAACACAGTTCTCAATGCAAAGCCTCTCGTATGAATTCAATCGCAGTTGACAGACAACTAACTGAACTGAACTGGTGGAGGTCCCTTATATAAGCTTTAAAGATAACTGTAGAATTTTCCAGAGCCTTCAGATGCTAGAAATTACCAGAAAGTGCTTTAACTTTCGATAGAGAACCTAAGCGAGAAAGGATCCCAATGTACAGGTATAAGGGGGGGTGGTTGCACAAAAAGTCGCCAAATCCGTCGCCAACCTGGCGACATTTGGCGATATATCGCCAAATTTGGCGACAAAAATAAGTCGCCAAAACCATCGCCAACTTGGCGATAAACCCATTCCTTGGCGATTTTCCAATAGAACTCATTATAAAAACCGATGCTGTAAGGTTGTTTTCCTTGCAAACCACCTGAGGCCTTTAGCATTGAGTTACATGATGCTCAATAGGAAATACATTAATAATACTGCAATTTTCACAATAATAAAATAAAATAAATTTAAACAAATGGAATATTTACAGATATATACAAAATTCATAACAATATATATATATATGCAAATTCGATCTTTAAAACGGCTCTAATGATTTAGACGAAATTTTGTATCCTACCGTTTTGAGGCACCAGAATCGAGAAAATTCTATTAGTGGCTCATTTTGGGGCACCATGGGTCAGGGTCAAGCTAATTGTATCTAAAAAGCGGTTCAAACGATTTTGGCTGAATTTTGTATCCTACCATTTTCGGGCACGAGAAGACTATTGGGCTGGGTCACATGTTCTAGAACTTTCTATTAGTGGGTCATTTTTGGGTCAACACGAGTCACGTTAATTTTATCTAAAAAACGGCTGTAACGATTTTGATTAAATTTTGTATCCTACGAGTTTCGGGCACGAGAAAATCTTTGGGCTAGGTCACATGTCCGAGAAAATTCGATTAGTGGGTCATTTTTGGGCAACTGTGGATAAAGCTAATTTTATCTAAAAAATAACTCAGACTATTTAGACTAAATTTTGCATCTTACGGTTTTCGGGCACTAGAAGACTGTTGGCTAGGTCACATGTTCGAGAAAATTCGATTAATGGGTCATTTTGGTCATGGGTCATATGGATCAAGCTATTTTTATCTTAAAAACAGCTTAGAGGATTTGAACTAAATTTAGTATCCAACAGTTTTAGGGAACGAGAAGACTATTGGGCTAGGTCACATGTTCCAGAAATTTTGATTAGTGGGTCAGTTTGGTCATGGATCATTATGGGTCAATCTATTTTTATCTTAAAAACGGCTCTGACGATTTGAACTAAATTTTGTATCCTACGGTTTTGGGGAACGAGAAGACTATTGGGCTAGGTCACATGTTCGAGAAATTTTTATTAGTGGGTCAGTTTGGTCACGGGTCATTATGGGTCAATTTATTTTTATCTTAAAAACGGCTCTGACGATTTGAACTAAATTTTGTATCCTACGGTTTTGGAGCACGCGAAAATCATTGGACTGGGTCACATGCTCGAAAAAATCCGATTAGTGGGTCATTTTTGGGTCACTGTGGCTCAAGCTAATTTTATCTAAAAAACTGCTCAGACTATTTTGACTAAATTTTATATCCTACGAGTTTCGGGTACGAGAAGACAATTGGGCTTGGTCACATGTTCGAGAAAATTTGATTAGTGGGTCATTTTGGTCATCGGTCATGATATTTGAACTCAAAGCTAATTTTGACTGAGCACAACTCGGTCTACCCTGCTCATATTCTCTAAATGCTAACCCACTCTTATAACCTTCCATATTGGGTATTCTGTGAGGGACGATTTTGTATTCATTTCTGACATATAATTTCAGTATATTTTGAATGTATGTGTACAAACTATTAATGTACTATCTGATAAATAAGTTGCCTACATAAGATTATAAGATTTAGAAATGATTTAATGTAAAATATATAAAAAATGGTTTTGAAGAGGCTTCAAAACCTGCTTTCTGACTCAGACGATAAAAGTATAGATTGTGGGCCATAAACAGCGCACGCCCATCCGCAATTGCGCCCCCAGATTATTTTTCTTGCGCCCATGAAATTTTATGAATTTACATGTATAAATAATATATATTTTGAACTCATCCGTACTGATGGTAAAGGAAAAAATTTTGGCATCGTTTTCATTCTGTGCATCACTGGTAGTTGAAAAGAAACTTTATAAGCTCTAATAGTTGGAACTTTTCATAAATCTAGGCATCCATGTCCAAAGAAAATTTATGCATTTTTGTATTGTGTATATTTATTCAATGTGTACGCTCCATAGTCATATATAAATAAATGCGCATGTGTAGAAAGAGGGAGCTGTGCTTACGGAGAAGTCTGAAAAATTTAAATGCACCCTTGATAATAAAAAGTTTGACTCCGGTTTAGACCTTCCTCATACCTTAAAAAAAATTGTAAACCAGCCAAACCTACTGGAGAATTAAAACAATTGACAGAATAATTGATAATATGTATATTTTTAAACTATAATACGTATTTGTCTACGATGGTCCCACATACTGCATTCTCAAATTTAAACAAGAACGAAAAATCATGCGTCAAGCATAGATTATGTAACACTTTCCAACGCTTCCAAAATAATTTTACAAATCATACCGTTTAATAAGCTAAAAGATAACATCTAAGTAATCCGAATACTTTTATTCAGCCCTGTATAGGATCTATAGATTTGTATATATACTACATAGGATGTTAAATTTTAGTTCAGTTAGGAAACGCGTAGCAAAATTTTAAAATTCTCCGTCTGGAGTTAAATAATACGGAAATGTGTTCGCGAACTTTTGTGCTTCCCTGTATAGGATATACAGAATTTATACACACCACATAATAGACAAAAAGCGAGTTAAAATTAAAATCGCGATCAGTAACTTAAAACGCACTTCCAGGAATTATTGTTAACTTACAGTAGAGAATTCTTTTGTGTGTCCCTGTAAATGAACGATGACTGCTGTACACACACTATTCTGTAGTAAGCCTCTTGAAATACACCTTAGTGATATATATAAATTTCAATGCGTTTAAAATAGGGAAACATTATTTAAATAAACCGCAGACGATTTTTCTCCATAGACGTAATGTAACAGAATTCTTTTGACTGTCCCTGTAAAGTAACTATAAGTGCTATGCACACCCTATTCCATATTAAGCTTCTTCTAATGCACCTTAGTGATATATATAAATTTCAATGCGTTTAAAATAGTGAAACATTATTTAAATAAACCGTCAATGATTTTCCCCCATAGACCGCAATGTAACGGAATTCTTTTGAGTGTCCCTGTAAAAAAACTATAAGTGCTACACACTTCCGTTGAAATAGGGAACATGCTACAGATAACGACTATAACATATAAAAATTGCAGAGCAATCCGAGCATATTTACGGGAGTTAGAGCACGGACAGACGGCAGACGACCAGACGGCAGACGGCAGACGGCCATACGGCCAGACAAACCGAAGTCATAAACACTTTTCAACTAGGTTGGAAAGTGTTAAAAACAATTGTATTCTCAATTTAAAATTATTTTTTACAAAGCAATTGAATCAATTTCTTAGCAAACATATAAAATATACACATAACAAATGTATTTTCTATTTTCCGAAAGCAAATCTGAAAGAGAAAGTTAATCTAATTCTTAAACCATTCAGTAGAATTATTTGAACTTTGTCTATTATTAATAAACACTCAAATAAATGCATTATCATATAAAAGTGATTTCTATCTACACTAAGCTTAACAAAGATCACATGTGCCTGTAATTGATTGATATTGTCCAAGTGAACTAAATGGTATATTGGTTTTGTGGGAGAAACAAAAAGATAAATTTCACTGGCTGAAATTGTAAGACAAAACAATTAAATAAAAGCCATGTAGAACGCTGCATTGTTTATTTGACAAATAATGAATATCAAATGGAATGGTGATTTTTCTTATTTTTTTTATCCATACATCGGAAATGTAATTTTCATCACTATACATTTATTTATGCTTTTATCTATAACAGGCATGTCAAACTAATTTAACAATAAGGGTCGCATAAATTATTACACAAAGGACCGCTTACCACCTTACAAAAAAAATAATGAATAAAAGAAAGAAAACAAACTATATTTCAACAGGATTTATTTGTATTATTTGTTTACGATGGTTCCACATTTTAAGACTGTATACTCAAATTTAAAAAAAATCCCTGACGGCTCGGCCTACAGGCACAGGTAGATTTCGCAGACGCAGACCGTAGCGCGCCTGTTTGTTGAGGATTGCGGAAGAAATCACCTTTTTGTCATGATGCCGCAGTTGGGTTCCATAAGGGACCGCCCACTTCGAAATCTAACTTGTTCACAGGCGGAACCGGCAAGAATATATATATATATTTTTTTTTTTTTTTTTTTGCTATAAGGGTTGGTTTTATAAAAAACTTGTCAATATAAAAGTTTTAGATAATAGTAAGAGGATTTATAATAAATTTAAGCGGATTTGATATCTTGTAAATTGATGAAGTTATGAATTTTTTTCACCTAAAACCCTCCTTCCCCCCCCCCCCCCCTCTTTGGGGCCATTTTTAATGATATCAAAAATCTGTTATACATAAATTTTCGGCCCATTTCCTAGAAGTAATAACTTTAAACGGATTCGATACGTATCATAATTAAGAGGTTATGGGTTTTTTCTGTTTTCACAAAAGCGCCCCCCCTTTCCCTCCCCCCTTGGTTCGATTTTGCCCATTAACGAACTTGATTGAGATTTTATGCATCAGTTTGGAAGAGATTTGTGAAGAATTATTCGAGTTATCGTGTCCATAAAAAAGTGACATAGATAGATAGATAGATAAAGTTTTGAACTGAGGGTGGTTTTGGGTTCTGGGAGTCATGATCGGCGTAGATCTGCAAAAATTTTTCAAAAATTCCAACTTAGGGGAGAATGTAATAGGTAGTATTTCTTACGAAATCTACCTAAAATGTATTCTCAATTAATTATTTTTTTATATAGCAATTCGATCAGTATCGTAGCAGGCATATAAAATCTATGGTAATCAGATGTATTTCCTATTTTCCGAAAACAAATCTCACACAGAAATTAATGTAATTCTTAAGTCATTCAGTAGAAATATTTGAACTTTGTCTGCAATTCTTAAACATTCAAATAAAAGTATCATATAAAAGTGATTTCTATCTACACCAAGCTTACAAAAATCACACGTGCCTGTAATTGATTGCTATTGTCTTTGTGAACTGAATGGCGCTGGTTTTATGGAAGAAACAAAAGATAAATTTTACTGATTGAGATTGTAAGACAGAACCATTAAATAAAATCATTGTAGTACGCTGCATTCTTTATTTGACAAATAACAAATGGAATTGTGATTTTTTTTTTTTTTTTAATCTAAAAATCGAAATGTAATTTTCATTACTATACAAAGTATTGCTTGCCATCATACAAGAAAGGAATGAATAAAAGAAAGAAAACAAACAATATAAACAAGATTTATTATTATTATTTTATTATTATTATTATTATTATTTGTTTGTCCCACATTTTAAGGCATGTCTACTCGAATTTTAAAAATATATATATTCTCAATTTAACTTTTTTTTTTACTTAGCAATTCGATCAGCACCGTAGCCGGCATATAAAATATACGCTAATCAAATCTATTTTCTATTTTCCGAAAACAAATCTCATACAGAAAGTTAATGTGATTCTTAAACCATTCAGTAGAAAGATTTGAACTTTGATATTCTTAAACACTCAAATAAAATTATCATATAAAAGTCATTTCTATCTACACCAAGCTTAACGAAAATCACACGTGCCTATAATTGTTTGATATTGTTCCAGTGAACTAAATGGTGGTAGTTTTATAGGAGAAACAAAAGATAAATTTTATTGACTGAGATTGTAAGACAGAACCATTAAATAGAACCCTTGTAGTACACGACATTCTTTATTTTACAAAATAACGAATATCAAATGCAATTGTGCTTTTTCTTTCTCTTTTTTTATCTATACATCGGAAATGTGATTTACATTACTATTCCGATTTTCATTGTTTATACTTTTTTATATATAGAACAGGCATGTCAAACTAATTTAACAATAAGGACCACATAAATTTTATACAAAAGACCGCTTACCATCTTACAAAAAATGAATAAATAAAAGAAGGAAAACAAACTATATTTCAACATGATTTATTTGTAATATTTGTTTACGATAGTTCCAAATTTTAAAACTGTATACGCAAATGAAAAAAAAATGTGTTCTCAATTTTTTTTTCATAGCAATTCGATCGGTATCGTAGCAGGCATATAAAATTTATGGTAATCAGATGTATTTCCTATTTTCCGAAAACAAATCTCATATAGAAAATTAATGCAATTCTTAAGTCATTCAGTAGAAATATTTAAACTTTGTCTGCAATTCTTAAACATTCAAATAAAAGTATCATATGAAAGTTATTTCTATCCACACCAAGCTTAAAAAAAAATCACACGTGCCTGTAATTTATTGCTTATGTCCTTGTGAACTAAATGGTGCTGGTTTTATGAAAGAAACAAAAGATAAATTTTACTGACTGAGATTGTAAGACAGAACCATTAAATAAAACCATTGTAGTACGCTGCATTCTTTATTTGACAAATAACAAATGGAATTGTGATTTTTTTTTTTAAATCTAAAAATCGAAATGTAATTTTCATTACTATTCAAAGTATTGCTTGCCATCATACAAGAAAGGAATGAATAAAAGAAAGAAAACAAACAATATAAACAGGATTTATAATTATTATTTATTATTATTATTATTATTATTATTTGTGTGTCCCACATTTTAGGCATGTATACTCAAATTAAAAAAAAAAAATGTAATCTCAATTTAACTTTTTTTTTTACTTAGCACTTCGATCGATATCGTAGCAGGCATATAAAATATACACTAATCAAATGTATTTTCTATTTTCCGAAAACAAATCTCATATAAAAAGTCAATGTGATTCCTACGCTATTCAGAAAAATATTTAAACTTTGTCTGCTATTCTTAAATACTCAAATAAAAGTATCATATAAAAGTGATTTCTATCTACAACAAGCTTAACAAAAATCACACGTGCCTGTAATTGATTACTATTGTTCCAGTGAACTAAACGGTGCTAGTTTTTATGGGAGAAACAAAAGATAAATTTTATTGACTGAGATTGCAAGACAGAACCATTAAATAAAACCCTTGTAGTACACGGCATTCTTTATTTGACAAAATAACGAATATCAAATGGAATTGTGCTTTTTCTTTCTCTATTTTTATCTATACATCGGAAATCTAATTTTCATTACTATATATTTCTTTATACTTTTTATAGATAGAGCAGGCATGTAAAACTAATTTAACAATAAGGGCCACATCAAGTATTATACAAAGGACCGTTTGCCATATTACAGGAAAAGAATGAATAAAAGAAAGTAATAAACTGTACATAAACAAGATTTACTTGTATTCGACAAAATTAAATATTTAAGTACAAAATACGGCATCACTTTTTTTTTTAAATATGTAAAGAACAAAATTGTTTGTTTCGCATGTATACTATTTAAATAAACGTATATCATTATGAATATTATTATTATTATTAACGTTATTATTACCATAATTATTTTGTACAAACTTGAGAAAGTTTTTCATCTGCCAAACCATTAATTCTGTTTACATTTGTTAATTTTAACTTTAAAAGCATATTTTAATCCGTTCATCGTGAACTTTCCGCAGTTTTTTAAATTAAATATATATAATGCAGAAAACTGTTAAATCCGTATGTCAGCTGACACAAAGTAGATACAGTAACGGCTATTACATAATTTAAAATGTTACTCACATTAATGTTAATAGAAACACACTTTCAATCAAACAAGTATACAAATCAAATATTAGTACAGATAAAATATGATTTTTCCGAGACAACTGATGGCTATTCACTACAATTTGGGAGGAACTTCATTTTGGCACTAGAAATGACGATCCGACTAGTCCCTATAAGCTAAACTTGTTTTACCATGTTTAAGGGGGCGGGGGGGGGCATTTTAATTAGAGAAGGGGGACTTCAACTCTTTTTTTAAGTTCGTCAAGTGGAGTATCGTTTTTTATGTATTTTTTAATTGTGAATCAAATGACATCATACGAAAAAAGTCGAAATGTATAGTTTAGTGCAAGAAAAATGCAGTTTTACAACAACATCTGGTGGCTGTTCACAAAAATTTGGAAAAAACTTCGTTTTTGCACTAGAAATTCGTTTTGCCCTAGAGTCCCCAAACAATTAAATTGTTTTACTATTTTTTTTTTGGGGGGGGGGTGGGGGACTTAACTTTTTTTAAATAGGTCGAGTAGGGTATTGGTTACCATGTATTTTTAAATTCTTAATCGAAAGACAGCATTCGCAAGTCGATACAATCATTTGTTACAAAGTTACAGCAGATGTTACAAATAAAAAGTCCAAAATTATAATTTATGTGATTGAAAAACCGTATTACACTTTCTTTTGATGACATTGAAAAAGACTCAGATGACTCTGATTTTCATTATTGCTATTTTGAGGACATTTAATAAGTTTAAAATTATTCAATATGATATAACGAAAATGTTTTGAACGTAAAATAGATGTAATAAAGTGGCACTCTCGCATAAAGTAACATTAAAAGTAAAAGTAAAAGTAAAGTATAATTTTGAATTTTTATTCGATCATCAAACAGTTGTAACTTTTTAACAAGTGATTTTGTGTCCATTTGTGCATAGTGTCATTCGATTCAGAATTAAAAATACAGTAAACAATACCCACTCGACTTATTTAACAAAAGCTGAGCTTCTCCCTCCACTGAGTTAAAATGCCCCCTTTCGGCTCCCAAACCATACTTTCCCCAAAACAATTTTACTTTTAGAGACTCGTCGAATCTTCATTTCTAGTTCCACAATGAAGTTCTTCTCAAATTTTCGTGAATAACCACCAGTTGTTGCTGTAAAACCCTATTTAACCTGTACTAAAGCATAATTTTCGACTTTTTATTCATACAACCTGGCGTAAGTTTGTAACAAATGTTCTTATAGACTTGTGGATGGTGTCATTCGATTCAAAAATAAAAAATACATAATAAACGATACCCCATTTGACCTACTTAAAAAATTTAAGTTTTCCCCTTTCCTGAGTTCAAATGCCCTCCTTTTGCCCACTCCCCCCCTCCAAAAAAAATGGTAAAACAGCTTTGTTTTTGAGAATTCATTGGATCTACATTTTTAGTACCAAAACGAAGTTCTTCCATAATTTTCGTGAATGGTCACCAGTTCTCGTCTATTGCGCAATTTTATATATTTTTTTCCTGTACTATATAGCTTTCAGAGATGTCATTGGTATTATAGGGGCTGAATCTATTAAATTAAAATCTGACTAACTATTTGTATTTCATAACTACTCTCCCTAAAATATAGAACGTTGATTGATGAAATTAACACCAATTATCCACATGGACCTGAGAATGTTATATAAACTCTTCAAATTTTTAAATTTGAATTAATTTCCAACTTTTTTTTTCTATTTTTTTACTTTTTACAATTTTTGTAAAGGTGACAACTAAATTGCTACATTTTTGTGTATTAAAGGGGGGGGGGGAATAAAACGAATTATTATTATTTTATTGACGTCATTTTCTCATTGACATTGAAAAAAGAAATTATTTTCAATTTGAAAACATGATGGGAAAAAAATATTGACTAAATTAAATTAAAAAAATAAAAGTGGAAGAAATAAACACCTATTTTATGATATTCTAGCTTCATGAATCGATTTATTTTACAAAAACAAAAATCGTTTGTCAACGTATTGACATTTAGACCTGGTGGATATTTTCATCTTTACTATCAACCAAGGAGGATTTAAGTTCCTTATGTTTAAATAGGCAATTATTAACCCTAATTCACAAAAAATGAATTTAAAGAAAAAAACATATACTACTTTTACTTAATTACTTTTTGAAAGATGGCGGTTAAAATGTTTCACAAGGGAGTTAAAAGTAAAATGGTTTATCGGGTAAAAATGTCATAATTGTTTTTCTTGTAAAAAATCTATTTTAATTCAAAAATCTACAATATTTTTTTATAACTTTGTCAAAGTGACATCATTTTTATTCCACCTGCTTTGAAATTAGTAACAAATTCTTAAAAGAACGATATGCTTTTAACAAAATTTCGAATTAAAAATCACGTATTCTGAAAAATGTAGTTATTGCAATTTTTATTTAACCTATACTGTAAATACGATTTCTTACTGGAAATTTAGTATTTAACAAAATTAGTGGTATTTTTATCTCAATTTACTATTATACTAATACAATTACTATTACAAATACTATGCCCTGAAGAAATCAAAAGGTCTCATGCAATGTAAATGCAACACATCGGGTTGCCACACAGCTAATGCATATAAAAATGATAAATTTATTTGTTTATACGATCCCATTTTCTTTTTTTGTTTATGCAACCTGGCAGAGAATTGAAAATGTCCTTAAAATTTTTGAATGGGTGGGTTTTTAGATTAGTAAATTCTTACGTGGATAGAATTTTTCAAGCAGTCTACTTAGCTACACAAAGCAAAAAATGCACAACTGTTTGAGGAGTATGATAATGACTTACATTAATACTCTATTCCGTTAATTTACTGGAAATGGAGCAGCATTAAAGAACTGAAACTGAATGGCATATTCTTGTATATTTAGTATTTTCTGTCATATGCTACACAGTAAAGATTTTTTTCATTCTATTCCCAGAAGTATTGCAAATGATTTGCAAATCTGACTTAAATCAACACACTATTATGTGACCTGTCATAATGTTTTGGCTCATATGCTAAATAATTTTAACGGAATTTCGTGAAAAAAGAAATCAAATATTATTTTCTTAATATATATTTTTGCATTTTTATCGCATTGGATATTATACATACTCTAGCATTTTTGTTTAATTACTATTAATAATAGTAAAGTGTTTTTGAGGCCCGATAAAACACGTCCATCTCAAATGCAGCCCGAATGTCTCACTGAAATGCGACCCGATAAAAATTCGCCCTCAAATGAGGCCCGATAAAAAATATCTGCCTCAAATGTTGCCAACGATAATATGTGTCGCCCCCTTCTCAAACACGGCCCGATAATAGATGACCCCTCAAATGCGGCCCAATAAAAAATATCCCCCTCAAATACGTCCCGATAAAATATGTCCGACTCAAATGCGGCCAGAAAAAAAATGTCGCACTCAAATGCTGCCCGATAAAAAGAAAAATACTCCACAAATGCGGCCCGAAACAAATATTACGTCTGAAATGCGGCCATAGAAGCTAAAAGAAAGCCTCATACGTCAGTAACATTATCTTATTGTAAAGCTTGAAATGCTCCAATTAAATTTTTGGACAATCGATACTTACATATTATATTTAAACATTTTTATTATAAAACGTATTTTACTCCGACACTCTCAAATCGTAGGAGTACTTTTTCAACTTGAAAAAAAAAGAATGTTTCTTTTTCACAAGGAAATAGAATCCATATTGCAGCAGGCAAATGAAGCACACGATAAAATAATATCTTTTCTATTTTCAAAGACAAATCTGATTAAAACATAATGTCTTTAAGAATCTAAGAATACAATAGAATTTCTCAGCCATACAATAGAATTAATTACTTGAACTTTGCTGACTATTACAACAGCATCAAATAAAATTATCGTATAAAAGTGATTTCTATCTACAACAAGCTGAACAAAAATCATACATGCCTGTAATTTATTGTTATTATTCTAGCGTACAAAGTGGCACAGGTTTTATGGGAAAAACAAAAGATAAATTTCACCAGTCATGATTTTAAGAGAGAACCATTAAAATCAATTATTGTAAAAGGTTACATTCCCTATTTGACAACTAATGAATATCAAGTCGAATTGTGAAATATTTCTATGTTTTTCATTAATATATAGAAAATTTCATCCAATATTTATTTACACTTTTATGAAAATATTATTTTTTTCTATATGTTATTATATTTGGGTAAATTATTATTGTTATTTTTTTGCGCACCATTATAGTGCACCATTTATATTTCATTATGCCAAAAAAGTTCATTATGTCAATTTTGTCATATGACTCAGTAATTTAATTCCAGTAGTTAATTTTATATTAATCCATTTAAGTAATAATTACATAGGTACAGATCTTACCAACTGAGATGCCCCAAGAGATAGCTACTGAGAAATCATATTTAAATCCCGTGATACTACTTGACATACTGTTAAAAAATCATAGAAAATAAATGAAAGTTTTAACGAATAAATTTCTGAATGTATAAATCTCATAACAGCCAGATAACCTATTGATGTCCACAAAGAAATATAAACAGTGAAATTGTTTTTACTTAACAATTTGAAGTATGTAAGGGCACGTTAGGCTAAATTTCAAATATCACATGTCAGAAATTTACTTCAAAATGCACACAAACAACATCTATTAAATATAAATCGAAAAAAATACATTTATGCAGAATAGTGCACAATTCCAATTTCATTATGCCAAAAACGTTCATTATACCACTTTTCGTCATATAACTCAGTAATTTAATTATTTTCATGACGCAGCAAAATATATTAAAATTACCACGTGTGTGAGTAAAACAGTGATCAAAGCTAAACACTGATTGATTTCAGCCTGGAAGTAAGGATGTAGCATTGTCTTTATTTATAAAATAGTACATCGAAAATGAATTTCCCATTACGCTATTAAGATTCTTCTAATTTCGTGTGTTCGTTACTTCCCATAATTGGTAAAGTAAACGTATATTTTAGAAAATAAAGATAAAATGGCGTGGTGACAATGTGACAACTAATGTGAACTAGATAAAACAATTGCATGTTATAAATTACATGATTGGTATAGCAAAAATGAAACAAGAGCTGTGATTTTGCTGTATATAAAAACCTTATCATGAGTAGTGCATGTTTTAAACATGAATTTCTCCTTATAGAAAGTCAGAAAATCAAATTGACAATATAATAATTGACAAAAGACATGTTAACGATGCTATAGATATACGAAGTTATAGAATTGTTGATTTAGATTGCTGATCACTTTCTTGTTTTTATGAAACACGTACAATGAGTTGAAAGATTTCGAGATATAAAGAGAACCAAATAAATAAAATTTAAAGTAAAAAAAAAAAAAAAAATACTGAACAGACAGAGTAGAAATGTTTTCCAAAGTAAGTTAAATGAAAGAATAGTAGTTAATGAATATGCTGAATTTAATGAGGAATCAATAGTAAATGAGATAAATCGAAAAATATAATAAAAAGAAAAATGCCCAGTTAAACTGAGGGCATTGAGCTCACAGGCTATTCACACTAATTGCATATTATACTCTTATTTCAAAGAATTTGAAATAAGCCCCTCGAAAAGTAATGAAATCAACAATATATTAAAGGGGATTATCCCCCCCCCCTTATACTTAACCAATGCACACCAAAACTAATCAGGGAAGTGCCTTGCCACAATGAACCTAAATACAAAATTTGAAAAATATCCGATAATTCTGCATGAAAAACCCATTTATCTAATTCAAAGGGGGTAGGAGGGATAGCCCCCCGGTTATACTTAACCAATGGATCCCCAAAACTAATCACGAAAGCTCCTTACCACAGTGAACCTATATACAAAATTTAAACGAAATCGGAAAATTCTGCATGAAAAACCCATTTATCTACATTAAGGGGGGGGGGGGTTACCCCCCGTTTCCACACCTTTATACTTAACCAATGGACCCCCAAAACTAATCAGGAAAGCTCCTTACCACGATGAACCTACATACAAAATTTAAAGGAAATCGGAAAATTCTGCATGAAGACCCCATTTATCTAAATTTAGGGGGGGGTCACCCCCCCGTTTCCCCCCCTTTATACTTAACCAATGAACTCTGCAAACTAATCAAGGAAGTGTCTTATCACACTGAACCTATATACAAAATTTTAAGAAAATCGGATATTTCTGCATGAAAACCCCATTTATCTAAATTGAGGGGGGTAGCCCCCCGTTTTCCCCTTTATCGAATGATCACAGAAAGAGTACGAAGAAGATCTACAACAGAAAGATAATGAGAACCAATGAACCCCCAAAACTAATCAGGGAAGCGCCTTATCACAATGAATCTAAAAACAAAATATGAAGCAAAACGGTTATTTCTATCCAGAGTTATCGCGTTACGTACATACATACGTACATACATACATACAGAACGGGCGGGCACATTAGCTGTCAGGCTTTGATAGCCTGTGAGCTAAAAACTGCTGAGTTGTTGAAAAGGAAGATAATAGGGAAAACAATGAATGGTTTATTGAAGATTCTGGCAACTAAATGAGAAAAAAATATGGCAAGAGAAAAAAGTTTGAAGCATAGAAAAAGACAGTGAGAATTACTATAAAGCAATTATAAGAAGAGCATATAAATTATTAAGTAAAAAAAAAATGAGCGATGCAGCAGTATAAAATACAGGAAATTGAATACCTATCAGAACTCAAAGAAATCAAGGACTGTCAAGCACGCAACATTTTTTTGTTAAAACAGGCATGAAAAACTTGGAGGACAAACAAATGAAACAAATGTGATAGACCGATGAACAGAATATTTTATTTGGTAAACAGACAGACAAGTACCGAAAGAGAAACACGGTTTAAAAATGATGAATGTGGTGTGAATAAAGGAAACTGTGAGCCACCAACTGTAGATGAGATAAGGGGTGCTATTGTAAAATTAAGAAATGAAACAACACCCTATGTGAAGATTTGTAAGCGCTGCGCTTTTGAAATATATAAGAGAGAAGTTGGTACAAATATTACATGATTTACTACTAGAAATTTGGTATAATGAAACTAATCGTTCTATTATTTTCCTAATACGTAAAAAGGGGAATATCTTAAATTGCCCGAATTTCAGAGGCATATCCTTATTAAATGTTATTTACAAAGTATTTGCAAAGATAATTACAAAGAAGTTCTTAGAAGATGTTCTTAGGTGACTATCAATGTGGTTTTGGAAAAGGACGATCAACTGTAGATCTTTAGTATTAGGAGTAACCTTGAAACTTTTTATTAACGAAATATTAATATATATCAATTATTTATTGATTTTAAATAGGTATGTGACAGTAGAAGCAGATAAAATCTCTTTGAAATATGAACGTAATTTAAAATACCTGATAAAATGGTTAACTTGATTAAATGACACTGGAAAACACAATTACTAAAGTTAAAGTAATACTTTCAAGGTATTTGCAGTAAAATCAGGATTGAAACAATGTGATGCCCTCTCAACAATAGTTTTGAACCTGTGCATGGAATAATAATTAGAAGCATATACAACAACGGTGAAGATAGTGTTATGAATTGCTTTTTACAAATTCTAACATTTTATGATGACGGTGACTTAATAGTCAAAAATAAGGAAACCTTGATTAAAACATACAATAAAATGGAAATAGGAGAGAAAACTAATTCTTGATGTTAATAAAAAAAACAAAATACATGAAAATGGGCAGAAATATTTCACGGACAACATCAACTTTAGTCATAAATAATAAATTACATTTTAAAGAAATAACACAATTAAAATACCTAGGATGTGTGATCACTAATGATAATATGATGCAAACAGAGATTAAAGCTCTACTTACAGCAGAAAACAGATGTTATTATTTTCTTCGAAATATTTCGAAATAATCATTAATTTTATGAACAACTAAACCTAAATTTTATAAAATAGTTATAAAACCTATATTAATTTGTTATTAAATAGAACATTAAATTGAACATCAACATAACGAAAAGGACATTGTAAATATTTTAAAGCAAGAATCCATAGCTAAACAATTTAATTAAAATGAATGATCATAGAAAGAGTACGAAGAAGATCTACAACAGTAAGATAATGGGAAAAGGGAATATGTAAAGACCCAGAAATAGATGGCTGAAAGAGGTAGCGAAAGACCTTGCACAAAATCAAGTTACAAACTATAAATTAAAGACCATGAATCGGAGAGCATGGCGGCGTATATTATAAGAAGGACAAAGTCCTTCACTGATTGTAGTGTCATAGTGTTTGTATGTATGTGGGAATAGAGTTTATGTTGATATAATTACCATTCCTATAATGTAGAATTATTTTTTTGTAAATTTTCAAAATCTTTCTTTTTTGTTAATAACACTGTATGGCAGCGAACTATCTTTAATACTTTCCAATATAGTTAAAAAGTTTTTATGAATTCGATTTGTCTGTCTGTCTGTCTGTCTGTCTGTCTCTGCTTTATCTCTCGTAAATACACTTTGGTTTTTACGTTATTGATATATGTTATTGAGATTTACCTTGGCATGCTTCCTATCGAAAATGAAGTATATAGTATTTACAGTTCGTTTACAGAGACAATCAAAAGAACAGGGTCACTCAAGCGAATTCTGTTACTTTAATGTTTATGGAGAAAAGTCTCTTGCAGTGTATTTTAATAATGATTAAATGATAAAGAAAAAATATATTTTTTAATTATTACACAATTAAATTTTTATTTATATTTTCTACTTTTTAGAGTTTAAAACATTCTTTTGTTGTAATTTTACAGCCAGTTGACAGGTTTTGGCGAGAGTGGATTGGCGCATCATTAACTCCATTAATGAAGTAACTCGTAAACAGTTGTAACTTTAAAGAATATTTGATGATTTATCACTTGCGTCTGGATAATGGAAAAAATGCCTTGAAATTAGTTTATTAGTTTATAATTAAGTTTTAAATATATTAAAATATTATAATGTCATCGGAAACACACCTTTGCGCGTCATTTTTATAATTCTATTATATCAAGAAGTGAATTTAAAAATCGATTAAAAAAGAAATTAAGTTAAATAAAAGATTATAATAGGATAAGAAACGCTGTTGTTGGTCCTCTCCCTTGTAGGTGCATAGAATAAAGAAACTGGAAAATTAATTTAATGCCATTGTCACTAAATAAAACTTATTTGTGGTACACAAATAAGCCACACACATAAGCAAAATGAAGTACTTCATTTAGTATACAATATTGTCTGAATAAATGAAAATGTATTCATTTTGTGACAGTTGAAAGAAGTTAATTAGTTATGAAAGAATGAGGTAAAATTGAATAAAGTTTATGGTTATAAACTTTGGTACCTCTGAAGTGTAGAATTATTTTCTCAATCAGTTTTTTTTTTATGTTTCTTTCTTATTCACGATAATGTACGATAGTGATGTAGGTTATCTATTGAGATAGTCCTCCTATTCAATAAAATGATTTTGTTAAATGAAGTATTTAGTGAAACAATATTTGATAATAAAGAATTTAATATTTAGTTTTTTTAATAAATTATTTTTAGGAATTGATATGAATTTTTAGAATTAATATGTCTTTCTATTTAACATGTTTCTGAGATAATCTATTTAGTGTGTCTTAGGAATGTGTATTCAAAGAATAAAGAGATTGTAAAATTAATTTAGCGGCTTTGTCAATAAATAAAGCTCAATTGTAGTATACAAATACACCACACCCACACACAAGTAAAATGAAATACTTCATTTAGTATACATTATTGCCTGAATAAGTGAAAACACATTCATTTTGGAACAGATGAAAGGAGTAAATTTTATTAGTCATGATAGAATTAAGGAAAATTGAATAAAGCTTATGTTGATAAACTTGGTACCTTTGTAGTATGTAATTATATTCTCAATAAGTTTTTTGAAATGTTTCTTTCTTATTCAAGATAATGTACGATAGCGATATAAGCTTTCTATTGAGATGGTCCTACCATTCTCTAAAATGATTTTGTTAAATAAAATATCATTTATTAAAATAATATTTGATAGTGAAGAATTTAATATTTAGTTTTTTTAATAATTATTTTTAGGATTTGATATGAATTTTTAGAATTAATATATCTTTCTATTTAACATGTCTCTGAGATAATCTATTTCGTGCATCTTAAAAATGTATGTGCAAAGAATAAAGAGATTGGAAAATTAATTTGACGGCTTTGTCAATAAATAAAGCTCATTTGTGGTATACAAATTTCTGCCACATGGTAGTATGCACAGTCATTTTCAGTATTGTTTCCAGTGGGAAAGCACATGTTGTTCTTAAAAAGGTTGCCATTGTTTGCTGTTTGTTCATAGAGATTTTTTCGGTTGAAAAGAAAGGGGAGAAGATAAGCGTACCTTTATTAACCGTAACTATTTCCCCCATTGCTAATTTAAATATTTATATTTATAAATTAACCAATATCTAGCCATTTAATCGTAGGTTTGATATGTCTTTGAAAATACAATTCAACATTCCGAAAATGTTCTTTTTTAAATAAAGTGGCAAAATTGCAAAAAAAAATTACACCACTGCCCCTGCCACTTCTGTCCCTTGCAATTTGCGTTTTGTTTATTAAAAACTGCCATATCATACTTATATTCTCAATAAAGTTGCTGCCTATCTAATAATTATTATTCTGAAATATCTCAGTGTTTACTAAAAATTCAAATTGAGCATAATATGAGATTTTTAAAAATTACATAATATCAGAAAATCAGCAGTCAAAAACCACACTTATGAGATTTTGACAATTATATATAATCTAACTTCATTATATTGCAGATTTCTGGATGTTAGATATTGCGTAAAGTGAGTTCAAAATTAAAATGTCTTGCAAAGTTGACGTTGAGTCTCCTATTCTGAAAATTTTATTGTTTTTAGAATTAATACATCTTATATTCAAATTATTTTTTAACATGTCTCTCAGATAATCTATTTAGTGTATCTCAAGAAAGAACTGTGCTTTACTGCACGTTAGCTTATTTGTGTGCAACGCATAATTTGTTTCCCGTTTAACAAATAAATTCATGCTTAATAAAATATGCAAACATAATCAGATAAGAGGACGCTGTTATTAAGTATCTCTCTTGTGAGTGCAAAGAATAAGTAAAGAGGAAAAATAAATTAAGCTTTTGACAATAAACAAAGTTCAAAAACAGGTATCCGAATAAACCACACACAAAAGCAAAGTGAAGTACTTCATTTAGCATGCAGTATTGTCTGAATATGTGAAAAGACATTCATTTGTGACAGATGAATGAAGTAAATTTAATTTGTTATGATAGAATGGAGGGAAATTGAATAAAATTTATGCCGACAAAGTGTATCTCTGAAGTGTCGAATTATTTTCTTAGTAAGATTTGAACAGGTTTCTTTGCATCCAAGAAGTATATGAAAGAGATAGTGTTAGCTTAGAACTGAAATTAAATTTAACAAACACAAATTTTTAAGGGACCATTTTAAAATGAACGTTGAGTCCCCTATTCTGAAAATTTAATTGTTTTCAGAATTAATACATCTTTATATTCAAATTAATTTTTAACATGTCTCTCAGATAATCTATTTAGTGTATATTAAGAAAAGAATTTTGCTTTACTTCACGTTAGCTTATTTGTGCGCAACGCATAATTTGCTTCCCGTTTTACAAATAAATTCATTCTAAATAAAATATGCAAACATAATCAGATAAGAAGACGCTGTTATTAAGTATCTCTCTTGTGAGTGCAAAAAATAAGTAAAGAGGAAAAATAAAATTAACCTTTTGACAATAAACAAAGTTCAAAAGTGGTATCCGAATAAACCACACACAAAAGCAAAATGAAGCACTTCATTTAGCATGCAGTATTGTCTGAATATGTGAAAAGACACTCATTTGTGACAGATGAAAGAAGTAAATTTAATTTGTTATGATAGAATGGAGGGAAATTGAATAAAATTATGCCGACAAAGTATATCTCTAAAGTGTCGAATTATTTTCTTAGTAAGATTTGAACAGGTTTCTTTCCATCCAAGATGTGTATGAAAAGATAGTGTTAGCTTAGAACTGAAATTAAATTTAATAAATGCAAAATTTTTAAGGTACCATATGACAGTTAATTCTTCAATAAAATCTTTTTTACTTTCTTCTATATAATAATAATATGTAATAACAACCAGGGTTGGCATTCATCGATTACTTTTTTAATTGACTGATTAGTCGACTAAACGTTCAATCATATGAAATTTAATCATGATGAATGCAATCATGATTGAAATTGAAAAAAGTAATTATGTTTACAATTTTTTTATGATTAATTCAATTTGAACTAATTCAATCGCGATTACTTTAATCCTTAATCTAATTACACAGACGAAAATTAAATATGGCCGCCATTTAACTTTCTTAAATTCGCTTTCATTGCTATGGGACTGTTATTAAGGGTCACTACATTATTTTCCTTATTAAAAATTATATAGGGTCACATAAAATTCTCCAAATATACGCAGGTCAAAATGTGTAAATCATTCAGATTATCAGGGACAGTCGATGTCCTTTTTATAAAATTGGTATAATTTTTTCTTGTAATTATTATGGGAAAAGGCGAACAATGTTATCAAATAATTACATTTTCAATAAACTAAATGGTTTCGAGCTCATGCATTACTCACACACTTGTTCTATCGTGCCCATACCGTAACAGTGGTAACAGTGGGCTTCTTTTTTTTAATTCAGTTTTCTTGATTACCACCAGTTTTTTGAGAAAGTCAAATTCGCCTTATTTAATAACAGATTAAATAAGCCGAACACAAGGCGAATTATAACATTTTTTAAAAAAGTGGTGCCAATCAAAAAATTTCAATTCTAAAAGAAGTACCTAACTGCCGACACTCTATCGTACCCGAACCCGAAATTTCTGCTTCAAGTCAACCTGAAACGCGACCTGAACACGAAATATTACATCCGAACACAACCCAAACTCGAAGTGAAAGAATATTAATCTATACTTAAAATATATTATTGAAAAATTGTCTGCAATTAAACCTCTAATATAAATTCCATCATTTTTGCATAAAAACGAGCCTATATACACCCATTATAATAAATTATATAGTTTGTTTCCTTTGATAAATATTCAGGACTTTCTTTTGAATAATCGGTCAAACCAAGATCGACCTCAAATAGTAACAACCAAATACAAAATATTTAAATTCAACCATTCCCAAGCCAATCCACGCGTTGGGTCAGGTAAAATTGTACCCGACCAGATATAGGACTCTAGCTGCGAACCCAGGGGGATAAAACCAGAAGAAACATGAGAAAAAATAAAGAAAATAAAATGGAAAATCCGGAACAAAACATGATGGTTTGAATCATTAATCATTAATTAGATTGAAAATTGATTTAATCAGAGAGAGAGATTAAAATTTAATTAATTATTAATCATTAGTCTATGAGTAGGATTGAAACGAAGTTCAATCGTCAATCTTTAGTCATTATTAAACATTTAATCGTTAGTTTTCAATCGCTAATCAAATTAAAATTTTGCACCACCCTGATAACAACAATATATATGTATGTATGTGCATATATCCACAGGGTGTTTCAAAAATGACCGGTATATTTGAAAAATCAATAAAAACTAAACGGGCAGCGATAGAAATACACCGTTTGTTGCAATATGCTTGGGACAACAGTAAATTTTCAGGCAGACAAACTTTCGAAATTAGTTACAATTTTCAACAACAGATGGCGCTGCAGTCTGGAAAAATCTAAACCACGATATTTTCCACATATCCACCATGCGCAGCAATAATATGGCGTAGTCTCTGAACGAAATTACCAGAAACCTTTGTAAACGTGTCAGGCGGGATGGCTTCACATGCAGAAGAGATGTACTGCTTCAGTTGTACAATTGTTTCTGGATTGTGGCGGTACACCTGGTCTTTCAAGTGGCCCCATAGAAAGAAGTCACAGGTTTACAAAAGTTTCTGGTAATTTCGTTCAGAGACTACGCCATATTATTACTGCGCATGGTGGATATGTGGAAAATATCGTGGTTTAGTTTTTTCCAGACTGCAGCGCCATCTGTTGTTGAAAATTGTAACTAATTTCGAAAGTTTGTCTGCCTGAAAATTTACTGTTGTCCCAAGCATATTGCAACAGACGGTGTATTTCTATCGCTGCCCGTTTAGTTTTTATTGACTTTTCAAATATACCGGTCATTTTTTGAAACACCCTGTATATAATAACAATGTGTATGGACAATACAAAATTTACGAAATGCCTCCATTGATGAAAACTCATCCTTCCTGTTGCTATTGGTTTGTCCCGAAGAGGATAGAAATCTACGTATAATCTAACATTATTAAATTGCGGATTTCAGGATGTTAGATATTGCGTGAAGTGAGTTGAAAATTAAAATGTCTTGCTAAATTGACGTTTAGTCCCCTATTCTGAAAATTTAATTGTTTTTAGAATTAATACATCTTTATTCAAATTAATTTTTAACATGTCTCTCAGATAATCTATTTAGTGTATCTTAAGAAAAGAACTTTGCTTTACTGCACGTTAGCTTATTTTTGCGCAACGCATAATTTGCTTCCCGTTTTACAAATAAATTCATGCTAAATAAAATATGCAAATATAATAAGATAAGAAGACGCTGTTATTAGGTATCTCTCTTGTGAGTGCAAAGAATAAGTAAAAAGGAAGCAATAAAATTAAGCTTTTGACAATAAACAAAGTTCAAAAGTGGTATCCGAATAAACCACACACAAAAGCAAAATGAAGCACTTCATTTAGCATGCAGTATTGTCTGAATATGTGAAAAGACGTTCATTTGTGACAGATGAAAGAAGTAAATTTCATTAGTCATCATAGAATGGGGGGAAATTGAATAAAATTTATGCCGACAAAGTGTATCTCTAAAGTGTAGAATTATTTTCTCAGTAAGGTTTGAACAGCTTTCTTTCCATCCAAGAAGTGTATGAAAGAGAACTAGCTTAGGAATGAGATTAAATTTAATAAACGCGAATGTTTAAGTAATCACATAATAATTAATTCTTTAAAAAAAAAATTACTTTTTGCCATATAAGAAGAAAGTATTGGATTCGCGAAAATTTTCTACTTCCGTTTTTGATGGATTTATATATTTTGGTATGTTCTGGACTCGATTTGGCTATTTTTCGAATATGGCTGTCTTTTGGTACCTGCAAATAATAGGGACAGAGTGTGGGCTTAGTGAAAATCAGTGGATGATCTCCAAAAAGAGCCCAAAATCAAGAAAAGGAGGATTACTTACAAAAAGAAGTGAAATCCCATCAAAAACGTCACGTGTAAAAAATGCAGCCAAATCTCATGACTCTTTTACCGTAAAAAGTTCTGAGATCCTGTAAAGGCAAGTTTAGCTATCTTATGAACTCTGAAATTTTCATTCACAAATCACTCCTAGTCTCTACATTTTTAGTTAATTATTATTTTGTGACATGGAAATTACGTAGCACAAGAATGTGATGTATATAATTAAATCAAATAATACCATAACATATTAAGGTGTAATAACTTCCCTGTGCGTATATAATTTGCCTTAATCAAATTATCCCATCCCATTCCATAACACAGTAAGGTGTAATAACTTCCCTGTGCTGTGTAATTGCCAAGTCACAAAATAATAAACAACTAAATGATGTAGAGACTAGGAGTGATTTGTGAATGAAAATTTCAGAGTTAATAAGATAGCTAAACTTGGTTTCACGATCTCAGAACTTTTTACGGTAAAAGAGTCACCTGACTTGACTGCATTTTTCACAGGTGACGTTTTTAATGGGTTATGAAATATTCTAGCTAACACTAAAGTTATGAAGAAAAATAATTCCTGCAAAAAATCAGAGAAACGGAAAGTTTCATAAAAAAACTTTATTTGAATCTCTGTTACATACTAATGCATATGCATATCGACTACAATTTTTTCAGTTACAAATAATAAATAATTATGCATATTTTTTTTATTGATATTGACTGATAGATTACTTTTTTGCCATCAAAAGTCAGTTTTTAGCTTCAATTGCTATTCAAAAAGGAGGAAGAAGAATTATTGCGAATATTCATTGCAATTTTCGGGGCGGGAGGGGCGGGGGAGGGGGTGTTTGTTTTTTCTAATTTGCTGTTTAGTACAAAAGAAAAAGACAATAAATCAAGAATATTGACAATTCTGAAATTTAAAAAAATATATTGAAAAAAACACCTTAAAAGATTAGTTAAATTAAAAAAAAAATAATTTCACACACTGAACACCGCAAGCTTATCAACAATTCCTGCAAAATATCATTCCCTTCAAAAATCATTCCCATCAATTCCCTTCAAAATATCATTAAATTTCTATGCATAGCTTTTGTTCCTATAAAACTCGTTAACTGAACTTTTTTGACCGACTTCAACGTTAAATAGCGCATACACTTTTTTTTAATTTAAAAAATGTCTGTTTCAACAGGTTTATTGAACATTTCTCTCTAAAACTACCAATTTTCTAATTTTTCTAAGCAATAGTTTTCTTAATATTAGCTTAGAAAAAGTCTTTGGGCACAAAAAGTTAATTGACAGCGGTGGCAGCGTTGGTTACTTTTTTTAGAATAGAGAGATACTTTATTTATTTTGAATATCGTTATCTGTATTCAGTTATCGCCTTAGATTTTGCAAACGAACAAGGTGCATTGTAGATAGTGTTGTCATGTGTCACGGTTTACATGGGACATCCCAAATTTCAGTTGTGGTATTTTAGGTGGAAGAAGGAAGAATAGGGATAATTTTGTTTAAATGATGAAGTTTTATATTAAAAACATATAATGCATTTCAAAGTATAAGAAAAGTAAGTTATCACTACTTAAAAAGCTATATCTGAGAAAAACGGAAACCTATTTCAGTAAAGAAATACTACTTTGGTAAAAGAATTCTGATAATCTGGATGAATTGAAGCTTAAAAATCGATCACCTATCTTACAACATCTTTATTCTATCGTTGAATGAAGGGATTGCTAAAAGAATGGTTGTGATTATAGAAGGTCTTACAGAAATGTTTATCTTTCTGAATTTTTTGTATCATTGAAATAATTTTTCTTTTCAATGATACAAAAGTAATTGTACAATGATACAATTTTTCTTTCTCTCTTCATAGCACTTATGAAGAGAGAAAGCATTTATACAAATTAACCAAAATACAAATTTTGGTTAATTTGTATTTTGGTCTACAAAATCACGACATCACCAAGACAATGATTACAATTACCACGTACACGTTTCTATTGCAAAATTTATAATAAAATTGGAAAAACTACACAGAAATCTACCAAAATATAGGGTGAAACCCCCCAGTAACTGACACGTTAAGGATTTTTCTTCTTCAAATCAGTTTTAAATCGATTTTATACTTATCTTTGTTTTTGAAAGTATAGTAAGATACATTAAAAAATTACTGTTGACAAAATTTTGAAAACATTATATTTTTTACTACTAAAAATTTTTTTTTTCATAAATATGGTCAATATCTCCAGTAACTGACATTATCCTTTTTTTAAAAAAACCAATAGCTGAAAAATAAGTTATAACAGTTAAGACAAATAAGTTACCACTAGATGCCATTACTATGCAGAATTTTACAAGAAAATGCTTATTTGAGTTAGATTTCTGCTGAAGTGTCAATTACTGGTTAGGTGTCAATAACTGGGGGTTTCACCCTAACATGTAAATATTTTTAATAAACAAAATATTAGACTTGATCTGTGAATTACCTAACAAACAACATCAGATTATAACTATAAAAATACATTTATTGACACAAAAGGGCGTAATTTTGAAATTTTCATTATTATACGAATCATAATTCCTTTTCATCCCTTTAGAAGTAGCTTAAATTATTTTGATTGAATTATAAAACTGACTATGGTGTATTTTCACAGAGATTTTAAATTTTCTTTCAACTAATATAGAGTATTTCTCTGATGTTATACTTAAGTACAATTTAAGTATTCTTAATCACTTAGTCTAAATTTGCTTTATAAAGTTTAAAATTACAATGAATGCATGAAAACTGAATTTTCAATTATTATTAATTTCAGAGATCAGTTGAATTTAACATGGGAATAAACTTAAGCAATTAAATTTTAAAAAAAGCTACAAAACAATTTTGTAACTACAATTTTCAATTTCATAAACATAATGGATAGATAATTAAAATTTCTAATAATTACCTATTTAACAAAATAGTTAAATGTGCACTGAATTTCGATATACATTTTTAATTTCGGGGATCAGTTGAATTTAACACGGGAATAAACTTAAACACTTAAATTAAAAACTGTAGCTTACAAAACAATTTTGTAACTACATTTTTCAATTTCATAAACAGAATGGATAGATAATTAAAGTTTATAATAATTACCTATTTTACAAAATAGTTAAATATGCACTGAATTTAGATACACATTCCAAATACTCCAACAATGTTACAGAAAAAAATATATTAAACCTTTTTGATAAAAACTGACACCAAACAAAAGTGTATTTTATTAATTTTTGTCACTCTAATACATAAAACCTACCAATAAAACCGATTTCACATTTATGTATATATATATATATATATATATATATATATATATATATATATATATATATATATATATACATATATAATTATCAAAATTTGAAGATATCTTTTATAAATATCTCGATGCCAAGAAATTCTTCGGATATTTCGACCTAACTGTTTCTATGAAAACGCGAAAATGAGACACTCCTTCGGATCACTCCTACTTAATGAAAAATCCCATTAAAGTTTCTACACATTGTGGGCGACTAAATGAAATATGCTATACATAGGAGTTAACGAAGAATCTATTTTCGTTTACACCCATTAACATTTACTAATATCATAGGTTTGTTATTATTCTGTTCCCTTTTATCTCTAGATCAAATACAAATTACATTATGTATTTATGTAGGTATTACAATTTTACTTAATTTGTCAACCATACCTCCAAATAATAGACAACTCTGTTTAAAGGACAAAATAATGCGGCAAGATATTAAACTAGTCGTTGGGGGCCACCGTAATACTTACCCATCATGGATATGCAAAATGTAAAATATTAAAATAAAAATGTGTAAACTACTTATAAAATGCATTGCAATTCAAATAAAATCGTGGCTTGATGACGTCATAAACTTTAAAGCGGGGCTAACGAGAAAGACGGGCTACCGCGCTTCTTCAATTTAGAGTAGTCACGTGACGCTCCCGGTCTCAGCTGAGCTAAGCAAACCAATTGACATAATATATTTTAGATTACTATTATATCCGATTTGTTTTTTAATTTGATAAAATTCGTTACTGCCCCCAAGCAGTACAATCATGATTATCAAATCTTACATATATTTCAAAACACTGGGATAATTTTAAGTACTAATTAAAATAATTTGTAACCAGGTATAAAGGTGTTAAAACTGAAAAACAAATAATTGAACCCTTTATATCCTACAAATCATTGTGAATACACCAAAATATAACACAAACTACTGAAATATAATTTATTTAACATTTCAAAATTAAAGCACAATTGACGATTTTTGAAAAAAAAAATGTCGATTATTTTTTTTTAATTTTTCAAACAGGCATTTTATACCCTAAATATCAATATTTCTCCACCAAAATTATAGAAGGTCATGGGATATATATTTTATATAATATATAAAAAATTTTAAAGATTTAGTAGAAAAATAAATATTTAAAACAAAATAAAATGTGCTCAATACTTATCTCAGAGAATAAATAAAATATTTTAACACACAAAATATATAAAAATTAATATTTTTTCAATAATTTTTTCCTACCAGAGGAATTGTGATTAAATCTTATAAAAAGTTCAAAATACTATCATAATTTTAAGTATATTAAATGAAATAATTTATAAACAGTTATAATGTCAAAAGTGAAATATATATATATATATATATAAAATATAAGTATATACAACTGTACCTAGCTCTCTGTATCCTAGAAGTTACTGTAAATACAAAAAAAATAACACATACTAGATACTATGATTTATTTAGCATATAAAAATTTCAAATCTGTAGAACAATTTAAGTTATTCAGAAAAAAATACGATTGTCGAAAAAAAAGAGAGAGAAAAAAAGGTGGGGGGGGGGACTTTTATACTCTAATATCAATATTTTTGCATGAAAATTATACACGGTCTTTGAACACACACTTTATATAATATATAAAATTTTCAAAATTTTAGTTTAAGTATTGAAAAAACATATGTGAAATATGCTCAATATTTATTTCTGAGCATATAATATATTAAAACGAGAAGCAAAAGTCTTAATTTTTCAGTGCAAATTTGACTTTACTTCGCAAGCCTCAACTTTTTTGAGTAGTGGATAAAGCTGGGAACAGAATTAAGAAGAATCAAGACGGTTGGGGAAAGAACAGCTCGCCTATTGACCTTCACTGCTCACAACCCTACCCCTAGGAAATACTCTATCTAAATTCCTGTTCATTCCATTTTTATTCCCCCTTCCTGGAGGGAGAATCCATTCTTCTACCTGCTTTATTTGAGAGAGTGGTGAACAAAAGGGAAAGGGAAGGGATGCGCTTTCACTTTTTTGAAGACTGGAAAGGTAAATCGGAGGGAGGAGTTCTTCCCTTCTATAGAATTTGGCAAAAGGTCATTTTCTGGGGAAGAAAACATATTTATTTTACAACCAAATACCAATAAATCTAACTGATCATAAACAAAATGTAATCGTAATAATATTAGTTGTGTAGCTCCAAAATATTTAGAGAAGCATTATTATAAAAACTTAGTTATGTATTGAAGTTTATAGAAAATTATAAGGAGCTTTGAGAAATACTTAAAAAAAAAATATTTTGTAGGATTTAAATCTATATTAGTCTCTTGACATGTTCTCTGCCGGCGTATTGCTTTATTTAGATGTATTTATTTTGGGATGGATTTTTTTCACAGTTGTTAACATATTTTTTATCTAAAAAATGACATTAATGTCGCTATTTTCAACTATTCAATATGAATTTAAATGGTATGAAAAACTGTATAAGAGAGCTTTATAAGTTCTGTTAATAATAAATATTAACGTAGACATATATTAATAATATTAATAATTCAGAACTAATTTTAGAGGTACGTGCATGCAATTTTTTACATCAAAAGTTCTTGTTACAGGTACTCTTGTTAAAAGTTCAAAAATCTAGTTACATCAAAAGTGCAAAAAATGTCTAACTGACCAAATTCGTCTAAGGAGAATTGATAATTTTTTTTCTCTAAGTGTAACTTTTTCAAAATTATTTTTAAAAAAGTCTTTCATTGATATAATTTATTTCTTACTTAATTTTGAACACTTTGGAAATTTACATTGCCACATTATCTCCATCATGTAAAACAAGAAAGAAAAATCATGCACCAAGCATACATTATGAAACACTTTCCAACACTAACAGAAAACTTTAACAAACCATCGCAGTTTAATAAGGTAAATAAGGTATCTAAGTAAACATTTCAGAAAACACAAAACACATTTGAAAACCAGATTGCAGCAATTACCGTCCACAGCCGGTAAAGTACTCCAATTCTTTTCTGCAGCTCTGTATATAAGTTATACATTTGTATATACGTGGTATTACAAATGCTGCAATTTAGCTACAATATGCAACATACAACTGCAACAATGCTACAGTATGCTACAATTTAGTTTAGAAATAAAACACATAACACGGTTAGAAAATCATCTTCAGCAGTTTCTACCAGTAGACGGAAATATACTTAAATTATTTTGTACAGCCCTGTATATTACCTTAAGCTTTTTATACACGCCGCATTATTAAGCTACAGTTTAATTTAGGCAAATACATGCTGAAATCACACTTCCAGAAATTATCATACATATGCAGCCATGTATTCAGCTCTTTGCGTGGCACTGTATATGATTTTATTTATATTCTACAAAATTTTCTTGGTATACTAAATATATTTCAAGTTCAAAATGCATAACTCGATTAAAAGCCCATTTTAATCAATTTAAGTTTATGCACAGTAATGCTTACGAATTTTTTTTTTGTGTAGCCCTGTATATGATCTGTAGCATTATACATACCTCATAGCATTTATTTAGTTAAACGCAAACCCTACTAATATCCGACTTCCAATTTTATGGCTTATAAACAATACTTCAGACACAGTACTGTACCCGAAATATTCTGTGTGTCCCTGTAAATGAACGATAAATGCTATGCACATAAGTATCTTGTAGTAAACCTCAATAATGTATATCCATTTCATTATATTTGAAATGGCGTAACATAATTAAAATACGTTATAAACCGTTTTTCTCCCGTAGACCATTATTTAAAAGAATACTTTAAAAGAAGTACTGTAAATGAAAAAAAAAAAAAAAGCTTTACACTCCATATTCTACAGAAAACATGTCTTAGTGCATCCCAGAAATTGATATCAATTTCATTATGTTTGTAATAGTGTAACAGGATTAAAATGCGCCGCAAACAATTTTACACATTAAACCATAATGTAATGGAATTCATTCCGGTTTCCCTGAAAACTAATTATAAGTGTTAGACGTACCATGTTCGATAGTAAGCATCGTGTAGTGTATCAATTTCAATATATTTGAAATAGTGTCACATCATTAAAATGGAGGGCAAAGGATTTCTCCCCGTAGACCAACCATAATGTAACGGCATTCTTTTGAGTGCCCTTGTAAAAAAGTATAAGTGCTACACACTTCATTTTTAATACCGAACATGCTATAGTAAACCCCAATAACATATATCAATTGCATGACTATCCGGATATATTTACGCGAGTTTTACAGCTCGGACAGTCAGACGGCAGACAGACAGACAGACAGACAAACCGAAATCATAAACACTTTTGAACTATATCAGTCCTGAGTAATGATACATACACAAAGACAAATATAGGAAAATATGGCAATACTTTAAACAGAAATTATGGCAAAAATGATAAGCATATACAATTAAGCATGTCGGATTTCCTTGTAAAACAAAGTTTGATTGTTAGAAATTGATACACAACATAATTGAAAATATATGGTACCAATGTAAAAGTTTGAAATAATATCTGGCAATTTGTTCTTTGTGCTTCAGTCAAAATCTCAATTTATTGATTTATTATTTTATTATAAACTAAATTAAAAAAATATTAACACATTTATTAGTGGAATTGTATTCAATTTGTTAATAAATAAATAAAAATAACATTTCATTCATATATACATTTAAAAAATCATGAATTGTTTAAAGGAACCAAAATGCAAAGTATCATATGTATAGTATTCTTAATATTAATCCGTAATAATATTACACGTGTGGTATTCTGAATATTAAATCTTTAAAAATAATCTGAACTTATTAAAAATTTCGACTTGTTTATATCAATAAGCGAAAAACTTTAAGAATAAATAGTGCAAGTAAATACATATTCATTTAAAATAAATTAGCTTTACTTATATTTAAACAATACAAAACAAACATTATCGTATAATGCATAGGTGTCTTTCATTAAAAACATCGCCAAGATCAGTAATGCAGTGATGAATTCAAGGGGTGACATTCCCTACAAATGATTTCATATTTTAGATTTATTAATGGTCTAGATATGAAAAATTATCCCGAAACATTGTAATGTCCTCCCACCGGAGCTGCCCTTAGAAAAAAATATATAATCAATAATAATCTTACGATTTTACTCTGCTGTTTTATTTCATATAAGTAAAGTTACCGGCATTCTGCTAACTAAATTATCATATTTAAAACGATTAAAAGTATATAACATTGCACAATTAACTGTTATGCATATTACATCAAAACGGAAAAATGGTTAATACTTACATTCGATAGATTATCCTAAGTATATCGTCCTTTATATTAATTGATGGAACTACTTAATAAAACCTCTTAACACAATTAAAATAAAATAAAAGAATCGGAATGAAAATTGCGTTTGTATTTATTAATAAAGGATGGAACGTTGGAACAATTGGTTTTTAAACACACACGAAAATAAAAGTAATGAAATTCCTTTGTGACAGCTGCGCGTCAAAGTACGTTTTCAGTGAGACCGCGACTGTCACGTGACTTTCAACCACGGTAGCCCTCTGCGTTAGCCCCGCTTTAAAGGCTCGATTACTGAATTGCTTGAAAGAGGTTTTTCCTTATAACTCCAAAAATAATAATCCTATTAACTAGCGGTTTATTGCATCTGATTAAGCATCAAAATTTCCAATTAAAATATATCTTTAAAGTGAAATTTGGATGAAATACAGGGTCATGAAAAATCGAAGAGTGTAGAAAATAGGATTCCAAATATCTCGGCAACTAATTATCCGATCGACTTCATGCTTTATGTAAAATTTATGTTTTTTTATTGTCTTTTATATTTATTTCTTAAAATAAACAATTTCGAACATTTTTATATACCTTTTATCGGAACAAATATTTCGAGAGTCCGAAAAAAATAGTTCCGGTTAATCGAGGTTATTGAAATGAAATAGGCTTCTTCCTATTATTACATGCTAAGTACATACCAAATTGCAAGTCTCTATCTCAATTTTTTCGGGAGATAGAGCGTTTACAGACACACAGACACACAGACACACAGACGGACGGCAAAAAAAAATTTCTAAAAATATGTTTTTCGGAATCTCCAGTGTCTGAAACGTGTAAATCCGTCAAAAAAAATTTTTCGATTTTCAAAACGATTACAAGACTTACCCTATACTACGTATGATGGGTAAGTAATAATAATGAGTGTCCCTTATTGGAAGGTTTCACTGTATTTGATACAGGATACAAACATTTTACCATTTTTACTATTGTAATCTAACAAAATAGATCATGCCCGAGCAAACTCCTCCATGATACCGATATAATAAATGTTAATTTGTTACAAGGGTGGTTTACAGAAGCAAGTTTACGGGCTGACTAGAACACACGGACATTGCAAGCAACCTATAACAAAGGTTTGTATTTGATTTTTTTTTTTATTATACCAGGGGCCTCTTTATTTTGACACAATCATTCTGATTGGTGAATAACTCATAAGTTGTAATTTTCCAACTAAGTGAAAGAGCGTCCAGACCGTGACTTCAACCCATGACCTTGGCTTACGCTGCAACGCTCAACCAACTGAACTATCCTGGAAAAATCCGGCGGACACAATTCCCTCAGACAGCCTTTTAGATTATGGCATCTGGTCTGTTATCAAAAAGAGCTCAACAGAATAAATCGAAGGTAATATACAGTGGTAGCCAAAAGTTTGAACATTTTTTGAAGGTTTCATGTTTTTTAACTTTGTGAACTTGTAGAATATATTAATTTTCACTTAAATACAAACGTTAGTATTACAATATCTGTATTACAAAAAAAGTTATGCTCATTTTAGTAGAACAAACAAACACAAATCATTTCGAATAAGGACGTGTTTTGTAATAAAAACGTACTAGCCAATCACAAACACTGTTCTGAGGACCAATCAAATGTCTGTAACTATAGTTTAGGATATCTGGATGGTAAAAGAGTTACTGTTGTGGAAATATTTTGCGGAATGATGCATACTAGTACAATTAAATAGAGTGTTGCTGTTTTTGAATATTTAAAGTCCTTTTTTTTAATTAAACTAATTTTAAACAATGTCATCAAAAAGAAGAACTAATTGGACATCTACAAAAAGAAGCCGAATTGTCATATTGAGAGAAAATGGCCTCTCTTATGCTGAAATTGCAAGACAAGGTGGTGGTTCAGTGACTTGTTCTGGTGTACGAAAGTTCTGTTTACGTTATGAAAAAACGAAATCAGTGGAAAATAAGGCCAAATCAGTCCGAAAAAAAATGCACAAGTGCTACTGCCGATAGAAAAATTAAACGGCTATGCCTTCAAGATAGAAAAATTTCATCAGATGCCATTAGATGTGAAATGAATGCAGCGGGTATTGCAGTAAATTCAAGAACAATAAGAAGAAGGTTATCAGGATTTGGACTACAAGCTAGAATTCCAAGGTAAAAAACCATATTTAAATCAAAAGCAACGCGAAAAACGAGTTAAGTAGGCAAAATAAAACATTAGATGATCAGAAAATCAATGGAAGCAAGTAATCTGGAGCGATGAGAGTAAAATATCGCTCTTTGGTAGTGATGGTAGAAAATACGTGAGACGTAGAGTAGGAGAAGCACTTCATCCTGATTGCATTGAAGAAACTACAAAAAACCCAACAAATGTCATGATTTGGGCATGTATGTCTGCAGATGGTGTGGGCCGAATTCAAGTGATTGATGGCATCCTGAATGCCAAAAAATACATCGAAACTGACCTAGAACCAAAATTGATACCTCCCATCAGGGATCTCTTCCCCAACAACGCACCATTTATTTTTCAGCAGGATTCAGCTCCATGCCACACAGCAAAAGTATGCAAAGCATGGTTTCAAAATAAAGGCATAGATATATTATCATGGCCAGGAAACAGTCCTGATCTCAATCCAATTGAAAATTTGTGGCGACATTTGAAAATTCTTGTACGAAAAAAAAGTCCATCCAATAAAAGACAACTTATTGAAGCTATAATTGATTCTTGGCACCATGTGATTACGAAAGATGAACTCCAAACACTCGTTCACTCGATGAAAAGACGCTGTGAAGCTGTCAATAAGGGTTATCCTACTAAGTATTGATTGCATAAGTATCACTTTAAAAAAAATGCAAATCTAAGATTGATCTTACTATTAGTTGCATAGCTTTTTTTGTAATACATATATTGTAATACTGTTTTTATTATTAAATTCTACATTAAATTACCTTCAATTTGATATATAAACGTTTGTATTTAAGTGAAAATTAATATATTCTACAAGAACACAAAGTTGAAAAACATGAAACTTTCCAAAAATGTCCACATTTTTGGCCACCACTGTAATTCCAATAAACATAATTACACTTCATTATTTTAACACAATCATCCTGATTGATAAATAAATTATAGGAGTTATAATTTTCCAACTGAGTGAAAGGACGTCCAGAAAGAGTCTTGAACCCATGACCTTGGCTTATGCCGCTAACTCTCTACCAACTGAGCTATCCTGGACAAATCCGGCGTATATAATTCCCTCAGACAATCTTTTTGATGATGACATCTGGTCTGTTATCTAAAAGAGCTCAACAGAATAAATAGCAGATAATAGAATTCCAATAAACATAATTACACTTCATTATTTTAACACAATTGGTAAATATATGAAACGAGTTATAATTTTTCAACATAGTGAAAAAGTATCCAGGTCAGAATTTTATCCCAGGACCTCGTCTTAAGCTGCCAACGCTTTACCAACTAAGCTATCCTAGACAATTCCGGCAGGGAACAAGGATAGCTCAATTGTTAGAGTATAGGCAACTTAAGCCAAGTTCCTGGGTTCAAATTCCGATCTGGACATTCTTTCACTTAGTTGGAAAATTATAACTCGTATACCAAGGGCGCCCAATCTCATCCACCTGAATTACAGAATATACTACCCAATGTACAGAACATAAGTAAAAATCGTTTTTAATTGGAAATTTTAGAGAGATTCTTTGCAATTTATTATCTTATATTATGGCAAATGGTGCTTCATATTATTGTAAAAAAACCAGGCTTGAAAATTATTTTTAAAAATCTTCATAAAAAAATTTGAAAATTGAGGTACAGTTCTCTAACATATTTTACTTTGGAGTACTTTTTTCTCCCTCTATTCTATGATGTAAAAATGAAAAATATTAGAAAGAAATGTTTAGCAATAAAAGTAAAACCGACAGCGCATGTCGTTGCCGTGATAGTTATGAAGTCAGCGTTCTTGCCGGACATGTTTTTACTTTATGAATATAGATTATTACTGCATTCTTCTATGATAAAACAAGGAGCTTTTTGGTCTTAAAATTCAAAAGTTTCTGAAGAATTAAATTTTGAATTGACCCTTACAGTCAGTGAATAACAAGTCTATTAGAGCATTTTTGGGGAAAAGGGAAATTTGAAACGACTAATAACTTCACCAGTTTCCACAGGAACACTTTAGAAGATTGATTACAATATGTTAGCAAGATACAGTAAACTCAACGATCTTAGAATTCCAAACCAACCTCTACCTTAAAGAAACGCAGAGGAGGGGCGGATTTCGATCTAAAATATGCAATGACATCAAAAAGAAACAGTACCTTTCCTGTTCTGAAAAAGTGCATCAATTATAATCGACAGGTAGTACATTTTTAATTGTATGTTTAAATAAAATTTATTTAATTATTATGTCACAGAATTATTTTCAATTTTAAACCATTAATTCATAAGCGAAATAGGTTTTTATAGGTTCCCTGTGTGAAATAAATTTTAAGCGCGTAATTCAAAATAAAAGAAAATCCATTGAAACGTTACAAAAAAAGTTTTAAATTAAAAATTATTGAGATTTTGTTTTATTTTTTACGACTTTAACAATTAAAAAAATGCATATTTTATCATTTGTCTAAAACATTTTAGTTAATCACAGACACATTTTACGCCTAGGCCTTTGTATTTTAATGATTTAACAAGTATTCTTTTTTTTTCTATTCGATCGTTATATTATGCAACGAAAAAACTCTTCTTTTGAATCCTTCTTTATTTTATTTTTTTTTAAACTAAGTTGTTTCTTTAAACTAAGTGATTTAAATATTTTATCAGCTATTAAATAATTTTATTCTAAGCAAAAATTTTTTGGAGAAAAAAGTGCATGAGTAAAATCGAAGACACCAAGACGTAAAATATTTAGATGTAAGAGTATTTGAAAGAAAAATATTTAAAAAAAAAGGAAAGCAGAAAGATAATTTAAATCGATTAATGTAGCGATTCACAGTTAAAATAGAAAGGTAGTTTTTTCTGTATTAATGAAATAAAGGGGTATTCTTTCTAACTCATTTAATTCATTTAATCGATTACATAAAATCGACGTAATATTAACTTGTTTTTTGTGACATTGAATAATAAAATAATCACAGACAAAATATTTTGCACATTAATTTTGTAAATAAAATGAAAATTTCCTCAAATTATTCTCCAATTCAAATAGAAATATGAAAAGGGAAAGCATTTTCTTAGACATTATTCATACATACAAAAGGCAATTAAACTTTTAGTATATATATTTAATTGAAGTCACACACAATTGCGCAATGGAGATATAACAAAGAAAAATGAAAGTATAGGATTTTTAAAGTAAATAAGTGGATTAAGAGACAACAAAAAGGTAACTGAAGAATAAGGTGCCTTTATATGAAAGTCGCGATATACCAGATGAGTGGTTGAAGGGACGTATAAGCGCTTCGCTCCCATGAAAACAAAAAAAAAACATCACTTGATGTAGCAACCTCATTAGGTATCAATCTCAAAAATGCATGGAATCCGTTGAAGCCGCGATCGCTAACGCAGGCATTAGCGCTTCTAGCCAATGAAAACCAAAGAACTTCACTAGATTTAGCCACCTCGTTATTTAGCAATAAAAAAATGCATGGAATTCGTCAAAGCTGCGATCATTAACGCACGTTTGAGCGCTTCGCGCACATGAAAACAAAAAGAAATATTTCTAAATGTCGAAAAAATACAAGAATTTTTTTAACTCTGCGATCAATGTAACGCTTGTGTGATCGCTTCGCGCACATGAAATCAAAAAATCTCTGGATGCAGCGACCACGTAGCGGATGAGGACCTGCAGCGAATTGGAATCTAAAAGAACTACAAGAAATTTGGTAATGCGACGGTCACTAAAAAGTCAAATATCAGTAACTTTCAACAATAAAATTACAATATATTAATGAAAATAGAACAAAATATTCTTGGATATTTATTTACATAAAATTATTTTTCCCTGTCAGTTGGTGCATAAATGTTTGTGACGTCAGTTGAAACTGATCCGAGGCTAACGAAAAAGACAGGCTGCAGTACTGTCTTTCACATTTGACAGCGAGAGTCGTCTGATGCTCTTATCGTGCATCTATATTCATGCATTAGAGTATCGCGTGACTCAATCTTTCTTTAAAAAGAGACGCGTGTAGCGCACCGCAGCAGTCTGTCTTTTTCGTTAGCCTCCAAACTGAGATATTTACGTAAATAAGCAAAGCGACATTTTCTCAATCCTTTTTCTCTTTTAATATTATATAATCGTTTAATATCGTAATTATTTTTTTAATTAACAAAATAACTATGAAACAGTAAAACATCATTAAAAATACAGATAAGTGTCGAATTAAGAATCACGTAACAAGCTTCTCATCACAACCAAAAGCATTAGTTAGCCTCCTTATTTGATGCATTTATCGCCACCTATCAAAACGCCGCCGTTAAATCAGGTGCCAAGCAGTCGTTAATTCGGCGGTTTAACCCAAATTAGTGGCATTTTATGCCTTTTTAAATAGTTTTCAAGCACGATTTTTTAAAAGTCAATCTCAACATTTGTTTGCTTCAATAATGTATAGCAGCTAGTGACAGAGTTGCCATAAAAGGCAATTTATTCCTCGTATCAAATTAAAACACATTTTTATTATTCCTATTAATCTTCCGCCATTGGATCCACTTCCAAACATTGCCATCGGGGCTACAATGTTCTTTAAAGAAAATATGAACAGCACTAAAAAATTTTAAAAACAATTTTGCGCCAAATCGCATTTTCTCAAATACGCTATTAAATACACTGGATTATTTTTAACACAATTATTTCAAATTGGTAAAGTAATCATACAAGTTGTAAATTTCCAACTGGACGAAATTTCGTATCCTCGAATTCGTATCCTGGCCCGGACATTTTTCGTCCAGTTGGAAATTTACAACTTGTACGCTATTAAATAATTTGCGTCATTTATTAATTTAATTGCCATAAGAATTTTAAATACTTAATACTGCATTTTAATTAACTACTTAACAATTTTGCCCGAACGCCGCTCGGGCAAGAAGAGTTTGCTTGCTTCGTTACCTCTAACTTTTAACTACAATCTTCGTTTATTAACTGCCAGACATTTTTCGATTACATAAGACAATTATTTTAGTACGGAAAAAGTGGTGTTCAGTACAGTAGAATCCAATTATCCGAATCAATTGGGATCGGACCCCATTCGGATAATCAAAAATTTGGATAATTGGATTTTTTCCGGAAAAGGGGTCTATTTTAATTAATTACTGTATGTATGTTGAAAATGGGAGAAAAAACTATTTTTAAAGAAAAAGAGCTTTTAATTAATTAAATGAAAAGGCAACACTTTTACATGTTAATCGTACTTATAAGTGCTGTACATTGGTACAGTATGTACGTACCGTACTGTAAATAAAAGTCATTGCTGCTGAACAGCTGGATCAAAGTAAGCTGTTTGACAGTCTTCATCCGTTTTCGGTCAGCCAAGTCGCGCACCCACTTGACAATGAAAAATTGCATGTGGTTACACTCGGGCTGATGCTCCATCTACTTCAACGCAGTTTCAAGGCCGGCAAATGCTTCACTAGCTGATGGTCCCGTGCCTGTTTCAACTTCGATATTAAGGTCAACTTCTCCCTCGACACTTTTTTCTCTCACACTTTCAATAAGTTCATCATCATTTAGAATTTGAAACCGAAGGTCTGACGAATCACACACCATCCACTCTCCAATATCTTCAACACTAACTTCTGAACATCCAGGAATTTTCAAAAGAATGTTTCTTCATTCCGCAAGTGGCACATCATCCTCATCTTCTCCTGTCTCTTCCATTTCCTTTTCTTTATCTTCTTTTTTCTCATTTTCCTTCTCTTCTTCAATTGATATGCCTTTCAACTCGTTCCACGCACGTCTTAATGTGACTGCATTAACCAAGCTCCAAGCTTCCGCCACCATGTAAGCGCAATATTTCAAATTTATTTTTTTGTGGTTAGCCAACACACCTTCTTCGTCTTCGCCTCCTACCAAAAGTTTCTTTAAAAGTTGCATTTTTTAATGGCCTTTCATGGTTTCGATAACAGACTGGTTCATTGGTTGCAATAAGCTTGTGACATTTGGCGGTAAAAAGATTGTTTTAAACTGGCCATTCCCTCTTTCCAACAATTCTTCGGTGGGATGAGTTGGTGCATTATCAATAATCAAAAGCACTTTACTGCATTCTTTTCCAAGACATTTTTGGTGCTTTTTCACTTCGGGGATGAAAATTTCGTCGCACCACTCGGTAAACAATGCTGCAGTCCACCAAGCCTTGGGTTGGTTTTTATAAAAGAGGAGTAGCTTTTTCACATTTTTAAATGCTCTTGGGCTTTTTGACTTCCCTATCAACAGAAGGGATATTTTATGGCTTCCCGTAGAGTTCGTACAGTTAAGCATCGTAACACTGTCTTTACTAACTTTAAGTCCTGGAGCACTACACTCCCTTTTAGATGCTAAAATGGTTTTAGCAGAGCTTTCCAAAGAAGACCGGTTTCATCAGCGTTTTACAAAAACTCAGAATCGTAGGAGTCTGCTACATCTTTAAATTTTTCAATAAAATCTTCTGCAGCTTTGGAGTCTGCTGATAACTTCTCACCACTTAAATCTAATTCACGGACACCGTGTATGGACTTAAAATTTTTTAGCCAGCCGTTTACTTTAAAAGATGAACAACCAAGCTTCTGAGCTAAGATCTTAGCTTTTTCACAACGAACCGGACCCGAAATTAAGTTTCCCATAGAACGTTGCTGCCAAAAAACACTTGAAAACGGCATCTTCTACATCTTTTCTTGTTGCTGCCTTCATTCATTTTCTTGAAGAACTTCCATCTTCGTTTTCAAGCACTGGCACGAAGTTTAAAAGTGTAGGTTTGCTCCTTTTAATGTCTGATATCGTACGATTGTCCACACTGTACTATTTACCCGTAAATCTTTTATCTGATTGCTCTATAATGTTTAGTTTATCCGCTAACGATAACACAACACGTTTTCTTTCAGAAGACATGGTGAACGACGAAATGCACTCACAAATAAAACAATGCACCTATGCGAAAGAGTACCGTCACAATAGCAGGTCAAGTAATCAAGTAGCAGGTTGTGTCACACTGACTGACTAATCAAAACGAGCAGTGACAGGTTGGCCGGGCCGGCCACCTGGCGACGCACGACAGCTAATAATCGAACTGCACTATGAGACGGTGACTCATCATCCCAATAATGTTCGCGCTGCGCTTACACTAGCTTCACGGAGGGAAGGACAATAGCGCGCGTAGACAGAATCATTATTTTGCGAATCGCAGTACGTTTCCGTCTTATTTTTTTTCTGAAATTTTGAAAGCGATTCGGATAATCAGCGATTCGGACAGTCGGAGTACGGATAATTGGAGTTCTGCTGTACCTATTTTATTTTATTTTGTCAAAAAAACGAAACTTTTAAGGGGTTAAAAATTAATCATGTAACGTTTATACTTTAAACACTTTTAACATTGGCAATTAATAAAAAGAAGTAACAAATGAATGACGATTACAACATTAATTTTAACCAAAACAACATTTATTTGAGTATGTTTTACATAATCTTTTTCTCCTTGGAATTCTTGGAATTTAACGATAGTGCTTATAAATAATGTGTCATAAATAATGTGTGTGATAGTGCTTATGTCGTAGTTGTCAATAGTCCGTTTTTGTTTTGTTTTTTCTAAGTCAAATAAACATAATATGAACCTGAAAAATTACTTAATGAAATATTTCTTGTTTCTGCGTGGCTATTTATACACTTTTTTTATTTTATAAAAATTTTGGTTTCAATTGATTTGAGAAAAAAAAATGGAAGCTCGGTAGGTATTCCTATTTTATTCAATTCATAAAATGTTTTATCACACCGTTCTGGCCACTTCTAGTTTTGGGGCAAATCATTACCCTTGTGCTTTATCTATTTTAATAGTAACAATAGTATCTTGAAAAATCATCCTCCATCCTCAACAATTATATAGCTTCTAAATTTACTATTATCATTAGACACTTCAATTAGCATTTTATCATATAAGCTAGAGTGACTGCTCGTAAAAGTCCATCCCTTTACCTCTCATGTACTGATGAGTAAAAAGTATTATATTTCCTATATGGCCTGCCATGATATCAGTCGACCAGCTTTAACGACCTCAACATCTTGGTTAACTTCCGAGACTTTTTAGAAGCTCTCTTAAGATTTTTGTTAACTTAGAAATCACATCGTAAAAGAAAAGTAAAGATGTTAATGGAGTTGTATTAAATAATTCAAAATTTTTCCATAATAAAAATGTCGTTTAAAAAATTACACGAAATAAAATTAAAGACATTAATTCGGACCATTTACTTCGAATCTTTTATTTCTAGACAAAATGGGAAAGGGCACTTCTGCGTTACCCCCTATCCATTAGAATCAAAATTTGATCCCTTAATCATATTTTGATTTATTCTTTGCTCAAATATACACCGTTATTACTGCGTAGAATTTTTGATTTGTTTTTTATAAAGGCATGCAGTTACTTAATCATTTGAAATAATTAATTAAGTACTCAGCAAACGAAGATCTAATATATCACTATGTAGAAATTATTAAATGTATTAATTCAACATTTAAAATTAATTAAAGTTCAATTATTCACATTATTTGATTCTGCTTTTAATCATCATTTTAATTTAATATATAAAAATAACACACACAATGTTGCTATAGGCTACTATTTTTATATTTTAGTTGCAATACTATGTAAAAATATGTATACTCTTTGTGGTAGATTGCTCTTGCAGTTGTTCTAGAAGTGTATGAAAAGGATTATAGTGTGGAAAAAATGGTAAGAACCTTTAGAAAGATAATTTAAAAAAATTGTCGCCTGTGGCAACTCTGAAAACAAATTTGTATATAATACATGAATATAAACATGTGCTAAAAGCCATTCCGCATTTGAAGAATCTAACTTTCTGCTAACATAGCTATCAAAAAACCACACACCAAAATGTGATGAAAAGTTCAAACCACGTTTTGCCGCTTTCACTTCCGGTAGATGAAACAGACGTTCATGTGGTGGTGTCAATGGGGTTTTTGACATTCAAAAACAAAAATCGAAACGGTGATATCAATTTTCGGATTATTCTCCGCATTTTGGAAATGTTGTCTGAGTTTGATAATTAACGGTGTATACGGCAATGGGAATTCTCCAAAAAGAAACGCTTTAAGGCGGTATTCAAAAAAAAATATTTTTCCACGCTCAACAACTCAAAATTTTCTGACACATTTTCAGACTCATTTTTAAAAGTAAAAACATGAAACTTGGCGACGTGATTTATGAAGAGATTTCTAAGTGACTTTTGTTTTTATTTTTCGTTCAATTAATTAGAAATTGATTCACAAACAATTATTTTCACAGTGCGATAATTTTCTCTTGTTTCTAGCGCTATCGCTTCGGGAAATTCGGTTCAAAATGTCCACTTTGACAGCATTTTTAAAAATATATTCTGCCTTTATCAAAAAATCGACCAATACGGACATTATAAAGTTTCTGAATAAGAGAACCTGCCAATTGAATGCATTTTAGAGCAAAAATGAATTCACAGTACGGAAAAAGTGATGAAAAAATAAGTCACAAAATAAGCAGTTTGAATTTGAGTACACTCTTAAGTGCAATAAAATGTTTTGAGTTTTGTTCCTGCAATACGAATGTTTGATTAAGAGTTTATAAGAACTTTGTCGCATTCATGCGTCGTCACATTTAGGAGCATTGACTTTATAGACTATTTTTCACGCATACACACACAAAAAAAAAAAGTGAGTTTCAATATTTTTTTTTAATTAGTATTGAAATAAATCACTCAATGGAAGTAAAGTTTTAAAAAAAATCTAAAAAAAGAAGATTTTCTAATATAATCGTAACAGCAATTAAATTTCCTTTCGAAAACTGCCGCTTACGTTTTTTATATTTACCACTAGCTAAATTAGCAGGTATTTTATGTGACTGAAAACAGGAAATCAAATTAAAATTTAGCACTCAATGAAAAATGAATGTTTAGTAAATAACTTTTTTAATAAACTCTAGAGATTCTTTTTAAAAAAATGTAGTTTCTAGATCATTAATTCTATGGCTCTTTTCATCAATTTCGCAAAACACGTGTAAACTTTCCTTTTTCTTTCATTAGAAATCATTTCTAATGCAAACGGAAATCAGTTAAAGAGAAAAAAAACAGAATTGAGATTTTCGTCTTTCTTACGGTTTTAACAAATTTTACTTTAAAAATGCTGGTCTCATCATTAGTCTAAATAGTTTGAGTTAATCTCTAAAACATTTTATGCGTTACGCTCTTCTGAGCTTAAATTTTAACAATAATTAATTTTTGTTTTTCTTCGTTCTATTATTTAACACAAAAAAAAAAAAATTTGCTCATTTCAATGCTTCGTTATTCGATTTTAAAATTTAATAAAATTTCTTTCAATAAAGTGATTTAAATATTTTATAAACTCTTAAATAATTTTATTCTAAAAAAAATTTTTAAGGAAAATAAATTAAAGTAAAATAGCTGAAATACGCATAATACACAAAGACATAGAAATTTCGGATGTAAAGATGTTTAAAACAAAAAATAATAGAAAAAAGATAAAGAAATAATATATTATTAATCAATGTAAGTCGATTAATGAAGCGATTTATACTTAAAAGAGAAAAGGTATTTTTTTTACTGTTTTAATAAAATAAACTGGTATTTTTTCTAACTCATTGAAACTTTCAGAAAATCATTTAATGCACTTAATTGGTTACATGATTAAAACATGGAGTTTTTATGATCTTGAATGGCAAAATAATTATAGAAAAACTTTCTTAGAATAAATTTTTAATCCACAAACAAAACAGTAAAAAAATAAAAACAGAAAGAGCATTTACACTTGTTAATGTGACTATGTATATTTCAAGCTTACAAGAAATTCATTTTTTACACTCTTCATAAAGTAAAATGGTGTTATTTCTAACTCGTTTAAGTTTTTAGAAAAAGGATTTAAAGGGTTTCATATTATGGACATAATATCAACCTGTTTTTAATATTTCAAATATATTAACCATGGCCACTAAAACCGAACGAACATGGCGACTAAAACATTACCTTAACTTAAACACTTATCACCATAATTTAAAAATACTAAACACTTATAACTAAAACACTTATAAAAAAAAAAATAAGTGTTTATGAATTCGGTTTTAGTGGTCATCTGTCTGTCAGGCCATCTGGCCGAGCTGTGGCACGCATAAATACTCGAATTGCCAGGTAATTGATGCATTTTATTGAGGTTTACCATGGCATCTCTGGTATTGAAAATGAAGTGTGTAGCGTTTGCAGTTCGTTTACAGGGCCAATCAAAAGAATTCCGTTATACTACGGTCTATGGGAAAAATCATTTGCAGTGTATTTTAATGCTGTTACATTATTTCAGACATCTTGAAATTGATATACATCACTGAGGTGCACTACAGATGCTTACTATAGAATATGGTGTGCATAGCAATTATTGTTCATTTACAGGGACACACAAAATAATTCGGTTACAGTACTGTCTATGAGAAATATTCGCTGGAAGTGTGTTTTCAATTGTGGTATGTATTTAAAAAAACTGCATACTAGTTTGTGTGTATAAAATCTGGATGCCAGGTAGAGGGCTTCACAAAAGAATTCGGGTAAATTGCTAACGGGAAATCGACAAAAGTTGTAGAAGGGGAATTTTCAATCATGTTATGCTTTACCTAACTGAACTAAATTATGCATACTATGTAGCATATATACATATTTGTAGATAATATAAAGGGCTAAACAAAAGAATTCGGACATTTTTCAGACTACAGATGGTAAATGCTCCAATTGGGTTTGCAACTGTGTTATCCGTTTTCCAAATTTTGTAAACATTTGACTATAAACTTGTTACATGCAAATTCATCCCTGTAATGTATTATTCATAGTATGAATGCTAAAGTAAACAGTGGGTTTGTGTCTTCTCTCCGGGATTGCGCTTATACTCTAAAACGTAAGTTGAGTTACCCGGGGTGGCCGGTCATCCCTTGTCATCCCTTGTTTACTTAGACATCATGTTTTACCTTATTAAACGGTAAAGTTTTGTTACAGTTTTTGAATGTGATGGAAAATGTTTCATAATCTATGCTTGGAGCATGATTTTTCTTTATTACGATCTTCAATTGAAATATAAATAAATATATATATATATATATATATATATATATATATATATATATATTGGGTTGAGGAAAAAATAATTTCTTTTTTTTTTCATGTTTTTCAAAGAGAATTTATTCATGTAAATTTCAAACACTAATCAATGATATATGTGCCGTTGTGATCGATGACCGTTTGCCACTTCTTCGGTAAAACCATAATTCCGTCACTGTAAAACTTCTGAGATTTCTGGGTGAAAAACTGTACCAAGTGATTTTCACAAGCCTCTTTTGAAACCAGCTTTACACCATTAAGAGAGTTCTGCAGAGATCGGAACAAGTGGTAGTCGAACGGGGCAATGTCCGGGCTATAGGGTGCATGCATCAAAACTTCTCAGCCAATCTCTCTCAATTTTTGCCGAGTCACTAAAGATGTGTGTGGTCTGGCGTTGTCGTGATGGAAGACAATGCCTTTCCTATTGATCAATTCTGGCCGCTTTCTTTTAATCGCCTGCTTCAATCGCATTAGTTGTTGACAATAGAGAGTCGAGTTAATGGTTTGGCCAGGTTCGAGTATCTCATCATGAACAATGCCTTTCCAATCCCACCAAACACTCAGCATCACCTTCCTTGGCGTCAATACGGGCTTTGCCACCGTTTGTGAAGCTTCTCCGGGCTTCGACCACGATCTTTTTGGCACATTATTGTCGTACGTGATCCACTTTTCATCGCCCGTAATCATTCGTTTAAAAAATGGCTTGATTTCGTTTCGTTTCAGCAACGATTCACAAATGGAAACTCGGTTCTTTAAATTTTTCGCTGTTAATTCATGAGGAACCCAAGTATCGAGCTTCTTTTGGTATCCAATCTTATGTAAATGGTTCAAAACTGTTTTTTGATCGATATTTAGTTCCATAGCGATGTCGCGAGATGACATATGTCGGTCTATCTCGATTTTGTTAAGAATTTCATCGACTTTTTCAACAATTGGCCGGCCAGGGCGAGGTTCATCTTTAATATCGAAATTTCCGGAACGGAAACGAGCAAACCAATTCTGACACTGGCGTTGACTTAAGCACTCATCACCATAAACACCACACAATTTTCGATGAGCCTGTGCTGCATTTTTCCTTTTCAGAAATAGAAAAGCAAAATATGACGAAAATGACCTTCTGGAATCTCCATTTTCAAAGTGCAATAATTTTTGACTGATTAAACAGATAACGCTACTTTTATATCTAGAATGTTCTATGGACTGTTACCTTTCAAATGGTCTATAGTATGGCTTCATTGAATAAGCATTACTAGAGATATGCCACTTTAAATCCATCTATTGGGAAAAAAGTAAATATATATATATATGATACATTCCTGTCGAAAATTGGCACATTATAGACGATCGCTATTGCCGTCGACTTGAACGTTCTTTCCACCAGACAATCGGAACATCTCAGTCCGAAACCACTAAAATTACCTGATAATCATATCGAGGTAGCCGCAGTCGAGATCGTTGAAATGTAGTCATGACACCCGGACAGGGCATCACTTCGAGTCACTCACCATGAAGACAAATCTCGAAGTATATCACATCGGAAATCGTAGTGATTTTGCAGTCGTAAAAATTGAGCAGAGGCGGTGAAATCCAGAAGAAATTTCCCAAAAACATTAAAAAGAAGACTTAATAACTTAATAGATGAGCAGTGGCTTTATTGTGATCACAGAGATGAAAGCAACTCCACCAACTTTCGCTTCATTAAAACTGAACACATTTGAAGATCTTGAAGAATTAGCATAGCTTGAAGAACATACTACCGATGCATTAGTGTAGACTCCCCAGTGACGGCAATTAGATGACAACCACTAATTCGTGTAAATTCTGTCTCCGAAGCCAGTGTAACCGTATAAATACTTCAAAATTTGGCCCAAAGGTACAAAATGCGCGAACAAGCTGGTCCACTCGCATCCATGTTCGGAGAGCGCTAGGGGGATAAAGAAGGCGGAGCTTTCTCTCTAATGGATGAAAAAAAATGAGGCCACGAAGACGTGTCTCTGACGTATGATTAAAACTCTTTAACAGAAGCGGCAAATTAAAAAGGTAAAAAGGCCTTTGGGCGCGAAAACCGCTTGGAATCATGGGATGCCGAATGAATTAAATAGAAATAAAAATGGTATTACAAAAGTTCCAAAGAATAAAAATTAAATGTCTCAAAAGAAGAAATTAGGCAGGTGCGTTTAGAGGCAGTGTTGCAATTTAAGAGAATAAGGTTTTAATAAATACGTGTAGCTTTTAACAGATTAAGATTTTTAGAATGATAAATTCAGAATATTTTGATTAAGTTATGGAATAAAATACAAAATAGATTTAAGAGATATTTTAAAAAGAGAGGGAAAAAAGAATTGAAGAATTTGGAATAATTTAACTAAAGAAATAGGGCGAAAATTTTTTATTATTACATATATATATATATATATATATATATATATTAATATACATATATATATATTAAGCCTAATAGAAATTTCACAAAAGAAATTTCCGATTGAAATGGAAATAAATACAGAAGGTTTTTCCAATGAATACAAATTTAAATTACAGTTTTAGTGTTTGTTTTATTGAAATAAATTACTCAATGGCGGTGCATCTAAGGAACTGAAGTAGGGTGTACGGATTTTATAAAGGAAATGAAACAGCAACTAACCTTCCTTTCGAAACCATCCATTAACCTTTAGCTTCACCATTAGCAGGTTTTTAAAATGTTTCAAAACAGGAAAATTAAATTAAAACTGAACCCTCAATGGAAAATGAATGTTTAGTAAATAACACTATGAATAGGCTCTAGATATTCTTGAACATTTGAACAATTTAGGCATCTCATGGGCTTCCTAGTTGACGTCAATTATACGTACTGTCTGCTTGTTTCATCATCTATCTAGATAAAGGCTAAAACATTTTATACATGGGCTCTTAAATTTTAATTTTTCGTGAACCATTTATTTATTTTATTTATTTATTTATTTGTTGTTGTCCCATTTTTCCGATTATTTAACACAAATGTTCTTATCCATTTCAATTCTTCTCTATTCAATTTAAATATATATATACAGGGTGATTCATAAAAGATGGGCAGAACTTTAAGGGGTTATAGTACACTTAAAGACAAATAATATTAAATAGGAGACTAAGGGTCCCAGACGTATTCCCAAGGAGATAGGGGGCATTAAAGTTTAGGGTCCGAAATTTCAAATGATTATAAAACATGGAAAAATTGGTCGATTCGTTTGCGGTTTTTGCAAAAAATTTTCTTTATGCCAGTATTTTCTTGAAATAAAATTTTAAAGTTCAATTTCAAAAAATGCCGATAGGGGGCGCTTTAGACTTTGGAGTAACAAACAACTATTTTTTAACGTTATTTTTTGTATTTCTTTAAATGATTTCGAAAGCTTAGACTTAAACTTAAATTTTGATCTAAAAATCTGAGTCCTAACGAGTAGTTAAGTAGCGTAAACTGAAATTTGAAATTTGAAACCCTTCTCCCGCCAGAACAAAAATCAGTTATTCCCGATCTTTGTGTCGTAGATTAGGCTCTAACTACTGCCGCGTTTTGCTAAAATTATTCTTTATGTCAGTATTTTCTTGAAAATAAATTTTAAAGAAAATTTTCAAAAAATTCCGATAGAGGGCGCTTTAGACTTTGGAGTAACGAACAACTATTTTATACCGTTATTTTTTGTGTCTCATTAAATGCTTTCTAAAGCTTAGACTTAAATTTTCAGCCCAAAATCTGAATCGTTAGACGTGGTTAAGTTTCTGGGGAGAGGGGTTTGAAATTTCTACTCCTGAGCACAGTTCAGTTTACCATGTCCACACATTGTGTGCTGTGATACGAGGTAAAAAGACACAAATTAGGATTATGTTACCAAAGCATATTTATTAACATGTAATCACAATAAATGTTCAAAATTGTGACCACCAGAGGTTATGCACACAGAACAACGGCGACGAATGGAACGGCGAACATTCGCGAAAACATCAGGCTTTTCGAGCACTTCCCCTACAGCGGCGGAAAGTCTGGCGACCAGTTCCTCGGGGGATTCAATGGGTGTCTCATACATAAGAGCCTTCAATCGTCCCCAAAAAAAGAAATCGAGGGGTGAAAGATCTGGCGAGCGAGCAGGCCAAGCAACAGGACCACCTCGACCAATCCATCTGTTCGGAAATGTGATGTCCAGATAGTTGCGGACGTCTCGTACGTAATGGGCTGGCGCTCCATCGTGCTGGAACCACATGACCCGCCGGATGCGTGGAGGAACAACGTTTAACAGGTCTGGCAGCACATGTTGCAGAAATGTGAGGTATGTTTTACCGTTGAGGCGTTCAGGAAGAAGGTACGGTCCGATTAGGTGGTCTCCGAGGATTCCTGCCCAAACATTGATGGAAAAGCGTCTCTGATGAGCATGTGGATACGTAGCATGTGGATTGACATCCGCCCATACATGTGCATTGTGTGTGTTAAATGTACCTTCACGTGTGAAGGTACATTCATCGGTGAAAAGCACAGTTCGTCCAAAATGTGGATTTAGCGCGTTCTGCTGCAGAAACCAGCGGGCGAATTCAATACGATTTGGATAATCCCCTGGAGACAGTTTCTGGACTCGTTGCACATGAAACGGGAGCAAATGTTCATCCTTCAGTACCCTCCAAGTCGTGGACTGTGAGGTATCCACCTGGCTAGCCACTGTTCGTGTACTTGTACTTGGCTGCGCCGCTACTACATCCAGAATGGCTTCTGCAACAACTACTGATTCGTCCTTTTTTGCACGACCTGCATTCGACCGGGAAGCGAGAAATGATCCCGTCTCACACAACTGTCTGTGCAAGCGCTCGAAAGTTTTGCGGTTAGGCAACCGCCTGTTAGGAAATCGCTCTCCGTACATTCGTTGTGCCTCTGCACCATTTCCATCTGCCGCTCCGTAAATTAAATGCATCTCAGCCTTTTCCTTATTCGTGAAGGGCACCATCTTCCGATTCATTACTACAGCGACTTACACTTGACTCACCGTTCAGTGGTTTTTATGCCTGAATCGTGTCGAAATTTTGCATACGTGTTCTTCTTCTTCCCCATTTGACATTTGCATACTTTCTGTTTCCTTCTTCACCCGGTGACTAGCGTCAGGAATGGAGCTTTAACGTTTGCATGAGCGACGTTTCCAACTGTGCCAGTGCCTTTATGAGTGAATTCCGACTATGCAGTCCTTGATGAAAGTTGTATTTTTGCCTCGTATCACAGCACAGAATCGTTGGGCATGGTTAAGTAGTGCAAACTGAACTATGTTCAGAAGTTGAAATTTGAACCCCCTCCCCTCGCTACTGAACCACGCTCAGCGATTCAGATTTTGAGCTGAAAATTTAAGTTTAAGTCTAAGCTTTAGAAAGCATTTAATGAGACACAAAAAATAACGGTATAAAATAGTTGTTCGTTACTCCAAAGTCTAAAGCGCCCTCTATCGGAATTTTTTGAAAATTTTCTTTAAAATTTATTTTTAAGAAAATACTGACATAAAGAATAATTTTAGCAAAACGCGGCAGTAGTTAGAGCCTAATCTACGACACAAAGATCGGGAATAACTGATTTTTGTTCTGGGGGGAGAAGGGTTTCAAATTTCAAATTTCAGTTTACGCTACTTAACTACTCGTTAGGACTCAGATTTTTAGATCAAAATTTAAGTTTAAGTCTAAGCTTTCGAAATCATTTAAAGAAATACAAAAAATAACGTTAAAAAATAGTTGTTTGTTACTCCAAAGTCTAAAGCGCCCCCTATCGGCATTTTTTGAAATTGAACTTTAAAATTTTATTTCAAGAAAATACTGGCATAAAGAAAATTTTTTGCAAAAACCGCAAACGAATCGACCAATTTTTCCATGTTTTATAATCATTTGAAATTTCGGACCCTAAACTTTAATGCCCCCTATCTCCTTGGGAATACGTCTGGGACCCTTAGTCTCCTATTTAATATTATTTGTCTTTAAGTGTACTATAACCCCTTAAAGTTCTGCCCATCTTTTATGAATCACCCTGTATATATATTTCAACTGAGTGGTTTAAATATTTTATCAGTTGTTAAATAATTTTATTCTAAAGAAAATCTTCTAAGGAAAGAAAATATGAGTAAAATAACTAAACACGGGAAATACACAGAGATGTAAAAGTTCTAGATGCAAAATGCTTAAAACAAAATTACAAAAAGAGAAAGTGAAAATGAATTTTTATCGATTAATGTAGCGATTCACAATTTAAAAAAAACAAATTGGTATTTTTTTTTCTATCTTAATGAAATAAAATGGCATTCTTTCAAACTCATACGAGCTTTTAAAAAAAGCATTTAATAGATTTAATCGGTTACGTAACATAGACATAATATCATCTTGTTTTTATGGACTTACAAATGGTAAAATAATCATAGAATAAATATTCTGTTCATATATTTTAATGAACATTTCTTATTATTATACATTTCTTAAATTAACTCCCAATTAATTGGAAATTATGCGATACAAATATTTACTTAGAGATTATCCATGCTTACAGAAAACATTAACTGTTTAGTGTTTGTTTTATTAAAATAAGTACCTCAATGGAGGTATAACTAAAAGAAATGTAAATAATAAGAATTTTATAGAATAATTGAAACAGCGATTAAACTTCCCATCTTTTTTTTTTTTCATTTTTAGCATTAGCCGGTGTTTCGTTTAACTAAAAACATGAAAGCAAATGACCATTTTGCCTTAAACGACAGCTGAATATTTTGTAAATAAATTAATTTTTAAACTGTACAGATTTTGAAAAAATATTTTAGTTTCTAGAGAATAATTCTATAACTTTCTTCATCAATTTCGTAAAACATGTTTGTATTTTAGCTTTCTTCCTATTTAGTATATTATAGGATATTAGTATAGGATATTTTGTAAATAAATTAATTTTTAAACTGTACAGATTTTGAAAAAAATATTTTAGTTTCTAGAGAATAATTCTATAACTTTCTTCATCAATTTCGTAAAACATGTTTGTATTTTAGCTTTCTTCCTTTTAGAAAACTCTGTAAACTTACTTTATTTATTTATTTTTAAATGATATATATTATAGGCATAAAACCAGCTTTTTTTTTTTTTTTTTTATCTTGCACTATAAAATATTCTCTCTATTCTTTAAAAAAAAAAAAAAAAAAAAAAAAAAAAAAAAAAAAAAAAAACTAAAATTTGCTGCTGTTGTAATTGAATTTATTGTGACCCTTTATTTTCTCGACTTATCCTGCAAAAGCTATCGCATATAAAAACATGAAAACTGGTAAGTTTAAAAATAAATAAATAAATAAATAAAATAAAATAAAAAATTATGATAAACATATTGAAGCAGACAGTTTTAAAATCGAAGGAATGTTTTGAACGACGTTTAATATTGAAGTAGTTTCAAAATAATTCATTTACAACGTTTTATAGAATAAAAAACGATGAATAGCAGTTTAACTATCTTTTGCATGCATATTCTTGACTATATTGTGGTGTGCAGTGTCTATCCTTTTTTTAATTTGTCTAATTTTTTTTCACATTTTTATTCAAAATTTCATTATTCGAATAGAGGTTTAATTCATAGATTTAGATAGGTGTTTTTATCTACTGTTCACATATTTTAAAAGGCCCAAATAACAATATTTCGAAGCACTTTTCAATTAAAAATTTATTTACACGTGAATATTATAAAAGAAAATCTTAAACTAATTAAATTATTACGTGCGAAAAACATTTAATGGTGAAAATTACATCAGATATAATTGAAACACAAGATTTAAAACGGTTTTTTAATGGCGTCTAAAATGATGTTTTTCTTTCGGACGTTATAAAAGTCTGGAAGGCAGCGACACTTTTTACTTAACCGTTTTATACAAGCTGACTTTCAAATGCGTAATTGATCTTACTTTATCATTCACGAAAGCAGCCGTCAGTTGTCGCTACAGGGGTGGATGCTGACTTGAGAATCGAAAAATCGCCCAGGCAAAGGGAAATGAATGGCAACACGACTACAGAAGATCGTCACTGGTAGTGGTAATATTCATTCATTCTTCCGTAATCGGGTAATATTTTTAAAACAGACCAAATAGCGTATTTTTAGAGCCTTCGTAGTCTGTACGGGGATTGACGAGCGTAGTTCGAAGGGGAGAGTGCCCCCTTGTCATAGAAAAATATATTGTGCAAAACTTTTATAATATAAACCAAATGTTTTTTTTTTAATAATCTGTTCAAGTAGAAATAAAAATGGAACATTTTTGCTTAGGGACCATTTATATACACACAAATTAATTAAATTTCTAGCATTTGTTTTATTCGAAGATTTTTTTATATATATGCAAAAGGGAAATGAAAAGAATTATAATTTCGTCGATGTTCAATAAAGAATTATAAAGTCGTCGCAACAACAATTAAAGTTCCTTTCGAAAACAACCGCTAACATTTTTTTATTATACCACTCCCTACATTACAGGTACTTTTACTTATAAAAACGAAATATCAAATTGGATTATATTATAGTGTTCAAGGGTAAATGTTTGGTAAATAATTATTTTTAAATTTTAAATATCCATTAAACGGATATTAATATCTAAAGCATTTATAGATTTCTTGATCAATTTTGTAAAATATATGTATTTTTTCTCTTTCTCCAATTAGAAATCTCAGTTTTTGTTGTTCTCCTCAATTTTTTTTTTCTTGCTGTATATTTTTTTACCCACTTTTATTTAACAATTCAATTTTCAAACATTATCATTTCAGTGCAGTTTACACGTTTTTCCATCAACAAAATCATATTTCTCTTAAATAATCCTTAATTTTGAAAATAATTGTTCGCAAATGAAAGTAGTTTTTAAAGTACTGTCATACCTCCATAAAAAAACATTTTGCCAGAAATAGCAATAAAAAAGAAAATCGGTTTAACTGCCTCAAAAGCAAATATAAACATAGAAAAGTTAGAAATAGTCTTTTTAGGGTTTCGTTCATCTCACGAAGCCCTATTACTCCCACTTCGTTGTCTGTCCGTCACAGAGCCGGTTCTCAGAAACTACATAACATACAGGCATGAAATTTTTGTGTATTTATATCTGAATACCTACTATGAAGCTCAAAATCCTAAAATTTTAAACATTCGTATTATTTTAATACATAGAGATAAAAAAACCAAAAATCTAACAGCCTTTTCCTATTAAATTGAAACATTTTTCGTCATAGCAGTTACCAACAATTAAAAATTCGCAATAAAATTATTTCTACAATAATTAACTTTCTATTGAAAAATTTCCACCTGAAAAATGAAAATGAAATAAAAAATTTCACCAATTGAAAAAAAGAGATTACTATGACGTCATATTGGTAATAAAATGGAAATGTCCAACCATTTCTCGATAATACAAGGAGTATGAGTATGTATAAACACAGAAAGCAGCTTAATAATACGTCATTAGAGAATTTAAAAAAAAATAATATGACGTCATATTGGTAATAAAACGGAAATGTCCAACCATTTCTCGATAATACAAGGAGTATGAGTATGTATAAACACAGAAAGCAGCTTAATAATACGTCATTAGAGAATTTAAAAAAAAATAATTTGACTTCATATTGGAAGTTTAACGGATTTTTCAAATGTTTCAGAATAATACAAAGAGAGTATCAATATGAGTAATAGAGAATAGTAAATATATGAGTTTGAGGAACGTATTGAATCAGGATAAAAACCCGATTATGGAAATATTGGCATATTTTAACATTTTGAAGGTCTCTACACAACATATTTAATTTTGAAATTGATTTTTTTTTTAATATCGCATTTAGTCCACATGACAGATATTATACTTTGTCGATTTTTTTTTAATTTATTTGGATTTATTAAAGAAAGGATAAAGTGTTTTGAAAAGAATATTAAACGAAAACCTTTGTGCGATCTTCGATCACATTTACCCACTTGTTTTATATGTTTAACAATTTAAAAAAAAAGAAGAAAAGGAAAAAAAAAGAAAGAAAAAAAGAAAAAAAAAGCTTGTCTTATCATTTCTCTAAATAAATTGAGTTAATCACTAAATATATATTATGTCATACCAAGGCTTGAAAAATACTATCACCAGGGCCACTAAGTTATTTAATCTAATGGGATTTTTGTTTTTGTTTCTGTTTTGTACAAAAATGGACCTGAACTTTCTTGAAATGAACACAAACGCCACCCCAGTCCCTTTCCCAATATTAAAAAATAAACTTTGGAACTATAGTCACACAAAAAAATATTTTTAACTTTTGTTTTTAATTTAGCGAAAATAAATTTATCAAGTGTAAATTTTAAAATAATCAAATTAGAATTATTTGGGATTTCGACAGAAAAATAGGCGAAAACTTGTTTTCCTGCTTCACTATTTCGTCGATGCGCTTCCTCAGCAGATATAGATTTTCTAAGCATTCAACTGTCCGGACGTTTGAAGCATTCGGCAATCAGCATTTTCCGAACATACCGGTTAATTCCCTCTTTACAGTATTTTATTTTTTATTTTTTGAAAGATATATGATTGTGATAAGTTTCATTAGAAAACTTAGTTCATATTATATTTCTAAACTATGTAACTAATAATTCTAAACAATGCCTGTTGTTATTTTTCTTCAATTAATTCATAAAAACTTTTGTGCTTTTTGAAAATTAATGATTAGGAAGGAGGGGTGGTAAATATTTTTTACCGGCTACTAGAACTTTTTTCTGGCTACCATATTTTATCAAATTTGTAAAGCCCTGGTCATACCTATTTGGATTTTATAGATTTAAGAAGATTTTATTAGGTTGATTTATTGCAATCACTTCGTTTATTATAGTTACATATAATGAAAATTTGGCTTAACGATAAGGCCCGAAATACTAAACCGATTCCAACCAAAGTGAGACAGCGTATTGATCTTGCAAATATCATGAATGTTTTCGTTAATCAAGAAGATTCGGCAATCCCTTCGAAAATAATAACATATTAAAAATCCCAATAACATATGGTCAATGGGTCAATAATTTCAGTTCATTATTAATACGTTAATATTCTTAGGATTTCTTCTTAGGAGCAATACAATTTTTGGGAGTTGTTTACTTTAGAATGTCAGAAAAACAAAAAGAACTTCGTTGCTATTTATTGAATGGTTAGAGTTTGAACTTCATTTGTGAATCGGAAATATAACTTCGTAGCACCATGTGTTATAGCTTTGTTTCATCACGATAACATCCAAAATACAGGACCGATTAGAACCAAATGTGTTCAGTGAGTTCAAAAAGAGAGGTAACTCATTCCCGCTTTAAAAAAATCTTTTAATGCATTTAATCGGTTACATAATATAAACCTGTTTATATGATGTTGAATAGCAAAATATACATAGAAAAAATATTCTCCGCATATTTTTTTAATCCGAATAAAAATTTCTCCAATTTAATCTCCGATTCAAATTAAAAGAGTGAAAGAATTTGCTTAGGTATCACAAATACACTACACACAAAAGGAATTAAACATTTAGTATTTGTTTTATTGTAAATAAACAGCACAATGGAATGAGAAAAAAATAGGTATTGTATAAAATAATCGGAATAGAGCATTAATTCTAGATCTCGCTGCATCAATTTCGTGAAATCATGCATACATCTTTCTTCCTTCGGTTAGAATTCTATGAAGTAACATTGCTGCAGTGCAAAAAAAAAGGCTGTTTATTTTACAGTAAAATATTGTCTACCAAGACGCGAGCTAAAAGCTGCTGATTTTACAGTAAAATACAGTTAGCCAAGATGCCAGCAAAAGCTGTTGATTTTACAGTAAAATACTGTCGCCCAAATCGCCAGTAAAAACTGTTTATTTTACAAAAAAAATAATAACTGTAAACCGTTCATTTTTCTGCAAAATCTGTGAAAATAACACAAACTTTGTAATAATTACAGACTTTCTTTCGTGGGAAATCTGTAAACTATCTGAATTATGGGCAAAATCTGTTAAAATAACAGAAACTTCGTAATTAATGCAGATATTTAACAACAGATTTTCATAATACGTATTGAGAACCAGACTATTTATTTTCTTTCCTTTGTCCTGTGAAAATAAATTTAACAAAATGCTTTACAAAATGAATCTAGCAGTCGGGAAATCATGAAAGATTCTCTCTAAATATATCTCAGAAAGCTTAAGATTCAATTATATTTTAAGTATTGACGGCCTGGCTAACAGTTTTTTCTGTGAAGTAAACATTTTAATTTTTTTACAGTGTGCAAATAAATTAATTGCAAACAAATTTAAAAAATATGTATAATTGAAAATTTGGCTTGTTTATGCCTTTAGTATTTAAAAAAATATATGGGATTTAATATTTGTCTAAATAATTTGAGTTAATTACTAAAACATTTTACATAATGCTTTACAAAATGAATCTAGCAGTCGAAAAATCGTGAAAGATTCTATCTAAATATTTCTCAAAAAGTTTAAGATTCAATTAAATTTTAAGTATTGAACGTCTTGGCTAACAGTTATTTCCGCAAAATAAACATTTTTCTTTTCTTTTTTTACAGTGTGCAAATAAATAATTGCAAACAAATTTGGTTGAAAAAGAACTTCAAAAAATAGATATAATTGAAAATTTTGACTTGTTTTATGGCTTCAATAGTTAAAAAAAAATGGTGAGATTTAATATTTGTGTAAATAGTTTGAGTTAATCACTAAAACATTTTACGTCAAGACATTTCGCGTTTTAATGTGCTTATGACTTTATGTTTTTATTCCCTCGATTATTTAACGTAAAAAATCCTCTTCATTTCAATCTCTTTTTTTTTAACTTAAAAAATGAGTTACATTTCTTTAAACTAAGTGATTTAAATGTTTTATCAGCCATTGAATAATTTTATTCCAAAGCAAAACTTTTTAAGAAAAGAAAAAGTGAATTAATAAAATAGTTAAATACGTGTTATACACAAAAAAGTTAAAGTTTTATATGTAGAAACATTTAAAACAAAAAAGTAATAGAAAGAGAAAAGCAAGAGAAAGTGCATTTTAATCGATGTAACGATTTACAGAAAAAAGGAAAGATATTTTTCTGTCTTGATCAAATAAAAAGACGTATTCTTTCTAACTCACTCGAGCTTGGAAAACATTATTTAACGTATTATTACATAATACCAGAGGGTCTAACCCGGGCTTTAAGAGTTACGGAACAACAAACATAGTGTACAGAACATAGGTACAAACCATTTTTTAATTGAAAACTCTAATAGATTTTTTTACTTTTAATATAATATACACTCATAGACAGTACTGTAACCGAATTCTTTGGTGTGTCCCTGTAAATGAACAATAAATGATATGTACGCCATATTCTTCAATAAACATCTTGTAAGTGTACCTGAGTGCTATATATCAATTTTAATACATTTGAAATAGGGTAACATCATTAAAATACAGTGTAAACAAATTTTCCCCATAGACCATAATGTAATGGAATGGAATTCTTTTGGGTGCTTCTATAAACGAATTAGAAATGCTACACACTTTATTCTCAATTTTGAAGATGCAATAGTAAACCGCAACAACATATATCAATTTCGTGGCAATCCGAGTATATTTAAGCGAGTTAGAGCTCAAACAGACAGACAGACGGCCAGATAAACCGAAGTCATAAACACTTTTCAACTGTGTTGAAAAGTGTTAAAAAGAGAGAGTGCATTTGAATTCATTAATGTAGCTATACATAATTTAAGTTTAAAAAAAATGGGTATTATTTTAGTCTTAATGAGATAAAGTGATATTATTTCTAACTCATTCAAGCATTCAAAAATTTCATTTAATGCATTTAATCGATTGCGTAATATGGACATATCAACCTACTTTTTGTTTGTTTGTTTGTTTTTAATCTAGAATGGGAAAATAATCGTAGAAAAAATATTATGTGTATATTTTTTAAACCAAATCGAATTTTTTCAAAATAAATCTCCGATTCAATTGAAAATATGAACGAAAAAAACATTTGCTTGAGGATCCTTCATGCATACAAAAAGAAATTAAACTTTTACCATTTATTTTATTTAAATGTATTGCTGAATGGGGGTACACCTCAGGGAAATGAAAGGAAGAAGGTTTTTATAAATAATCAAGCCACCAATTAAACTTACTATACTTTCATTTTTACCATTAGCTATATTGGCCGATACCTTGTTTGACAAAAAGCAAAAAAAATCAAAGTAAGTTGTATCCTTCAGCGACAAACGAATGTTTAGTAAATAACTTTTGTTTTAAACTCTAGAGATTCTTTAAAAAGATGCCAGTTAATGATGTAATAATTCTATAGATCTCCTCATCAATTGTGTAACATATGCACATGTTTCATTTTTCTTCTCGCTAGAAAATTTTGTACAGTTTCCTTTATTATTATTATTTTATTATTTTTACTTTTATAAAATACAGATATCGAGGAATGTAGGGTAAAACCGTATATTTGGGTGCAAACTGGATATTTCACGTCAATTTGACTAAATTTGAACAGCCCTCTAGCGGCTAATGGTTGAAATATTTAACTCTAAGCAAGAAAAAGAAGCTGCCATTACAGTATCCCTATACTGGCATTTGTGTAGTTTCTGTGTTGGAAAGATTATTTTATCTTTTTTTGTGTTTACTAGTTTTCAAAATTATTAATTTTGAACATATTCAAAGTTTAATACTTGGAAATTTTTTCATAGAAAATTTCTCACACGCCTTGCATTTATAATATTCAAATTTTAATTGCTTAATAGGCGTATAGCCAACATAGTGAAAAAGTACCCAAGCCGGGACTCGAACCCGGGTCATCAGTATAGCGCACAGATGTTCTACCAACTGAACCACTTGGAAACGATACTCAGCCTGGAACTTTCTCACTATAACATGTTGGCAAGGCTACAAACGCAGCACTAGATGGAATATTTTCCGTGAGCCACCAACCCTGGTGCAAACACGAAATCAAAGAAAATCCAGCATCGATAATTGAAATAAATTCATATTTAATACTTGGAAATTTTTTCATAGAAAAATTCTCCCGCCTATATACCTATCACGCGTATTCACCTATCACGCCTATCATTCACCTATCATGCCTATATACCTATTCACGCCTATACGCCTATTAAGCAATTAAAATTTGAATATTATGAATGCAAGGCGTGAGAAATTTTCTATGAAAAAATTTCCAAGTATTAAATATGAATTTATTTCAATTATCGATGCTGGATTTTCTTTGATTTCGTGTTTGCCCCAGGGTTGGTGGCTCACGGAAAATATTTCATCTAGTGCTGCGTTTGTAGCCTTGCCAACATGTTATAATGAGAAAGTTCCAGTCTGAGTACCGTTCCCAAGTGGTTCAGTTGGTAGAACATCTGTGCGCTGTACTGATGACCCGGGTTCGAGTACCGGCTTGGGTACTTTTTCACTATGTTGGCTATACGCCTATTAAGCAATTAAAATTTGAATATTATATTCAGAGTTATTGACACTTGTTATATTACCTTGTGTAGTATATTAAGGATTTATTTCCCACAATGAAACAGTTACTAACATTTAGAGGTGTAATTTTATGATTGCATTGCGACCCTTATTCTGTTGGTGTAAAACCGGATATCTTACGTTGCATAAAAAAGGGTATTGAAAATCCAAAATTGAAGAGCCCGTAAACAACGTTTGAAGAAAAGTCAGTCAAAACTACATGGATAAGAATAACTATGATATTTATAAAGCTAATAAAGAGGTGAACTTCTTTCCTGCAATTTCCCAAATCGTAATAAAAGTAATTATCCTTCTGGCTTTAAATTTTCAATACTTATACTTTTAATTGAAATAGTTTAATTCGATAGTTAGTCATAAAATAAAATATAGTGTTCCTTTTTTAAAGAAAGTCTAAACTTTTTTATTTCTCATAAGATTGACGTATCTATGCAGCCTTATCCCACCTTGGAGTGTAAGACCGGATGATTTGACTTTTTATAAATAATTATTTATTAATAAAAATAGGACGAACTAATCATACGTGTAAAATTATATTATGGTACAAGAATAATTGGAGAGTATGGATGCAAGACAGAAAATTAGTGCTTAGTAAATAACTTTTTTAATTTATCTTTGATTTTATAATGTGAAAATGTACAAAATAGATTTTTGTTTAGGGACTATTTTTGCGCACAAAAAGAAATTAAAGTTTTGGCATTTATTTGATTGAAATAAATTGCTTTATAGAGAATCCCTTCAGGGAAATGAAAGGATGGAGTATTGTATAAAATAAACAAATCAACAATTAAACTTCCTTTCGAAAACACCAACGTATCTTTTTTCAGTTTTACTATTTGTTGTATCACTACTAAAACATTTTACACCTAGATTTTTTTAATTTTAAAGTTTTAACAATAGTTATATTTTATTTTATTCCTTTTATTATTTAACTCAAAAATACTTCTTTATTTAAATTCTTCTTTATTCAATTTTTTTAAGTGTTAAGTGTAAGTGATTTAAATAATTTACAGCCGTTAAAAAATTATTATTCCACAGCAAATATTTTAAGAAAAAATATCAGTGAGTAAAATAGCTAAACATACGTAATACAGTTTTAGCAAAAACATTTAAAATAAAACAAATAAGAGAAAAGGATTTCTTTTAAAAACTGCATTTAAATCGATTAATGCAGCGATCACATTTAAAAGAAAGGGTATTTTTCTGTTTTAAGAAAATTAAGTTGTATTCTTTCTAACTAATTCAGGTATTGAAATAATTCATTTAATTCATTTAATAGGTTATATAATAAAAATATAGTATCAACCTATTTCAGTGTTCGAAAAAAACTACTTTTATTTTGCAACGGATTATAACTATAAACTATCGAAAATGTTACTGTAACTACAACTACTTGTATACACCAAAATACAACGTTTAACACACAATATAGAACTGTAGCATAATAAACAGACGTACGTTTCGTGAGTAACTTGGACTCACATCCTCAGTGTCAGTTAAAACAAAAATTATATCCCCATAAAGACATGAAACAGAATCCAAAAACCCAAATGACAAACAACAACACACCGAAAGTCCATCACGCTCAAGCAACCAATAAGATTAAGCCGGAAATGATGCACTACGACACAGTAAATCAACCCAGAAAGGTGAGATGTACGGTACGCTTGAAAAATCGTTGACCTGGGAGTTACCAAATTTATGAATATAAACTGCTTCAAAACAGTCTAAATCTAAAGGAGTATTGCATTTCTTAATAATAGTGGCTGAATCAAAGTTGAAATTATGTCCCCCACCCCAACAATGACAAACAATAGAGGATTTTTGTAATTCCTTTTTCTTAACATAGTTTCTGTGTTCATTGAGTCTGAAACGGAGTTGTCGTTTAGTCTGTCCTATATAGGACAAACCACATTGACATTGGATATTGTAAATACCCCAAAAGTTTTGATGTGGAATTTTATCCTTTAACGGTGACAAATTTAGTTTATTAACTGGCTTAAAAACAACTTTAAAATCATAATTTCTTAAAATATTAGCTATTTTGAAGCTAATGCCATTATAAAATGGCAAAATAATGAGGTTAGAAAAAAAAACTGGAACAGAAGAAGAATCAGGATTATTAATACCTTTATTGGGACAACGAAAAATTAAACGGTTGATATAAGACAAACTAAAACCCCGATTGATAGCCCCTGATCTAATATAATTCAATTTTACAACTTCTTTTTCTTGCATTATTTTCTAACCTCATTATTTTGCCATTTTATAATGGCATTAGCTTCAAAATAGCTAAAATTTTAAGAAATTATGATTTTAAAGTTGTTTTTAAGCCAGTTAATAAACTAAATTTTTCACCGTTAAAGGATAAAATTCCACATCAAAACTTTTGGGGTATTTACAATATCCAATGTCAACGTTGTTTGTCCTATATAGGACAGACTAAACGACAACTCCGTTTCAGACTCAATGAACACAGAAATTGGAATTACAAAAATCCTAATAAAATGGCAATTTGCTATTGCTTGTCATTGTTGGAGTGAGGGACATAATTTCAACTTTGATTCTGCCACTATTATTAAGAAATGCAATACTCCTTTAGATTTAGACTTTTTTGAAGCAGTTTATATTCATAAATTTGGTAACTCCCTGGTCAACGATTTTTCAAGCGTACCGTACATCTCACCTTTCTGGGTTGATTTACTGTGTCGTAGTGCATCACTTCCGGCTTAATCTTATTGGATGCTTGAGCGTGATGGGCTTTCGGTGAGTTGTTGTTTGTAATTTGGGTTTTTGGATTCTGTTTCATGTCTTTGGGGGGATATAATTTTTATTTTAACTGACACTGAGGATGTGAGTCCAAGTTACTCACGAAACGCACGCCTGTTTATTATGTTACAGTTCGATATTGTGTGTTAAACATTGGATTTTGGTGTATATTTGTCCACACAAGGTTTTTTTTCTCAACTACTTGGTTTAAAATATAGCGTCTACAATCTACTTTTCAAAAGTAGTCACTTCTTAGCTAATACTTTTAGATTTTGTCAAAGGATTCAATCTACACTCGAAACGGAGAACACGAATTAATTAATACAGTGGTCCCTCGATATATTGCATCTGCCGATGTATAATCAAATGAACGTGATATCACCGAGGATATTAAAAAAATTAAGAAAGGTAACATACAAGAAAATGTTTTGTGATAGTCTTCAAAATGTTAATTTATGTATACATATAATAACCAGTGAATTTTTATCCTGCTTTTCAAAGCGTAAACCGACATAGTTACAGGGTTTTTTACTATGTCGGTTTAGGCTTTGAAAAGCAGGATAAAAATTCACTGGTTATTATTCAATGATTACAGGCGTAATTCGCTGCTTAAAAATGTATTTTAAAAAAATTAACTACATATAACAATTTTCTTAGCGAAATTAAAAGAGTTGCGTAATACAATAAACATTTATATACAAGGTTGCATAAAAATGTGGTTAAACTACAGATTACCTATTTTTTGAGAGGTGTATATCTGAAGAAGCGATAAAACAAGACGCTACCATTGTATATAACATCAGGTCCGTATTTCGGATGCATGACGTCCCTGTGCTGTAATTTACTGTACGCCTCCCCCTTCCCCTCTGTTCCTTCAGTTTAATTCCAATAATTTATGGATTTATTTACTTCAATTTTAAACTATATAAAACATCTAAGCTGATTTGAATGCATAAAGCATAAAACGAATATGCAAGTTAAAGTTTTACTAATTATTCTGAAAAGAAAAGTAAGTGGCAAATACACAAAAAATTGCCAATCTAATTAATAAGCCTCTTTCAAAAATTTCGCACAAAACTCCACATTTGTCAAACAAAATATATATGATAGAAATCAAAGAAAAATAGCACTACAGCTTAACATACGATATTTAAAAATTATATATTACAGTAACATCTATTTTAATGTGTCAAAAGTTTGTTTTACAAACTAATAATAATTAATAATTCGGAAAATATAACTTGGTTTATGGCGTCAGGTGCTACCATCCGAAAAATCCGCAAGAAACCACTCCATTTCTGCCGGTCTAGGGTCCATTCCTCCTCCAGACATCTATTCCTCATGGCATTTTATATGCCGTCCATCTAGTTCTTTCGTGGTCTTCCTCGTTTCCTTTTTGATTTGTTCTATAATTAAACGCGATTTTGTGTAGCCTCTCATGACCATACCAAATGAATTCTTCTTTTGAAGGTCATCTAATATCATCATTCCATTTCTATTCATCTAATATCATCATTTATTTTCATCATTTCTTTGATGCTTTCATTATTTTTGTAATACTTCAGGAGTATAAAAGATATTTTGCAATACTTGAGGAATATAAAAGATTACTTTCTTCTCCCGTTTGAATATGCGAATGCATTTATTATTTACTCGAAATTCAGATTGTCTGTGATGTCTGATTCTATGGCCAACATTACAAGAATGACCAGTCGATCTTAATTCTATGATGTCCATAAATAGTTTTTAGACTGTTTTAAAACAGAAAATGACCTTTCAGCAGAGAAGTTTGTTGTTGGAGTACAGTTATAAATCTTGAGTGTAGCGTACATAGTTGGATAAACATCACTAATTTACTTTGAAACCAACATCCTGCAGAAAAATTAAAAACAGAACTTGTCGTTTCTTTCCTCCTTCCATAGATAAGAAATAACTTTTAAATGGATGTAATTCTTCTTGTTTGGAGATTTTTGAAAAAAAATGTGAAAATCTTAAATTATACTCTTTAAAGATATAAACTTCCTTTTGTAAATCCCTCTGAAGAATTGCATTATTTAAAAATAGATTTCAATTCTTCTCCAGATCTCGTTGTCCAAAAGTAGTCCGATTCTGTTTGTTTTTCTAATTCCTCATTTTACTCAGATGATTCATTAAAGCATCGCTAACATTTAATTTGATAATTTTGTCTTAAAATCTCATCATCCAAAGATGATGGAACAGATTCCCGATTCTTAATCTCAGAAAGTTTTTTTTTTTCAGCTGAATCTTTGTGAATAGGGAAAGAGGTCCACATCTCAGTTAAAAAGATAAAGGAGGATGTCGACATTTCAACAGTAGTTTAAATATCCATATCCTCGGCTTTCAGTTTTGTTATTGCTTTTCCAAACTGTTGCAGAATATAACCCCTACACTAATGTCAGGAATACTTATCTCAATACTCTGTAACTTTTTAGAATCATCATCTAATTTTACCTTTTTCATTTTCCGAAATTGTTCTCAATGCAATCCTATTGATTTTCAATTTGTATTCCAACTCTTAGAAGCATGCTTGCATCCACACCATCCAGTTGATAATAATTTCAATGTCATACTTGCAGAATCAAATAATTATTCCAATATGTTCCTTCTCTCAATACGTTATTATAAGTAATGTTAAGTCCCAATATGTTATTATAAGTAATTATTATAAGTAAGTAAGTTATTATAAGTGTTGTTAAGTAATTATATAACCTTTGGAATAACTTAAAAAACCGTATTGCACCTGTAAAAATCGTACTGCCCGTTCTCTCTCAAACGTAGCATGGAAAGCACTAAAAGGGACATTATTTGAAAGGAAATTTTTGATGCTTGCACCGTTATAACTTATGAAAGTCTCTATGTATGATACACCTAATTGCAGCACGTATTTATGCATTGTAATTTTTATACAATGTTGACAATATTATGATTCATTTTCTATTAATTTTAATTAACAATCTGTCATAAAAATTGCCCTTAAAACCTTATGGAGATAGTGTTATATAGAGAATAGTGTTTTTAAGGTAAAAATATTAATTTCCCCCTTACAGTCTTTTTAAAGCTGAACACAGTGTAACAAAGAACAACATATATGCGAAAATTGAAAAGAATTTGTCCATTGTGAATATCAGAATATTTAATTATCTGCGCAGTGGTCGATTCTTGATATTCGAAAATCTGAATGACAAACTCGCCAATACTCCATGTCTTCGTCGTCTGAGCTGTGAATTCGTCTGTTTACTATGTTCAGACTAGACTATTTAAGCCAATTTAATTTAGATTTTCAAGGTATGGTCAGATTTAGGCATGGGTATATGGAGCACAGACCCCAGATGCGGAGACACTACCTTCGAAAAGCCTTATTCAACGCATATTTTCTATCACAAATAAGGCAAAAATTACTATTTGCAAATAGAGATGAGTATAGTTCCCGATTCCCAAAAATGCTTAGTCGTACTCCGTTTCAAGTTGTAGTACCCGGACATTGGTGCATCCACCGACTTGAGATCATATCTAGATCCAGCTAAGCTGTTTTAGGAGTTTGAGCTGGCGTAAGTAACGTAGTTTGAGGCAACAACATATTTCGCAGCTATTGTGGATTTTAGCCCTGTCAGCTACGTGGAAAATTACCTTTAGGGAAGTGGTACTCTAATACTACCATATAAACTCAGTATGAGATCGTTGATCTACGGCGAACTTCCTAAGGAAAAGTAATAAAAATATTAACATAATTTTACTATTAGCAATATTTTGCCGTCTTGAAATTCGGTTTTCGAACCAAAGAGTTTTCCGCTATCAAAATTGTGCCTCCCCTGTGCAGTGGAATATGTTGCGCATGCCTGAATACGGCCCTGCATATATATAACCATACACTGTATAAATTTTATTTATTATTCTTAGAGTAATTTGTCGCTGATATTCACAAATTGTTACGCAGAGCACATTTTGCAATAAAGAGGCAAGTTACGATCATGTGATTTGGAGAATGACAGTTTTTTTGCTCCTTAAGTAGCGTTAAAAGTAATGTCAGTACTCGCTACAAAATACGGATTTTTTTCTGTGACGCTACTCGCTACATTCTATTTTTCAAATGCAGCACGTTACACTACAAACTACTAGAAAAAGTAGCAGCTATTGTAGTTTCGCTGTATGTAGCGCCCTTCTTCCGACTACTGGCCTGTCTTTATTATCTCGCTCGGCAAACTAATCATAAAAAAAAGATTCTGCTTATTTTTATTAATCAAATGGCAAATTCTTCAACTTAATCACCAATTCAAATGGACATATGAACACAGAATGTTTTTGCTTTGGGATCATGTGTATGCCCAAAAATAAATTAAACTTTTAGAATTTTTTTTTATTCAATATATTGCTTAATAGAGGTATACCTAAGGGAAATGAAAGGAAGGAGAATTTTATAAAGTAATCAAAACAGCAATTAAACTGTCTTTCAAGCACATCCGCTTACTCTTTTTACTTATACCAATGTCTGTATTATCGGGTACTTTGACTAAAACAGGAAATCAATTTAAATTTGAGCCTTCTAAAAAAACGGGAAATGAATGTTTAGTAAATAGTTTTTTTTACTAAACTCTAGAGATTCTTAAAAGATATATTAGTTTCTAAGGCATCAGTTTTATAGCTATCTTTATCAAAATTTCGTAAAGCAATCATACATATTTCTATTTCTCTCATTACAAATATAAATAACAACATTGTTGTAAAAAAAAGGAAACAAAAATTAGTTGAAAAACAAATTAAAAATAGACATAATCGAAAATTTTGCCTTTTTTTAGGTTTTAACAATTTAAAAAAATCACGTGATTTATCATTTGTCGAAATAATTTGAATTAAAACATTTTACAGTGAAGCTTTTTAGATTTTAAAGATTCATTTTCCCATTAATTTTTTATTTCTATTCATTTCAAACTAGAATTCTTTTCATTTTGATCATTCTTTATTCAGTTTCAAGAAATAAGATACGCTACTTTCAACTAAGTGATTTAAATATTTTATCGGCAATTTAATAATTTTATTTTAAAGTTAATCGTTTTTAAGAGAAAATAGAGGTATTGGATGGCAAAATTAGCTAAATGAACGTAATACATAAAAAGATAGACGTTTTAGGCATACAAATACTTAAATGAAAAAGATCAAAAGAGAAAGTGCATTTACAGTAAATTGATTAATATAGTGATGTATAATTCAAACTTTAAAAGGTAAGGTTATTTTTTTTTAATCTTAATGAAATAAAATGAAATTATTTTGAATTCATTCCACATTTCAAAAGAATCACTTAATGCCTTCAATCAGTTACATATTACAAATGTGATACCAACCTGTTTTTTTATGATCGTCTACGACAAAATAATCATAGAATAGTATTTTATGTATAATTTTTTTAACCAAATTAAAAATTCTCTTAATTAATATGTAATTCAAATAGAAATATGAACAGTGAACATTAATGTACTGAATAAAGAAAGGTATACTTTCTGGCTTAATGAAATAAAATGGTATTCTTTTTAATTCATTCAGTATTTAAAAAACAATAATAATAATGCATAGTTAATTGCTTTAATAATACATATAACTTTTATTTAACGTTTTAGACTCTACAAAAATATATTAATTTTTATAGAAAAACTTCTATATCTCTCTGCATCAATTACATACATGTCCACATTCTCATCTTTCTTCCCTTTAGGATGAAAGAAAGATAATCCCTTTGTTCACTTTTTTTTATTATTATTTGTTATTTTAAAATGATATACAGGTAATCACAAAGTCTTACCTTGATTATAAATAGTTATTGTACGAAAACTATTATGATAAGACATATGACTGTTTGGATACATTGTAAGTATTATTATAAAGTTTTTAATAAGACCACGTACTTCATGAATTTTCAACGTGTGCCCCCTTGATAGCACCATGGCCTCCACACTCTCCTGAGATTACTCCTCTTGATTTTTTTTTCTTTTGGGGCTATATCAAGGACAGGGCCTTTGCTACACCAGTTGCTGACGTTAAAGAGCTGAAGACTAGAATAAAAGATGCTGTGTAGATTGTTGCAAAAGACATATTAGCGAATACTTGGTGAGAACTAAAATACCGCGTTGACATTCTCCGAGCTAATAATGGGGCACACATTGAAATTTCATGAAGTATGAGAGTACATTAAAATAAGTACATTTTAAGTTGGCAACATTTTATCTTTTGTTGACATTTACTGAAAATTCCAATGGGAGAAAAAGTTAAGCCTAGCTTTGAAAATTTCAGAAGTTTAAATCCATATTTAGACTATTTTTCCATTTAATATCTATTTCTCCGAAAACATGTATCCAAAAACTGTTGGTAGATTATATTATTGCTATAATTAACAATTTTAATATACAAATCTGGTTTTTAAATTTAGTAATACGGAAATAATATGACTCCATCTTAAATAGGACGTAATCACCATGGAAACCTAGAATCATTACCTATCATGAGATATCATTGAATTAATTACGTATGATAGGATTTAATAGAATGAAGAATCTGACTATAACTTGGTCATAGAGTAAAATGTCGTATACGTCACATATCACTATAGTGATAAGCTAGCAGTGTCATACATGTCAGATAACATGGCGATACATCTCAGTCGCTTGACAATTAATCCTCGGAAGCTGCTGTAACAAGGAAATACCGATTTTAAAAAAATTAAATTACTTAATAAATTACTTAATATTTTTAAAGTTTTGATTCGATTTTCATAAAATTTGAAATGACTCAACAAACTTCTGCAACGATTATATATAATAAATGTCAAACCATTCGGTTGGGTAGTTTTTGCATTGTTATATGCGGACGGGCGGACCAGACGACGGCTATAAGGTGCTACGTATTTATATAATTATGAACGCACCTAATAAACTTAGATAGTCGTCTTCATGCTGAAATCGGACCAAAGTTAATTTCCAATACCAACGCAGAGTTTTGTCAGTATATTTGGTTTTTACGGTAAATTTGATCTTCGGATACCAAACGGGAAGTTATTCGGCCAAATAGTTTGGGCATTACTTAGATTTAAAGTTTGGAACTCCTAATGTTAAATACCTTTTTAACCGTTGCAAAGTTGATTGCAATGCAGGCAGTTTTTAAAGCACAACTCAAAAAATACTTGACGGTATGAGCTGTAATTTAGGATTTGCATATTTGAAGCTTGTGGAAATCGATTTATGTGAAAAGGTTTAAAGGTTACAATTGATATTTTTAAAATTTACTTGCATAATATATATATTTTTGAAAAATATATAAATTGTAATCTATGTTTTTTTTGTTTTGTTTTTTTACATAAATCTATCGATTTATAACTATTTTATTCAAAATATTCAATTATTTGTCGCGTAACTCGACGTTAAACGAATATCGTCATTTGATCATTTCCATCTTTTTCGCCTCACAGAAAATTGCAAAAACAAAATGAACAGATATATTATCGTATTAGTGGTTATCTCCCTTTTGTGGTTCGTAAAAAGCGTGAAATAATGTAGCTAAAACTTTATGAATCAATCTTAACATGCGGATTTGTTGATAACCTTAACTCTCGTTTCAGCCGGGCTCGTATTAAGTGTGCTCTAGAGTCTAGAGTGTATGTGTGTGTGTTGGTTTGCGGAAGCAAAACTGAATTATGCACTGTGATTAAATTTTAAGAGCTTAAGATTAAATTTTTTATTCAATATTTGTTGTTGTTGTTGTTGTTCTTACACTATATTAATTAAATACTTTTCGGAATCGATCTTATATATATTTTTTTAAGTATTTTCTATTCTATATTATTAAAATGTATTTCATTTTAATTAATTAATTGTGTATCACAAAATTAACAATCTGTGTTTTTTATTTATTTTTACCTCTTTCAATTTACTTATGTTGCTACATATCATTAAAATAATAGTAAAAAGCAAAAATTATGTCTCACGAAGAATTTATTTCAGGAACATATTGATTGTATTTTACAAATGATTGGGAAAATAATATTTTAATTTTAAAGAATTACAATCTCCAGCATTAAAATTAGCTTCACTAAAAAGCTATTAGCTTCTCAAAACACATATTTTGTCAAAAAAAAAAGACTTGCATAATAACTTTGATAGAATATTTTTTATCTAAATGGGTGGAAAAACTTAATTAACGCACTTATTACAACATGTTTACAATATGGCGGATGCTCAGTACATGATCATTCAGGCATAGATATATTTTCATAAAAGTTAAACAAGAAAGCAAAATGCAAATGAAATTATATAACTGCTTTCTCATTACCATATATAATTGATTAATTAAGCGAAATGAAATAAACTGCAAAATTTTCAGCGCAATTTTTTAACAAATGAAAATGGCTGCAAAACTACTTAATTAGAAGAAATTTTATGCTGAAATTTTCAACAAAATAAAAATTGTCATATACACAAACGCAAAATTAATTAGACATAAAAACTTCATAAAAATAACCTAAATAGACGGAAAGTATTATGAAAATATATTTAACGCATAATTAATGAATATTTTGGGAATATTTATCTTTGCATAAATTGGAATAGAATAAATATACGAAATTTTTCAATGATGTAAGCAATTTATATTTCAAATACCGCACATTTTTTAAGTTGTGAAAATGCACGTATAAGTCATAAAAAATATTTTTTACAAATGACAATGAGTATAATGATTCCTTTTAATGATGTTGATAAAAGAAGGAAACTATTACAGACATATGACTTGAACAAATTATAACATACAATTTAAAATCTAATTACTGACTGGTTATAAATGCAAGAACAACATTTCTTAATTTGAAAAATTATTTGAACTAAAAATTTATTTTTTGTTTTGCAAAAGCAAGTTAGAAAAATTATACAGACTTCATTTAATGGCTATTAATTATTCATTTCACTAACTTAAAAGATTTTAGCAGCAAAAGAAACGTTGTTTTCTCAATGCTTCTTTAAATTATGAAAATATATTGGTTTCTGGGCTTCTAAAGATAAAGAACGCTTTTCGAAATCGTGGATAACTTGGACAAGGTTACTGTATATTTTCGTTTCTGGCTATATTATATTTTCATAGATTAAAAAACCTGTGTTTTTTTTGTTGTTGTTTCACAACTTATCTGACGGTTATGTTCAGTTTTGGGAATCTGTATATTCTTACAATGTAATTTGAAAAATAGAAAGAGAGCGCGGTAGCGTATTACTGCTTATTTTACTGTTTATTACTGTAAAATCAACATTTTTTTTTTTTTTTTTTTTTTTTTTTTTTCAGTGTATAAGTGAAACGTTAATTGTCTTCTTAAAAATATGTTGAAAGGTAAAAATGCAATGCCTGTGTGAGTTTTTATTTTTCAACGATTACAGCGGTAGTTTTTCAAGTATGAACGGTGACTTTCTTTGGTGCAGTTTCACTCTTTGACAGTCGTTGAAATTAAAAAATAGAATTTTTTTCTCTAAATATCGGACGTAACACGTTCTCTCAAAGTATGATGAATTTATTGTAACATTTTTTACATATATTCTTATTGTAATTTTCCCGTTGGAAGAGAAATTTGGAAACAGTCATAAATACTTACATGAAACTTCGCTTTCAGTCTTGAAATGTAGTTTTTATTTTCATGATTTTTTTTTCTATTTAAAGTACTGATTTTCATGATAGCCCTTTCCGATTAATAGTGGTGTTTATTTTGCGTTTGTAAAATTTTATACTATGTGCTTTACAATCATTTTAAACTTCCGAAAAGAATATTTCTCTTCGGAAAACAAAAAAAAATGTATCCTCCGATTCACAGCTTGTTTGCATGTGTCATCCTGAAACAAGAATAAATTTGAAATTATCAGACGATAATATGAATTTCAAATAATAAGTTATTGCCAGAATTTATTCCTCCAAAATAATTCCATTTGTTAAATCATTTATCAAACTCGTCTAAAAATGTGTAAACAACATCTATAAATCATATTGAAATGAATAAAGGGGTACATTATCATAACTTTGATTTAAAAAAAAAAGAAATCATAAAAGTCTAACTATACAGTGTCTCAAAAGTTTCGACACAATAGAAAGTAATACATCCTTTAGCACTTTTACATGATGCTATTTTTAATAGTATTTCCTTGGTTTCCGATTTCAAATAATCGTGTTCTCATTGAATCAATTGTTTTTTGCAATATTGTTGGTGGTAGAGAATGCCCTACTTTTTCAATGGCAACTTTTAGTTCTTTAGTAAAGTCATATTGCTTTCAATTCTTATATACTTCACGGGTTAAGATACCCCAAATGTTTTCTATTGGGTTTAAGTCCGGGTTTAAAGCTGGCCAATACAAAACGTTAACATTTCGGGCGGAAAGCCAGTGTTTCCTGCTATGTGAGTTGTGGATTGAAGCATTGTCGTGCTGAAATCTCTACTCAGGACCTCTTAATATGTCACCAAATATAAGAAGATGTTGTTCTTGCGTCTCTTGTGATACATTTTTTAATTTTGTTTTATATGGAGAAATGCCAGGAAGGTTTGGCCATTAAAGCCAACCGACCTCCAAACCATCAGACTTATCGTCTGCTAAAGAAAGCACGCTGTTCCTAAATGGCTATTTCTCGATATCATGCTAGTACCAATTCCAGCCATCAGGACCATTCAGATTCTACTTCTTTCCGTCGCTGAATAATAAGATGAGCCACTTATTCTTGTACGACATTTACGTCCGATTCCAATCCATTATCGTCTCTTTATGTGGTGATTTTAGACGCCGTTTGTGAGATATATTTTTTAAGCAAATTTCTTGCAGTCTCTTTATGCGTCTGTATATTGTGTCCTTTGAGACACCGAGATTTTTTAATTTGCCTTATGGAAATATTTTGCTTCAACATAATTCTTCCAATTTTTCGATTAGTCTGAACACTTGTTACACGTGGCCACCCGCATTTTCCTTTTCAGTCGAAATTGTTATTTCTAGCAAGTACTCTGTATATTTCTCGCTTTGAACGATTTAATTTCCCAGAAATTTAACAAAGAGCATACTTTTGAATTCAAACTTAAAAAACTAGTCGAACGTGTCAATCCCAAAACTTTCTTCTATCTCACACAGGTTTCGCATACACTAAAAAGAATCAGCACCAATTTATATCAAGGTTTAACTGAAACTCAAGTTTTATTAAATTCCGTGCATTATTTCTTGAGATATGACTATCGCTAAAATCGTGTGAATCCTGCAAAATGCTGCATAGCAGCGCCACCTGCTGGGCGATTTTTACCAAAAACTAATCAGCACCAATTTATATCAGAGACTAACTGACTATACAGTTTTATTAAATTCCGAGCATTAGTTCTTGAGATAGAGCTATAGCTGAAATCGTGAAAAATGCTGCATAGCAGCGCCACCTTCTGGACTATTTTTACCAAAAACTAATCAGCACCAATTTATATAAGGGACTAACTGAATATAAAGTTTTATTAAATTCTGAGCATTAGTTCTTGAGATAGAGCGCCCACAAAATTTTTGTCACAGACAGACATTTTCTGAAAACAGTCAAATCGTGTTCAGGACCTTCTAAAACGTATAAAACCGTCGAAAACCGGAAGTCGAAAATTTTCATGAACCCAATACTTTCTTCTTTGAAAGATAGAAGAAAGTAAAAATGTCCACTTTTGTAAATTCCTTAGCTTTCGGCATCTTAAATAACCAACGGAAATTGACTATTTGCTGTTATACTACTCAGGGAAAATGGTTTGTTGGGAGGAACGGTTGGTTGATTGAAAACAGCGATTGGTTGGTTGAAAACAGCCATTGGTTGGTTGAAACAAATTCAGTAATTGTTAACGTTTGCATAATGTGCCTAAACTTTTGAGACAATGGTTTTTTTTATAAAAATATAAACAGTCGTTTTTTAAAAAATAAATAAGCTGATGAACTCGCTATAATATATCTACTATGTTTCATTTAAATTATATTTTGAATATTTTTTGTGAAATTATTCTATATATTTCTCCTTCCAATTTCATTATCATATTTTAGTGTGTGCTTAAACTTTTGAGACAGTCTATTTATAACTAAGACGTATGCAGTTTCAATGAAACTCTCTTCTGAAATTTTATTTACAAGAGAATTCCGTCTGTTTACATTTTCATATTTTCTAGAAAATTTAGTTTACATAACACTTGAAAATTGTGAAATCCGTTTTCTTACTTACTGATTTTACTTATGTTATCTTAATCTTCTTTATTCTACCTGCAATCTAATAATAAGCAATATAAACAAGAATATCAAATAAAGTTCTGCAGTATTTGATAGATACATTTTATTTTGGGGGTTGCAATATTTTGCCGTTCGCATATTGTATTTCTTTAGATTTTTAAGTAAAAAATTTATTGATTGTATGTTTGCGTTTAAATTATCCTTCTGTTATTTTCATACATTTCGAATTGTAAGAGCATTTCTGTTTTTTAATGTACACATATTATTTAAATCAATTTCTCACTTTTTGCACTTATTTATTTCATAATAGAAAGTAATTCTGTTGATACTTTTTTAAAAATCTGAAAATTCCATATTAATAGTAAGGAAGCCCGAAAATTTCTGAGCCTCATGGGGAGGGATTAGTACTAAAGACCTATAGTTTTCACAATTATACAGCGGGTTTTAAAACCCATTGTGCTAAACTGTTTTATTTTTAAAAACTGCCATTTTTTGACTTGTTTTTCTGTTGCTTTCTCGCCGTGCCATTATACCTCAAGTTTCATTGTGGCAAGCAAGACTGTGAGTTAACAGCACTTCCTATCTACTTTATACGCCTGATCTAGTCCCATCGGACTTTCGTATTCTCCTTGCACAAAATTAATCAGCGATGTCACTTCGCCTGGGATGTGGTGGTCACTATGTAGCATGTTAGATGGAATGAGGCTTAATAAAAATCAGCCTATCAGATGACTGTAGACAAATTGCATCACCAAATGTATTAGTGCGTTGATCTAGGGGTTAAATATATAGAGAAATCTCAATGTGCCAATCCTTATTTAACGCAAACGTCCTCGTGATGTTTAAGGAGACAGACTTTCAAAATCACAAAATTCGACTAAAAAATCAATATTTTCTTTCTTTTTTTCGAAAATTATGAAACTAGATGCTTAAATTCATCTGATGCAAAAGGAATTTTTCAATTCTGGCACTTCTTCGCAGAGATATAAACTTTTATATTTCTAAATAAACTATATATTTAAACAATTATTTATACTTAAAATATTGTTTTCTTAAAACTGAAAATTTCGCGCATTTCTAAATTTTGAAACATTCCAAACGCATTCCTAATAATCAAATTCTTTTTAAATGTGTACTGTTTATTCTCTATACAAAAATGAATAAATGTTAGCATAAAAAGTAGCATTTCAAGAGTACTTCAGTGTTTATATTTATCTGCATGTGGAAATATATAGTTACTTTTTTTGCAAAAACAAAGTATAATTATAAAAATATTTTTTTCTTCTTATACATTCAGTGGACTTTTACATTTCATACCTATCTCTATTGTAATATATGAAAAGTATTTCAGAAGTAAATATTGTCATATTTTATGCAACTATGCATGAAACATTTTTAAATATATATATATATATATATATTTCTTTTTTTTTGTCGTAATATAATATTTAAAATGCAATAACTAAAAATATATTTAATAGTTTAATTTCAAATTCTGTGCATGAATATTTTAACCTGTTCTTAACAACTCTGTGAAATTTCAAATGAATCCAATACAAATTTTTAACAAAACTTTTCAAAACCCATTGTTACCTTTAAACTTTTCCTTCTTCTGTCGTACATAAAACTGATTCTGTATGTTTTACAATTAATTTTCAAATATATTAATCCATGACATGGTAAATGTTGGAAAATCAATATACAAAAAAAGATGTTGTTAAAAGCCTTCTATTTTTATGTATGTGCTTTATTTAATATATTATATGATATAAAAACAAAGTGTACAAACATAAACCGTTTTACATGCAGTTTTATGTGCATTGCTTTGAAAAATACAAAAAATACTAGCAATTATGTAAAGCTTAATTTAAATTACAAAATATGGCAGAAATACCAAACAAAGCATGCAAAGTAAAATCTATTTCATTAATTAAAATTTGTGATTTCAGGTATATAAGCATATTTATAAAGTTATCAGTCAGTAATATAATCATTTAGAAAATGTAAGCAAATTCATGTGAAATACTTCTGCATAATATAAAAAAAATATAACAGGTGTAAGACACAATACGTAAATAAGGCTAAAATGGCAGAATATATGCATATGTAAACAAGATTGCAAAGTTTTTCATATCTATTTTGCCTTGAGAAAGTGGAAAAATTATGGCATGCTTGAAAATCAATTTTTAGTGACACTGATCAAGTTAGCATTTAGAAATGATAACGATAACGAAAATGGGATGTTCCTAAATGTTAAAAATGTTTACAGTTTTAAATTGATCACAGCACAATGTCGCCAGGAGATGTTTTTAGATTAAATATTAAAAGGGTTGTTCGTTGTTTTGAACAAAAAAATAATAATGATTACCACAAATACTATATATAGAACTTCTACACACATAATTAAAATGAAATAACATGTGTGAAAATCAAAACATAAGATTTTTTTTCAATCTACTCCCACCCTCCATAATATTGTTTTCCAATTTTATACTTTTTTTACATATTTAAGACCCATACTGATAATATTAGATAAATATTTAATGTTTGATCCATGAAGAAATAAAATAAGGTATAATTATAACAAAAGATGTTACAATAACCTTAATTGTGACGTATTCCTTTAAACAGAAAAGAACACTGTAAAAAAAAAAAAAAAAGACAAATGCTTCATAATCTAGGAAAATATTATGTAGACAAAAACGAATATATACAAACACCTCTTCCAAGTTACACATGTTTCCAAAAAACATTCTTTATCTTTAGAAACCTCAGAAGTCAATATATTTTTTAGATTTAAAGAAGCATTAAAAAACAAAGTTTCTTTTGTCACCGCTGATTTTCTGAAACGTTTTCGAGTAGTTTTATAGAGTATTACTTAGTTTTTTCATACCAGAATATCGATTTTTAGGATTCTAACAATTTCAAATTAAACATTTTCGGTTGCATAATTGAATTAATACATACAAGCATAACAAAATAATATTAATATTTTAATTTTAATATCAATGCTGTCAGTATATAATATTTGTATGTAAAACATGTTCGTTGCACATGAAAATGATATTGAGAATTTATAGCATTCGAAAAACCTATATTCCAGTTTAAGAAAACTATCTAATACACTATAAAAACTAATCAGAAATATTTCAGAAAATCAGTGGCAATAAAAGAAAAAAGCTTTGTTACTATAAATGTTTCTTTAAATCTAGAAATTATATTGGTTTCTGAACTATGAAAAGATTAAAAAAAAACTCTTTTTGGAATCGTGAATTACTTAGAAGAGGCTATTGTATAATGTCTTTCGTGGTTATATTATATTTTCCTAGACTAAGAAACATTTATCTTTATTACGAATTCATCAAAAAATGAAATTTCTAAAAATAAATACATAACAGAACAAGTGGGTAAGTGTGATCGAAGATCGCACAAAGAGTTTTGTTTAATATTCCTTTCAAAACACTTTATCCTTTCTTTAATAAATCCAAATAAATTTTATTTACAAAAAAAAAAAAAAAAAAAAAAAAAAGTCATGGTTTTTATAAAGTAAAAATTTACCGGTCTATTTTTCTCGTTTTTTGGAAAATCTGAACCGGTCAGATAGCGGGTGAAGCCCGCTATCATACTCAGTCATAATAATATCTGGCATGTGGACTAAATGCGATATTAAAAGAGAATCAATTTCAAAATTAAACATGTTGTATAGAGAGACCTTCAAAATGTTAAAATATGTCAATATTTCCATAATTGGGTTTTTATCATTATTCAATACGTTCCTCAAGCTCATATGACGTTATAATCACTTGCTGACGTCATATCTACTTGCTTTCTCTATTACTCATATTGATACTCTCTTTGTATTATTCTCAAACATTTGAAAAATCCGTTAAACTTCCAATATGACGATAGATTAATTTTCTTTTTAATTCTCTAATGACTTCATATTAACCTGCTTTCAGTACTTACACATACTCATACTCCTTGTATTATTGCAAATGTTTGAAAATTTCCGTTTATTACCAATATGACGCAATAATTAATCTTTTTTTCAATTGGTGAAACTTTTTATTTCATTTTCATTTTTCATGTGCAAATCTTTCAGTAGAAAATTAATTATCGTAGAAAGAATTTTATTGTGGATTTTTAATTTTTGACAGCTACTATAACGAAAAATGATTAAATTTAACAGGAAAATGCTGTTAGATTTTTAGTTTTTTATCTCTCTACATTAAAATAATACGATTTTTTCAAAATTTTATGATTTTCAGCTTCATAGTAGGTATTCAGCTTTATGTATACAAAATTTCAGGTTTGTAAGTTATATAGTTTCTGAGAACCGGCTCTGTGACGCACATACAACGTAGTGGGACTAATAGGGTTTCGTGAGATGAATGAAACCCTAAAAATTTGCCTATACCAATTTTGTATGCGGAGAAAGCTAAAACACTATGGCATGTTTTACAAATCGATCTTTAGTAACATCAGCAAAGTTGGCACAGAGAAATGTCAACTTTGATGAAAATGTATGGTCCTAAAAGAAGAAAACTCTTCAACTTTTTAATTGATCACGACTGAATGTCTTCACGAGACATTTTTGCATTAAATATTGAAAGGATTTTGACATTGTTTTGAAGACAACGACAAATTCCGAACAAAAAGAAAAGAAGAATAGAAGGAACGTTTCCAGTAAATTCATTATTTTCTTACATTTATGGGTTATTTAAAGCTTTCTAGAGATCTCTAATGAGGACGAACAACTTAATGATCACTTCAATTATGGATAATTAGTTTTACCGAATCACAAACCGTATAAAATATTGATCTTTTTCATGCACTTCATATGAATTGTGCGAGTGATGGTTTTGCAACCGAAGCGGAAAAGAAGCATACATAAGTAAATTTGAAGTTACATATTTGAGAACTAATCGTTAACCCTTTCGGGTCCGAATTTTTTCTCAGTTTTTGTGAAATTTTACTTTTACTTTAATAATATTAAAAGTAGTTATCCAAATCACAAAATTTAAAGGTTACTGAAAATACGTCATATACTGAAATCTAAACAAAAACTAGTCGTTGGGGAGGGGGGGGGGCGTTATACTTACCCATCATGTATATGCATAATATAAAATATGAAAATTAAACATGTGTAAACTATTTATATTGCATTGCAATTCCAATAAAATCCTGGCTTGATGACGTCATAAACTTTAAATGCTCTATTACTGAATTACATAAAAGAAACATCCTTATAACTCCAAAATTGATAATCATATTAACTAATCGTTTACTATACGTCGGATTAAGCGTCTCATTTACAATTAAAATATATCTTTGAATTGAAATTTGAATGAAATACAGGGTCATGAAAAATCGAAGAGTGTGGAAAATAGGATTACAAATATCTCGGAAACTAATTATCCGTTCGACTTCATTTTTTATGCAAAATTTGTTTTTTTTTATTGTTTTTTAAATTCACTCCTTAATATAAACAATTTCGAAAATTTTTATACACCTTTTATCAGAACGAATATTTCGTGAGTCCGAGAAAAATAGTTACGGATAATCGAGGTTACTGAAATTCAATAAGCTTCTACCCATTATTACATACTAAGTACATACCAAATTTTAAGTCTCTATCTCAATTTGTTCGGGAGATAGAGCGTTTACAGACACACACAGAAACAGACGGACGGCAACATTTTTTTTTCTAAAAATATGTTTTTCGGAATCACAGTGTCTGAAACGTAAATCTGTCGAAAAAAAAATGTCGATTTTCAAAACGATTACAAGAGTTATCCTATACTACGTATGATGGGTAAGTAATAAGTATCTTGCGTGCTATTCATGTGACAATAGATTAAAGAAAAAAATTTGAAGACGTTTGGGAAAATGTCTTATTACAACAGTATTCAACAGGCATTCAACAGGTAATCATTTTCTAATATATTTTATATTTCATCACAATTTATACGTTCGGAAAAGTAGCCTCAATTTTAAATTTAAATAGTGAAACATATGGTTGAAATAAAAGAATCGCCAACGGGGCAAAGAAAATTAAGGAAACTATTATTATTATTATTATTACTGAATGCTAAAGCATAAAATAAGTCATAAGTGCAAAAAAAACTTATAAGTGCTACCAATAATGCAAAAATGAGAAAACTGCTTAATTTTAAAATTTTATTTACGTGCTAAATTAGCTAAAATTTTACTTGAAAACGTATTTTTGTGTTTCAACGAAGTTTGAAGATAAACCATATTTTTCATGTTTTTACACCCAGTGTAATTTTTCTTCCTCCTTTTTTGTAATCGAGGGGTCTGCATTTTTTCTCCGATAATGGGGGTTTCTTTTCGGCCTGTAGAGCGCATTGTAAAAAAATACAGTTATTACTTAATCCAGAAAAATATAATCACGAACGAAAATATACTATAATCTCTTTCGAGTTACTACCGATTGCGAAAAGCGTTCTTTATCTTTAAAAACATCAAAAACTAATATATTTTCGAGATTTATAGAAGGATTTATGAAAACAAAGTTTCTTTAGCTGAAACTTATTTTCAGAAACGTTTCCAAGTACTTTTTAGCTCACAGGCTATCAAAGCCTGAGAGCTAATGTGCCCACCTGTTCTGTAAGTACGTATGTATGTACGTATGTATGTACGTAACGCGATAATTCTTGATAGAAATAACCGTTTTGCTTCAAATTTTGTTAATAGGTTCATTGTTTTAAGGCGCTTCCCTGATTAGTTTTGGGCGTTCATTGGTTAAGTATAAAGGGGGGAATGGGAAACTAATACCCCTTAATTTAGATAAATTGATTATTCCTGCAGAATTATCAGATTTGCTTCAAATTTCGTATATATGTTCATTGTAATAAGAGGCTTCCCTGATTAGTTTTGAGGGTTAATTGGTTAACTATAAGGGGGGGGGACGGGGAGATGATCCCCCTTAATATATTGTCGATTTCTTTATTTTTCGAGGGGCTTATTTCAAATTCTTTGAAATAAGAGTATAATATACAATTAATATGAATAGCCTGCGAGCTAAATGCCCTCAGTTTAACTAGGCAGTTTTTTTATATATATAGTGTTATTAATCAGCTTTCTCTATAGGTTTTTCGGATGATATCAATTATCAAATAAACATTTTCTTGTTTAACAAGTATGTTTCACAAACAAACATGTTAAGTTAACAGCATTAACATTAATATTAAAATTAATATTATTTTATTATTCTTACATGTCTAAATTCCATTTAGCAGTTGAAAATGTTTAATTGAGAATTAATAGCAACCTAAATCCGGTTTGAGGAGACTGATTAATATACAATACAAACTATTCAAAAACGTTTTCTTAAATCAATGATAGCAAAAGAAACCTTTTCTTAAATCAATGATAGCAAAAGAAACCTTTTCTTAAATCAATGATAGCAAAAGAAACCTTTACTTATAAATGATTCTTTAATTCTTGAAAATGTATGGTTTCTGAGGTTTCTATTGATAAATAAACTTTTTCGGAATCATGGTAACTCGGATGAGGTTATTGCATATTTTATTTTTTGCGGTTGCTATAGTTTCGTAGATTAAGAAACATTTGTCTTTTTTTTACAATGTGGTATGCAATATGCATCTTTTAAAATAAAAGTTTGAAAGAATTATAGCGTAATAACAAACAAAACAGTGTCCTATATTTTAAGTGAAGCACATTTTACTCGAAATTTTAACTCATTGCTTGTAAATTAGTATGTATTTTTAAAATATCCCCATTCAAGTAAATAAACATACATTTAAAGTGAAAAATCTTTCATAAACGGAGTGTTCTAGAACTTTTGGTAAAAATGTTTTTCAACACACTAAAATAAGAGCAACATTGTTGTTAAAAATACTGAAAATCAGCAATGATGCTTATTTAAGCTGCTTTGGTTTATTTAAAAAAAGATATAAGAAAAATGAAAAAATATACAACTCATACAACAAGTTATCAGTATAATAAAGTATATTGACAATTATCAGTAATTTATTTTTACACAGATATGCATTATTTCCCATTAATATTCACATTTTTAACACTTAAACTTCATTTATGTTAGAAAAATAGAAACACAAGGAACTATTGTGTTGTGCATATCACATAACTTTCTTCTATATAAATCAAATCAATTAAATGATTTAAATAGTAAAAGAAGTTACATAGATTTAGCAAAGAGGTTTTTTACACAATCTATGTCTCTACTCTACAATATACACAAGTCAGGATGCTAAGCATGACGTTTCGTTGAATTCTGCGCATTTAAACTGGTCATATAAGTATCGCATATCACCATCCCAACAAATCATCCCCCTCTTATATGACCGCAATCAAAATTGAATGACAATCCATTCCTATCACGATGATTTTAAATTTGTGGTTTCTTTGAATTCTGTGTATATAAACTGGAGATACAAGTATCAGATCAAAATTGAATGACAATCTATTCCTATCATGAGGATTTTAAATTTGAGGTTTCGTTGAATTCTGTGTATATAAATTGGAGATATAAGTATCAGATCAAAATTGAATGACAATCTAATCTCTATCATGAGGATTTTAAATTTGAGGTTTCGTTGAATTCTGTGCTCAAAAACTGGATATATAAGTATGAGATCAAAATTGAATGACAATATATTCCTATCATGAGGATTTTAAATTTGAGTTTCCGTTGAATTCTGCGCACATAAACTGAAGATATAAGTATCAAATAAATCAATTTGCGACAAGCCCTCTTCGGGTATTTTTCCCAAAAACTAATCAGTACCAGTTCACATAAGCATAAAACTTCACATGAAATTTCATGCTTTTCTACGCGGTTATTCGTGAGTTAGAGCGCCCATAAAAATTTGTGTCTCATACAGACAGACAGACAGACTCACGGACAGAGATTTTCTAAAAACACTCAAATCGTGTTCAGGACCTTCTAACACGTATAAATCCGTCGAAAATCGGACGTCGGAATTTTTCATGAATCCAATACTTTCTTATACCGATAGAAAAAAGTAAAATAAAATCAGATAACTTTATCTAATAAATTTTTTAACCAAAAATAGAACCGACTTTATAAACTACTACAAAGTAAAAAATAATTTTTTTTAGGTAATAGTTAATAAGAAATTAAATTAAGAGCATTGTATTTACCATGCATATTATTATATTTATGTACATTAATTTGATTTTTTGGAGTCTGTGCCAGCCAAGCCAAGTTAAAGCCATGTTACCATTTTTAAACATTTCATCTGATGTTATAAATGTGTATTTTCAAATGAGATTAGCAACTATATGTCGACAAACATTGCTTTGGAAATTAGTTAATCATTTAAATAATTGTATTTTCTACCATTTGATGAGTTATATGTATTTTTTTTATTGTCTCGTATTTATGTAGTTATAATTTATACGCGTGTGACGATTTATATTGGATATTTTGTTTTGAATTTTGTGCTTATCTTGGCTGGCACCTACTCCAAAAAATCAAATTAATGTACATAAATATAATAATATGCATGGTAAATACAATGCTCTTAATTTAATTTCTTATTAACTATTACCTAAAAAAAATTATTTTTTACTTTGTAGTAGTTTCTAAAGTCGGTTCTATTTTTGGTTAAAAAATTTATTTTTCGCTTTTTAGTAGTTTTTGAAGTCGGTTCTATTTTTGGTAAAAAAGTTTATTTGCTTTTTAGTAGTTTTTGAAGTCGGTTCAATTTTTGGTTAAAAAGTTTATTTTTCACTTTTTAGTAGTTTTTGAAGTCGGTTCTTTTTTTTTTTTTTTTTGGTTAAAAAGTTTATTTATTTATTTATTACTTTAGTGATATACCATATGATACCATATTGTTGCTAATATCATTTTTATTTCACGTTAACCTGGGCAGTAGACTCGAGTATCGAAGATTAGAAAATTTATCATTATTCTCATCTAATGTCTTTAAAGCCTTTAATGATATCTATATTTACAACAGTAGACTCGAGTACGGAAGATTAGAAAATTTATCTTTATTCTCATCTAATGTCTTTAAAGCCTTTTATGATGTCTATATTTACATTAAACCATATTGTTTCTAATATATTTCTTATTTCACGCTAACCTTGGAAATAAAAAATTAATAAAACGGAAAAAACGGAAAAATAAAATAAAACGGAAGATTATAGAAAATTTATCATTATTCTGATCTAATGTCTTTAAAGCCTTTAATGATATCTATTAACCATAAACATTAAACCATATTGTTGCTAATATATTTTTTTTTCACGCTAACCTTGGCAGTAGACTCGATTACGGAAGATCCGAAAATTTATCATTATTCTCATCTAATGTCTAAAGCCTTTAATGATATCTATATTTATATTAAACCATATTGTTGCTAATATATTTTTTATTTCCCGCTAACCTTGGCAGTATACTCGATTACGGAAGATTAGAAATTTTATCATTATTCTCACCTAATCGTCTTGGATAATGTTTCATAATCGGGCTGTATACTACAGTTTTGATAACTGTGTAACTCACTGATTTCGGTGCTTATGCTTAATGTGTACTGATTTTTACGATGCGTACAAGGTAAATACACTGCGCCAACAATGTCGCCTATAATATTATTTGGAGTAACCCCTTTCTTTCTTTCTATATTGTCACTCTATAGTTAATATTATGTAGTAGAAATATTAAAAGACAATCGCAGAAGCATTTATATACAACTGTATTGTATAATATAATATAGATATTGGATATTTTAAAGGCAGTTTCTAACTAGTGCGCCACAGGTGATAAATCGCCAAATATTTTCTGTAACTCGTACATTTGTATGAGATTTGAAACAACAATGTATTTAATTATGCGCCAATAACCGCTCGTCAAAATATTACAAACCGCTGTGAAACTGCAACAATGGAACTTTTAAAAGATTCAAAAGTAGATTTGTTGTGGCATAATTTATAGTTTTTATCCGTACATTGTATTATATTTATCCAATTCACAATTTTATGTAATTTTGCTTTTCAAATTTTGCAACACTCAAAACTTTTTGTTTAGATCCTAAAAAGTTTGTTCTATGAAAATAAATCCCACAAGTTAAAGCTGATTTAAATATGTCAGTCTTTTTATTATTTGCAACCTGCTGAAAGTCGTTTGCCCAGCTGATGACCCGGACGTAATAACTCTTGATAATATACGATTTGCTTAAAATTTTGTATATACGTTCATTGTGATAAGGAGCTCATTGGTTAAGTATAAAGCTAATCCACCCCATTAATTTATTCATGCAGAATTATAATCCGATACGTTAAAGCTGATTTAAATATGTCAGTCTTTTTTTTATTTGCAAATTCACGTAATAGAATATTTTATGATATTAAATGAAAGTCGTCTGCCCAACAAATTAACTATTTTTAAAATGCTTATTTTTTTCGTTTTTATTGAATTTCTGAAAAAGTACTGAACCAATTTTCATAAAATTTAAATGGGACCAATTCGAGAGTATTCTCTTTCGAATAAAAAAAAATCACATAAATAGGACTCATAGTTCCGGAGTAATCGGTGAACATACATAAAAGATTTTAAAAGATTCAAAAGTAGATTTGTTGTAGCATAATTTATCTGGAGGCACGGCAGTGCCTCCGCCAAGTCGAGAGAGGACAGCCGTAAGCATACTTTTCTGGAAGCAACTCAGGGCACTTTTGACCCCCCCCCCATATCTCCGCGCTGGAGTATCCCAAAAATTTTAAACTTCAATTATAGAGAGTATTTGGCCCACAGGACCAAAATTTAAAATTACAACTTTCTGTCTTTTCTAGTTCAGGCGATATATGAACTCAAACATTCGATTTTTTGTCACTTCTTACTCACTCGTTCACGCGTCATCAAAAAGATTGGGTAGATCCCGTAGCCCCAGAAACTTGACATTTGGAAAAAAGGTAGTGTTTAGGATACAAAGAAAGGAAAAATTATAAAATCCAGAAAATTCGAACAAAAAACATTCGAAAATTCAACAAATTCCATCAAAATTGAAAATTGAAAATAATACGATCTTGTAGTCTTGGAAACTTAAGATTTGGTGTGAAGGTAGTGTTTAACATCCAGAAAAAGAAAACATCAAAAACACCAAAAAAATCGAAAGCAAAATTGAAAAAATCGAAGAAATTGAAAAAAACCGAAAATTTGAAGACAATCCGATTTTGTTGCGCTAGAAAATTCAAATTAGGAATAAAGGTAGTATTTAGGATACAGAAAAAGGAAAATTTAAAAAATCCAGAAAATTCGAAAAAAAAATAAAAAAATTCGAAAAAAATTGAAAAAATGAAAATAATTTGATACGATAACGCTCGTATTTATAAATTAATTTGGATGAAACTAATTGTGTGTATAAAGCTCACCAATGCCTCGACCGAATTCGTTGGCCAGCTTGGTCCGCCATCTTGTTTCAAGATGGCGGCCACGGAAAAATTTAAAACTAAAATAAATATACAAAAAAGTTAAAAAATCAAGTTTATTTTTTAATTAGGTGTTAGGACTTGATACAAGGATTCCAGAGCATTTTTTGTTTTACCTCTATCTTAAAAATTGGCTGAGATAGAGCAGTTTAAAATTCTAGGGTGGCTGACATTTTGAAACAAAACAGCACATTACAAAAAACCAACGATAAATTTATGGTCAATAATGGTCAAGCAGGTGCAATCCCGAATGAATACTCCGTGTTATTATAACTGTAACTTTGACTTCGAAATTTTGATACGTTATGCATTTTCTATTTGTTGATATTTTTGAACTATGAATATGATTTACGCTAAGTGAAATGTTGTTGTTGAAGAGGGATTTTCCATGTAAATCCGAAACGTCCAATTTTAATATGTTTTTAACGTTTTATGAAAGTGTATTGTAATGTCTGTAATTTTAATGATTTTAATATAAATTTATAACTTTTAGTGAACGCGATTTCTCGCAAATTATTTACTTTCATTGTTGTAATCATTTTCCCAATCATACGCATAAAACTATATATTCATATCCATTAGCGCCAAATTCTCGCCAAACTTGGCGACAATTGGTGAAATTTCGCCAAATTTGGCGACAAAAATAAGTCTTCATAAATGAAGCCAACTTGGCTATAGCTCAATAATTTGGCGAATTTCTTATTCAAATTCAGTGTAAACGAATCTTTTGTAAACGGTTTCTTTGCATTTTAACTTGCTGTTTTCGAGTAACATTAGCTAAAATTTTAAAACGAAGATATAGGAAAGCTACCTTTTCCTGCCGGTACAGGCCGGAGGACTTTTTTATGAGTTGTCGGATGCAATCTATGTTTTGCATTAAATAAAGTAAAACATTGAAAAACAAATCCCACAGGATGGGGATAGTTTGTTTTAGATAGATTTTAAGATAATTGTCCTATTAGCTAGTACACCTTCCGTTATTGTTTTGTGTTATTTTCCCCGGATTATGCTTTTCTTTTCTTTTGTTTACGAATTTTGTAATAGAAAAGTTCCGCTAAGACTGGCTACGTTATAGACCTTTTTTTTTATAGACAGGTTCATTTTCTTTCACAGGCTTTACTCTATTTAATTTATATATGAAATATTTGTTGTTAAAAGATGTTGGTCGCACAAAAATTTTCACATCTCTCCCTCCCTCCAGACATTACTGATTGGTTATGACTTGATAGTCCTTTCTAAATAAAATCATGGTGATTCTAAGATTCTCTTGATTTATCTCTAAATTGAACATAAACGATCCTAAGGAAACGGATCAATGAATTACTATACTGGCATGAGGAAATTTAGTTGCAGAAAAATGGAGCATATAGCTAACATTAAGTCTAATAGGAAAACCACAGCCTTGGCAAGATCTGGAGGCACGGCAGTGCCGCCGCCAAGTCAAGAGAGGACAGCCGTAAGCATACTTTTCTGGAAGCAACTCAGGGCACTTTTGACCCCCCCATGTCTCCGCGCTGGAGTATCCCAAAAATTTGAAACTTCGTTTTTCTAGAGTATTTGGCACACAGGACCAAAATTTAAAATTACAACTTTCTGTCTTTTCTAGTTCAGTCGATATATGAACTCAAACATTCGATTTTTTGTCACTCACTCACTCACTCGTTCACGCATCAAAAAGATTAGGTAGATCCCGTAGCCCTAGAAACTTGACATTCGGAAAAAAGGTAGTGTATAGGATACAGAGAATGAAAAAATTATAAAATCCGGAAAATTCGAAAAAAAAAACATTCGAAAATTCAACAAATTCCATCAAAATTGAAAATTGAAAATAATACGATCTTGTAGTCTTAGAAACTTAAGATTCGGTGTGAAGGTAGTGTTTAGTATCCAGAAAAAGAAAACATCAAAAACACCAAAAAAAATCGAAAGCAAAATTGAAAAAATCGAAAAATCGAAAAAAACGAAAAATTTTAAATAATTCGATTTTGTTGCGCTAGAAACTTGGAATTCGGAATAAAGGTAATATTTAGGATGCAAAATAAGGAAAAATTAAAAATTCGGGAAAATTCGAAAAAAAAATTCAAAAATTCGAAAAAAAATTGAAAAAATTAAAATAATTTGATTTTTTAGCCTTAGAAACTTAAAATTCGCAGTAAAGATAGTGTTTAGGATTCAGAATACGTTAAAATAAAAAACGCAATAAAATTCGAAAATAAAATCAGAAAATCGAAAAAATCGAAAAAATCGAAAAATAAGGAAAATTTGAAAATAATTCGATTTCATAGCGCTAGAAACTTGAAATTTGGAATAAAGGTAATATTTAAGATACTAAATAAGGAAAATTTTAAAAATATGGATAATTCAAAAAATACCCATAAATTAGTGCAGACGATATATGAACTCAAAGTTTCGATTTTCTGTCACTCACACACTCACTCACTCTCGCGTCATCAAAAAGATTGGGTAGATCCCGCAGCCACAGAAACTTAAAATTTGGAATAAAGCTAGTGTTTCGTATACAAAGAAAGGAAAAATTATAAAATCCGGAAAATTAAAAAAAAAAATTCGAAAATTAAAAAAAAAAATCGAACAAAATTGAAAATTGAAAATAACACTATCTTGTAGTCTTAAAAACTTAAAATTTGGTGTGAAAGTAGTGTTTAGAATTCAGAAAAAGAAAACATCAAAAACACACAAAAAAAAAAAAAAATTGTAAATAAAATCGAAAAATCGAAACAAATCGAAAAATTTCAAATAATCCAATTTTGTTACGTTAGAAACTTGGAATTCAGAATAAAGGTAGTATTTAGGAAGCAAAATAAGGAAAAATTATAAAATCCAGAAAATTAAAAAAAAAAAATCAAAAATTCGAAAAAATCGAAAAAAATTGAAAAATATTAAAATAATTTGATCTTTTGGCCTTAGAAACTTAAAATTCGCGGTAAAGATAGTGTTCAGGATTCAGAATAAGTTAAACTAAAAACGCAATAAAATTCGAAAATAAAGTAAAAAAACCGAAAGAAATCAAAAAATAAGGAAATTTTGAAAATAATTTTCATAGCGCTAGAAACTTCAAATTTAGAATAAAGGTAATATTTAAGATACTAAATAAGGAAACATTAAAAAATATGGATAATTTTAAAAAAATCGAAAATTTAAAAAAAAAGTAGAAAGAAAGAAAGAAAAAGAGAGAAATTGAACATAATATGATCTCGTAGTCTTAGAAACTGAAAATTTGGTGTAAAGGTAGTGTTTAGAATTCAGAAAAATAAAAAAATAAAAACACAACAAAAATTGAAAAAAAAATAAAAAAATCGAAAAAAAAAAATTGAAAATAATTTGATTTTGTAAAGCTAGAAACATAAAATTTGGAATAAAGGTAGTATTTAGCATACAAAATAAATAAATAAATAAATAAATAAAAAATCTGTAAAATTCGAAAAAAAAATCGAAAAATTGAAAAAAATTCGATTTTGTAGCTTTAAAACTTAAAATTCGGGGTAAACTTATTGTTTAGGATACAGAAAAAGGAAAAAATAAAACACAATAAATTCGAAAATAGAATAAAAACTCGAAAAAGATCGGAAATTTCAAAATAATTCGATTTTGTAGCGCTAGAAACTTGAAATTTGTAATAAAGGATACAAAATAAGAAAAAAATAATAAATCCAGAAAATTATTAAAAAAAATTCGAAAAAATCAAAAATTGAAAATAATTTTATCTTGTAGTCTTAGAAGCTTAAAACTTGGTGTAAAGGTAGTATTTACTATTCAATAAAAGGCACAATTAAAAAATTCGTTAAATTCAAAAATAAAATCGAAATATCTTTAAAAAATCGAAAATTCGAAAACAATTTGATTTTGTACTGCTACAAACATTAGTTTTAAGATAATTGTCTTATTAGCTAGTACAACGCCCCTAATTGTTTTATGTTATTTTCCCCGGATTATGGTTTTCTTTTCTTTCGTTTACGAATTTCGTTATAGGAAAGTTCCACTATAGACAGGCTACGTTATAGGCGATTTCTTTATAGACAGGTTTGTTTTCTTTCACAGGTTCTCTATTTACTTCGCATATGAAATATGGATTGTTAAATGATGTTAGCCCCATAAAAATTTTCACAGCTCCCCCTACCCTCCCGACATTACTGGCTGGTTATTGTTTGATAGTTCTTTCTAAATAAAATCATGGTGACTCTAAGATTAACTTGATTTATCTCTAAATTGAACCTAAATGATCCTAAGAAGACGGATCAAATAATTACTATATTGGCATGACAAAAGGTGAAAAATTCGAAAACAATGTGATTTTGTACTGCTAGAAACATTAGTTTACTTAGGTCATGTTTACTTACATCAAGTAACTTAGAATTAAAATCGAAAAATCAATAAATTTATAAAAAGTCGAAAATTTGAAAATAATTCGATTTTGTAGTCCTAGAAGCTTGACATTTGGCAGAAAGGCAGGGTTTAGTACACAAAGTAAGGGAAAATTAAAAAATCCGTAAATAATAAAAAAAAAGACTAAAAAAAACGAAAAAAAAAAAACCATCGAAAAAAGGAATATAGTTTGATTTATTGGAAATTTCCGGAAATTTTAATTTTGGCTTTCTTTTTATACTAAAAAGTTCTTTTATGTTAAATATCAAGTATCTAGTGCTGCGAGTAATATCTCAGATGAATAGCACCTATCCTGGAAACAATTGAGAGTACTTTTGACACTCCCCCTCCCATAACTTAGTGCTTACCTAGGAACCTGAAATCTTTTTTATCTACTGTACTTTGCAAACGAAACTAAAGCTTCAAATTTTTTATACCTGTAAATAATAGGGACAGAGTGTGGGCTTAGCGAAAATCAGTGGATGATCTCCAAAAAGAACCCAAAATCAAGAAAAAGAGGATTACTTACAAAAAGAAGTGAAATCTCATCAAAAAGTCACCTGTAAAAAATGCAGCCAAGTCTCGTAACTCATTTACCGTAAAAAGTACTGAGATCGTATAAAGTCAAGTTTAACTGTCTTATTAACTCTGAAATTTTCATTCACAAATCACTCCTAGTCTCTACATCTTTAGTTAATTATCATTTTGTGACTTGGCAATTACGCAGCACAGGGAAGTTATTACTCCTTACTATGTTATGGGATGGGATGGGATAATTTAATTAACGCAAATTATATACGCACAGGGAAGTTATTACACTTTAATATGTTATAGTATTATTTGATTAAGACTAACTATATACATCACATTCTCGTGCTACGTAATTGCCAAGTCACAAAATAATAATTAACTAAAGATGTAGAGACTAGGAGTGATTTGTGAATGAAAATTTCAGAGTTAATAAGACAGTTAAACTTGGCTTTATACGATCTCAGTACTTTTTACGGTAAGTGAGTTACGAGACTTTGCTGCATTTTTTACAGGTGACTTTTTGATGAGATAGTTTTTATCTGTACGTTGTATTATATTTATCCAATTCACAATTTTATGTAATTTTGCTTTTCAAATTTGGCAACACTCAAAAGCCAACAAATTAACTATTTTTAAAATGTTTATTTTTTTTTCGTTTTTGTTGAATTTCTGAAAAAGTACTGAACCAATTTTCATAAAATTTAAATGGGACCAATTCGAGAGTATTCTCTTTCGAATAAAAAAAAAATCACATAAATAGGACGCATAGTTCCGGAGTAATCGGTGTACATACATAAAAAAAAAAAAATACATACACGTCGAATTGATAACCTCCTCCTTTTTTGAGTCGGTTAAAAATCACATAAATAGGACGCATAGTTCCGGAGTAATTGGTGTACATACATAAAAAAAAAAAAATACATACACGTCGAATTGATAACCTCCTCCTTTTTTGAGTCGGTTAATAAAAATATTAAACATCGCAAGCATTTCGGGGCATTTAAAGTGTAATTTAGCTTCAAAGTACATTTAACACGCAAAAATCAATTCCTGTTACGATTTTTTTTTTCGATAAAGGATGCCAAGAAAATGTGGAAAATTTTGCATGTTTCGCAAAATCAATCATTTTGATGTTAACAAAGTTAGCACGCTGAAATGTCGACTCTTACGAAAATATATTATCCTGAAAGTTGAAAACTGTTCAACTTTTAATTGATCGCAGTCGAATACCATACGAAGAGAAAGTTTCGGATTAAATACATTAAAAGAATAGCCTATTGTTTTGAGCAAAACGACAAATTCGTGTTCAGGATCTTCTAACACGTATAAATCCGTCAAAAATCGGACGTCGGAATTTTTCATGAATCCAATACTTTCTTATACCGATAGAAGAAAGTAAAATAAAATCAGATAACTTTATCTAAAAATATTAAACATCGCAAGCATTTTGGGGCATTTAAAGTGTAATTTAGTTTAAAAGTACATTTAACATGCAAAAATCAATTCCTGTTACGATTTTTTTTTTTCCGATAAAGGATGCCAAGAAAATGTGGAAAATTTTGCATGTTTCGCAAAATCAATCATTTTGATGTTAACAAAGTTAGCACGCTGAAATGTCGACTCTTACGAAAATATATTATCCTGAAAGTTGAAAACTGTTCAACTTTTAATTGATCGCAGTCGAATACCATACGAAGAGAAAGTTTCGGATTAAATATTAAAAGAATAGCCTATTGTTTTGAGCAAAACGACAAATTCTGGAGAGAAAGACAATAATAAGAAAAATTTCAGACAATTCATTATTTTCTTACATTAATCGGTTATTTGAAGCTTCCTTTCTTATTCCGACAGTTCTCTCATTAAGGACGAACTTCTTAATGAACACAACAATTTGGGATAATTAGTTTTGCCGAATCAAAATGCGTTTTAAACATTAATCTTTCATATGAACGAACAGAAGAATTTTCCAGCTAACACATAGTGGGGCCAAATCCTGAAAAGCTGCTTAAAAGTCGAAAAATAAAGTGTTTGAAGGGTCAGAATCTATATTTAGAAAAAGGTTTTCGCTTTACCCTGACTACCTGCATCATTTGAAAAGCGACACTTGGACGAGGAGTATCTGAGGCCAAACAAAGGGAATAAAATAACAATTCCTCTAAACACGTGCTTCATTTTTCATATCATCCGATTTTAATGCTTTAAAAAGTATTTACACGATGATGGTAAGTAGATTATTTGTATGTGCTACAAAAATTATTTTAACATCATAAGAATTAATATTTTCATAATTATTTTATATATATATATATATGTGTGTGTGTGTATATATATATATATATATATATATATATAATATCTATGAATTTCAAAATACATATCAAGTTCTAATATCATTCTACATTAATCTACAAAGAGATAAATAATGATATTGTGTAAACAGAATACCACATATCTAATAATTAACATGTGCAATCATAATTTTACCATAGCATGTGCTTCAATGGTAATTGGCCAAATTTACTCATACCTGAATAATATTTAAAAAAGAAAGAGAGAGAAAGGGAAAAAATTTATAGATTGGAGTTGCTATTAAGTAAACACAAATGGATTAATAAATCAAATATGAACATTATACAATGGAAAACTGGACCACAAGACAACAAACAATAATTGGATATGAAAAAACACATGTAGATGTACTCGTCAGCTTGATTGCACCCACATGTGTTTTCAAAATAATTCAGTATTTCATAATTCTACTGGCATGATGCTAAGAACAGTAGAATCAACCAAGTATACTGAATTATTACCAGATAACATTTGGAAAAAATAAGATTGGAAATATTTAAATTGGAAATAAAAAACCATTAAGAATAAATAATATAATTCACTTACATCGATTATCCTAAAAACATTATAAATCACCTCACTAAATTACCACTAGATATCATTTTTGAAATAATATTGGAAATTAGAACCTTTAAATTGTAGATAAAATATTTTTACTCACAATAATTATCCTGAATGCACAAAATATAGAAACTTCTGCATAATATCCACGTCCACATGGCACGCACATAATTTTGACAATCGAGTTGAGAGAAATGATTTGAAAGACAAGTTGAGAGCACATTTTTTTTAAACACAACTCCATCGATGACACACCAACACAAAATGATTCAAAAACACACAAAATTATTCTGGTGATAATACACTTATAACAAAATTATATCCGTGAATATATAATTACTCCATCTAATTTTAATTCCTGAAAGTAAAATTAATATACAAGCAATAGCTCCCTCTATAGTTAAATTAAAAATAATATTAATAATATTATCATATCTACCTGACCGTAAAGTGTCGCCATCTGTTGGTATTATAATTATTCATAATTAATATCTATTTGCATATCCACTTTATTAGTTACATATACATTTCATTAGATTTAATTATATAAATAAATTTAAAAAAAAAACAATACTACCTAATAGTTTTACATTAAATTCGAATAAAATCTTACAATATGAATAAATCTACACAGAATTTATTCATCCTGCACAGCATTTCAGATATACTTAATAAGAGTATATTATGTAAAATAGATATTATTTTTTTTAAAGTGTTTTGCTGCCAGCTGTATTAATCTACTGATATATATTATAGACTTATAATTAAATAATTAATGTTATTGTTACTACTACTTAATTATATTTTAGACTTGTTATTAAATAATTAATGTATTATTTATACTAATACTTAATTATATTTTAGATTTCATAGATTAATTTTAATATCAAATTAAATAATTCATAAACAATTCAAATTATCTCAAAATTTATAAAATTGATAATTATATGTATTACTACTGTGTTACAATCAAATTAATGCAATGCAGTAATTAAAATACATGTTAAATTTGATATTTCATAGATAAAAAATAAAAAACTATATATATATTTGTATATATTGCAAATAGATATGTTTGTGAGTTATAATTACCAATGTTATCCATGTATAATTTTATGTGTTATTGTATAAGTTAAATTATAAATGTATGAAAACTGCACATTAATAACACCCAAAACATGTGTGATCGGCAACGCACAATCACATACTATACAAAGTGTATATAATGTTCAATCAAATATTAAATTTCCTAATATGTTATAATTGTATTAATGTATGTTATAATTGTAATATTATATATCTATTGTCATATGTTATCGCACATTAAAACAAAAATTTATTCCATACCGTGTTTATATTTAAATGATATAATAAATGTTATTTAAAAGAGTTGATGTTTGAATTTATCATAAAAATTGGATAACCATATATTTTTGCTTGATCTCGAATAAATCTAATATTTTTGTTTTTATTTATATCTGAGCATAAGTATTTTATTCGATGTAGATAATTGATAATTATATTTTTATAAACAGATTTATGTAAACATGAAGCAAAATTGGTAAAAATATTTACTTTAAATGGAAAATCAAATCTCTTATCATAAATATCAAAAATTAATTTATAATTATTATTAATATTGATTTTTAAGTCAAGAAAGTTTATATTATTATTAATTAAATCATTTTCGCTTAATTTAAGCTGAGTAGGATAAAAATTGAGTGGTGATGTGCAATTTTTATCATTGAAATAAAATATGATAATGTCATCTATATAGCGATAAAATACATAATCATTGTTCGGACTAATATTTCTTTCATAATAATATAAGTAAACGTCAGAGAGAATACTAGATGCGGTTCCGCCCTGCGGAATTCCCTGGCATTGTTTATAAATAATATTGTCATATATGATGTAATTATTATGCAATGTAAAATTTAGTAAAGTTTTAAAAAAATTTAGTGAAATATGTTCTTTTAATTTATATATATATATATATATATATATATATATATAATATATTTCGCTTTTAAAGATAGAAAAGTTTATAGATTCCGCAGAATTCCACAAAGAAATTCAATTAGATAATATCCTGAACTATTATTTAAGGAATAATGAAAAAACTAGCTGCCAAAAACTACCATTGTGCATTTCGTGCAGGTTTTTGCAACAACATGTAGAAATGCCACTTTTTTAGTTGCTTAAAACACTCTGAAATTAATTAATTTTCACATTAATTTAGCTGGCAAACATTTTTGAAATTTTTACACTATTCAGTTTCGTAATAGATTATTACTATATAAATAATTAAATTAAAAGTAAATTAATTAATAAATATTAATTAATTAAATATTATATCATTGTATACCTTAAAATAATGCATTTGATTATTAGAGTTTTAATTTAATTTTACAGAATCTACTGGCATGGATACGGACAGTGATGATACGATTGGTTTATCACGGAGCACATTTTTCTCTTGGTGAGAAACCACTTAAAAGAAAGTGTAATCATGACTTATGAAGATATTGAAAATTGTCTGTCCATTCGACTTGAATACCATTTCACACTGCCGGAAGATGTCAAACTAGTTATTTGGAAGTTGATGACAAGTTTTCGAAATAAGTAGCAAGAGGTTAAAAGGACTGAGTATACTTTTTTTTTTTTTTTTTTTTTTTTTTTTTTTTGAGAATTGGCGAATCACATTTGTTCCTTTCGAAGAAACCCAACAGTTTCTAGAACTACCAAAAAAAATGCATTAGGTCAACCTTCTTTAAATTTTAATGCTGCCAGTGAAAGAACGAAACGAAAAAAACTGAACACATACGTACATAATCAAATATCGAGGAGTTATGAGTCTTCGAGCTTCCGGACAATTTGATGCTGCAAACGTTGCCAAGAATGTAACCATAGGGAGACTTTTTAATTTTTAGTCAGCCATATTGGATCTGCCATTTTGTTTTTTGAAATTTTAACTTTTGAATCGTAATTAACATCCTCAAAAGCACATGTACACAAAATTTCATACAAATTGAAAAACTTTTGAAACTTTTTAACTTTTTTTCCGCCGTTTTGTTTTTTGATATTTTAACTTTTGAATCGTAATCAGAATCCTCAAAAGCACGTGTATACGAAGTTTAAAAATTTTTGAATGACTTTCGAAAGTTTTTAATTTTTAGTCCGCCATTTTGTTTTTCGGAATTTTAACTTTGGAATCGTAACTAGCATCCTAAAAAACACCTGTATACGAAATTTCATGCACTTTGAATAACATTTTCATATTTTGGCCAGCCTTTCAGAATTTGGCATCAATGTGTGACAGTGTACTCGAGTCGGAAAGTGTACATGTGTAAATTTGCAATATGAGATTTGATATTAATTCGTTTAAACAAAGTAAAGTAAGGTTTTTTTTTATTATTATTGGTAGATTTTATTTAAGTGCCAGAGTAGCAAATTAACAAATACTTTTTCATTTTTATTTTTAAAGATGTATTTTGCCCCCTCTTTTCCGCTGGAGTGACAGATGAGGCAAACTTTTAATGTTTTCAATTCTGAATATCTTTCTAATTTTCCTGTCATTTTTTTCTATCCACTTTCCATAATAGGGATCAGTGTTATTTTGTCCATGATCGGAGTTTTTTTTTTCTATCCAGTGCAATGGCGTGGTTAATGTATCTTTTTACGCATCTTTTACAGGCCATCTACCGTTTCAGTATTTTTTTGTTTTGCTTGCTTTGAAGTTAATAAATGAAGTTTTTTCAATTAGATTTGGAATATTCTTTCTTTGTACGGTCTAATGAAGGACACTGATCACTTTAAAAGCTTTATAATTGAGTTAATTAAGTGCTAATAATGATTTCCTAAGAGACGCCTATCAGGCACACTGCGCCCGAATCCGGGTGTCCCAGATGTGCGTCCAACGGAGGGTTAAGAAAAAGTATGGTATATATATATATATATATATATAATCTAAAAACTTTTTCCGTTGGAGGCCGTAACGCTCAACGGCATGGTTCGCCAAGCCCAGTGGCCTCCCTTAGGCATTAAATCTAAAAACTTTAATTTATTTCTATTTAATCTTTCATAGCTTGTTTTTACAAAGACATCTTGATTTATATATTACTTAATTTTTCATCAGAGCTGAAATTACGCTGTAAATTAATTAAATACAAAGGATATGAATTATCACTTTACTAAACAGTGTACAACCAATAGAGTGAAAACCCCTATCTGGACATTTTTTTCTCTCGATTGGTTGTACGCTGTTTAGTAAAGTGATAATTCACATCCTTTGTATTTCATCTTTATTTATTTTATTTATAATTTAAAAATATAAACACAACAAAAATATCGTGGATCTTTATTTTACAATTTTTAAGATATCAGCTATTATGAGCTAATTAAAATGTAATTCAGACAAATGTACCTCAACCCTGCATAAATCAATTCGGAAAGCAAAATTTGTTCTGTAAACTTTCTCTTTAAAATGTGTTTTGCAAAATCAGTGCAAACAAAGTTACTACTCTGAAATGTCAACAATTATGAAAATATATTACCCTAAAAGATTTTAAAAAAACGTTAAAACTTTTTAATTGATTTTACATAAATTCCACGAGGAGAAATTTTTGGATTAAATAGGAAAAGGATAACTCATTGTTTTCAGAAAAACGACAATTCTAAAGGGAAAAGGAAGAAGTAAAATGTTTCCAGTCAATTTCTTGTGTTCTTACGTTAATCGGTTATTTAAAACTTCCCTTTTTTTTATTCTGGAAGTTCCCTAATGAGTAAGAACCTTCTAATGACACATCAGTTATCGATAATAAGTTTTGCCTATTAAATATATCGATCATTTACAGGTAGTACAGCAAATTTTCCCATTGACATAACGACATAAGATCATAAACACAACCAAAAATTATTAAAAGTTCTAATTCATTGTTCGTGTATTATTTTATATTTAAAAAATAATCTAATTCAATTAAAATTAATATGGGGGAAGTGTGCCTAATATCACACCCCATGATTTCTAAACGAAGTACCTGCTGCATTCTGGTGGTCGTTGTCTAAACTTGATCCACCATTAGTAATTTAAGTCCATTAGTAATTTAAAATATAATTAAAGCAATTCAGGCAGTATGGTCCAAGAAAATGGGTTTGGGAATTGCTTCAAAATTTTATGAAGTTCCAAAATCGACAATAAAGGACAAAGTATAGACAATTAATTTCTTGGCTGGGCAAAAATGTTCTTCGTTAATAACGTCACAACTCATATTTCTTACAAAAATTTTTGAAAATAATAATTTTTATTGTGTTCCTAATATTGCACGGGGGGGTGCGATATTAGGAACACTTTTTGAAAGTTGGTGCTAAGGCATATTTATTTGCAAAAAGAATGTTTCTTTTATCGGAAACCATTATAAGCTTAAAATTTTTTAGTAGAATGTTTTATGAACTCATACCATCAATCAGTTTCAATTTGTTGTGCAGTCAAGCCGAATTAGACCAAAATTTCAAAATGGGTGCGATATTAGGAACACTTCCCCTATATATATACACATATATATATATATATATATATATATATATATATATATAATAAAATGAACCGTTTATCCCACATTAAAACGGTCCTATAATTATTTATAGCAATAATTTCTAATACACGAAAGTTATAGGTATTCCGTCCTTGAAAATGCCATAATAAAAATGTATATATATACACATTAGTAATTGCAAACACAAATTGCAAAAACAATAAATATATACAAAGGATCAATTTAATCAATAAATTAATATCCATCAGTTACTGTTTTTCCCAGTGATATTATTCCTACATTCATCTTATATATTCATAGTTATTTACGTCATCATAAATCCTTTCACTACATTTATGTTTTAGGAGTAAAACCACGGCAAGTAGAACACGAGTAACTACGTAAAAACTACGTAATTTATTTCGGGAAGCTTTATTTAAATATATTAATAAAAAAGAAAATTGCCCAGTAAAACTGGGGGCATTTAGCTCACAGGCTAGTCATTCTAATTGTATATTATAATCTTATTTCGAAGAATTTGAAATAAGCCCCTCGGAAAAAAAATGAAGCAAATCGGATAATTCTGCATGAAAAACCCATTTATCTAAATTAATGGGGTGATTTGTGTCATCTCCCCGTATCCCCCTTTATACTTAACCAATGAACCCCCAAAACTAATCAGGGAAGCGGCGTTCCACAATGAGCCTATATACAAAATTTGAAGAAAATCTGATAATTCTGCATGAAAAACCCATTTATCTAAATTAAGGGTGGATGATTACCCCCCCCCCCGTTACTCCCTTTTTACTTAACCAATGAACCCCCAAATCTAATCAGGAAAGCGCCTTATCACAATGAGCCTTTATACAATATTTGAAGAAAATCGGATTATTCTGCATGAAAAACACATTTATCTAAATTAAGAGTGGATGATTACCCCCCGCCCCCACGTTACTTCCATTTTACTTAACCAATGAACCCCCAAATCTAATCAGGAAAGCGCCTTATCACAATGAGCCTTTATACAAAATTTGAAGAAAATCGGATAATTCTGCATGAAAAACCCATTTATCTAAATTGAGGGGGGATTTAGCCCCCCTTTCCCCCTTTGTACTTAACCAATGAACCTCCGAAACTAATCAGGGAAGCGCCTTATCACAATGAACCTATATACAAAATTTGAAGAAAATCGGTTCTGCATGAAAAAAACATTTATTTAAATTAAAAGGGGTTCAGCCCGCCGTTTCCCCCCTTTCTACTTCACTAATGAACTCTCTCAAAACTAATCAGGGAAGCGCCTTATCACAATGAACCTATAAACAAAATTTGAAGCAAAACTGTTATTTCTATCAAGAGTTATCGCGTTACGTACATACATACATACAGAACGGGCGGGCACATTAGCTCCCAGCCTTTGATAGCATGTGAGCTAAAAAGCATTATGTTAATTTAAACAATTTAATTTAAACATACATTTAAATTTAAACAGTAATTTAGACATTAAAATACATTAAATATGTCAAATTAAATTCGTCTTGCAAAATGTTTTCTCCAAAATTTATTTCGAAAAAGTAAAGAAATAGGATGGTTTCGCGCAATCAATGTTTTTGCTGTTAACAAAGCTATCTCGCCTATTAACAAATGTTATCTTAAAATGTCACAAACGAAACTATGCAACTTTTTAATTGATCGCAGCAGAATGACGCTAAGAAGAATTTTCGGATTAAATATTAAAATAATAGACTACTGTTTTGAGCAAAAGGACAAATTCAGCAGAAGAATTAGAAAGATGCATGCTTCCTATCAATTCATTCTTTTCTGACATTAATCCGTTATTTAAGGACTTTCCTTACATATTCCGAGAATTCTGTAATGAGGGTGAACTTCCTAATGAACACATCAATTAAGTATAATTAGTTTTACCGAACCATAATTCGTATTAAATATCAACCTTTTATATGTAGTACAGCAGAATTTGTCAACTGACATTACAAACTGTGTTGAATAAAACACATATGTCAGTCTGTAATTAGAGATTTAAGAATAATTAAGTAAAATAAAATTACAATTGATATCATTTTATTCGCGATATATTTCTTAGAGAAGCTGATCTCTGAATTTATCAAAAATAAAAATACTGAAAATTAACAAAAGTTAAAATTTCCTAGCACATGTATTATTTTTAACACTTAGGAACATAATTGAAAAGTGTTTATGAACTCTGTTTGGCTGTCTGACGTCTGTCTGTCTAACCGTGGTCTAACTCACGTGAATACACTAGGATTTCCATGTAATTGATTTATGTTATTGAGGTTTCCTATGACATGTTCTATATTGAAAATGGAATGAATAGCATTTAAGTTCGTTTACAGGGGCACTCAAAAGACACTATGCACTATGAGGAAAAATCATTTCTGGTCTATTTTAGCGCTATTACACTATTTCAAACAAATTGATATACATCATTGAGATCATCAAGATGTTTACTTTAGAATATGATGTGCAGAGTGCATAGCATTTATCGTTCTTTTACAGGGACACACAAAATAATTTAGTTAGTACTGTCTATGAGCGATAATAGCTACAAGTGCGTTTTCAATTGTGGTATGCGTTTTTAAATTAAACTAATGTTTTGAAAATGATATTATTTTGTATATCAATGTGTATAAATGTTATAGATCATATACAGGGCTGCTCAAAAGAATTCGAGTACATTACATCTTACTGCCGGAAATCTTTCGAGGAGAATTTCAATTGTGTTATACGTTTCCTAACTGAACTAAATTTTTGCATACTATGTAGTATATATACATATCTGTAGATCATATACAGGACAGAACAAAAGAATTAGGACAGTCGTTATGAGGTATTTAAAATTAAATATAGGCTTAAAAATATGTTAAACATGCAAACATCAATTCGGATCGCAAAATATTTCCCAATGAAATTTGCCAAAAAAATTTACATGTTTTGCGCAATAATATTTTTGATATTAACAAAATTAGCATAAAATTTTCAACGATCATGAAAATATGCGATCAGTAAATTTTAAAAACATTCAGTTTTTTTAATTGATCGCACCGAATTCCATGAGCAAAATTTTTCGAAATAAATATTAAAAGGGTAGCCTATTGCTTTAAGCAAAACGACAAATTCTGAAGTAAAAGGAAGAATACGGAAAATATTTTCAGTCAATTCGTTATTTTCTTTCATTAATCGGTGATTTAAAGCTTTCTTTCTTCTTCAGAGAGTTCTCTAATGAAGACGAACTTCCTAATGAATACATCAATTATGAATTAATTATTTTTGCCGGACCACAATTCGCACTAAATATCGATTTCTTACACGCAGTATGACAGAATTTTACAACTAGCATTATAACAAATGTGCAGATGTAAATTTATAATTAGAGATTTGATATTAATTAATTTAAGCAAAATAGTATATGAAAATTGCATTATTAGCCAAATTTTATCAAAATAAGGTTTCAGCTTGAAAAATTAAGTTTTTTTTTTTTTTTTTTTTTTTTTTTTTTTTAAGATCTATTTTGCCCCCGGCTGGTCAGGGGTCGATGCTGGTTTTTTTTTTTTTTTTTTTTTTTTTTTTTTCTTGGGGCCCATTTTGTGAAAAGTAAAGGTTATTTTTGTGAAAAATAACATTTTGTAACAAAAGCTGAAATCCAGTTACTCAAATTTGAACCAAGCGTTTATTAACAAAAAAATTTGTTTAATCCCTTTTCTGAAATTTTCCTGTCTGATGAACTTGTTTGTTTACAAATTACACATTTTAAAACAACACACTATAATAAATAATTAATAAATAGTAGGTTTTTATAGAATAGAATTTTGTGAAAGAGCCTATTTTATTCAAAGGAATTTTGTGAAGGGAGACTATTTTATTATAAAGAATTTTGTGAAGAGAGTATTTTTAAATCGCTTTTTCTGAAGTTTTCCTGTCTGGTGAACTTGTTTGCTTACAAATTACACATTTTAAAACATCACACTATAATAAATAATTAATAAATAGTAGGTTTTTATAGAATCTAATTTTGTGATAGAACCTATTTTATTCAAAGGAATTTTGTGAAGGGTCCTGTTTTATTATAAAGAATTTTGTGAAGGGGTTTCTTAATAGACCCCAAATTTTGCCTGCATCGACCCTTGCTGGTATAAATAGATGAGGCAGATTTTTAATATTTTCAGTTGCTAATATCTTTTTTTAAATTTCCTACCATATTTTTTAATACGCCTTCCATTATGGTAGCGAATATTCGTAATCCCATGACCAAGGTTTATTTCTGTCTTGTGAAGTGTCATTCTATTTAAAATAAAAATTTAAAGACAAACACTATGGCATAATTACAAGAAAAGTATGATATATTTTGATGAGAAATTCATTTTAATTAAAATTCTAATTTATTCTTAGTGAATTAGTTTTTTTTTTTTTTTTTTTTTTTTTTTTTTACAAAACGAAATGATTATTTACTGCATTTACTTTAAGAGTATAAACATAACAAATAATCACGAAATTTTATTTTAAAATATTAAAAATAATAGATATGAAATAATCAACTATAACTTAGATATAAGTGCATTAATTTAAATGTATCATACATGTATTATAATGTATTAATGAAATCTAATAAAATGTAATGTATTATACATGTATTATAATGTCTTAATGAAATGTAATAAAATGTAATGTATTTATAAATGTATTAATTTAAATGTATCATACATGTATAATAATCATACATTCATCAAACATGTATTTAAATGTATATTTTTTAAATGTATCATACATGTATTATAATGTATTAATGAAATATAATAAAACGTTTTAATAAATGTATTAATTTAAATGTATCATATATGTATGCTAATCACACATTCATCAAACATGTATTTAAATGTACGATTTAGTGAATTTATACATTAAGAATATAAACATAAAAAGAACCATGAAATTTTATTTTAAAATGTTAAAATAATAATAATAATATATATGAAATAATTAAACTGTAATTAAGATTTAAATGCATGTTAAACATGCTAAAATCAATTCGCAGTATGAAAAGTTTCAAGTTAAGTTGTCTAAGAAAATCTGTTTTCAGAATTAATCTATTCCATACAAACAAAATGTTGACACTCTGAAATGTCAACACTTATGAAAATATACGATTATGAAAGTCGAAAACTATTCAATTTTTAAACTACTTGCAGCTGAATTCCAGGAGGAGAAATGATTACATTAAATATTGAAAGGGTAGGCCACTGTTTTGTGAAAATCGACAAATTCTAGAGAAAAGGGGGATTACAAGAAAAATATTCCCAGTCCTTTCATTATTTTCATATATTAATCGGTTGTTTAAAGTTTTCTCTTGTTCCGAGAGTTCTCTAATGAAGACGAGCTTATTAATGAACACATCAATTATAGATAATTAGCTTTGCAGAATCACAATTCTTTATCAATATTCACTCTTTTACATATAGTGCGGCAAAATTTCCCAACAGAATTTACAGCTTGATTTAAGAAATGTACACGTGTAAATTTATAATTAAAGATTAGAAATTAATTCATTTGAACAAAGTGATGTATGAAAGCTGAATTATGACCAATTTTTATTTAAAGAGTGATTGGACAAGAATTATTAAATACTTCCAGGTATTTAATTATTTTTAAGGTCTATTTTGCTCCCCGCTGGTGTGTCAATCTGCAGATGAGGCTGATTTTATATTAGTGTTTTTAATTTGGTAATACCTTTATATTATTCCTGATACATTTTTAGTCCGCTTTCTATAATAGGCGGGGGGGAGGGTCCTTTTTCCACGTACGGTTATTTTTTATTTTTTTCGTATGAATTGACTTACTAACTACCCTTTTTTAAGGCATGTTATAACTTTTTTTTTAATTACCTAAATTTTCTCCAATTTTTTGCAATTTTTTTTTAGCGTAATTATACAGTAATAATAATGGGGGTTTTGCAAATGAAAGAGCATACCTTGAAGTTTTAAAAAATATATATATTTGGAAATTGATTGAAAAATGATCCTCTGGTGGTTTTTGATACAAAGGTGTGCAAAAATTGAAGCGTTCCGCGGTACCAGATGAATCACGGAATTTGCTTATCTGTAACAAAAAATAAAAATTCAAATTTAAAATATTTTGTAATCCTTCTCGGATGAGTTTACCAATTTTTTGATCCTGAAGAAAATGCCGGCAGTTCAAATTTCAAGTTGCAATTCTAGACAAATATTTTCGGATATAAATCGCGCAAAAAAAAAAATATTTATAGTTCGAATATTGAAAAACACGTCCATGAGGGACTACAAAATAGTATATACTAGAACAGCATGAAAATTTCAACCAAATCGGTCGATCCAATTTCGAGTTCTACCTGGTGCCGATTTGTAAAACAAAGTTTCTAGAAAAACAGGTTTAAAGTTTTTCAACGTTTTTAAACAAACATAGATAGCAATGACAATTTTCAACTTACATAAAATCATTTATACCAGGCCCATATAATACCTCCTGGAATTCCTCTTTCTCAAATCTTTTGCATTTACTTGCGCACCCGCACACAATACGCTAAAAATGAGCCTATTCGCTGCAACACCCAAAGGTGGAATATATAATAATAAACACTATATTGCCAAAGGTGATTGGTCACTTGCGATTTTAGACGTTTTGTTAACTATCTAGAAAAATACATGAGGAATTAACCTGAAACTGCAGGTGTGTAAACAGTATAGTATAGGTTATATATTTCCCCGAAGATTTTTTCACGAAACCCGATAGGGGACTGTCAACAAATTGAAAAATAACGAATATATTTTGGATAACCCTATAAAAACTAATGTAGCAAAGGCGTTCAAACTCGAGATTATTAATAAGTGGCTTATTGTAATATACTGTGTTCATTTTTATTAGGATAGCATGGAAACTCTTAGAGAAATTAAGGTTTTTATAAAAACAGTCCCAAATTTCGCATAGGTTTTTGCTCATAATTAGCAGAGTTCTTAATATAAAAAAAAGTTATTTTCAGAAAATATGACAAACAACATTGTACATAATACTCTGCAATCAGAATTAAAAAATAATAATAATTGGATAAAAAATGAGCAGGTTTACTAAAAAATGTTTCACTGCGCATGCGCGAATGCAATCAAAATATAATATTCATAATGTATTAGCTAAGTATATAGAGCAACTTTTGTGAAAGTCTCAAAATCATAGCTTGAAAATTCTGAAAATTATCGTCGATAGAATAAGCTCGAAATCCGTTGTTCCCAAAAGGAAGCAAAAATATGAGGGGTTGTATCCAAATATAATAGTACGTGAAATATTGTGTACGCTATCTTGGCACTAATCAACAGATATTTGATACAACCCCTCATCTTTTTGCTTCTTTTTGGGAACAACGGATTTCGAGCTTATTCTATCGACGATAATTTTCAGAATTTTCAAGCTATGATTTTGAGACTTGCACAAAAGTTGCTCTATATACTTAGCTAATACATTATGCATATTATATTTTGATTGCATTCGCGCATGCGCAGTGAAACATATTTTAGTAAATCTGCTCATTTTTCATCTAATTTTTATTATTTTTTAATTCTGATTGCAGAGTTATATGTACAATGTTATTTGTCATATTTTCTGAAAATAACTTTTTTTTATGTTAAGAACTCTGCAAATTATAAGCAAAAAACTAGGCGAAATTTGGGACTGTTTTTATAAAAACCTTAATTTCTCTACGAGTATACATGCTATCCTCATACAAATGAACATAGTATATTACAATAAGCCACTTATTAATAATCTCGAGTTTGAACGCCTTTGCTACATTAGTTTTTACAGGGTTATCCAAAAGATATTCGTTCTTTTTCAATTTGTTGACAGTCCCCTATGGGGTTTCGTGAAAAAATCTTTGCGGAAATATATAACCTATACTATACTGTTTACACACCTGCAGTTTCAGGTTAATTCCGCATGTATTTTCCTAGATAGTTAACAAAATGTCTAAAATCGCAAGTGACCAATCACCTTTGGCAATATAGTGTATTTGAACCAAACCGAATTTCGAAAAAACTGCTTTACCACAAAGTTTTTGAAGTTTTAAGGAGTAAAAATATGTAAATAAAAACCTTTCTCAATTTTTTTTCAAAAACAAAAGTTATAACATGCCTTAAATAAAAATTTACGACGCATTTAAAAGAAATGAATGGTTGAAGCGAAAAGTTTCGTTGAATTATGTGCATTTAAACTGGTGATATATGCATCGCATATTTCGAACGAATCTTCGAAATGTTGCACCCTGCTTAGATGACCGCAACCATAATTGGACGACAATCTATTCCTTTCACGAGGATTCTGAAATTTGAAGTTTCGTTGAGTTCTGTGCACATAAATTGGAGATATAAGCAGCATATAAATCGAACACATCATCGATTAGTGGCACCCCATCTTGGGGAATTTGCCCGAAAACTAATCAGCAATAATTCACATAAGGATAGAACGATGAAGTTTCATTCTATTATACGTAGTAGTTCGTGTGTTAGAACGCCCACAAAATTTGTGTCACATACATACAGACAGACACACAATCTCACGGACAGACATTTTCTAAAAACTGTCAAATAATATTCAGGACCTTTTGATACGTATAAATATGTCAAAAAGCCGGAAGTCAAAAATTTTCACAAATTCAATTACTTTCTTCTTCTATAGGTAGAATAAAACAAATAAAAAGAATATTTTATTCAAAATTTTTATTTATTACCGGTGAATAAGCTTGATTTTACAAAAAAAATCTTATTTACTTCATTTATCTTTTAAAACTATAAACAAAAAAAAAAATCAGGAAACTTTATTTAAAAAGGTTAAATTACCAGGTAGTATGAGGTAATTAAACGGTAATTTAGACTTAAATGTACGTTAAACACGCAAAAATGAATTCGAAGTGCAAACTTTTTCCTGTAAAATTTCTCTTTAAAATGTGTTTTGTAAAATCAATCTTTTCTCGCATATGTCAACGCTTATGAAAATATATGATCATGAAAGTTGAAAACAATTCAACTTTTTAATTGATCGCGGTTGAATGCCTGCAGGAGAAATTTTCCCGTTAAATATTTAAAGAGTTGCCCATTGTTTTGAGCAAAACAACAAGTTCTGGGGGGAAAAGGAAGAATAAGAAAAATGTTTTCAGTCAATTCATTATTTTTGTACATTAATCGGTATTTTAAAGGGCTTCCTTTCTTATTCCAAGAGTTCTCTAATGAGGACGAACTCCTTAACGAACACATTAATTATAGATAATTAGTTTTGCCGTATCACAATTCGCACTAAATATCGATCTTTTGTATGTTGTACACCAGAACTTTTCCGACTGACATTCCTACTTGAGTTGAAAAAATATATGCATGAAAATTTGTGACTGAAGAACTGAGAATAATTCATTAGAATAAAACTAAAATAGATATAAATTTAGATGCGATGTATTCCTTTGAAATGGAGTGGTTATCAAAAAAAAAAAAAAAAATATGGAAAATCAACAAAAGTGGATAATTTTCAAGCACTTTCGTTCTTTTTACTTCCTTCTGTCTTTACAAGAAGAAAGTATTGGATTCGAGAAAAAAATCGACTTCCGGTTTTCGGCGAATTTATACACTTTACAGGACCCTGAACGCGATTTGACTGTTTTTATAAAATGTCTGTCTGTGATACTGTGAGTCTGTCTGTCTTTTGTGGGCGCTCTATCTCAAGAACTAATGCACGAAATTTAATAAAACTTTAGACGCAGTTAGTCCCTGATATAAACTGGTGCTGATTAGTTTTTGGTCTAAATCGCCCTACAAGTGGAGCTTTTGGTGTATGTGAAACTTGTATGAGATAGAAAGTTTAGGGATTGACACATCCGTCTAGTTTATTGTTATTATTATTATTAAATATATTCTTCTCTGATAGTTCATGTTAAAACAAACTGATATTTTGTCCTTTATACATACCAACTTCCAAATATACATCTCATTAATGTTTTACATTACCTTCGAAATTTTGATTTGGTGAATGTTCATTAATTAGTATTGCTAAAATAAAATCTCGGGAATAAAAGCTTCAGGTTCGAATCTAAACAGACCAAGATAGACATATATATACGTTTTTTAGATTTTTCATTATGTGCCTCTGATAAAATCTTTTTCGTGAAATTTCCGTGAATTTATTGGTTATTAGAAGAATTGAAGCAAATAACATTCCTAAGTTTTTTGGTTTCTCACCCACATCTCTTTCGCACTTGCTGTGAATTAAACTTCTGCTTTTTGTCTGTAAAGTTTTTACGATTGATAACGTTTGTATATTATTTTGAAAATTTACGACAGAAGGCGAATGAACCTTGACCAAATAAGACCAAAATAAACATAATTTATGTAAAAACATTCTACGTCTGAATTCCTAAATTTTACTATAAAAATAAATAATCAGACTTAAATTAAAAACATAAATACAACAATAAGATACATTAAAATGTCCTTCCGGCGTGTACCGAGAGGAAAAGGTAGCTAATGTTACTCGAAAACAGCAAGCTAAAATGCAAAGAACCCGATTACAGACTATGCGTTAATACTGAATTTGAATAAAAAATTAGCCAAATTAGTCAGCTGTAACGAAGGTGGCTTCATTTATGGAGAATTATTTTTGGTTACCAAATTTGGCGATATTTTTCTATGTATCACCAAGCTTGGTGATAATATACGCTAACGGATACGAATGTATAGCTTTATGCGTATGCTTGGGGACAGGATTACAACAATGAAAGATAATAATTTGCTAGAAATCCCGTTCACTAAAACTCAAACATTAATCACTGATACTTTTTTGTATTTTGTAATCTGTTGTCTTGTTTCAAAATATCAGCCACCCTATATTTTCAAACTGCTATATCTCAGCCATTTTTTAAGACAGAGACAAAACAAAAAATGTTCCGAAATCTTTGTATCAAGCCCTAATACTTAATCACAAAATAAATTTGAATTTCGAATTTTTTGGTATATATTTTTTAGTTTTAAACATTTTAGTGGCCGCCACTAACAAGACGGCGGACAACAAGAAACAAGAACGCGGGAAACAAGATGGCGGACCAAGCTGGCCAACGAACTCGGTCTAGATATTGGTGAGCTTAATACACACACGTAATTACATCCAAACCTGTTTATAAATACGAGTGCTATCGTATGACATAGATCAGATATATATGGAAATGGGCTGGGCACATTGCAAGAAGACAAGATAACAGATGGAGCACAAACACTCCTACAGTGGTATCCCAGGGATATAAAACGACCAAGAAGACGACCTTAAGTAAGATGGAGTGACGAAATCAGAAAATTAGCCGGTGTTAATTGGATGACTAAAGCACTAGACAGGAAACAATGGAAATATCTGGGGAAGACCTACATCCAGCAGTGGATTGAAAACGTTTGATGATGATGATAATGATATATATAAATCAATATTTGAACGGAGGATGATTTTGGGATCTGGGGGTCATGATCGGTGAAAATATACCGAAAATTTCCGGAATTGCTTTATTTCGAACGGCTGCAATAGGTAGTTTTATGCTTTTTTTATTGAAATCTACCAAAAGCAAATTAGACAAATCAAAAACAACTTCAACTTTAACTCTGAATGACTCTTTCTTTTGCAATTGTTGATATTGATGTTTTTACTGATGATGTGCAATAGGTTTATAAAAACCGTCTAATTTGTTTTTAATTTTAATACAGCTTACTGTTGTTTTTTATGTTTTTAATTTAAGTCTGATTATGTATTTTTATAGTGAACATAACTTCGTTGTGAAATAACTGCGAGAATTGCTATGAAAAGTTATTTTTGATAGTAACTAGAGTTCTCTGATACTTAGATTGAAAACTCTCTCACAATTTTATCATTGCTAAACTTTTAAACTTCTGACATATACGGTATTAAAATTATGCACAGTAAGATAATTTTCTTTTGTAATATTCACTTGAAATCACTATCAGAGAAATTTGTTTATAATTAGTGTGTTTAAAAGAGTTGTTACAGGAGAATTATAGTTGAATATTTCTTGAATTTTTCATAGTATAGCACTTTTTATTCTCAAATGCGACTGAAAATTTATTTCGAAATATAAATATTTAGAAAATTTAACTAAATAAATATTCATCTAATAAAATATATTGCAAACAAAAAATAAGTAGCATACTTAAAGGCTGAATTAAAGAGAAAAACAATTTATATGCATAATAAGTAGCAAACGGTTTTACCTGTTAGACTTCATAAAGATACAAATTTTTCTTACAGTAAAAACTTTTGTAATCAATATTTCCAGTATTTCAGATAGAAAACAGTAGTTCTTACCTAGAAAATAAATAGAAACATAAAATCATATGTAGAGAAATATAATACATAATAACGTATCTAAATATATCAAAATAAATAAAACTAGTTACTAAATAATTCTTTTATATTTTAGCCATATATAAACGATAATGAAAGAACTGAAGTAAGTGAATATACTATAGTAACTGGTACTACAAAAAATTAGTTTCAATTACCACCTAGTAACTAACCAATATTTGTTATAGTGATTATAGGTGGCACCCAATATTGCATTCATGGTAAATACTTCCAATGAAATTCCAATATTGATTAAATATTTGCAATAAAATGCCAATATCAAGAAATGTTTATTTTACTTTGCATTATATTCATCTAAAATATTGCATACCATATTGTAATTTAACAGCTTTATGAATGAAAATCCATGTTTTCTTTTAGGTAGCTTTCAATACAAAAAAGTATAAAGCTACCTATTGCAGCCGTTCGGTGGAAAGCAGTTCCGGAAAATTTCGATATATTTTCACCGATCATGACCCCCAGACCCCACAACCACCCTCCGTTCAAATGTTGATTTATATATATAGATATACCCATATATATATATTGATATGTTTTTTGAAATTCATAGATATTATAATTATATATATATATATATATATATATCTGACCTATGTCATACGATAACGCTCGTATTTATAAATCAATTTTGATGAAACTAATTGTGTGTATTAAGCTAACCAATGTCTCGACCGAGTTCGTTGGCCAGCTTGGTCCGCCATTTTGTTTCAAGATGGCGGTCATTTAAAAATTTAAAACTAAAATAAATATACAAAAAAGTTAAAACTTCAAATTACGTGTTAGGCCTTGATACAAGGATTCCAGAGCATTTTTTGGTTTACCTCTATCTTAAAAAATGGCTGAGATAGAGCAGTTTGAAATTCTAAGGTGTCTGACATTTTGAAACAAAACAGCACATTAACGCGATTACTCGCAAATTATTTTCTTTCATTGTTGTAATAATTTTCCCAATCATACGCATAAAACTATATATTCATATCCGTTAGCGCCAAAATTGGTGACATTGGCGACATTTGGCGAAATATCGCCACATTTGGCGACCAAAATAAGTCTTCATAAATGAAGCCAATTTGGGTATTGCTCAATAATTTGGCGAATTTCTTATTCAAATTCAGTATTAACGAATCTTTTGTAAACGTTTCTTTGCATTTTAACTTGCTGTTTTCGTGTAACATTAGCTAAAATTTTAAAACGAAGATATAGGAAAGCTACCTTTTCCTCCCGGTACAGGCCGGAAGAACTTTTAAACTTTGCATCATTTTTTATTCAAATTAAAAATTTAAAAAAATGAAAATGAGAAAATGACATCAATAAAGATACAATAATAATCCTCATTATTTCCTTCTTTCCTGCAACGGTGGAAGTTATCCAACTGTCACCATTATGGAGAAAATTTATTAAAAACTTTTAAATTATAAATAAAATAGAAATGTAAAAAAAACATAGTGCTGGTTCAGCTACAAATGAACAACTTTTAGTTTAAAGAAAAATAATAAAATTTGTTCAGTAAAAAGCCTAAAGCTAATTATGAAAAATATGAGAAAAACAAGCAAAAAATAACAAAAATAATAATCATCACTTGAAATTACTGACTAAAACAACAACACGTTAATGAATATGAGCAATTCCAAGAAATGTAGAGTTGAGCGTTTGTTTATCCGAAAAAAATCCTCCGTAGAAGCAGAACCTTCCTGCCTAATAGCTTCCAAGTTTGATCTAGTGAAAAAAAAAATGACCTAGTCTGGATACCATTTCAAACCGGCTTGAAGTTTTAAAACGCCCTTGGGGATAAAGTGAGTGCATGAAGGCTTTATAAAAGTTAGATTATGAAAGGCGCTTATGAGTACTGGAATGCTTTATGCCATATACCCCTGGCAAGCGGTCAGCCTCACGCAGATTAGCTACAAATGAACAACTTTCAGTTTAAAGAAAAGTAATAAAATTGGTTCAGTAGAAAGCTTAGGGCAGATTACGAATAAAATAAGAAAAACAAACGAAAAATAGCAAAAATAATAATTATCACTTGAAATTACTCACTAAAACAACAACACGTCAATGAATATGAACACATCCAAGAAACGAAGAATTAAGCGTTTGTTTATCCGAAGAGAATTCTCTTTAAAAGCAAAACCTTCCTGCCTAGCAGCTTGCAGGTTTGATTTAGCGAAAAAAAATGGCCTAATATGGATACAGTTTCAAACTGGCTTGGAGTTTCAAAACGACCTTCAGGATAAAGTGAGTGCATGAGGTTTTGTTAAACGTTAGATTAGGTACGGCGTTTATGGGCACTGGAAATTCTTTATGGCATATGCCACTGTCAAGTGGTCAGCGTAACGCAGATCAGCTACAAGTGAACAACTTTCAGTTTAAAGAAAAATAATACAATTGGTTCAGTAGAAAGCCTAGAACAGATTACGAAAAAAATAAGAAAAACAAACGAAAAATAACAAAAATAATAATTATCACTTGAAGTTACTGACTAAAACAACAACACGCCAATGAATATGATTAATTTCAAGAAACGCAGAATTGAGCGTTTGTTTATCAGAAAATAATTCTCTTTAAAAACAAAATCTTCCTGCCTACTAGCTTTCAGGTTCGATTTAGCGAAAAAAAAAATTACCTAGTCTGGATACCGTTTCAAACTGGCTTGGAGTTTCAAAACGACCTTGAGGATAAAGTAAGTGCATGAAGGCTTGTTAAAAGTTAGATTACGAACGGCGCTTATAGGCACTGGGATGCTTTATAGCCTATGCCCCTGTCAAGCGGTCAGCCTAACGCAGGACGCCCGGTGTTTACAAAGTATTCCCCAAGCACGTTTAATAACCGTTATTGATAGCGTTATTGTCTGTCGCAATGTGAGATGTGGCGAAGCAGTCCCTTTCATCTTTTATGACTTTCTGAGCATATCTAAATTTCAGAGGACAAGCAGGGAACCCCGTTGACAGCTCGGGCAATGCCTTTTCTTTTGTTGAGACTCTCTTTTCTTTGGTTGATAATTATAGACCGTTTACAGAAGAATAGGAAGTTGTGTAATTTATGGCTCTCTCGGCAGACTTGATTAGGCTGCATTTAGAGCGTTCCCGAGCAAGTGTCCGACGATAGGCATAAATAACTTTTCTTATCATTATTTTCGAATCATTTCGTAGTCGAGGACAAAAGAAAGGGGATATACAACAAAAGAAAATGGTGCTTCCTATTTTGTCAATGGCTTCTCTGCTTGCTGTCGGACTTGTCGGGCATGCTTATAAAGTCATAAAACTTCAAAGAAAGCGATATACCACATAAAAGACCCCGCCCGCTAAATCTACGCACTGTTTGAGCCTTTATAGACTGGCGAAATAAACGCAGCTTTATTTTATACTCATTTGTACTCATTTTAACGACCTCAAAGGTATGAAAGGTTGTGTGTACCTTGCCCAAATCCAAAGACAAACCTCGTACATGTTAGCAGAGTACACTGTTAAAAATTTGCAGCAAACTGTCCAGTCATTTGACCGTTTTTATAGAACACGGTTACATAACCGTAATTTAGAGCTATTATGACCATATTATTCCCCATATTATGTTCAGAATAGAGTTAAATTACGGTTATGTAACCGTTAATTGCAAAAACGGTCAAATGACTCGACAGTTTGCTGCAAATTTTTAACAGTGTATGCAAACCAACGAGCTACCGGGCATCATTCCTTGTCTACATTGACACCAAACTGGCACAATGTATACACCCCAATGTTGGGGCTAATATTGGCTAGGTTACTATCTGTCTTACAAACAATGTTGTTACAATACCTGTTTATCGATTGCACACATAACTACTTTAATAACTTTTAGCTCGTTCATATTTTTGTGTTTTGATTTATGAAATAAAAGTTTTGTCTTAGTTTTAGGAATTCTTCAAAATTTCTTATAATAACTGTAAACGTATATAAGCTCTTTCAAAGACTCGCTGAAAGAATTTATATACCTAAATGTAGTAAAATGCTTAAACGTTATTTTTATTATTTTTATATTGTAAATCTTACAACCTATAAAAATATTTATCCTGCGTAATAAATCTTATTTACGTTTCAAATTCAATGTAAAAATATTTTATTATCCTAGCACGTAGTTTATGATCGAGTACTTTTCAACAGGAACTATAAGAGCGCTAAGAATATTCATAAGTTAGTAAAATGTTTATCATCACGGAAAAATAAAGAATTTCATAGCACGGAAAAATACTTAAAGTTTAGTATTTGTTATATTTTAAGCATTACATATACGTCACTTCTTTTCTGAATTCTCTTGTTTTAAAAAGCCAATTAAAGAGGTACTTTACTATGCTCACGCATTGTAAATAAGATAAATGTTTATTAATCTATGAAAATATAATCTAAACCAGCCATACTCAACCTGCGGGCTGCATGTGGCCAGGCGACCTTTTATGCGCGGCGCGAGACACATAATCATTAATCCCTATTTATAAAATTAATTGAGATGTCATAAAAAAAAATTTATATCTCCACTGCTCTTTTATATATGTTCATGGGAAGACAATTTCCTGTTATTTACAATTACTAATTTAAAATTACTTTAAAACATCTTAAATACCGTTTCCTTAGTCAAAAGTTCTTTTTACATGTAGTTTTACTTGTGCTATAGTGGTGTATACATTTCTTAATTTTGAAAACTAAACAAACATTATTCCAATTTAATTTAATTTGCACTATACATTTATACAGTTAAAAAAAAAAGTTTTTGCATTGAGAAAAAAAACTGATTTATTAGAAAAAAATCCCCTGATTTTTTTTCCCCTTGAGAATTTGGAATTACTGAATTGTTACGTTTTATACTTATCATATAGGTAATAAGGTTTATTAGGGTGAAATATTTGCCGCGTAAAAAATTGGCATCAAAAAGTTTTATACCACAATTTCCAAACAACAATCTTCGTGGCATTTGCAATAGAAATCTACTACGAAATATGTTGTTTGGAAATAGTGGTGTTAAATTTTCTTTTGCTAACATTTCTTTCCCGACAAACGTTCAATCTTACTGTTTATATCAACTTTATTATATACCTTTGTTATACTACTTTTATTGTCTTAGTATTTTAATTACCCTTTTTTTTTACATTATTATACACGTGTGTTGCAGCCCGCCTAACGTCGCAAATATATGTTTGCGGCCCGCGAGAAAAAAGGTTGAGTACGGCTGATCTAAACACTTACCAAAATATGCACTAACCTCTTTCGTGTTACCCACAATTTCGAAAAGCGTTCTTTATCTTTAAAAAAAACACATAAACAAATACAGTTTCGATATTTAAAGAATCATTTATAAAAACAAAGTTTATTTTGTTGCCATTAAATTTCGGAAACGTTTCCGAGTAGTTTGTATAGTACATTAATCGGTTTTTTTAACCCACAATATCGATTTTACGGATTCTATCAATTCTCAATTAAGTATTTCCAGCTGCAGAATTTATATATGCAAGAGTTACAAGATACTATTAATTTTAATGATAATGTTAATGCTGTTAATTTATCATGTTTGTCTACAAAACATGTTTGTTGAATATGAAAATGTTTATTTGAGAATTGATAGCAACCAAAACACCTATATTCCAGGCAGAGAAAATTGATTAATACACAATAAAAAGTACTCGGAAACGTTTTCGAAAATTAGTGGGAGCAAAATAAACTTTATTTTATATAAATGCTTCTTTAAATAATATTCAAATTTTAATTGCTTAAAAGTCGTATAGCCAACAGAGTGAAAAAGTATCCAAGCCGGGACTCGAACCCGGGTCATCAGTATAGCGCACTGATGTTCTACCGACTGAACCACTTGGAACGATACCCAGCCTGGCACTTTTCACTATCACATATTGGCAAAGCTACAATCGCAACACAAGATGGAATACATGGCTTGGATACTTTTTCACTCTGTTGGCTATACGCCTTTTAAGCAATTAAAATTTGAATATTATGATATTATGAATGCAAGGCGTGAGAAATTTTCTATGGAAAAATTTCGAAGTATTAAATAGGCTTCTTAAAATTTCAAAAATATATTTGTTTCCGCGGTTTCTAAAAATAAAGAAAGCTTTTCGAAATCTTGGAAATGGTTATTGTATGTTTTTTTTCTTTTTTGTGGTTACATTATATTTTTCGAGATTGAGAAACTGGACCGACAACCTTGGTCCTGGACCGACAACCTTGTTGGTTTCTGCGTGAAATGTGTCGGTTGGTTATTTTTTCAGGAAGCTCAATAGGCAGATCGTTTGCGATCTAAGCCAAAGGTTTTGGGTTCGACCCCGGCATGGATAATTTTTTCACTCAGTTGGAGAAAGTTTCGATTTGCATGATATATTGACCAATCAGTTTGATTGAGTTAAAAATAATGAAGTGTGAGAAATATTTGTCTTTATTTACATTGAGTATTATATAACAAAACATTTTAAAAATTCTGTAATAAATTGACTGCCTTTTAAAAAGATTTTAAAATGATAAAATGATTTTCTTTCATCTGGCTTTGATGACAGAATCACTGCATTGAAGTTATGCAGATTTTTTTTTTTTTTTTTTTTTGGAAAAAAATTCTGAAAAGTATTGTAATTGACTATATACAGAGTGGACTATATACAGAACCCCCCTATACAGAAGTACAAATACTTACTAATTTTTATTTCAAAGTAGTAAATACAGAATATTATGAATAACAACATAATGAACATTCAGTAGTTCACAGGAGGTGTTGTTATTCATAATACTCTGTATTTACTACTTTTAAATAAAAATTAGTAAGTATTTGTACTTCTGTATACCGGGCCTCTTTTATCTTAGCCACTCTGTATTATTTGTTACTAATAATTGTTAAAATATATATATTCAGAGATTCGTTGTATTATATTAAATTTATTACAGAGCAATAATCTAATCCATTTATCAATAAAATATAATATGTAAAATAATTTTATGGAGTCGTAATTTTTCAATAATTTACATTATTGAAAAAGAAAAATGTAAAAAATTCTAGAACAAGTTGATTGCCGTTTAAAAATATTATAAAGTGATGAAATGATTTTCTTTAATGTCTCTTTGGATAGCAGAATTAATACATAGAAGTAAAGCGAAAAGGGAAACTTTTGAAAAAAAATTCTGAAAAAAGTATTGTACTATGACCATAAATAAATGTGTCAAATGTAACTAAATCAAGAAACAGGTCGTTTTTATTATAAATAATTGCTAAAAAATAATCTTTAGGAGATATATTGTAATATAACAGGGTTCGCACAGTTCTACCACAAATTCATAATAGTTTTTTTTTCGCCTTATTTAACAGCAGAAAAATATTGCAAATTCTGTGATTGAAACGCGGTGGTTTTGAATTCTGTGTTTAAAAAATTAAATAGAAATTTCGTTAACATTAATAGTGGTGCCAGACTCCTTGGAAATTCCAAGGAATGTGCGAACATTGTTAGTATAAGGATTTCATTACAGAACAATAAGCAATTCTAGTTATCAATATAGTGTAATAAGGTATATAATGTTAAACAATAATCTCAAAATTTATATGACTGAAAAAAAAAAATGTAAAATATTACAGAATAAGTTGATTGAATCTTTGCTGATCGGTAATTTTATATGAAATCACTTTTAGTACGCTTTTTTGTTATCACCATTTTTTAATAATAATCTGCCACTCATTAAGTTGCTATTTTCTGTGATTAAATAAAGGCGAAGACTGGAAGGTAACTAGTGATAACAAAAAAGCGTAAAAGTTGGCAGCTATGCAAGTACAAGTATTCTAGTGAAATGACCTTCTTTTATCTGTCTTTGACTTTGGTGCACTGGCGTAATGCAAGAAAAGAAGCATTTTGAAAAAAATCAGTGAAAACATTTTGTAATTTACTATGACAATAAATGAATGTGTAAAATATATTTAATCTCATTGTTATGTAAATCAGAAAATAAATCTGTTTTTGTTATTAGGAATTTTTGCAAAAATATATTTGGAGATTCCATTGTCTTACAACAATCCTATCTACTTACGTATATAAAATCCAAGTGTAAGAAACTGTAACCATTCCGGGGCGAACCGACCGTAGCTAAACACTATGTTAAGCTTAATGAAAAACATATGCTAACATATGACAACTAAATGATAATTTGTTCTACCTCAAATCATGTCTGTTCAACATATTTCCATATAAAACATGTATGTCAATATTGCTGTGAACAAATTTTCTGTAAACACTTTTTTCAAAAATAATTTAAACAAACAGAAAGCAATATGGTGAGCCATTCATTTTTGAGTTCCATTAAATTTTACAAAAACATTATATTTTAAAATTAAAAAAATCTTTAACGCATTGAATATTTAATTTTAATGTTTTGTAAAATCGTCAGAAATTGTGTTTCACTTTGCTTATATTATTATTGTTGCAATAAATACCGCTGTGCGGTGAGTCATTCACTTTTGAAACTCATTCATCAAAATAATTTGTGCTGATTGGCAACGGGTGTTTAAACGCATTTGTTGAAAACATTGTTTTGAAGATTTATCGTTCTTAATCTTTATAGAACACTTTTTTACAAAATATTTCGCACAGGGTTTTTTTTTTAATATTTCATTTTAATGCTTTGTTCAGTCGTTGAACTATTTCAGAAATTGAATATTGAGTAAAAAGAAAACTATCCTCATTATTTGTATTTGAAGAAATCATTCGTCATTTTTAAAATGTATTTCTCTACAATACAAACCGTTCAATAATAAAATCTTCAATCTGTTTGTTCGTATGAAGTCTTAGGAAAATGAAACGCAGATCAACATTCCATCATTTTTGACGGGGGTTATATACTAGTAATAGAATAATCATTTTATCCGATTATCAATAATATATAGTGTATCCACAAAATCTTTTTAAATTTTCAAGTTTTTATTACAAACACAAATGATCAGATACATGTATGGAAACTAGTACAATATTATATTGTGTACATAGTATATATTGAAGTTTATTATTATTATTGATTTTTTTTTTTTTTGCATCAAATAGTAAATCTCTATAATTGCACCATTGGTTACACGAACGAGGCGATAATCGTCGAAGTTTTTCTCTGATATTCTTTTTCGTCCATGACAACTGAGCTTGTCTTCATTAATTTCTTGTGGCATTCACAAATTGATGGATATAGCACAGGTAATTCTTGGATACCGGCTTAGTATTGGATAAAGCAAGCAGTGGACGAAAAAGAGTATCAGTGGAAAACGTCGACGATTATTGCCTTGACATGCTTCGTGCAACCAATGGTGTACATATACAAGTTTATTAATTGGTGCAAAAAAACTGCAATATATACTCCTAAGATTATACTACATTCAATACATGTATCTGTTAATTTGTGCTTAGAATAAAAGTTTGAAATTGTAACGAGACTTTGTGACCACAATGTATGATATATGAAGCAATCTTATCGAATTGTATTTTTTCAACTACTTATATTAATAAATAACACAGAAGAATTCAACTGACTCTCAAAAAGGTTTTAAAATGATAATAGGATTTTCTTTTATCGGCACTTTTTATGTCAAAATCAATGCACGGAAGTAAGGCGAAAAAAAAAGTTTTAAAAGAATTCGTAAAAAAAAAAAAGTAACTTAAAGTGACAATAAATAAATGTGTCAAATGTATCTAACACAAAATATACATAGTTTATTATTACACTTTTTTATCTAACTCAACTTGTTTTTTGTATGTAAATATGTAATTTTATAATATATGTTTTACTCACTTCTTGATATATTAGAACTAAAAAAATATGCCCACGGGTGTTTTTCCGATGACAATACAACATTTTAATATTTTTAGAATTTAATTATAAATTAATAAATTAATTTTAAGGCATTTTTCCATTAGCCGGCTGCAGGTGATAAAATCCTAAATACCATTTATGATTACAATTATTCACGCGTTACAAGAACAATGGAGTTAATGATGTGCCAAAGCGCGTTCTCCAAAGTATGCCAACTGCCTGTGAAACAGTAATAACGAAATGTTTTAAACACTAAAAAGGATAAAATAATAATAAAAAATAAAGAGTGTAATATACATTTCTTTAAATACTTTTTTAAATACTTTTTTATTATTTAATAGCTTAATATTTAATTAAATTATTAGTTATTGTTTAAAAAGATATATCAGAGAAGCGTTGTATTATAATAATTTTATTACAGAATACTAATTGTATTATACAATGATGAGGTATGGTGCAGACATTATTTCTCAGTATACTTGAATTGACCATTACTTATTTGTTCATTTGTTTCTTTTTTCGCGAATACAGTATTTCAGAAGTTTGTGTTGCTGTTGACCATGGGTTCCATGGTGTTGACCAAGTTAACAGCCTTTTAGACTTCCCCTACTTGAACATAAGATTTTACTTCTTTGAATAAAAATAATTATAGTCACAGAAGGGAAGATATTCTGTAATTTTAGAAAGGCCTTAGGTGGGCGTGGTCAAAATACAGTTGGGAACCACACTGCTTTGAGGTTTGTGCTTTGTTCTAACTGCTTCGTTAATTTTTAAATTTCTAAGCCATTGAAGTATTTTAATTATCAGGTTTGGAAAAATTTAGAAAAAAAAAAGTATGGAGGTGGAAGAAGCAACAAATAACCATCTCATGTCAGAAATGAAAAATTTAACTTGCGTACATTATTTGTCCTCCTTCAACTCTTAATGAAGAAATGAATTTGATCTTTAGAATTCGCTACGAAAATAATTGTTCTTGATATTATTTACCGGTTAGGATATTGTGAAAACTGTATTTTAATTTTTCCGCCTAAATCAACATTTTTAATAAACCAGATTCCTATTTTAAATAACTACAGAAATTTACTGAAATGTTAACACAAAAACCTTTTGGATTGATTTTTTCTCAACTCATTAGTCTGTTACTTTGTTTCTTTACCAGCTAGATGCCACCAGTTTCATTTTCTTTTTATCGAATTATAATAAAATGGTATTTAGTATCACTTTCTTTTTAACACTTTTAAAGAAAGATTTTGAAAAATGAGCTGCGCTAGATTTTGAAAAAGAAAGTTTGGAATTGTTAAAAGAACAGAAAAGAATACTTTATTTAGCAATTGAATTGAGCGCATTTATTGAATCAAAATTTTGTTTAGAAAGTTTCAAAGTATTAATTTATCGTCCTTAGAAATTTCTTTTTGACAGCCTCGGTATATCGGAGTAGTAAGTATTTTGTACAAAAGAAAGTGTAATTAATTTGGGAACAGATGTCATATACGCACCACGTTGGCGCAATTTTTTCCCCCGCCAATTTGACGAAAACTTTGTTTTTTAATATTAGTTACAAATAAAATAACGTAATAAATGAAATAGCTTCTATTATTTTAAAAAAAGGAAATAAAATAGATAAATGATAGTTTGCTATAAATAAATATTGATATATATAATAAAAATAATTTATACAATTAAAATAAAAAATAACCGGGTTACCATGTGAGGCATAAAATTGCCATTTTGTTGCAATAGCGCCAACGTTGTGTGTATATGACATCTGTGCCTTAATTTGAAGGGTTCTTAATAAACAGCACATTAAGAAAATTTTTAAAAAATTTTGAAAGAAGGGAGGGAAAATCTTTGATCATATATTGCTTATACGCACGACTAAAATTTTCGCATCTCATAACGAAAACTACAAATGAGTTCGGGCTTTTTTTTGTTGTTGTTGTTGTTTTTTTGTTGTTGTTGTTGTTTTTGTTGTTGCTGTTGTTGTTTTGAGCCCGAGTCCGCCCGAGCCCGAAAAATTTCGTGTCATCAGAGTCCGAGCGCGACAGAGCACCACAACGAAAGTACACGATAGAAAACTTAATAACATTTTTAAATTGTTTCAAAATTAATTTTCTCACTTAAAAATCTCTTCTTACATATTGAAATAACTCTCCCATGACGACTTTTCGTGATTTTCATGTCTCTGAAAATCTATTTAAAATAGCAAAATTATTATTTATACCTAACCACTGACAAAAATCTGGAAAAAAATCACAAATCTTGTTTCTTTAAAACATTATTATGTAACTATGGCAGAAAGACATGAGTTCTGTTTTACAGTAATTCTGGAACAGGATACATGGACAAGGAATGAGTTCAACTAAGTGCACTCCTTTTCTTTTTAACTGTATTTCAACAAGGGAGATTATACAATTCATATAAATGGGGTAGGGGTATGTATGTAGATTTACGCAGTCAGTTCTATCTTCTTTTTATTGAAATACAATAAAATGCTATTAATAGTATACTATAACAGGTCTATAATAGTATCACTTTCTTTCCAACACATTGAACTTTTGAAGGATGTTCCTATTTTTATTTTTTTTTCCTTGAAAAGGATTTGTTTTGGTGCTGGTTTCATTATAAATTTCATCAGGATCAAAAACTTATTGTTTATCTTCTTCTCCGTTTTTTTTTTTTTTTTTTTTTTTTTTTTTTCCCGCTTTCTTTTTTCTTTCTAGTTGCAACTTTGGTAAAAATTGGCCAATCGCCGAGAAATGTGAATATGTTTTTAAGGTACGCATTACAACTTTATATTTTAAAATAGGCATCGTATCGAAAACATATCTTACACGTGATTATAACACGTGACAAATTTTAATATATGATAGTCTAATCACCGTAAAAATGAGTGATATTGGAAACAATAGGATTTAAAATCAATGTTAATAACAATAAAGCGTTGTGACAAAAACACTTTGTTCTGCCAAACCGCATTCACTAAAATACTCCAACTAGCGTGAAATAAGTAAATGTTAATGCGCTAAGGGTATTATTATTATTAATATTATTATTATTATTATTATTATTATTATTATTATTTTAATTTCTTGTTGTTGAGAACTTTTTAGTTTTGCACTTTTATTTTAAAGCTTGTAATATGAAATCTTCAATATATAGCATCGCCTTTTTTTGTTTGTTTTGTCAATCATAAACCGAAACACATAAATGATTTTAGGATTGTAAGTAAATTTTAAAAATGGCACAAAGTTTCAAATTATAAAAATTAAAGTCCTGGTTTTTTTTATGAAATAAAAATTGAAATGTATTGGTATACTACATAAACAAAATGTTTATAAAATAAGCAGAAAAGTTTTATCTTTGCGTAATTCTAAAGCTAAATATTAAAAATATGATCTAGCTCATTAAGACAATCAGCAGTATTTTTTTTAACCGATTACTCTATTGCAAATAATGTTTTTCTTTTCTTTCTTTTTCCTAAATCAATGTTTAAACAATCCAAATTAATCTTTTTAAATAAGTACAGAAGTTTCCTGAAATGTTAACACAAAAACTTCTAAAATTGATTTTTTTCCCCAACTCATTAGTCATTTACTTTGTTTCTTTAACAGTTAGTCGCGATCAGCTTCATTTTCTTTTCATTGAAATACAATAAAATGGTATTTAGTATCACTCTCTTTTTTAACACTTTAAAAGAAAAATTTTGAAAAATGAGTTGTAACAGATTTGGAAAAGAAAAAAAAAAGAAAGAAAAAAAAAGTTTGGAATTGTTAAGGAAGCAGAAAAGAAGATATTATTATGCAGTTCAATTGATTGCATTTATTGAGTCAGAGTTTTGTTTAAAAACTTTCAAAATAATAATTTATCTTCCTTACGAATTTACTTTAGAGGGACATAGTATATGGAAGATTGTTTGTAAAAAAAAATTTTGTAATTTTTTTTTTCTTTTCACGTTCGTAATTTAAGATTTGAAGCATATTGCATCATTTTTATTTATTGTTCAATCATAAACCGAAAAATTAAATATTTTTTACGGTTGGGTAAAGTTTAAAGTAACACAAATTCTTTTTTTTTTAAGTAATTGCTAAAATGTATAGGTATACAACATAAAATATTTTCGTTAATAACGAATAAAACATTTGTTTTTAATTAATAAAATGACCAATTAATGAAATTTTTAATACAGTCTGGCGATAGAGATTCTAATAAATTGTTATTTACACACTACGATATTTCACATATTTGTTCAGATATTTTAAGAAGTATCATATTCTGTATAAAACAAGAAATATACATTGAACAAATATAATAAGCTAGCTAAACCCACTGTGCTGGTGTTATTTCGTCTCAATATTCGTTTCATATCGCGGATTTAAAGTTGACGTAATCCCTGTATATCGATGTGTTTCTTCACAAACCTCTCTGGAATAAACAGTATAACACCACGAGCTCTAAAATAAAGAATATTGAATAGGAATGTAGAATAGAAATAAAACTGAATCGTTTTAAAACATACACATAAACATGGTATTTAAATTACATCTACTCTGTAAAAAAGACGAATGTTTCTGAATCTACGAAAATATAATATAATGACGAATAAATTTATAATATAAACTCATCCTTGTTAACCATGATTCTGAACAGTGTTTCTTTATCTTTAGAAACCTCAGACACCAATGGCATTTCGAGATTTAAAGAATCATTTAGAAAAACAAAATTTTTCTAGCTGCCCGTAATTTTCGGAAACGTTTACGAGTATCTTTTAAAGTGTATTAATCAGTTTTCAAAGTCCGGAATATAGTTTTTTCCGATGCTATCCATTCTCAAGTAAACATTTTCATGTTCAACAAATATGTTTAACAGACTAACACGCAAAATTAACAGCGTTAACATTAACATTAAAATTAAGATTATTTCTTTACTCTTCCATGTATAAATTAACATGCAGCTGAAAACGTTTACTTGAGAATGGATGACATTCGATAAATAGGTATTCCAGGCTGAGGAAACTGTTTAATACACTATAAAAACTAATCGGAAACGTTTCTGAAAAATACGGGCAGCTAGAGAAATTTTGTTTTTATAAATAATTCTTTAAATTTTGGAAATGTATTGGTTTCTGGAGATTCAAAAGACAATAGAACACGCTTTTCGGAATTTCGGATAACTCAGAAGATTATATTATATTTTCGTTCGTGGTTATAGTATATTTTCATAAAATAAGAAACATTGATAATTTTTTACAGTGTACATACATCTTTCACTATATATTGAAAATAATGTCAGATTATTAGCACAAAACAAGTTGAGTATGTTTTGTTTGCAAAATGTATTCATACCAAAATTATGCAGATTTTAGCGGCAATATATCTTTTCTCATACTAAATTAAGTTCTGTAATTATCATAAATTTAGCGCAAATAAATAAAATTGTATTTAAGTCGGAAATTAAAGCAATATGTTCTAGAAATCATCTAGTATGAAATAAGTATCGAATATTTCAGTAATGTACAATATAATTTAATCAAAATCAAATTAGAAGAGTCTATTTTCATTAGTAAAAATTTCGTGAGACCACTATTAAGAAAAATGCCCATATTATTACAAGCAGGTTAGATTTATATTGCAAGATATATCTGCAATAATGTAAATAGTATGTAATATCTAAGAAAATTTCGACATTTATCAGATCAGACATTTAATACAAAGTAAAAGAAAAAAAACCACGAGGTATCAGTTGTTGTTTTTTTTAACATAGTAATATCATTATTTTTACTTTCAAGATACATGTCATGTAAGGAAAGTATTTTAATCAGGATAAATTTTGTTATAACTTTACATATTGAAGTTCCCTGAATCAGTTTTCGTCATTTTTAAAATGATTTTGTATATATGTGCATATATGTGTCTTCAGAATTTCCTGTGTGTTTGTGTATTAGAATTTTTAGGTCCTCAGATCTCATTTTTGATGTTTTGAAAAATATGTGTGCAAGTATGTATGTATGTATGTGAGTGAACGCGTTGGCATCCGAACTCTGTTTTCGATTGCCCTTTCATTTGGCGAATATGTTACTGTCGAATAGGCTACTGTCGCAAAAAGTGTATACATACATTTTCGAGCAAATCGGCCAACGTGTTTGGTATCTAAACCACTTTTTAAACCATTCTGTGACGATAACCGATGGATATTTTCCCTTATATGTCAATTATTCAACTAAATATTTTTGTTGCTCACGTTATCATTTCCTTACAACGTAACTTAATTTAGTAACTTTTTTCTTTAAAAAACAAAGAAAACAATGTAGAGTGAGTAAAAAAGAAATATTTTTAGTGAGTTTTTTTAGTCTGATAAAAGTGTAATTTATGTATTGTATTTTGTCGAGAAAAAATAGTGAAATATCTACATTTAAAAAATTCAAACGAGATGCTTTTACAAATGCTAAAGTAGTCCCTTTTCGGTTATGTCCGCCGCACTTCCTTGGTGACATACATATCGTACGCATATTCAGATACTTGTATTGAATATTATCACACTCGTTCTCTATCGCTTTGCGTTCCTTCGGATTCGAATTAGAGGATGGATGATCTGTACCTTACACCAAATGGCCACATCCAACAACTTGGTTATAGGCTAAAACATCAAATACGAAAATTTAACTAGATATTTCCCGTTTTCTCTCAACTAAAAAGGAACATTTCCGTTTGTCTGTCTTGGAAGGAAGATTTTCCTTTTTAAAGTTCGACGAGTAAGGTTAAAAAGGAAATTTTTCGTTTACGCCAGGAAATTTTCACTTAAAAGTGAAAGTTTCCTTTAAAAAAAAGAAATTTCACATAAAATCAATTTTTTTACTTTCTTCTATCTGTACAAGAAGAAATAAGTACTATAAGTACTGGATTCATGAAAAACTTCGACTTCCGGTTTTGAACAGATTTATACGTTTTAGAAGATCCTGAACACGATTTGACTGTTTTTAGAAGATGTTTGTTCGTGAGTCTGTCTGTTTGTGACACAAATTTAAGAGCGCTCTATCTCGAGAACTAATGCACGGGATTTAATCAAACTTCAGATTTAGTTAAACCTCCAGATAAATTGGAGCTGATTAGGTTTTATGTAAATTTCCCAGCAGGTAGCGCTGCTATGCTACATTTTTTACGATTTCCGCGATAGCTATATCTCAAGAACTGAACTGGTTTGGCTTTCGGGCACGGAATTTTATTAAACTTCATATTCTTTTGGACCTTAACATAAGTAGACGCTGATTAGGTTTTGATGTAAATCTCCCAACAGGTGGCGCTGCTATGCTCTGTTTTTCACGATATCCACGATAGCTATATCTCAAGAACGAACAGATTGCCATTTAATTTTGGTTGCAGACGGTTTGATTTATATAGAAGAAACTTTTGTGATGGCCACAACATACTAGTTTTACAATGTATTTTAGCTCCATAAAAATAACAAAACTTCTAAAACCACTCATTGTAAATCCAGTTCTCTCCTAGCTATTCATTTTTTCCATTTCACCAACATAAAACATAAGGGGGTTTCCGGTATTCTTTTTTCTTTCTTGTGATCTATTGATATTTATAGCCATGACAAGAAATAACAACTAATGTAATCAACATTTTTTTGCCGTGAGCCATTTCTCTCACAACCCGGACACACTGATAGGACAGGCAAAGAAAACGAAAAAAAAAATCTTACGTAATGCTATTTTCTCCAGCAGACACGACTATGACGAGATTTCGACTACCACGAAGATACAAACAACATATCCATCCCTTGGGACGCTAAAAATAGATCCTCGTCAGTTCAAAAACCTGCCAAGAAGTGAACTTCAATGTTTTTCTTGATTCTTTTTACAAACAATGTTCAATGAGGAGAAGTTATTTAGCTGGAGAGTCTCTCACCTTCATACTTTTGAAGAAATGTGCATGCAAAAAAAAGTAAAGGTTGGCTTTGGTAAATTACCCGATTTCCCTTTTTACATTCTTTTATTTAACTTAAGTTTGTTTTTGTATGTAAGGATGGAATTTTGTAACCGATTTTTCACTCATTTCCTGATATGCTAGAATTAAAATCTTACCTTCATACTTTTGAAGAAATATTCATGCAAAAAGTAAAAGTTGGCTTTGGTAAATTACCCGACTTCCCTTTTTACATTCTTTTATTTAACTTAAGTTTGTTTTTGTGTGTAAAGATGGAATTTTGTAATCGATTTTTTACTCACTTCCTGATATGCTAGAATTAAAATCTTGTCTTCGTACTTTTGAAGAAATATGCATGCAAAACGTAAAGGATGGCTTTAGTAAATTACCCGATTATCCTTTTTACATTCTTTTATTTAACTTAAGTTTGTTTTTATGTATGTAAAGATGGAATTTTGTAACCTATTTTTCACTCACTTCCTGATATGCTAGAATTAAAATCTCACCTTCGTACTTTTGAAGAAATATGAATGCAAAAAAGTAAAGATTGGCTTTGGTAAACTACCGATTTCCCCAATTTACATTCTTTTATTTAACTTAAGTTTGGTTTTATATGTAAAGAAGGAATTTCGTAACCGATTTTTCACTCACTTCTTGATAGACTACAAATATAAAAATTATGTACACTGTTGTGTTTCCGATGTTAATATAATATTTTAATAGTTTTAGAACTTAATTGTAAATAAAATTAACTAATTTTCCGACTTTATTCAGTTAGCCGTCCACGGGTGATAAATCGCCAAATAAACTTTATGTTTACAATTGTTTACGAGTTATAAAAACAACAGAGTTAATTATACGCCAAATCCCTCTCGCCAAAATTTGCCAACTGGCTACGAAACCGTAACAACGAAATATTTTAAACACTAAAATGTAGAAAATATAAATTAAAATTAAAGAGTGGAACAATTGTTTTTAAAAACTCTCTTTTATCATTTAATATTAATTAAATTATGATTATACATTTAGAAAACATTTAGAAATACGGAATAGAAAGTTTAAATAATTGGGGTTTTTAAAAAACAATGACTGCTTATAAAAGAGTGTTATTCATGAACGGTAGTAGAGCCGATCGCGGAAGATGTCGCCGGAAAATTTTAAAAGAACATAACGCAGCTGTAATTTGTAAAACCTCCAAATTTTAGAATTTACCCCTCATACAAATAAAAAGAACTTTTAATTAATTATTAAATTAATGTAGAAAAATTACTTTGAACAAAATAGTAATGGAAATTTGAATTAATTGAGATCATAATATTGTTTTGTTTCAGAAGCAAATGTGGATATTATGAAGACCATACTCAAGCATCTTACCCAGTATAGGTTATGTAGTAGGTAATATTCCCATATTTGATACAATGATGGATTAAGCCGAATACCTGTGTTGAATAAGGTTAACACCTTACCTTTAAAGCGACATGAGAATGATGAGAACACAGCAGGTAAAAATTTCTACCCGCGGAAACCACAGTTGTAATTTCATGGCATAACATCACAAGAGATCGTAGCAAGTTATCTCCTTATGCAGACAGCAGGTTTGATATTCCAATGGGCTTGCTCAGAAAGAATAAGTCAGCCACACAAAATTTAACTAAGTTTTAATTTAATTAATTAACTATTAACTAATTAATTATCTGACGATTTAATTAATTTAACTAACTTCTTTTAATCATATTCAAAGAAACTCTCCACGTGAAATACAATGTTCTAGGAAACTCTCACAAAGCTAAAAAAAGTAATAATAAAATTTCATAGATAGCTTCATGAAGCTACAATTAGATATTCCATTAATTTCTATGAGCATAATTCATTAAATTCCATGAAAATCAGCGGTTCGAAACACTTCGCTGATGTTGTAAAAGTTGTTTAAGCAGACGAAAAATACAAAAAAAAAAAAAAAAAAAAAAGAAAGAAAGAAAAAAAAACTCGTGTGACTTGTTTTATAGCTAATGCGTAGAGATTCAAAGACGCAATGCGAAAAAGTTCTAGTCCAATCAAACGGCGCGCTGTAAATTCATATGGCGAAAACATCAAACCTGAGTAATTGGGTTTTCAAAAACGCGCGAAATACATTCGATGCATCACTTCCAAGGAAAATAAAATATGCTTATGATCCAAAAAAGGTTTTCAAAATCGAGTGAATAAAAACGGGAAAGCGAAGAACAACACGTCAAGGCCATTGGAATTTGGAAAGGAGTGAAAAGAAAAGTATTTTAAAACGAAAAATAGAAAATTAAATTATCAAAATTTTAGAAATATTAAAAATGTGTTATATATATATATATATATATATGTATACCGCAGTATTTCATCTGATGAGGAACAATCCTTTCCTATCATTCGCTTGAAAGAGTTAGCTTCCAACTTGTGCACATGCTTTTTATATGTTTTACTAGCGGCCCTCCCTCGCTTTGCTTCGGGTTAACCTTGAAAACCTTCATCTCTTTGTGTTTTCTGTAGACCTTTTTAATGTGTACAATAATTAGTACATTATTTTGATAAATCTTGTAGGGTTCAGCCTGCGTTTGCAATGTATAAGCGGAAAAAATGAAATTATTTACGACATCACATTAAAAACCTCAAAAATAACAGTATTTCTCCACTATTTAATGGATATACATATAAACCTTCCTCTTGAATCACTCTATCTATTAAAAAAAAACCGCATCAAAATCCGTTGCGTAGTTTTAAAGATTTAAGCGTACATAGAGATATAGGGACAGAAAAAGCGATTTATTTATTAGTAGTGTAGTGATTTATCTGAAATTACAAAGCAAAACATATGGTTATTATACATATAAACCTTCCTCTTGAATCACTCTATCTATTAAAAAAAACCGCATCAAAATCCGTTGCGTAGTTTTAAAGATTTAAGCGTACATAGGGATATAGGGACAGAAAAAGCCACTTAAACCTCAAAAATAACAGTATTTCTCCACTATTTAATGGATGTTATTATACATATAAACCTTCCTCTTGAATCACTCTATCTATTAAAAAAACCGCATCAAAATCCGTTGCGTAGTTTTAAAGATTTAAGCGTACATAGGGATATAGGGACAGAAAAAGCGACTTTGTTTTATACTATGTTAAGATATAACAGCTTTGTCAGTTACATGATCCCACCTTCCGTTCCTCATTTTTTATTTTATATTTCGAACTAGAGAAATCTCAAGACATAAGGGGTAAAGATATCCGGAATAATATTCTAGAAACAGTTCTGGTTTGGTAAAAACAACATATTTTTGCAAATTCACAAAAAAGACGAGATTTGACACACATCTGAATAACATCCGTGTAAGAGAAACGGGGGTCACAAAAAAATTTCATTCATGAGATCAAGTGAGATGTGTGTCAACATGGATTTCAAAACGGATATCTCAAAATAATCATAAAACACACACTGACTTGATAGAAAAGGCACGTAGAGAGTAAAAGAAAAGAGGAATTATTTTATTTTAGTTATAGCGTAACGATCAATAAGAATTACAAAAAGTGCCTTATTAGTAGATGTTATTAAGGGGCCAGGATGGTTAAGTTTAAAATTGCTTTTTAATGTTTAATTTACCTTTTTGAAAATTTTCGAAAATTCATGCATTATTTTAATTAATACATACATTCTTTTCTTACTTATACGCTTGCACCTGTATATGCTACATACTTACATTCGTCTTACATACTTAAAGCTAACTTATATACCTAGATACATCTTATAACGTACATACACTATAAAAAATACAAATGTTTCTTTATATACGAAAATATAATATAACCAAGTACAAAAAATAACTTCTTCCTAGTTACTCACGATTGTAAAAAGCATGCGTTATTTTTAGAAACCTCAGAAATCTATATATTTTCGAGATTTAAAGAAGCATTTATAAAACCAAAGTTTGTTTTGCTGCTACTGCTTTTCGGAAATATTTTTAGTAGTTTTAAGAATGTATTAATCTGTTTTCTCAAACCGGAATATCGGTTTTTAGGTATTAAATGAACGCAATTATATTTCATTACTTTCAAATGTAATTTTCAAAAAATGAATTATTGTGAAATTTTAAGCACGGTTTTAAAACAAATGTAATATTGATATAGATATTCCGAAAAAAAAACATTTGAAAATTTTAAATTCGATAATCATTAACTATAATAAACATGAAGATGCAATAAGTTTATAAAGTAGCTCCTAAATTCTGCATACTATGATTTTAATAGTAGTCGGCAGAAGGAGCTGCAAGACCTGCAAGAATGATCAGATCAACATGTTAACGTGGATCAAAGGCCAATCAGTTTTTATTTTCCGAACACATAGTGTAAGGACACTGTATTGTAATCATGATGTATATCTGTGGAGTGGAGGGAGGCGGTGAACAAGATAGCTTCCAAAAGGATACTTCCTATTGAGCTCCCATTTGGCGACTATGTTACAGACAACTGTCGCAAGAACCGTAAGAAATTTCGAAAAACTCGCCCGACGGATTACGTATTTAAACCATTTTGCGACCTATTGTATAGGATAAAATCACCACGGAAATCTGAAAGAGTATAGATGATAAATTATACGGCAATGTGGTCAAGCATTAGAGGCTTAACGTTAGCGTCTCCAGTTTCGAAACAGAAGGTCCAATGTTAGCCAGTTGATGAGTTAGACATTTATATGAATACACGGTATTCTATAAAATGTTCAAAAGTCAATTGAAGTCACTTCAGATTTCTACTTTTGTTCAAATTAGCTGTTGTCAACAGCTATAATATTTTTTCTGTTGAAACTAGAAAGCAAATTTTTGTGTTTCCAAATTTTGAAATGAACTTTAATGCGTGGACTCCACACTTCGGTTCAGCACCCGCACACGTCTCACTAGTCCTGTTTCGGGTTACGTAACTTTAACAGCATATAACTTTGTTGGCAATACAGTGATAATGAAATATAACACATGATTTTTATACTAAATCTAATGAGTAATCAAACTGCGATAAATATTTTTATCAAAATTTTCATTTAGTTAGTGAAAATTGCAAATTATTGAAAGCATGTTTTCAAAAAACACCGACATTTGAAAATTTGGTGTGTGCGTGTTTACACTAGTGTGGATTTCACGGCTAAAGTTAATCCCTACAAGTTGGAACAATGGAGTAATATTTTGATCTATTTTTTAAAATCTTAAGTATGTTTTTATTATTATACACAAAGTTTATGAGCCTCTTTATAAACATGTCATTTATTTAATGTTTATATTTATTATAGTTAATAAATTATTGAATTATTTAGGGAGATCTTTCTTTGAACACCTTATAGGAAGATTTCAAACAATACAGAAATGTCATATTATATAACTTTCTATTTTTTTAAGTTCGTTTCAATTAATAATAATAGCTATATATTCTCGATAACACGTTGATTTCTAACTAGTTTCATCATTTAAAAAATATAGATTCTTAGAAATTTCAGTTTTCGTAATTTTGCCGACATCAATTATCCAAAAGAGTATGAAAAATAATGGAAAAGCGGGGGGAAAATATGCACTGCTTTTTTAGAGAGAAAACACAAAATTATAAAAAGTTTTCCGCGTCATCTATTTTCCACGCAGTAAAGAATAAGTATTTCGTGGAAAATTAATTATGAACAGCAACAACAATAATGATAAAAGGCTCCTTTTAACGTTTTTATCACAAAAAAAATAAATAAATAAGGAAACTCATTTTTCTGTCGATAATTAATAGATAGAAAAAAATGGCGTCTCATTTTTCATTACATTTTAGAAGATGAGAGAGAAAGTGTAGAACCTTTCAATCATTTTAAAAATAAAAATTACCGTTGCACCTATGATTTTTTTTTAAATCGTCAGTTAATGAAATTCGCTAATTCTATTTTAATTTAATAAAATTTCGTACGCGTTTTATGTAAAAAAGTTTATATTTAATATTTATCGAATATTACTTATCTTATTGTTATCTAGATACAACTGCTATTACTTAAGTAATCCGAATTGAATTACATGAATTTTAAGTAAAATTGTGATTACTTTCCTTATTTTCATTATATTTTGTTGGTAATTTTAGTGTATTTTTATCAAACAAAATGGAGAAAAAATATCTTATTTAACTTAGTTTAATTTTTTTTTTTTAATTAGCATCTAAATAAAATAGTATTTATCATCTGAATCGACCGCAGTGTGTCTCCCAGTGATCCTTGAAACAATGTCCTTCAAGGCTTTTCTCAAATCCAAACCGTATACTTTCTGGCTTATTTCTGAATTTAATTTTTCCAGAAACGCATGAAATTGGCAGGTGCTGTTATTCAGAAACTATATAATCGAAAAGTTTTGCATTTTTTGGTAAAATCATAAGATCTTACAGAAAGTGCTGAAAATATTAGAAGATCTTACAAAATTGACGTTTTGTAAGGAATTTTGGATACGGCTGCGTAGGAAAGAAATAAAATTGTCGTCATGAAACAAAAAACGCTTATAACTCAAGATGTAATTAGTTATACTGTAACAGTTTTTTTCATTTATCGAAAAATGAAAAAAAATGTTAGGTTTCAAATTATTTCAGTAATCATGCCTACAAGTGTCGTGTTTTTATCAACGTTCATACAGACTTGAGAAAAAAATCCGGGGAGTCTAGAAAAATTCTAAGGAGTACAAGAATTTGAAAGGACTTACTGATTTTTTTCATGGCCTCGTGTAACACGCACACCCACCCTAATTTTTAATACCTCATTTAAGGCGAAAACTGATTTTATTTTATTAAAATCTAATGGCTACTGCTAAGGGTTGGGTTGGGTTGATTATTGACGGCCAATTATCTACACTTGGGATATAGGCCCGGGAGGGGTGCCCTTCGTGGGGGTCTTTCTAAGGGAACTTAAACCGTATTTACGCATGGATAAATCCACGGCTCGAAGAAAACCACGAAAACTCCGAACGATTAGGCCGACGGGCGCGATTGGGATCGAACCCAGCACCTCCCGTCTACCAGCTTCGAGGGCAGAACCTCTCAGCCACTGGTGGGGCAGGCTACTGCTAAAATTACAAAGCATTGCTTACTGGTTTCGTAAATTTGAATACAAAATTGCCAGACTATTTTATGCAATGACTAATGGCCATGTAATACAGAGGCCAGGCAAATCCCAAATACTGATCTTGTATCACATGCCCCTAGATTTTTAAAAGTAAAATTTGAAGGGAAAAACCACGCAGCATATACAAAAAAATACAGTAAAATAACTTGTAACAAGTAATATAAAAACTTTTTTTTAAGTCAATTCCTACTTAGGTCAAATACAAATTTTTTTCCAGCGATCTACACACTTCGCCACTGACGGTATTTATTCCTAAATTTATATCCTGCTAAATATCTTACATAAGAGAAATTTTTGAAATGTATTAAAAATTAAATAAAAAATAGATAGCTAAAATAGCAAAAGTTAATAGCTCGAAAAGTATTTCTCACAAAATTGTTAGACAAACTGCGTTTTAGAAAGTTAAAAAAATTGTATTTTTCTTGATATAAATTTAAAATCTAATGATTATGCCGTTTTTCAAATATTGAATTTCAAAAATTACCAAACTTCACAATAAAGTGCCATAGCGATGTTACAGTTAGCGATAATACAGTTTTTTCAAATATTAATTAATTAATTAAATTTTATTATTTTAGTTTTATACTTCATTTCTGTTCAAAAGTATAGACTCACTCCACATTTATAGTCAACTTCGCCCGCGAGCCGCCTGATCTTCGTCCGTGAACAGCCCTCATTATCTTTTTACGTGTGAAGGTGAAACTATAAATATGGAGTGAGTCTATACTTTTGAACAGAAATGAAATATAAAATTAAAATTAATTAATTAAATTTAATTAATGAATTAATATTTGAAAAAACTGTATTAACATCAATTGTCACCCAGTACAAGTTTTAAAAAAATTATTTGAACTTGAATGGATGAATAGAAAATATTTTATTAACGATTGAAAATTCCAACAAGATATATATAGAGAGAGTGTGAGCTAATAGTAGGAATTTAAAAAAAGGGGGAAGAATGGCAGTAAACACTTCAAATTTATCATTGTAAACATGAGAAGATTTTTATTTTACTTCCTTTAAAGATTAATATCTTCCAAGCCATACAGGCTTAAGCAGTATTATTCACCGTGTAATATATATAATACATTTCGATTTTCTAATCTTGTATACTTCAATTACATCACTGTTTAACGCTAAATTGTACTTTAAGATAATTTAAGGAGTTTTTAAGCAGAATTCTGTTTATTTAAGGAGTTCTAAATACTCCGTGGAAACTTTTTCATTTCTAAGTAGTTTCTAAGCAGTCAAAGATGTCTGTTTGAACCCTTATTTTATGCGTAAAAATAAGTGTTCAGAAAGTTTCACCTTGTTGAGCGGCGAAAAATATTTCTTTGAGAATCGCCTTAAACACTTTTTTTTTCTTCAATTTTAAATGAGTGAAATCTGAGTTTAAAGTGGCAATATCCGGAAAGAATTTTAACTCTGCTTACACTGCATAAGATATACATCCTAACATTCACGTGGTAGAAAAGTAACGTAAATACTTCATTCAAGAAGTAAGATCTTCAATATGTACACAAAGATAAAATATCTAAACGATCACAAGAGTTACACAACACTGTAAAGAAAAGAGTAATGGCTTTTAATCGAGCTCTTATCTTCCTTAAGGTTTATGAAAATATAATATAACCTCTTCCAAATAACCCACGATTCCGAAAAGTATTCTTTTATTTTCAGAAGCTTCTGAAACCAATAAATTTCTGAGATTTAAAAAAATCCTTTTTAAAACAAAAGTTTCTTTATCCGCCCATAATTTTCGGAAATGTTAATGATTTGTTTTACAGAGACACGTGTAACGCATGCGCGGCAGTGTATTACTGCTTATTTTACTGTTTATTACTGTTAATTTTACGGTATAATACTGGCAGCTAAGATGCCAATATTATGCTGTGAAATCAGCATTTTTTATTTTTTCTTTCAGTGTACATATTTTATTTTATTAACTCCTTTCATCTTACTGGATAATTTCAATTTTGTAACAATTTTTTCATAGTATTTGAAAATTCTTCATAATTTATGCTTGATACATGATTTTTCTTCATATTCAATCTTTATTTCAGTGAATAATAGACGCAAGAAAATATACCTTTTCATGTTGTTTTATATTAAAAAATATTTCTAACTATAATATAAAAAGAATAATATATATATTATTATAATAAACAGAATTGCAAGAGAAATACCACTATTGAATTTTGAATACCATTATTTTTCTACAGTAATATTCGTCTTATTTAATCGCATACTTTCAGTAATTAAACAAGGCTAATATTATTGTTCGAAAAAGGCTGTATTCAAATTTCAATTTCAATAGTGGTATTCTTCCGAGAACCCTAATAATAAAACCTGCATTTTTTATCCATATAATAACTTTAAAAAAACTCAAAATTAAATCTTTGAAATTTCGTGCATATTTTGGTGTGAAAAGGGTATAATTTAACATAAAGTTACAAAATTTATTTTATTGTATGAATACACTAGGACCAGATTACTCCGGGGAACAGTGATATTGCGGCACGTGGTTGGACAACAGATTTCGAGTAATTTTGGTTTGCTAAATACGAAAATAACAACAAATTTTCTGGATTGGCTCTCGTTTTTTAAATAAAGCCAACAATCCGATAATGGCATAAGTACAAAAAAAACCATTAAATACGTAAAGACTTATTTTTTTACATATTTTGTAATATTGTATTTTGAAAGAGATTGATTTAACATTACTATTAAAAGCATTCCCTGTATGATTTTCTAGAATGTTTATCTTCAGGACAATCTCTTTGTAAGGTCTAACAGTAGTCAGCCATGATGTAGTGATACCAACGTCCTTCGTACCTTTGCTCCTTTGTTCTGATATCTTGGTGGAACCGTTCACCCAGCCCTTCACTATAATCACACAAGCTTTCAGGAAATCTGTCTAAATGACTGTGTAAAAAATGCACCTTAACGCACCATAAAAAACTTATTGCAAGAACCAGAATCATTCCTATACTAACTACTTCATATTCCATAATTATAAACTTTTGTATGTATCAAAATCACTAAAAAGATAAAATGCCGCTGATTTTTTTTTGTGTGTCTGTGTGTGTGTGTTTCCCTGTGTTACTGCTGGAAAATGTTTCTTAAGTGGTATATGAATCAGCCATCATGTAGCGATACCAACGTCCTTGGTACCTTTGCTCTATTATTCTGATATCTTGGTGGAACCGTTCACCTTGACCTTGACCTTCATTATAATGACACGTTTTCAGGAAATCTGTCTAAATGACTGTGTGAAAAATGCACCTTAGCGCACCATAAAAAGCAATTAGTGCAACAAAAAGATTCATTCCTATACTAACTACTTCATATTCCATATTTATAAACTTTTGTACGTATCAAAATCACAAAAAAAATTGTTTTCCTGTGTTATCGCTGGAAAATGTTGTCTTAAGTGGTATAGAAATCTCAGTATGAACGGGAAAAAAATCAATAAATGTTATATTATTTTTAAATGATCATAATAAAATTTCTCAGATTCCCGTGAAAAAATGTACGACGCTTTTTATTATTCATGACATCCTTTTCATTTTTTAAATGTTTGGTATGTATTCAAATCAGATTCAATGTTCTCTTCAATTGGATTTTAAGTTAAATTCTCCATATCCGTGCCTAGAACTGTTTACAAAATATTAAACATCAGAAATAACAATAATTCAGTTCTTTAATTCTTTAAACTAATATTAGTTTTTGCTTTACATTTTTTCATATGTCGCGATATTTTTAAGGTTCAATTTCCAAAATCCTAATGAAAGTCAATATTTAAAAAATATGTTTCATAAAAAACATGCTGCGTATTGTAATCGATAGAAATTTTCCTTTCCAGAAATCTTTCTTCATTAAAATAGTTCGCATTTCCAGTACGTTTTTGTTGTTGCATATTTTAAAGTAGAAAAATTTGAAGTCACAAACGAAATATCCGGAAACAAGTTAAAATTTAAAACAGAAAAAAAGATTGAATCCATTTGGACACTACACTGTTAACTAGTATTTTAAAACTCAAATTGCACAAATTGTGCTTATTAGTTGCTAAATTCAGTGTAAAAATTGTTTTAAACTCATAAAAGAGCTAAACTCCTACATGTTTCGGCTTTAAACTTAAAGCCATCATCGGGGAAGAGGAACAACACAAACGACTACTGATCTTTTAATTTCGACACGAGAAAATTGAAATCAACAGTATATACAGTCATTGCATTGGTGATTTCAATTTTCTCGTGTCGAAAATTAAAAGATCAGTAGTCGTTTGTGTTGTTCCTCTTCCTCGATGATGGCTTTAAGTTTAAAGCCGAAACATGTAGGATTTTAGCTCTTTTATGAGTTTAAAACAATTTTTACACTGATTTTAGCAACTAATAAGCACAATTTGTGCAATTTGTGTTTTTAAAATAAAAGAAAAAAAGATGTTTGTTGCCAAATTACAGCAGACACAAAATAAAACATATATGATCTATGTCATAGGATAACGCTCGTATTTACAAATTAATTTTGATGAAACTAATTGTGTGTATTAAGCTCACCAATGCCTCGACCGAGTTCGTTGGCCAGCTTGGTCCGCCATCTTGTTTCAAGATGGCGGCCACTTAAAATTTTAAAACTAAAATAAATATACAAAAAAGTTAAAAATTCAAATTTATTAAGTGTTTTTTAATTAAGTGTTAGGCTTTGATACAAGGATTCCAGAGCATTTTTTGTTTTACCTCTATCTTAAAAAATGGCTGAGATAGAGCAGTTTGAAATTTTAGGGTGGCTGACATTTTGAAACAAGACAGCACATTTCATTGTTGTAATCATTTTCCCAATCATACGCATAAAACTGTATATTCATATCCGTTGTCGCCAAATTTGGCGACTGAAATACGTCTTCATAAATGAAGCCAACTTGGCTATAGCTCAATAATTTGGTGAATTTCTTATTCAAATTCATTATTAACGAATCTTTTGTAGTCGGTTTCTTTGCATTTTAGCTTGCTGTTATCGAATAACATTAGCTAAAATTTTAAAACGAAGATATAGGAAAGCTACCTTTTCCTCCCGGTACAGGCCGGAAAGACTTTTAGGTAGCTTTCAATACAAAAAAGTATAAAGCTACCTATTGCAGCCGTTCGGAGGAAAGCAGTTCCGGAAAATTTCGATATATTTTCACCGATCATGACCCCCAGACCCCAAAACCACCCTCCGTTCAAATGTTGATTTATATATATATATATATATATCCATATATATATATATATTATATATATATATATCTGACCTATGTCATACGATAACGCTCGTATTTATAAATCAATTTTGATTAAACTAATTGTGTGTATTAAGCTGATAAATGTCTCGACCAAGTTCGTTAGCAGCTTGGTCCGCCATTTTGTTTCAAGATGGCGGCCATTTAAAAATTTAAAACTAAAATAAATATACAAAAAAATTAAAAATTAAAATTTATTTTTTAATTAAGTGTTAGGCCTTGATATAAGGATTCCAGAGCATTTTTTGTTTTACCTCTATCTTAAAAAATGGCTGAGATAGAGCAGTTTGAAATTCGAGGGTAGCTGACATTTTGAAACAAGACTTTGAATAAACAAAAATAAGACAATAAATGATAAGAAATAATGTGACACAAAATAAATGATAAGACAAAAATTTTCATTGTTGTAATAATTTTCTCAATCATACGCATAAAACTATATATTCATATCCGTTAGCGCCAAATTCTCGCCAAACTTGGCGACATTTGGTGAAATATCGCCAGATTTGGCGACCAAAATAAGTCTTCATAAATGAAGCCAATTTGGCTATTGCTCAATAATTTGGCGAATTTCTTATTCAAATTCAGTATTAACGAATCTTTTGTAAACGTTTTCTTTGAATTTTAACTTGCTGTTTTCGTGTAACATTAGCTAAAATTTTAAAATGAAGATATAGGAAAGCTACCTTTTCCTCCCGGTACAGGCCGGAAGGACTTTTTGAACTTAAAGAGAACAAAACACTCTTTTTTTAATAAATTATCATGAAATATAGATTTGTTCATTTAGTTGTGCACATTTTTTTCCGATGTAAATTTCAGTTTGTATCGTTTGATAATAAACATTTTCGGAGACATACATACACAGAGAGAAAATGGCAAGTCTACGAAAATATTTGGCCTAGGTTTATCGCAATTGAAGTAAATCGAATACATTTACAAGGTTCTGTGTGGATTATCAAAAGGTGCATTTTACACACTGAAAGTTACTTATTTTAGAAATGAAAGCCAATAAGGATGAAAATTTGGAAAACATTTATAAAGACTATAGAGATCCTGTTTTAGGTCAGCTTGACAGTTATTTGAAAAATTTAGAAACGAAAATTTCTATAATATCACAACCGTTGTAGACGGTACGTTTCAGGGATAAATATTCGAAAAAGGAAAAATTAAAAATAACCTAAAATGGCCATAGAAGTTTTGTGACAGTTTAAAAAAAAATACTTAAAACTGTGTTAACGTTTGATAAAACTAAGATATTTTTTCAGATATGACATTCGGGTACTGCACAGTATAAATGAAGAAACTTATATTAATTGATAATCATTATATTATAATCATTATATTATAATCATTATATTATATTATATCATTATATTCAAGCAACTTGAAGCAGTAATTTTTATTGGAGATAAAAAGGTGAATAATATATGACAATATGATATTAAATTGATTGAACAGTCACTTAAATAATCAGTCCAATAGCCATGCACAGTAAATTGTGCCTTGTAGGATTACAAAATTATTTATTATGAATTTCTTTCACCATATCAGAATATGAATTCTGATATCTATATATCTCGAGAAATGGAAAAAGAGGTTCAGTGTATACATTTGGAAAATCTGAAAAGATGTGAAGTAATGTTTCACCATGACTGTGTAACTTCGGTTGTAAATAGTCAGACAAAAAAAATACTTTAAGTACACTGGAATATTTTGACGCTTTTAACATATTCATAAGATATAATACCATCTGACTTTCCTTTATTTCGCTGCCTCCAAATTGTTAAGTGTGAAATCATTTGCTTATGAAGGCGTTAGAGGTTTTAAAAGCTACTTATACATAACATTTTTCTTCCACTTTTTTTTATCAAAATTATTCGAAATATATTAAACCACTAAAAGCCCTTAAAAATGTTCAATACAATTGAATAGAATACTATCGCTATTTATATAATCTTTATTCAGTAAAATAACCTACGTTTTCAAATATCTTTTTGTTATTTAATATTTTAAACTAAAGAAATTCGCAGCCAAATATCCAGAATAATATCCGGGTTTAAATCTGAAAAGAAAATCAGCAAATTCGGTGCCAAACCGCAGGAGACATAAAAACATCTAATCAACAAACGTTTGGAAAGAATTGCGTAAGTAGGATTTCATTCATGAAGTGAAGTTATTTTACATAGATTATATAACGGATACCTAACAGTATTACAACTATCATATCGTTAATCGCAATAGACAAAATATTTTAAGAAATAAATCATTCAAAAAGTATTATCGTCTTTAAAATTTTAAAATAGTTTATAAGTTATCCGAAAAATATGTTCTTAAAAATGTTGCACAACACAACTGAAACTTTGTTGCAACTCAAAATTTCTTACGGAGGCAATACTTGATTAGGTATTCAGTTTTTTTATGTACAGGGTGACTTTTAATTAACCTACATCTTTAAACTGAAATAATTTCCTAGAGCCTCACTAGACGCCGGCACGAATGCGTGCAGTGAAAGAGGACATAAAAGGAATTTGTTTAGTGTCAGTTCCACGTAATTTTGAAAATGTCTCCCAAAGCGTCTTATTCAACTGAAGATTGTATTTTTATTGCTAAAAATTAGTACTTATGTGGTGAAAATGCAACACAATTTCTGCAGAAGTGGCATTCAACATTCAGAAGCCAGTTATCACCTATCAATACCCAAATCGTTATCGTAGTGCATGGCATTGGCCACTTTATTTACCAGATATGGATCCATGCGATTTCTATCTTCGGAGTCATATGAAATATTTCGTGTACAAGAAGAAGCCGACAGACCTTATTAGCCTCAAAAGTTTCATATCTGACTCAATTTCATGCATCAAAAAATAAACGCTCCATTTTGTTACTGTCAACTTTGTGACAAATTAGCGCTATTGTATCGCCTCTGAAGGTTCTGACTCTGAAACCCTTATCCATTAAATAACTTTTCCCCGTTCTTCTCAATAAAAAACGTTTGTAGTGCTATCTCCAACGACTCAAGAATTATTTCAGTTAAAAGTTGTAGGTTAATTAAAAGTCACCCTGTATATCTTTAAAATTTATAGACATGTTTTTGCTTTATAATATAAATATATGGTCTGCTGGATGGACAGAGATCTATCTATCTTCCAATGATTCTTTGTTAAAAATAAAAATTCTACTTTCTCAATACGCTTTCCTTACATTTTGTTTCGAGCTACAGAAATCTGAAGCCATGAAGGTAATATCCGGGAACGGTTCTGGATGTGAAAAAATAGCCTGTTTGTTGCCAAACCGCAGAAGACAAAAAATAAAAACATCTAAACAGCATCCACGTAGAAGAAATGTGAGTAACGGAGAAATTTCATTCAAGAGGTAAAGCCGATGTAGATAACATAGCGGATGTCTTAAAATATCACTTTCTTACTCAAAGAGAACTAAAGCGAAAATTCAAAGCTATTTATTTTTTTTTAGAATGATTATCTTTGTTTTAGAACAAATATAATGATAAAGAAGTTATACAGTCCTCAGGAGTACACGTTAATATGCATAATAACTTTTTAAAATTTCTTTATCAGTTAATGATAAAACAATAATGTCTGAAATTTCGAAGCTTATACTAGTAACAAACCAATATTGTTTAGATTGGCTAGATTGGCCTAATATTGTGTCAATATTGCATTTATCTCAAATAGGTCCAATAAAATACCAATATTGACTAAATGTTAGCTTTTCATTGGAAATATTTGCACAAGAATAGCCACTATTACAGAAATATTGGCTTTAAGTGAAAAAAATTGATATTACCCGTCAAGATTTGACGGTAAACAACTTGAAAGCTTCATTAGAAAACTGTTTGAATTTTTAAATAGTTGCTTTTAAATTAATTAAATATTGAAAACTTTAACAATTGCTATATTGTATAAGCTATTCCTATAGACATAAGGCGATTGAGGGTGCTTTCTGTGCAACATTACTCAATTAATGTAGTGAAAAAATTATTAATTTGTAATTTATAACACATTATGCTTTTTTTTTTTTAACTAAAAATAGTAATCGAATGGGTAAGGCATTTATTTTTACTTATAACAGTCTTATTGTTTTTAAAAAATATATAACAATATTTAGTATTTTCTAATTTTTTTTTTTAAATAAGCGAACTTTAAATTTTTTTATTAATTTTAATTTTATCAGTCTCTCTCTAAAACCCCGAAATTAAAATTTACTGCTTGCAGCTAACGATTTATAACATATATTTTTTAATTACTTGAATTTAATTTAACATTTTCATACATTATTTAATTATTAAAACACGGGTATAAAGAAAAATCATTTTATAGTTCTTATAGGAATATTTTTCATTCTTTCTATTTTCTCTTCTTTTCTTTTTTCCGAAAAATAATGATATATTTTTCTTAGTATGCATATAAATATATTCTTGATAATGATCACACAAAATATAGCAAAAGAGTAGTATATCAACAGTAGTATATAATATAGCAAAATAGTAGTATAATATCAGTTCAATTTATTAAATCAATAATAGCATACAATTTTTTTTTATTTAAATAATTTTAATACAAATATGTTTTATTTATATTATATTTTTTATTAAAATATTTAATTTGTAGAAATATTCTTGGGTGTTAAACTTTACTTAATTAAAAAGCAATCTAATAAAAAAATACAAATCATATTTCTTCTTTTCCTGAAAATATGACTGTAATTGAAATGAATTATAGCCAAAAGTATCGCTGAAATCATTCTCTCAGAAGAGGGATTCGAACTTGCGCTCTATACAGAAAGCCAGAGCTTAAACTAATGCCTTCAGCGCTTCCCAACCTTTATTCCTTCACGTACCCCTTGCTTGGGCTATTCATTTCGGAGTACCCCCTTTTATCACACACGCCCCCGTCCCCTCCCCCTCACTCATATAACGCAAATATGTTTTTTTTAAATTAGTAATGTATTAGTAATGTATTAGTAAATACTAATTTAAAAGAAGGAGGCTTTCTTTTAATTAATATAAATTAGTGACATAACCCCGCCTATTCGAAAACAAAAATAAGGGCCTGCTTTTCAACGCTTTTAAAAATAAAGCATTAAGAATGGAAACTCTAGCGTAAATAAAGCCTTCTGCAATTATTATTAAAAACGGAACAATAAGATAAATTTGGTGGGAAAGTAATATTGTATAATGATCAATGGCAGTTTTCGCGAAGATGGGGGTAAATATATTATATAAGAAGTCATGCAATATGATAATCGGTGGGCGGAGCAAGTGACAATGAATTATCAATGAATTATTATGTCTAGTGGGCCTTTGCCTTAATTTTGAGTGCAACATAGTGGAATTACACATGAGACAAACTTTGTAATCCAAAAAGTATCCACTTTATGTGTTTTCAGTGAAACCAGTTTTGTGATTTCCGCCATTACCGATATTATTTTTACGTCGTACCCCCTGCAGACCCTCCACGTACCCCAAGTTGGGAACCGCTGCCTTAAAGAAAAAAAAGTGTGCGGCCTGCCACACTGACAAGACAGAGCGACATGTAGCGCAAGACACGAGACAAATTCTGATATTCAAACCGGTTTTTCTTTGTTAAAAGGGTGAAAATGTCTCATGACTTACGCTACATGTCGCTCTGTCTCGTCAGTGTGTTAGACCTCTGGTCTACGCCAACCGCGTTCGAGAGTACCTTAAAACTGAACAGATTTTAGATTGAATCTCACGTATTCGCAAATAGGTCGAATTTGCGCTGAAAATTTTAGCATGACATTTTAATATGTAGAATACTTGTAACGAAACGCCAATGTTGCAGATATATAATAGTTTTACAATAGAAATTTAGATAAAACAATGGTGAAATACTTTTTCCCAGCATTGGTGCAATTTTGGAAAAATGTAAATATACCAATGTTGCTAAGATTGGCCAAGATAGAAATGGCTATATATCTTTGCCCAATATTGGCAAAGATATAGCCATTAAAAACAATATTGGCTCAATGCTCTTTTTGCTACTAGAGTTACACACTGGATTTATCGGGAGGGGAAGGATGAATGGAAAAGTTAAGACAACTATTTTAGTATAAGATGTATATTTTATACAGCCTGGTACAAAAAAAAAGAAAAAGAAAAGAAAAGAAAGAAAGAAAAAAAAAATCCGCACAATAAAAAAGGGGATTTTCAGCTTTTATATTTCAAATATTTCCAAATAAAGTACAATAATAAAAACATTTTTCGGACACAGTTTTACAATACATATGGCTATTATTCATTATTTGTAGATTTTGCATTTACGTATTAATTAATAAAAACGAGAAAAAATAATTGAACAATGTCAATTTTGAAAAATCTAGTTTCTACAGAACTCTTAATGAAATAAAATTAAATTTTCTTATTAATTAAAATTAATCAAGATACATTTGTCCGCAAAATATAATAAACAACAAATGGGTGAAAGACATAGTTTTTAAAAAATTGCATTCATAAAATTTCCTCAGAATTTAATTTGTTTGCTCTTTTTTTTTTTTTTTTTTTTAATTAAACAAATTTGTATGATGTGTTGTCGACTTAGATAGTTTTTTTTATGTAATTTGAAACTATTTCATTATCAACATACACTGTAAATATGGGTTTTCAAATCTGATAAAATTTCCTGTTTAAACCATCGACTTTCTCTCCTATTTTAGCCTATACATTTTCTATTGGATTTAAAACTGAACTGTTACAAAGCTGCGAACTACAACACTAATATCCTTCATCAGAGCTATAGTTATAGCATTTACATGATGAAACCACCATTGAATATGATTTACCTACTTGAAAAAAATTTCTTTCCTTTTTTCATCATGACGTAATTAGATGCTATACAGGAGTTTTCATGCTATAGCCCACTCTCATCATGTAAATGCTATTTGACATTTGACGGAGATTGCTTTGAGACCTATAAGCTACATGGCTGTTTGTCTCGAATGATCCATATATATATTTTTTTAATTCACAGAAACACATACATGACTTTGACAATTACATAAATCTTCTAGGCAAGATAACACAAGGAAATAACAGAGAGTTACAACCGGAAGCTCTACAAAGTGTGTACAATGGAGCTGGCGGGAGTCGAAACCGTTAGCCTTGATTCCTACGTTCACAAGCGATTAGCGGAATGGTGCCTTAACCACTCGGCCCCTGTAAATGCTATAATTAAAGCTCGGATGAAGGAAATTAACGCTTCAGTTCGCAGCCATGCCCAACAAATAAGAGTGAATTATGCCAGTCATGATATTGTGCGGGTAGCTCAGTAGGAAGAGCATTGGCACGACAAGCCAAGGTACCCAGGTTCGAGTTCTGGACCGACATTTTTCGCTCTGTTGGAATAAGCCTCAACTCTGATACTCCAACTATTGAATATGATTTACCTAGTTGAAACAAGAGACATTTCCTCTCTTCATCATCACAATACATTTTTTTTTTTTTTGGCTTTACAATAATTGTTCTAATGCATACAATACGCCCAATCTGGGAAGATTTTTTCTTTTAGCAATATTACCGATTTCTGTTATCTTTAAGAGAGCAAAAAATGAACAAACTTCGCGTTGCATTTTGAATATTATTATATGTATAGCGATAGGGATCTGTGTTGGAGGCCCTAGGCTCACCCCCCCCCCCCTGTTCCCCCGCAGGCCGCCCGTTAAAGTCAATGACTTGACAGTATCATTGTAAAAGAGCGCCCTGACATACATAATCAATGATACAAAAAAATAATAATAATATTTTGAAAAAAAAATAATTCGTGGTATTTCATTACTTCCGGGAAAAAAATCATTTATATCGACTTTTTTTTTTTAATTGAAGTTTATTATTCAAAAGATCATCAATAAATTTTACAGACTGCTAAAAATGTCTTTTATAAAATGCTGTGGGTAATCTAATTTTCTTTTATCTATTAGTAAATTATATTAACAAAACGGGAAATATTTTACTTATCACTTTGATGTTTTTTTTCTTTATCAGTAAGTTGTCGTATAATAAAATAAGCTTAGTTTAAAAACCTTTTTAAAATATGTCACAACAAATAAGAAAAGCAAAATTATAAAATAGAAAAAAGTAAAATTATAAACTGCTACTTTTCAGTAATCCACAAAAAAATTGGCCATTTATTACTTTTTTTTTTTTTTTCGTTTTTATTGATGGAAAATACTGCGTCATCTTTCATTTTGATAAGTGAGAATTTCCATCATTAATTATTTTCTCTTCCTCCCTCTTTTATTTTTATTTGTCACTTGTGTTGTGTCTTTTTTATATTATTCTATTTTTCGGTTATTAAAAATCTTTTCGCTTTCAATACTTTTATTTTATGCGTGACAAGACTCGTCGAATCATACAAATCGGCAACTTTCGGTGTTTGATTTTCTTATATCGGTTTCCTGATCTGTTTGCATGAAGGACTTTTTTTGTTTTATCTATTGTTAAACATTCTCTACTGATGACGAACAGTAAATTTAAAACATATGTTAACTTTGTCATATTATTTCTATGCTTTAGGTTACTTTATTTTTGCACATCAAGTAATAGCGTGTTTGTCTCAATTTAAAAAAAAAAATCTTATTCAGCTGTTAAATCTTTCATGTTTATATTTTTAACACTTTCTAACATAGTTGAAAAATGTTTATGAATTCGGTTTTCCAGGCCGTCTGTCTGTCTTTGCGTCCGTCTGTCTGTCTGTGTGTCCGCGCTCTAAATAACGTAAATATTCTGGGGTTGTCATGTAATTATATATATTATTGAGATTTACTATGACATGTTCGATATTGAAAATGGAATGTGTAGCATTTATAGCCCCGCTTACAGGGGCACTCAAATGAATTCCGTTACATTATGGTCTATGGAGGAAAATCGTTTGCAGTGTATTAGAATTTATAGTTTATTGTTTATACTATTTCAAACGCATTTAAATTTATGTACATCACTGAGGTACACTACAAAATGCTTACTATAGAATATGGTGTGCATAACATTTATCGTTTAGTTGTAGGGAATCACAAAAGATTTCTGTTACAGTGCTGTCTATGAGCAATAATTGTTACAAGTGCATTTTCAAGTGTGGTATGCGTTTTAAATTTAACTAAATTTTTTAATATTACTTGATGTGTATAAATTCTATTGATCATTACTTAATTTTATAAATTAATTAAGAATTTTGTACTATGTTGGATATATTTTTAGTATGAGTGACATTAAAATTGTAAATTGAACATATTAATTATCAGTACCAGTTGACCTAGCTTCACCAGGGACAAATGGGAAAAACTACTTCTACGAGTGTTTTCCAGTAGAAAATTTGAGTAATATGGTCAAAAGCAAATTGGCACATTTAATATCATCATTATAAAGCTTGTACAGTTAAAACAATTTTATTGATAGCATAATTCTTGTTTAATGCTAACCTTGTCTGCGTATTCGATACGGAATATTAGCTATTTTCTCTGAGCTGGTATAACATAATAGATTGTTTCATTTCGCATAACATATACTATTTGCAACATCTTTATATTTAATTTCAATTGTTGACAGTTCTTAAACTTTTTATACTTTCTACAGTAATTTACATTTGTGTAAAGAACAAGTATTACATTAAAGCTATTTTTCGCCAGACGACACACTGAGAGATCGATTTCTTGATCCAAAAGACGTATAATCCGTCGTTTTCATTCGAATTATTATATCCGTTTACGAGAAACCAGTAAATGTATATACATATAAAGAGAGAGAGAGAGAAGAAGAGTTCATTTGGTAGTACAACTTATACTACTTATACTACTATATAAGATTATTATTTCCAAGTTACCTAAATCCAACATTGGAGAAAAAATTACCAAAGTACTTTTCCTCCATATTTCATACTGTTTTTAAGTAGGAATTACGATAAAATTAGAAATTAAAATATTAATTTATTCAAAAAATTTTTTAATGTGTTTGTAAATCCAACACTAAACAATATATTACCAAACAACTTTTCTTTCATTTTTACCAATTAAAATCATTTCTTCACCTTTCAACTTGATATTTGAGGAATAACATCATTTAATATTCTTTATTCATCAACCTTTTTTCACATTTGTCGTGCTTGTTTTATCATATTCTGTTTTCTGGTTAGCAAACGTATTTACCCTAGTCTATCTCCTAATTACAGTAAGATATTTTAAATTTACAGAAAGAAACTTTCTGCGTTTGACTCCATTATTTATTTTATGATTTCTTTACCAACAATTGAGTTAAAATAATGAAGTTAAATTACGTTATCAATCGTTTGTTGACCTATTCAGCTGTCTCAGGTTAAAAACCATATGATAATTACGAAATCCTTGCCTGAGTGAATTATGTTCGCAAGATTTGTGCAGGTAGCTAAATTGGTAGAGCATTTGCAATTTACACCAGAAGTCCTGGTATTGAATAGACACGTCGATCCATAGACACGTTTTCACTCTCAGTTTGGAAATTTTCAACTTGTATGATTTCAACTTTAATTTTTCTTTTCCATTTTGGGCTCTTGTTAGGTAGATTTCGTAAGAAATACTACCTATTACATTCTCACCTAAGTTGGAAATTTTGAAAAATTTTTGCAGATCTACGCCGATCATGACTCCCAGAACCCAAAACCACCCCCAGTTCAAAACTTTATATATCTATCTATCTATCTATCTATCTATGTCACTTTTTTCTGACCACGATAACTGGAAAAATTCTGCATTAATCTTTTACAAACTGATACATAAAATCAAGGGGCATAAAATCTCGGTCAAGTTCGTTAATGGACAAAATCGAACCAAGGGGGGGAGGGTGAGGGGGCTTTTTGTGAAAACAGAAAAAAACCCATAATTTCTTAATTATGATACGTATCGAATCCGTTTAAAGTTATTATTACTTCTAGGAGAAGGATCGAAAATGTATGTATGACAGATTTTTGATATAATTAAAAATGGCCCCCAGGGGGGGAAAAGGGGGGTTTTAAGAGAAAAAAAATCATATCTTCGTCAATTCACAAGATATCAAATTCGCGTAAATTTATTATTAATCCTCTTAATATTATCTAAAACTTTTATATTGACAAGTTTTTTATAGGACCAACCGTTATAGCAAAAAAAATTAAAAACAAAAAAAATCCCTGCCGGCTCCGCCTGCAAACAAGTTATTTTTCGAAGTAGGCGGTTCCAACTCCCGCATCTTTTCAAAACCGATACATAAAATCAAGGGGCATAAAATCTCGGTCAAGTTCGTTAATGGACAAAATCGAACCAAGGGGGGGGGGAGGGGGGGATGGGGGAGCTTTTTGTGAAAACAGAAAAAAAACTCGTAATTTATTACTTATGATACGTATCGAATCCGTTTGAAGTTATTATTACTTCTAGGAGAAGGGCCGAAAATTTATGTATGACAGATTTTTGATATAATTAAAAATTGCCTTAAGGGAGGGGGGGAGGGGGGTTTAGAAGAAAAAATTCATAACTACGCCAATTCTCAAGATTTCAAATCCGCTTAAATTTATTATTAATCCTCTTAATATTATTTAAAACTTTTATATTTACAAGTTTTTTATAGGACCAACCGTTAAAAAAAAAATTAAAAACAAAAAAATCCCTGCCGATTCCGCCTGCAAACAAGTTAGGTTTCGAAGTAGGCGGTTCCAACTACCGCATCATCGTAAAAAGGTCATTTCTTCCGCAATTCCCGACAAACAGGCGCCCCACGGTCTGCGTCTTCGAAATCTACCTGTGCCTGTAGGCCGAGCCGTCAGGGATTTTTCTGTTTGTACTCCCTGTTTCTCTGTTCTTTTGCTGAACATTTTCTAATGATGACGAATCTGCGAACAAGATTTGAAACACGGGCATTTTTTTTTTCATTTTACCTTGCTTCTACAGCTCTTTGTCTCATAAAAGAGCAATTTTTATCAAGCTTATAAATATTGTAATGCTTATTAGTTAATTATTATAGAATTAGTTAAATAATTTTCTTTTAAATGCTAAAAGGTGTAAACTAACAACATGGCATACAGTAAAATAACTTTTATTAGATTGTTGACATGTTTAGGCTTACTCCGAGTCATTTTCAAAAAACCAAATGAGAATATTCTATAATTGCACGATCTTTGAAGTAATTATTTGAAATACTATCATTTAATTTTCATATACTTTTTTTAAATTACGCACGTTATCTTTTATTTTTACTTGGTTATTTATTTCCATATTTTATTATATTTTTAGTTAAATACCTGTTAATTTTTTATTACATTACATTTATTTTCTTTTAGTTTGAGCGATAATAAAATTGTAAACCGAACATATTAATTTACATATATGTTTTCTATATATGTTTCTAAATCTAACATTGGACTAAATACTACAAAAATACTTTTCATCTATTTTAACTAATGAAAATCGTTCTTTCATCTTTTGTCTTCAAATTTTGATGAATAGCGTCGTTTATTATTCTCTCTCCGTGTAACATTTCCAAGACTCTTGTGTCAGTTTTATCATATTCAATTTTCTACTTAGCAAACAAATTTTCCCCAGTCGATCTTCAAGTTGCTGTATGGCGATTCCTCGAAACATACAAAGCGAATTTCGATGTTTGTTTTTCTTATTTTGGATCTTACTGTGTTTGCATGAATTGTTTTTTGTTCCCTCTCTTCCTAAACGTTCTCATCTAATGTTGAAGATGCAAAGAAACATATGTTGGTTCTGGCATATTATTTCTTTCTCTGCTTATTATTACCTTATTTTTTACATCTCTTTGTCTGAAACATTGTTTTATCTCGCACTTAAATTTTACAAGACTGATTATTTAGTTTTAATAAATTAATTTAAAAAATCGTGAATTTTGTGAGTGATAAGAAAATTGTAATTTGGACATATTAGTTTGTTTATACTTTTTGAAAACTTGTTTGTAAATCCAACCGTGTATTCTTACACATAGGCCACTTTCTAACTACTACTTCTACTTCTGCACTAGGCCACTATTCGGAACAGATGCTTTACAATAACGCACCGATATTTGGCGACTTTTTGGTTGGCGCGATTTTCAAGCCCGCGCCAAACCAATAACTTAATACAATGGCTAGGTTGCCATTAAAGAAAAAAATCCCCTAAATTTGGCGAGTTTTTTCCTTTTTATAACCGATTAAAAAAAACTGTGCGTGAGTGTATGACATTATAGCCCACTATTCTAACACATACGCCAACAAATTATTATGGTACTTCTTCATTTTCCTCAATGAAAATCAGTCCTTCTTTCATCTTGATACTAGGAAAATAGTGTCATTTATTACTTTCTCTACATCTAAATGTTTTTCACAAGACTATTGTGTCTGTAACTTTTTTTCCTGGTTAGCAAATATCTTTTTCCTAGCCGTTTTTCTATTTGCTGTATAACAAGATTTGTCAAATCAAACAAATCAATATTCGGCGTTTGATTTTCATATTTAGGCTTCTTTCCTGTTTCTGTAAACCGTTGTTGTTGTTGGTGGTGGTGGATGCGTGTGTGTGTGGGGGGGGGGTATGTTTGTTTTTAATCTTTACGCATTTTCTTCTATTGATGAAGCTGCAAAGAAGATTTGAAACATATGTTTGCTTAGTCATATATTTTTATGCTTATAGTTAACTAATAGTTTACAGCTGTTTATTTCATAATGAAACATTGTTTTATCAGACTCTTAATCTTGAAATATTAATTGGTTAAATTTACAAAATTAATAAAGTAATTTTGAATTTTGCGAGTGATAATAAAATTATAAAAAACATAATAATCTGCTTTTTAACACCTTATTTTGACATCATATTTGGATTTTGTTTCTAAATTAAACCTCGGGATACCAAATTTGAAGTCATTGGGTCAAGTAGTTTAGTAATTATGGAGATGTAAACCTTTTAACTCCAAATGTTAAATTTGATTTTTTTTAAGTTACGAAATAAGCTGCAATACGGGTAGTTTTTCAACCCTAACTCCAGAACTAATTTGCGGTTTGAACTGTATTTGGATTTCGATATTTGAAGCTTCTAGAATGTCTTTTATTTTTAATTATGAGTTACAATTTATATATATATATATTTCGAAAATAAATTCCGAAAAAAATATTTTAAATTGTAAGCTATGAATTTTTTTTAACAGAAATCGATTTTAGAAGCTTCAAATATGCGAAATCAAAATTACAGCTCATTTTGAAAAATAGTTTTTGAGTTATGCTTAAAAAGCTACCCGCACTCTAATTCGTTTTGTAACGATTAAAATTAAATGTTGCATTCGGAGATCCAAACTTTAAACATGAATAATTCCTAAACAACTGAACCGAATGACTTGCCGTTTGGTATACCAAGGTATAAATTACCAATGATTACAAATATGTTATCAAAATGAGGTGTTCGTATTGAAAATTTCAAATTTTGATACAACATGAATATGAAAACGACTCCCTAAGCTTATTATTTTAATATACATTTAAAGAAGACCTAATTCCCAATAGAAAGCTACTTTCATTTTTCTCTGTGCAATTTGCCAATAAAATAGATGGGCGCGAGGTAACTTTTTTCTTTTTGTGGAGGGGACTAACTGTACATTCCCTCAATCTTCATCAATGAAAATCCTTCCTTCATTCTTTCATCTTAATATTTGGGGAATAGCATCATTTATTATACTCATTTCATCCTTCTTTTTCTTCTACTGTTATATCTGTTTATCATAAGCAATTTTCTGGTAAGCAAACATTTTCCCAGTCGTCTTTCTATTTGCTGTATGACAAGATTCATCGAATCATACAACGAAACTTTTAGCATTAGATTTTTTTTTAAGCTTCTGCTGTGTTTGTACGAACTGCTATTTATTTTCTCTTGCTAAACATTTTCCACTAATGAAGAACCCGCAAGGTTTAAAACGTCTATTTGCTCTATCAGATAATTTCTATTCTTATTCTTACTTCGGTCTTAGGATTCTTTATCTTATAATAAAACATCTTTTTATGGCTTTTTTAAAGATTCCAATACTGATTGGTTAATTTTGTAAAATTAAGTAACCAATTATGAGTTTTTATTATGGTGTTACACTATACGCAGCGTAATCGATTCACGCATGAGCGATTTTAGCTTAACGGCTTCTTCCAATACGCCCCAAAAGTATTATGAATTGTTTTTTGTACTCAGTCATTCCATTCATAAAACAGTAATTCTATAAACACATTATAAAATTATAAAGAAAAAATATTTAGCCGATTTAACGCGCTTGGCAGTATTTTCTTTCAACATATTTTCAGCAACTGTATCACTTTTTTCGAAAAAGTAATATTTATCTCGCTTACAAAAATTTTAAATTAAATAAAAGTTACCAATCATGATTTTTTTTTTTTTTTTTTTTTTTTTTTTTACATTTTTCGAATATAGTGAGTAGAACAATCCCCTAGAACGGTTAGGTGAAATTCGAAATACCGGTAGGAAAACAGACATACGGGACACAGCTAAATGCGTGCTGAATTATTTGTTTCGTAGGAATAAATACAGGAATCGCGGACTAATTATAAGTTGCAAAATGTAAAGATTAACTTAAAATTTACGAACTATTTTTCTTTAGTAAAACCTTAAATGCATTTTTCGTGAAACGACATTTTTCAGCGCGCCGTGTAGTAGCGTTTAAATGGATCAAACAATCAACTTTTTCCTTTCTAGAAATTAAAGAATATTTAATTTTTGAGGCCATGAAACTTTCATATGGAAATAAATATTTAAATAAATAATGTTTTTTCAGCCACGTTGAAATTTTAGAAAAAGAAGCAAAATGGTGGCACTTATTTCAAACGACTACTATTTTACCAAATTCGGTTCAATTTCCCTAAAATTAGGTTCATGCTTCATGCTCCTCCCCCCCCCTCCCCCCACATCCAGGTAAATTCAATGTTTTCTTAAAAACTTGATTTTGTTTCTTTCAGATGACTTTGGCAAGCTGTGCACTACCCAGCGCAGGGTGATGCGTGCACAGCATACCCATATGCAACTGACAATATCTCCATCAATTTTAATAATTATCGTATAATAAAAAATATATATAATAATAAATTTGTGGTCGACACAATAACTAAAAACAGTATATGGATAAAATCAGTTTGTGTTAATTTATTTTTTCTGCGAAAATAAGAAATCCCAAAGTTGACCTACTTTTCGGGTCGATGAATAGTAACCTCCCTTTAAATAAGGCGTGAATTACTATTTGAAAATAGTGGTACACAAAAGTTAAAGACCTATTAATCCTGTTTTTTATACCTACGTAAGTTATATGAAATGTTAAAGCAACAGCAGTTTATTTACCACTTATTTTTAACTATCCACTTTTACACTTGGTTTTTGATTTCTTCCTAAAGTCTAATTACTAAATTTGGTATTATCAAATGAACTTTCACATTATTTTTATTCTTGTTCCCAATTGGCAAGTTTTCCTGCCAGGCATAAAACAACCAATAACTCAAAAAATATTTCAAACATGGTATTAAAAATGGATAACAAAGAAAGGAGTTACATGTTTAAAAAATGCAAATATACTCAAGAAATAATTTTCGAAACAAATGGGTTAAGAATAAACGCAATTATTTGTACACTGTATAACTAGTCGGGTGTACCAATCCCAAAACTTTCTTCTATCTGATACATGTTAATATTTCAAAATTCGCTATCACAACGCCAAAATTTAATGACAATCTATGCCCATCAAAAGAGGATTCTAAAGGAATAGGTTCGTTGAATTGTTGCATTTTAAAAGGAAATATAAGCATAGCATTTTTTCAAACTAATCATTGATTTTCGTCACCCACGTTCTTCAACGTCTGCAACTAAAACTCCCAACCCAGAGAGCATAAAAGCGACACCTGTTGAGCCTAGTAAGGATCAAGCCTGATAAGGATCTATTTATGTGAAAGTATAACAGAATATGAAGTTTCATTAAATTCCGTGCATTAGTTTTTGAGCTAGTTTTCAAAACAAATGGAAACTACCTCAAAAATCGTAAAAAATGAAGCATAGCAGCGCCACCTGTTGTATACTTTACACGAAAACCTAACCAGTACTAACTTATGTCAAGGTCTAACAGAATATGAAGTTTGGCGAAATTCCGTGCAATAGTTCTTCAGATATGATTATCGCTAAAATCGTGTAAATCCTGAAAAATGCAGCATAGCCTTTGGGACGCTACCTTTTGGACAATTTACACCAAAACTTAATCTGCAACAATTTATGACAACCTCAACTGAATGACAACTAAATCTGAAGTTTGATGAAAATCCGTGGATTAACTCTTGAGATAGAGCTATTGTAGAAATCGTGAAAAATGCAGCGCCATCTATTGGGATATTTACACCAAAAACTAATCAGCACCAATTTATATCAAGGTCTAACTGAATCTAAAGTTTCATTAAATTACATGCATTAGTTCTTGATATAGAGCGTGTCCACAAAATTTTTGTCACAGACAGACATTTTCTAAAAACAGTCAAATCGTGTTTAAAACGTTCTAAAACTTATAAAACCCTCTAAAACCGGAAGTCGAAGTTTATCACGAATCCAAAACTTTCTTCTTTAAAGATAGAAGAAAGTAAAAAAGATAAATGTTTCTTAATCTACGAAAATACAAAATAACCATTTACGAAAATATACAATAACCTCCTTCACGTTACCCGCGATTCCGAAAAGTGTTTTTTATCCTTAGAACTCTCAAAAAACCAATATACTATTTTCAAAATTCAAAGAAACATGTATAAAAACAAAGCTTCTTTTGCTGCGACTGATTTTCATAAACGCTTTCGAGTAGATTTCATAGTGTATTAATCAGTTTTCTCTAGCAGCAATATTGGTTTTAGGATACTATCCATTCGCAATTAAAATTTTTCAGCATGCTGAATTTATAGATGCAACGGTAACAAAATAATACCAGTAGGATGTGCCAATCCCAAAACTTTCTTCTATCTTACATAGGTTTTGCATACGCTAAAAAGAATCCACACCAATTTATATCAAGGTCTAACTGAATCTTAAGTTTTATTAAATTCCGTGCATTAGTTAATGAGATATGACTATTGTTAAAATTATGTAAATCCTGAAAAATGCAGAATAGCAGCGCAACCTGTTTGGAGATTTAGGCCAAAACCTAATCAACAACAACTTATGACAACGTCTAACTGAATCTGAAGTTTGATGAAAATCCGTGCATTAGTTCTTAAGATATAGTTCTCGTGATAGTAAATTATAGATTAAGAAACATTTTTTTTTCAGTACATGGGACAAATTTATGGACTCATATAGAATATAGGAATAAAACGTTCATTTTGTTTCATCTAATTAAAAGTCTAGTTCACTGTTCTTAGCTAAGTGGTCTAATAAGTTTTATTTGATTTTCAGAAGCCGGATTTTTCATGTTGCATATGAATTTATTATTTATTATCTAAAATTTACATACCTATAAAAATTTTGCTACTAAAAGTCTGACTTTAAAAAATTAACTTTTATATTCAAGTTTTAACAAATGAAATTTATTTAAAAAAATAAAGACATATTGGATTAAACTTTTAAATCCTAAAGATCACTTGTACTCATTGTGTAAAATATTGTGCGAAAAATATTGCTTCTAAATACAAAGCTATATCTAATAAATATATAAATACATATTTTTTTAACTTATACCACAGATAAAGACACTTTTTGTGAAAGTTGTATTAATTTTCAAGATAACCGTTAACACACGAAAAGCTACTTGAGGAAATAAAACAACCAGAACTTTCAAAAATACTTAGCTCAGGAAAATATTAGTTAAAAACTAGAAAACATTCTTTTGACTGGAGGACATCAATTTGTTAGTTTATAATTACTAAGGTTCTAATTGGAATTTGAAAACGAAAAAATAAACAAAATGGATAATAAACACTGTAGCGTAAAATTTTGCAAAACTGAAAACACTTTAAAAAATCATGCAAAAAATAATTACAGTTTTATTTCTTTCTTTTTGTCATGTGTTAAATTATATTCGAAATTAAAAGAAACCCTTTAGGATATGTATGGGTTTTTTCCCTCCTAAATCATGCAATAAATGGTAATATCAACCGCTCTCCTTTGCGAAAGTTCTTAATTACCAATGAGTATGTAAAAAACTTTTGTTGTTTGTGATTTGCCCTCCAAAAATACTTTCCAATGCCCTTTTTTCTTTTAAATTTTTTTAAAAGTTAATTTAAATACATTTTTGTTCTTAAAAAGCAACTAATTATTAGTGCAACATGATTAAGCTATAAACATTTTGTAAAAATTTTGTTTGAACTTTGTTATTTGGGAATTGTTATATTTGTCAGGAAACAGATTTTTTTTTAATGTAAAAATGATGACATCTGCAATTACAATAGAAATGTGTTTATTAATTAGAATGCAAAAATAAAAAGAGTACTTATAAAAAAGTTCAAAATAATCATGAATAATTTATTTGATTCTCAATTAAATCTAAGTATGCCTAAAGTAGAAAAGAATATATAACGAATGAACCAAAAGTTCGTCAAAACTTTAAAAATTCATAAAAAAGGAAAAAGTAAAAGAATATATAACGAATGAACCAAAAGTTCGTCAAAACTTTAAAAATTCATAAAAAAGGAAAAAGTAAAAGAATATATAACGAATGAACCAAAAGTTCGTCAAAACTTTAAAAATTCATAAAAAAGGAAAAAGTAAAAGAATATATAACGAATGAACCAAAAGTTCGTCAAAACTTTAAAAATTCATAAAAAAGGAAAAAGTAAAAGAATATATAACGAATGAACCTAAAGTTCGTCAAAACTTTAAAAATTCATAAAAAAGGAAAAAGTAAAAGAATATATAACGAATGAACCTAAAGTTCGTCAAAACTTTAAAAATTCATAAAAAAGGAAAAAGTTATGATAAAGAAGTGCGGTTTGCAAGAAAGAGCTCACATGGTAGTCGGATTTTTTTAAGCAGCAAAATTTTTTTTTGTTAAAACAGTCACCTGTAGATGGCGCTAACATGCGATAGATTCAGCAGAATTATGCAAATTAATCCTGCAATAAAAGTCCGGGATACACGAGGATTTCTCATTCGCTTTCAGAATGCTATCATACCCGATCGAGCGTCGCTGGTGAAATTGTTCTATTTGAACGGAGAGTCAGCAACTATTGCGTTGCGAAAATTTCGCACGGCGAAAAGACTGAAGACGAAGAATGTGGTCTGGAGTTCATGAACAATTGTAATTGCAAGAATAAATGGATGGGGCGTACTGTTGTCCATTATATATTCTGCATACATTGAAATAATAATAATAATCGTATGTATGAAAGCAATAACTGTATTATCAGACAAAATTCATGTGTAATATTATATTGTAAAAATTGCATACATAATTCTGTAATTGTGGTCTCGCTGGTGATAGAGGCGTGTCAGCCCCTCAGGATTGCACACAAACTCTAAGGCTTAAGCCGGGTTTCCTGAGGTGGTCATCCCCTGTTCATTGTGTTTCGGGTCGTCAGAGCTCTCTACCAGTGACATTTTTAACTAAAAAAATTATTGCTGCTAAAAAAATCCGAATACCTTGTGAGCCTTTTCTTACAAACCGCACTTCTTTATCATGATTTCTTCCTTTTTTATGAATTTTTAAATTTTTAACGAACTTTTGGTTCACCCGGTATATGAAATAAATTATAACTGTTAATATAAAGCGTATAAAATCATTCTATCATTGTATGCACATTTCATTTTGTATCTTTCTTGTTCCGAAACTCTCTTCCCTTACTATACTTATGACTAAAGTATCCATGAACAAGGCAGAAAGTATACGTAAAAAATCATATAATGTTCTTCTAGCCTTCGTCTATAACTGTAATATGAAAAAGCACTATTGTCAATTTAATGAAGAAAATATAGAAATTAATCCAATAAAATATTGTTTTATACGCCCATGAGTAAAGTTGGCGTCATATTGATGGTGGCAACACCTGACCAATAAATTTCGCTTTTACTGCAAATTTTTAACTTCTAGACATCGCACAATTTCCATTTTTACACCGCCGAATAAGAACAAAAATGTTCTTCCAAACACAATTTGTTCGGAAACTTTATCTGATTTTTATGGTTTATATGGTTTTTAAAATACATTTCAAACATGATTTTTTTTTCAATCTTTATCTGTCGCGTGCAGCCGATTGCGAAAGATTAACCCGTTAGCACTTAAAACAATATAATGGAATATAAATAGTTTGGCATTTGTTTCCGGCTGACATTCCATAATGAAATTAATTAATTAATTAATTAATTAATTAATTAATTAATTAATTAATGTAAGTAAAGCACAAATTTAAGAGACATGTATTCGAACTACGGACTTAAACTACTGAAACTACCAGAATAAAAAAAAAGCTTCTGTATGTAGCGAAAATTTGGGCGATTTCTTCGGCTATTGTTGCATAATGAGAAAGAACCACCACATGGCGCTAAGAGCGTAGAACAATTATTTGACTGATTGATCTTTTTCTGTTTACGTTTGCACATAGTCTGGCACATGAGACTAACACGAAAATATCGTTTTTAATAAATTGCAAAACTTTATTTGAATACATTATTCATATAATTTTTCATATAGCAATGCTTTTTAGTATTGTTATCCTGCTATCTAAAAAAATATATATCTACTGTAAAAAATCTATTAGAATTTATAAGAAAAAAAATGGTTTTCACCTATATCCTGTAACTCGAAAAGTTCGGGTTGGATTCCTTAGTGTTAATAAAATGATAATATAATGAACTATTTTTGGAGGATATCAAGAGAGTTTCGTATTAGATATTCCGAATGAAATGTTGGTACATTTTACAAAATTATATTTTATAGAAAGATTGCTTTTTAAAAAATAATATTTCTTTAAAATATAATATCAATATTATAATTTAAATATACAATATTTTACAATTTAAATATACAATTTTAATTTAAATATACAATATTTTACAATTTAAATATACAATTTTAATTTAAATATACAATATAACAAAAATTTCCTTTCACTCCTTCAAAAAATAAATAAGATTAATTAGATTTTATCCACTTGTGAATTCAGATATATGAACAGATTATATTAATACTAATAGCTTAAATATGATGAAACTATACATTAATCACTGAGGAGCTACTCTCAAAATAAATTTCGTCAAAAACCGTAAAAAATGCAGACAGCAAGTTGCCGGAACCCCACTGTGATTGGAAGAGATTTTTCTGTTATTTGAAGAAATTTCTGTCTTGTGACTGGGGAATTTCAGGAAAACTTGACCTTCGTTTCTTTAATTTTCCGTGTTTTGAAGGAAAAAAACATACGTAAAAATTCCGTTTCTAATACGGAAAAGTAACACGCAGCACAGTTGCCGGTACACCCCTGTGGTTTGAGGAAATTGCAAACTCAGATTGGAGAATTACAGGTATATTTTATGTTAGATTGGTGAGTTTTCCATATTTTGCAGGAAGCGAAGCAAATGAAAACGGAAATTTTTGCGTTTTAACGGAAAAAGGCAACAGAAAAATTTGTTCAATTCACTGATTATTTTTAGAGTGTATACATTAATCACTCTTATACAAATATAGTGTAAAAGTAACAGAGATTTTATTATAGAAATGTTGGTTTTAAAATTACGCATACAGTTACTTCGACATTTAAAACATAACTTTATATTTCGTTACATAAAAAATAAATTAAAAATTATGTATTAAATGTTTCATAATTTTAATAAACAGTTAGTGATAAATGTCACGGTAATTTTATTATTTACCCCGGTTTAAATTTTAAAAATGAAGGGAATCTGTGTTAAAAATTAATCACTATTATTATTTAGTAGCTTACATGCAATATATTTTTTAAACTTTCTTTAACCTCAATCAAAATTAAAAACTTGGATAAACAAAACACTAATTAAATATTACTCTTTTGAGATGAGAGTCGTAAAAGACGTCTTTGATATAAAGATAATTATAATAATATTATCTATATAATGTCCACTTCAGAGAAGTTAAAAAACCGATTTTACGATAAGATAGTAAATACACCAGTAGTTGGTACTTTTCAATTTTGTTTTTAAAAAATATGAATTAAAAATATGATACAGATTTGGATTGGCCCCTATTTCGAATACCAGATATCCTCCTGAAAAATCTCAGAGGTACACTTCAAAATCAAACATCACTGGAGGCGAGGATAGTTGGTTTTCGATAACAGTGTGTGTGCCTTAAATATTTTCAATATTTCCATATTTAAGGATTATGAAAAAGCGTTTTTAGTAAATAAATATTTGCTCTCGCAATTTAGTGATTAATTGAGCTTCTTGCCATTGTTGTTTTCACTATATTCTGTACTTTATATTTACATGTGTGTCATTTGATCGTGTATTAAAATATTAGTTATATTGGCAGTCTGAACTACTAGCGGGCGCATCGATTCTAATATTTTGACAGTAGTTGACACATGTGTCAACTACTGGGAAAAGTACTGTCAAAATTGAAAATGTTCTTTTAGCTGATTCTTGTGTCAATTACAAACAATCAACTTTTCATGTGAGTACTCTAGTAAATGACAATAAATAAATGTTCAAATGAATGTACCAGTTATATGCATAAGGGAGCGCAATATTAGTTATATTGACAGTCTGAACTACTGGCGGACGCATCGATTCTAATATTTCGACTGTAGTTGACACATGTGTCAACTACTGGGAAAATGTTCTTTTACCTATAGTTGACTCTTGTGTCAATTACAAATAATTAACTTTTCATGTGAGTACTCTAGTAAATAACAATAAATAAATGTTCAGTTGAGTATACCAGTTATATGTCTAAGGGAACGCAATGTGCTAAATAGGCATTTTCCTATTTCTATGGCAAGCACTTTTACCATAAAATGTCGGTAAATGTCAGCATTTGCCAAAATGGTTTAGTAAAAAAGACCGAAATGGAAGCATTTAGAATCTTTTTTTTTTTTTTAACTTTTACCAACTCACTTTTCTAAATTACCGGTTAAAATTTAGCATTTGTCAGACTTCGAGCATTTACAGTAAATATATATATATATATATATATATATATTACTTCGAATCGATTACGATCTCCTTAGACCGGGATCGGCCAGGTAGTTATAAAAACACACTTTATTTTACTTATTTATTATTGTGTGATTTTTTTTTAAATTTGTTTCCTTTTTTTTTTTTTTTTTTGCGTATTACCTAACCCTTTCTAAATGCGCTTTTTCTAAGAAAGAAAAAACAAAATCAGTAATAGGAAAGTAATCCATTTTTTTTATATTTATAAATTACAACAAAATAATAGACATACGCAAAAATAAAGCATTGCTTCATTATTTTTTCCAGAAACTATCCTTGTTAATCACTAATTTCTCTTTAAAAAGTCACTTTCGAGAGAGAAATGTGTTATGCAATTTTTTGCGTAATATTATTTATTAGATACACTTCTTTTGTCTTAAAAACGTGAAATTATTTTTTTTAACTTATAAATTAAAAATGGACATACTCATCAAATGAATTGTTTTAAAAAAAATTTTAATTTGAAAATAACAAAAAAATTTCTTATTTTTTCATGTCTTTTAATTTAATCGTATTATAAAACTGCACAAACGTATTTCCTTCGGGCAATAAGAAAGAAAATTCACGAATTGCATTTTACAAAGGCAAACATGGGAAATTTATTACTATTCTGCACTTGGATAAATTAATTTTACTAGAAAAAATTTCGCGTCTGTCAAAAAGTTATAAGTTGAACCAATCTCCGTTATCTATCAAAACTTTAAAAGTAAATATTTTCATTACAAATTTAATCATGCTTTAGAACGTAACCATGTTTTTTTTTTTCCAGACAACTTCCAGAAAACTTATAAATTGTATTTCGCTAAAGAAAAATGAAATAATTTATTACTATAAACAATTTATCTAATTTTCATTTTATTAGAAAATCTTTCGTGCAGGTGAAAAATTAAATTTGAAATATATTTTCTTATGTAACAAAAATTTTTTTAATTTTTTAAAATAAATATTTTTTTATATATATTTTAACCATGTTCTAAAAGATCGCATAACCGTGTTTCTTTCAGGCAAATCGCCAGCAAAATTTTACAAAAGAAAATTTAAATATTTCATTGCTATCTCCCGTTTATCTAATTTTAAATTTACTAGAAAATCTTCTGTTTAATTCCAAATAATTATATTTTGAACCAATTTCTCTTATGTAGCAAAACTTAAAAGAAACTTTTTAAAAAACTTTGTAATATATAATTATTTTTATTGTAGTTTTAATCATGTTATATACAACACAATAACCATATTTTCTCCAGGAAATTTATAAATTTAATTTTACAAAAGCAAACTTAAATAATTCGTTGTTATTCTTCATTTACTTAATTTTCATTTTAATAGAAAATATTTCGCGAATGTCGAACAATGATGTTTTAAACGAATTTCCCTTGTGCATAAAAAATGTAAAAATAACATACAAATATTTTATTACAATTTTAATCATGTTATTAAACACTGCAAGCATGTTTTCTCCATCAAATTTATAAATTGAATTTGACAAAAGCAAATTTAAATTCGTTATTATACTGAATTAATCTAATTTTCATTTTACTGGAAAATCCTTTCTCAAATGTCAAACTAATATATTTTGAACCAATTTCTCTTATGCAACAAAACTTAAAAAAAAAAAAATAAAAAAAAAAAAAATCTGCACGATAAATAAAGACAAAATGTTTTTCAACAGTTAAACTCTTGACATCTGAAATTAATTATGAGGGCACGAAGTAGCACCCTTCTCCTCTTTAAATCCACCAACAACTGTAATGCGAAAAGTCAGAAAGAAACTATGTGATGATATTTCTTTACAGTCATTTAGAGCACGCTGCTAGAGGGCGCTGCAGAGAATCAGCGGACTTCTGGAGAAACTTTTTTGTTGATTACTAACTTCGAGGAAGAGAATTGCTGGATGCGTTCCAGATTTATTTTAAATTATAGATCAACTCAAAATGCTCCCGCTTTTTCTCTAATGCGCTGCTATGTGAGCGACATTTATTTTTTTTTTCCTTGCGTTTCTAAAAGATTCTTGTGTTTTTAAGTTCTTGTTAGCCGCTAATCTCTCACTTGTTTACTTGAATCTATCTTTCGGGTTTTTTTTTCTTTAAGATAATTGTAGAAATATTCATTTTAACCCCCTGACCGCTGAGCAAAAGGACAAATTTGTAATGTTGTTTTTTCTGTAATTTTTTTAAAAATGCTAAAAAAAGATGAATTTTCAAACTTGATATATAGAACTTAATTACGTATATGAATACAACCCTAGAGAGTAATAATCATTACTATATGTTTTAAAACTGCTTTATATTTGTAGAAATATATTAATTTAAACAATGTCTCTATTGCACTGAAACCCATGGCCGTGCGAAGAGGGGGGCGAAGGGGGCCTTCGCCCCGGGCGCGGAAATTGGGGGGGGGGGGCGCCAAATTTATACTACTAACCACGGTTTAATTTATTTATTTATTAATTTTTTGGTCATCTATCATTTTCTGGGGAATTTCTTTTTCTCTTTTCATCATTATTTTTTCTGTCTCAAAATATCATGATCTCTCCAGCAAATAAGTGCAATTTTATCTTATGCTATTTAGTTGTTTGCAATTTCTGAATTAAAATTAAACCTTTTAAAGTTCCAACATAAACGCGAAATGTTTATTCAATAGAATTTATTTCTGTTTCTGTACTTTATCAGTTTTGTGTTACCTGTCACAAAAAGAAGGGGAGGGGGGGGGCGCCAAATTGAAACTTTGCTCCGGGCGCAGTTTTAACTTCGCAGGTCCTGCTGAAACCTACAGCATAATGAACTGATATATCCGTTCACTATGCTGTAGGTGTAATGTAGGTAAATTAATATATTTCTACAAATATAAGGCAGTTTAAAAACATATAGTAATTATTATTACTCTCAAGGATTGTACTCATATACGTAATTAAGTTTTTTATATCAAGTTTAAAAATTCATCTTTTTTTAGCATTTTAAAAAAAATACAGAAAAAACAACATTGCAATAATAATTAATCTGAAATTGACGCGGTCCACAGTGGTTCAATTTCATTAGTAGAACTGAAAAAAATTATTAATTTTCTAATTATTTTCTTTCTATTTGGTATTTGGGGTTTTATTCAAAGCATCTTAAGGAAGCATCAAAGACTCATAACTTTAAAGAAGCATCAAAGACTCATAATATATGCATTTATACAAAAAATAATAATGTATATAAGATATTCTACTGTTGATCATTTGTGTGTTTTTTTTCTCTCCCGCAATTAATATTTTTAAAAGTATTTTGTTCTAGTAACCTCTTTATTAAAATAAGTTCAAAAAAGATTTTTTTTAATTTTTATTAAATTGGTAATTTTGCATAGTGTCTGCTTTTGTATAGTGTTTGTTGACTATCTTTGTAATTAAAAATTTGTACTTTTATATTAACATCCAAAAGATTGCACGCATTTTGACATATAGATTTTTTTGTATACGTTATTCTTCAGAATATAACGGTTCAATTTCAAATTTCTACCTCAAGAATAAACACATATCTTTGTAGTACAGAAATACAAACTAAACTTTTGTCTAATTTTTTCACACATAGCTGAATCAGAATCAATTAACTAGATATTTTCTTTCGGATAACAAAGGTTTCTTTCTTATAATTTCATTAGATTCAATTATATCGCAAATTATCGAAAGGATCTTTTACGCACAAAACAAAATCATATTTTTGTACTCTCATGCTGGCAGATAGTTTTTTAACGTCAATTTTATTGTAGCCTTCTCATATATATACCTCTGATTGTCACTTTTCGAATTCCCTTAAAATACAAAGCTGCAGTGATTTCAGTAGTTTTCAGGTTATCGCTTTTAAATACTATAGGAATGCCATTTGTTCTGATTTTAAGATTGTTAGCCATTAATCTATCATTTGTATAGTCGTTCTCTCTTTCGGTTTTATTCAAACAAGTGTACAAATATTCCCTTTAAGTAATTCTAATTAATTTATTAATTTGCAAAGGATCAACTGAAGAACAATGCATTGTTTGACATTTCTTATAAATTTTTACTATATCCCAACGGATTAAATTTCAGATAGAATTAACTTAAGTACGTCTTTAGACAACTTTAAATGCAAACAATGAATAAATCTGAAAATAAAAAAAATCCAAATGAAGAAACCCGATATTAAAACATGAAGACCTAATAACGAGGACGAAGACAAGTGCTGCTAGCAAGAATTTATTTGCTTTTACCTCCTAGACCCTAGATTTTACCAGAAGATGTAAATGGAAAAATCTATGACTCCATGTGATGTGTTGCTAAAGGCTGCAGCTGAGATTAGCATATTATTTAAACAGAACAGGTACTGCACACAAGAAACAAGTTACAATCACATGTTTTATAGAAGGACACTTTTTTTTCCGCCTGAAGTAGCGCTAAAAGTAGCGTCATTGTCACAAACTACTGATTTTCTCTATGAAGCTACATTACATTTTTCAAAATTTAGTGCTCTACACTACAAACTACTGTTAAAGGCAGCGACTACTGTAGTTCCGTTACATGTGGTGCGCTACTTCCGATTAAAAGTGACTGTGTAAATTTTGTTCCATTGAAATAAATTACTTAGTATCCCTAAGGAAGGTCTTATAATTTACAATGAGATTACATAACGGATTATCATCGTTGATTTGAGAGCAGTTTTCGTTTGAAAGTTTTCCAGTTTAAATTTTTCTGATATACCACCACCATAACAAATATAAACTTTAAATTTCGTATTGAGTAGAGTATCCTGTCCAAATTTTTACCACGGTGTCAGGTTTCTGACTTTAACAGAACCTATGTTGTATATTTATAATTAATTAAATTAATTATATTTAATCATTATTATATATTATTGTATTCTTATATAATTTTTCTTTTTTCTGCAAAACTTCCGTATGTGATTGGCAATGGAATTTTCCTGATCCGATTATATATTTGTGGGATGTTCACGAGATTATTGTGTAATAAGTAACTAATCCGGCTTTGGAATGAGAATACAGTGAGCACTGGATTCCTAGCGAACTGGGTTCAGAAGATAATAAAAAGGGGGAATGTTCTAGAGAAATGTTTCCACTGGTGTAGAAACCCCGTGAAAGAAGAAAGACAGGCCCTGTTCATCTGTAAAGTGGCGTGAAGTGTGTGAGACGAGGCAGTCGTTGGTGTACAAGGTAGTGAGTAGGTACAGGCAGTGTCCTGCAAGAGAGTAGTGGCGTAGCGAGCAGAGCCCAGTGTGCAGAGGAGAGGATAGACGAACAGAGCCCAGTGTGCAGAGAAGTGTGTAGAATCGCAAAGAGAACGAACATCGGACAGCTTTGTCCGGGGTGAACTAATTACAGTGTAGACGGAACGGTGTGTACGAGTGGTGCATAACGAAATAGAGTAAAACGTGCGATCAGGGAGATTATCATTCGACAGTCGCATACGGCAAGTGATAATAATTTGTATTGACCAATAAGGACTATCACTGTAACATTTTTTTTCATGCTAATTTAATCAATAAATTATTAGTTGATTATTTACGTGATAACTTCTTTTCACAACGTGTCCGGTATCAGTCTAATACCGGTGGTGGCAGCAAATACCATATTACTAAGGTCTAAAGGCTAGGAGAAGTACTACGGTGACCGCAAAAGGCGACAAAACCATAACACATAGTTGCACATATTCATAAAGTCTTTAAGGGAACGGATTTGTATCATAAACGTGTGCTCGCTCCCTGTTATGGAAAGACGACCAGAATGTATTTTTTACTAAAATGATGTAGTGTTCTGAGAATGGAGCGTGAGTTCAAACGAAATTTTAACCACCTACCCATATTGCCTGCTCCAATTCTTTTTGAATTGGTATAAAACATTTAGCCAAATAAAATGTGCATTTGTAATCAAAGTAAAAGACATGCTGTGCGACTTTCCACAACTTTGATTAAAGAGTAACATTACTTTTATCAGTTGAAAATGTTTATTTTTATTTATTATTTATTTTTTTGTTTATTTATTTTTTTGTCGCTTAAAGTAAAATACACGCGAAAATCATGTTTTATTAGTTAGAAATATATATAAGAAGTGAAAAGTTAATTTAGTGCTATAGAAGTATGAGCGGGAGCGCCCAAACAAAGCGAATGAACAATAACGAAACTTTAAGCGAGGTTTTTTTTTCCTTTCTTTATTTCTTCAGAACAGCATTTTAAAAATCGGTAGACACATTATCTCTGTCAGTTTTGAATCAATCAATTTCTATCATTTGTAAATTCATTGTCACGTATTTTATTAGTGCAATCTGTAAGATTTTTTCGAAAATTAATATCTCACTGTTCTTTTTAATTTTAACTAACTAAAAGTTTAGTTTAAAACTTTCATTTCACTTTGAATAGATGCCATTTCGCTAAACTTTTCGCATATTTTTTAAAGCGGCTATTTATTTTAGTTGTCATTTTAGTTGATATCAGTTGTCAAGCTGTCATTACTTTAATACATCAACTAAATAAAAATACGCCTAATAAATTAGTGTAAATGGATTTTTATAAATACTTCGCATTTCTTTAAAAGAAAAAAACAATCTTGAAAAGGCCTTAATCTTCAGGGATTCAAAGTGGTGTTACCTCTTAAACGAGCTTTGGTCTAATCTATAAAACAAATATTTCATATATTTACTAAATTAAATTACTTTTCACTTTTCAGCATCTGCAATCTCATTTTCATGCTCAATGAAATACGTATACATTACATAAATTCCCCTTTTTTTCAATTATCTAATTAATCAATTCAAATGTTAAAATCATCGCTAATGATCTCAAATAACCTTTTTACTTAAAATTTTGCTCTCGAGAAAATTTAATGTAAAAATGGATTTTAAAACCTCTAATGTATATATTTTTTATATTTATAACTCTAAATGCATTTGCTGTTTATTTTTAAAGTTTGAAATATACCTTTTAAATTACTTTAATTTAACATTTCAAATTAAGTAAAATTTATAATTATTTTCTTCGGTGTTTTTTCGTTTTAATTTCTTGACGATAATTAGATAAACAGTAAGAATATTTTTTAAATATAAATTTTCTTTGTTTTAGATTAATGATACTTCTTTCAGTTAAAAAGTTTTCTTTGTGTAAAGATAATTGGCTTCCAGAAACTCATTAAATAAGTAATTAGAACTTTAAATATTAAATGAAATAAAACTTGACACTGAATCTGCAGTAATACATACAGATACCGTTTAATACGCGAGAAGATTTACTAGAATAAAACACGAAACAAGCTTTTATTATCATCTTACCGGTCCGAATAAAAGCAACAAAGATATTGCTGGCAGTGAAAAAAAAATGAGAAACATTTATAAAATGGATTGAACCTGACAAAAATAACCAGTTTAAAGCTCATTGTCGCATTTGTGCAACATAATGTATTGCTCAAATAACATTTCTCAAAACCACGAATAGGTAATAAACGTTATAAACTTTTTATATATATTCGTTACATTTATCTTTTCTCACATTTTTAGATTTTTTTTTTTTTTTTTTTTTTTTTTTTAGATTTTTCCAAACGTAGAATAGTATATATGATAGGTTTATCTTAAGTATTATATTTTTAGAGTAGTACTAAATATAGGATAGCTATATAGTATCATAAAAAATTTAAAATCTTTAATAACTTTTTAAGCTTATAATATATATACTCTTTTTTTTTGTCCCACGAATTTATCATCTTAAAAATGTTCAAAGTATTTTAAATATAAAACTGAGGGAACTGTGTGAAGGACTATAATCCAATTTGTGGACGTCCTTGAATTTCGAGAATGTTTCGTTAATTAAATATTTTTTTCTTTAGGAAAAAATGCTCTAAATGAAATGAATATTGAATGATTTAATGACATAATTCTTTTGAGTTAAATCCTTTTAAAAAACCACACAAACCTAAGGAGTTTTTAATTTAAAAAATTGTGAAGCGGGACTTTTTTACACCCAAATTTATTCTTTAATGATATGTACAGTGGTAACGGGGCAGAAAAAGTAGTCACCAATTAAAAGTATTGTGTGAGTTAGTAAAATGATGTAGTTAGAAGCACAGTGAAAAACTATAGAGATGAAGCTATTGTGACTTTCTGTAATACAGAAACTTTTTTACTACAATGCCGAAACTTTTCAACGCATAAATTCTGGGAATCTTCTGAAATTCGGGATCAAATACTACAGATTATAGTGTTAAAATAAATGCGAACTACATTAAATATTGATTAGGTTTTATTTTTTTTTTGAGAATTTTTTAAGAGGCCACTTCTTGACCAGAAATTTGGAAACATTTGAATCACCTAGAGTACCAAATTTACTCTTTTATAACGCGTACATTTTCCAAAATTGTAGGTCTAAAAGTGAGGTGTGTGGTATACAGTAGAGATAATATGGGCTAAATATTATTTATTCACAAATTTTAAAAAAAATGGGGGCGGAGGTACTGTTTGAGAGAATCAAAAATGTAGTCTAGGTTTCTTAAACGGATTTACAATCATTTAAAAATCAGTTTTAAAGTTAATTGAATTGTTATTGCTGAGATATAAAGAGAGATAGATATTCTATCAAATTCTGAAGCCGTTACACAGTCAGTATTAATAACATAAAAAATGGGATATCCCTTGTATTTCCTCGCTATCTGTTTGAAGTTCTTTTTCCAAAATTACTGGAAAAGATAATACCATGTCTTTTTGCTGTAGTTGTACGATGATATTAAAATAAAAAATAAGTATTGTGGCTTTTGCAGATTTTTGCCAGTGGTTGCTATTTTAAGCAGATTTTTTGAAAAATGTTTGCCATGGGGGACTAGTTAGAATTAATACTTATTTCTATGTAAGAAGAGATTATTAAATGAGAAAATTAATCTCTAAACAATTTTAAAATGTTGTTTACAATTTTCTACCGTGTAGTTTCAGTATCAGGCTTCGGCTCTGATAACACAAATTATTTCGAGCTCGGGCAGACTTGGATTTCAAATCGTCGGGCTCAAAAAAAAAGAACCCGAGTTCATATCTAGTATGCACGGAATATCTCCGACAGCTATTATAGAAGCATAATGTTTTCATTAAGTCGCTGAATACAACACGCGGATTTTGCTAATATAAAATTATGCGAATAAAGAAGTAGAGAAATAAATATAAAACATTACACTTCTATTTTCCGTAGTTTTTATAGCATATGAGAAAATATACGATTATATGCGGACACGTAAATACTGTATCATTCACGTCCGTAAACAACAAAACAGCAATTTTCAGGCGTCATACAAACAGAAGTCTAAACACATACGTGAAAAGTGTTAATTGCATTTAAAGGGAGTCATCAAATTTAAACCTTCAAAAAATCGATTTTTTTTAAGTTAAAAACTAATGAGTTCTTTTAAAGGAAAATATTATTACTGAAATGCGAATTCATGTATTCGTTTCGTAAAAAATAAAATAAAATATAAATAAATAAATAAATAATAAAGAAAGAAATTTAAACAACGTTAAAATTTATATTTAATTGGAATTTCCGAAGTCTGTATGCGGATAATTCTAAGTTAGTATTGACGATCTGAGGGAAAACAATTAAGTTTGTTGGGTATATATTATTACATCCATGTAAATGTACATAAGTATTGTAATATATTATTATTATTATTTGTAATAGAAGTAATACTATTCAAATGTAGGCATAATGTAAGTTGAACACATTATGTCTACCTTTTTATTAAACAAAGGCGATTTAAGAAAGAGAAAGTACATTTCCTATCATAACCCTTTTTTATTAACACTTCCCAACATAGTTGAAAACCGTTTATGATTTCGGTTTGTCTGTCTGTTCGTGCTCTAATTCTAGCAAAAATACTTGGGTTTCCAAGTATTTATGCTGCTAATGATGCCGTAAAAACATGCTAAATGGTAGTTTTATAGAGAAATGTATGATAAACACGGTGAAACACAAGAGTTTTAAAATCAAAGAAATATCTTAAGTACTGTTTAATGGTGAAATCGGTCAAGATATTCCAAGTAAATAAGTTTTAGAGGATCAAAAACTGTGCATAGCAATTTAATCATTTTTTGCAGGAACATACTTGTATAGATTGTGGTGCAAAGTGTCCAGTCTTTTTTAAAATGTCTTTAATTTTATAAGATTTCTTTTTACAATTTATTATTTAAAATTTCTTTATCTGAATATAGATTTAATTCGTAGTTTGAAATAACCGTTATTTACCTATTGTTGCCAAATTTTAATGAGCTCAAATAATGAAATTTAGAAACACTTTTCTATTGAAAAATTTATTTACACGCGAATATTAAAAATGAAAGAAAACTTTTAAATAATTAAATTTTTACGTACGGAAAACATTTAATTGTGAAAATTACGTCCAATTTAAAACATCTTATTTAAAACGAATTTCTTATAGCGTCGCTATAAAAGTCCGGTGTCATCGACATTTTTACTTAACCATTTTATTCAAGTTAATTTTCAAATGTCTAATGAATCTTACTTAATCAATCACTAATACAGCCGTCAACTGTCGTGACAGCGATTGATTCGGCCTTAGGAACAGAAAAGTCCCTCTGTCAAAGGGGAATCAAGGGCAACCCCATTACAGAAGCTCTCCAATGTTCGTGATGATATCTTTCAATCTTTCGTAATCGGGTAATCTTTTTAAAACAGAACAAGCATGTTTTTAGAGCTTGCGATGCCTGGACGGAGGTTGGCGATCGTAGTTCGTAGGGGACAAAGCTCCCTAGTACATTTAAATATATATATATGCAAACGAATTATATAACATCCTTTGTTGTAAATCATTTTAAAAAATAAGATGATATTTACCTAATATAAAATACACAAATAATTTCCTTCTGCTCATATAATCCCTAAAATAATGCTGAAAAAAGAATTTTTGGCTAGTAGCCACAGAGATTTTTTTTTTTAGTTGCCTGTTTCAGGCCGAAAGTTAGTTTTCATTTATTAGCCACTAGCTGACCCTCCCGGCGTTGCCCGAGCCCGTGATAATAACCTTAAATATACCTGAATTTAGTGTTGAATGATTTTACATTTTTAAACGAACCTAGTGTTAAGTACCACACTGACTTAGGTAGCGATGAGTGGGCGCCCGCTACACGACCTACGGGCATGTAGGCTTTCGGCCTGTAAGGTTACCTCCGTTACAGTGATAGTCGATATCATTTCTGACACTAAGATATATTACACTTTGAATTCTTTCCAGTATTTCCTTTAGAAAACACAAACAATACAAAAAATAGTGCCCTCTAATGGCACGGTCGTGACCTATATTAAATTTGATTTTTGACATTTAGATATATTACACTTTCAATTCGTATCAATAGTTCCTGAAGTAAACCTAAATAATAGAAAAACAGCGCCCTCAAACGGCAGTGACTAGAACTATGTTAAATGATAGAAAATTTAATTATGTATTCAACTATATAAAACACTTTAAAATCGCCCACTTAGGATCCAAGATCTGAAAAAAAAACCAAATAACAGAAAAACAAAACAGCGCCTACAATCGCCAGTTTCTGGCCGATAGTTACTTTTTATTTATTAGTCATCTCCTGGTCAGTGTAAGTACTTCCATTGATAGGTTGAACATACATAAGTGACATTTGGAAGTTGAAAAAGCAATATATATGGAAGTTTCTTAAAATTGTTTTTATTTAAATCTAACAATTAAAAACAAACAATTAAAACTGTTATTTCGAAAAAATAATTGAAAGAAAAATAATAATATTGGGCAATACAGCAAAATATTCAATCGCTATATTTCAAAATTTAATCGCCTACTGGCGACTGGCTTTTAGTTATTTTCAGCTTTATCCTAAAGAGTTAAAATGTTATTAGAACACGTTCGCTATGCCGTATCAAACATTCTGTTTCTTTTAAAAAGTTGACCTCATTGGCAATCTTCTCTCACGTCTGACTTCTTAGCGGTTAAATTTATCACAGTCATTGTCTGGAAGTTTCATATTTTAAATTTCATGCATCACTTTAGTTTTTTTCCCCTTTATGAATGACATTCTGGATTGATTAGGGTTAAAAATATACACGCATTGAAGGATCAAAATCAATCGTGCTATTAAAATAAACATTACAGAATTAGAGTATTTTCCAGCGTTAAAATTGTTTTTATTTAAATCTAACAATAAAGAAAAATTATTATTTGGAAAGAAAAAATAAGGAGATATTCAAAAAAATATTTTTCCACGCTCAACAACTCAAAATTTTGAGACACATTTTCAGACTCATTTTTAAAAGTTAAAACATGAAACTTGGCGACGTGATTTATGAAGAGATTTATAAGGGACCTATGTTTTTATTTTTCGTTCAATTAATTAGCAATTGATTTACAAACAGTTATTTTCACAGTACGATACATTTTTTTTTGTTTCCAGCGCTATCGCTTTGGGAAATTCAGTTCAAAATGTCCACTTTGACAGCATTTTTTTGAAATATTTTCTGCCTTTATCAAAACGTCGAGACAATAGGGACATTATAAAGTTTTTGAATAAGAGAATCTACCAATTGGATTCATTTTAGAGCAAAAATGAATTTAAAAATGTGTCTCAAAATAAACAGTTTGGATTTGAACACACCTTAAATGAAATATTTTGGTCGATACTGCAAAACGCACCCAAAATTTAACACATTGAAGCTAATTTTTAATAATTAAAGTGAAATAGTTATTTAACTCTATCGCTATGTTGCATATCTGCAACATACTCAAAGTCAATGTTATTTCCACAGCGAACTTTAAAAGACTATGTTATTGATTGCTGGGGGCAATCTTCCAACATTGAAATTAATATAAATTGTTCAGAGAATTGCCAACGGACGGTGATACTGTGTTAATTTTTCATCCGAAAGTTTAATTTATCACTTTAGCTTATCATATAGTTATTTCTAAAATAAACATCATGAGTTTAATAAAAAGAAAACGGCTGGAGAAGTCCAGAAATAGATTTTTGACATAGATAAGTTCATATACAGGGTGTCCATAATTAAACGACCCTATTCTAAAGTTGTCTACAGACGAAACTATTGTTCAGAAAGTTGTGAAATTTTATGACGAACATAATGAAGGTATGGGAATTTGGTTTGAGAGAAAAATTTTAGTTGAAAATTTCGCCATCAGAGGAGGGTTTTTTAATGAATTACACATTTAGCATAAATTTGCGACAGTTTAAAAATTTTATTACAACAAAATATGTTTAACAAAACTTTTTTTTTCCATGTGTGTGGAACATGCTATCTTACGATTCCAGATGATAGCTGAAAATTATGGCCATCATGTGGGGGACGTTTTGTTATGTTAAATTTTGTAAACTGTCGTAAATGTATGATAAATGTACATCATTAAAAAAAGCCCTCTGGCGGCGAAATTTTGAACTTTTTTTTCTTTTTCATACAAATTTCCATCTTTTCATTATGTCCTCCACAATTTTTCACAATTTTCTGAACAATGGTTTCGTCTGTAGACAAATTTAAAATAGTGTCGATTAATTATCGACACCCTGCACTTTACAATATTCTATTAGAAAATTCAGAATATTTATGAGAAATGTGTAAGGTTTTTCTTGCTACAAGTATGAAGAAAGCCCTTTTTGTCAATAAATTTTTATTTTTATGTACTAATTAATTTTGTTTTAGTATTTTTTACATGTTTAAATGATGTATTCTAACATCTAAGTAAAAAAAAAAAAAATTCAAATCGGAGATGTTGCGATACAACAAAGGGTTAAATGCAATAATATCTCCTGAAGTCACATTTCAAAATTGTTTTATGTTAAAACTTCAGTAAAACATAATTGTCTAATTAGTAGAATTAATCCATTAAAGAATTCATTTTCTAAAATTAAATGTGATTCTTCCTACACTGCAATAAAAGACAAATTTACGAAAATATAATGTAACCACAAACGAGAATATACAATGACCTCTTCCAAATTGAACCCGACTCCAAAAAGCATTCTTTTTCGAAACCTCAGAAACCAATATATTTTCGAGATTTAAAGAAGCATTTATAAAAACAATGTTTCTCTTGCTACCACTGATTTTTGGAAACGTTTCCGAGAAGCTTTCTATAGCGTATTAATCCGTTTTCTCTATAAGGGATATCGGTTTTTAGGAAGCTATCAATTTTCAATTAAACATTTTCAGTTGCGTAGTTAAATTTATCAATACAAGAGTGCCAAAATAATATTAAAATTAATGTTAATGCTGTTAATATATCGTGTTTGTCAGTTGAACACGAAGTTGAATATGAAGTAAGAAAAGTGATAAAAAGTGGTGATAAGCAATGTAGAAAATTAATCAATTTTTATTTTTGTTCCTGAAAATCTTTATTTTTTTCCAGAAATTTCCGTAGTTTGTTTTGACTTCTGAAAAAGAATGTCTACATAAATCACGTGTAAGGACGCCGTTTGGTAAGAAACAAGATAACAATTTTGTTATCTTTGTTTAATTTCCATTTTCGGATATATGAAGGGGTTAGAATGACAGTGGAGTAAGTTAATATTTAGTAATATGACAAATGAAGGGTTTTGTGAAACTTGTCGTATTGCCGTTGCATTAAGTGGTTTTGCTTGTTTTTCCCTCTAGCGACTCCCTAAGTAAAGCAGGACTTATTTGACTGTCACACTGAACAGAAATTAATATGCGTTCAGTGAAAATATGATCATCTAGATTTTTCATATTTTTGACTTACTCCGCTGTCATTCTAACCCCCTCATATTATAAATTCCTTTTCATTAAATTACATCAATGTTTATCATTTTCTGAAAATAAAAAATATCCTAAAAATAGTAGAGTTTTTTTTTTTCTACTTTCGTGTGGTGTGACTCTTTAATTGATATCTACCATAATGATATTTATAAGGGGAAAAAATGTTATACCAAAAAAATATTCCTCTATAAAAATCAAACAATGACTCACATTTGAGTAGAAATTAAGCTTTCTCTTTTTAGGCGCTTATATGAAGACAAAGAAAATTAATCAAGAAATCCATATAAAAAGAATTTTTAAAAAAAACATAATGAACTGTATACATCTACATGTAAAAAAGCAACATAAAAAGTGCAGATAAATTATTTATAGTTCTTTCTTTTATTAGTTCTATATAGTTCTTTCTTTCTTTATTTTTTTCTTTTGATTATTTTTTATGCATTACTACTTTTTTTTTTTTTTCCTTTTGATTCTGTTTTATATATTACTTTTCATTATTTTTGTGACTATTTTTCTATTCTTTTGTACATTGTTTTACTCCACATTAAAGGTTTTACGTATATTTTTATATAAGTGAGTGTTTGTAATTAGCCTTTATCACTGAATATCCATAAGCTAACTAAAATAAAAATACTGATCAAGATAAAATAAGAAAAGTAATAAGAAAAACGATGAATTAAAACAAAAAGGGAGACGATAATCTCATAAAAAACAAATGTTTGCTTAATTATAATTTTTAAAAAATAAAAAATATTCTTAAGGGGTCACCCATTAATTACATCGCGCAAATTTCGTGTTTTTTAAACCCCTCTCCCTATGTTACAGGTTGTCACATTCCCATGTTATCCCCTCTACTGTTATGATATAATATTTTTGGAACTGTTATTTAGAGCTAATTTTGATGTAAATGCATTTATACACACACACACACACACACACACACACATATATATATATATATATATATATATAATGAAATATCACACTATGAAAATCAAAGGAATAGATAGTATAAAAATCAAACGAAAAGACATTACAAAAATTAAACACAATAAAATGCAAATGCAAATGTGAAAAACTATGAATATCTTATGAATTCGTCAGTATAGTAGAATGTTGATGGTAATATGAGCATAGTATGTTGTTATAGTTACCTACAGCATTATTTTACTTGAAGATGCTATGTATAGTATTGATAGTTATTTTACAGGCATGCACAAAATAATTCGATCAACACTACCGTCTATGGGCGGTAATTACATAAATTGATTTAAGTTATTATGCCATTATGTAATTTGAAACTATACGAAATTCATATATGTTACTGAGGCTTATTACGGAAATTTCTCCTTTGAAAATATGGGATGTAAAATTTATATTTATTTTACAGAGCGAAATAAAAGAACACAGGCATTACACCTTTTTCTGTGATTTTAAATTCCTATGATGGACTCAATTTTCTTTTACGTAGATATTGCCTTTTACGAGAAAGCTCTTTATATGACAACGTCACTGTAAACTCATTGCCCATAAACGACTTTCGTTCAAATCTGCAGAATAAGCTTCCGCCATGGTCAAATTTATGTTTTAATAAAAAATTTCATATCACAAGGGGGGGGGGGGTGTTTGCGCTGGCAGCGCTTCTAATGGGAAATTACGTAGCTAAAATTTTAAAATGGATTATTTTTTTATGTTATCTCATATGGCAACCATACTCCGAGTTAAAATTGTGGCAGATTTCACTCAATTTTCTTTTACGCAGATATCGCCAAAACGAGAAATAGATTAACCAAATTTAAATAAAATGGATTTTTTATGCTTCACAGTATGACAGCAGTACTCAAAATAAAAACAGGGAGAACAGATTCAATATAATTTTCTTTTGCGTTTATAGCGCCACCTGATGGGAAGTAGGATAACTAAATTTAAATAAAATCATTTTTTATGTTTCACTGTATGAATACCTACTCAAGTTAAAAATAGGTTGGACAGATTTAACACAATTTTATTTTTATTTGTAGCATCCCCTGGCAGTAAAAAGTGTAACTAAATTTAAATGAAATTTATTTTCTGTGATTTTTTAATAAATCTTCAGACTAAGCTTTTGCGACGGTCAAATTTAGGTTTTTTTAAAAAATCTTCACATGATAGGCTTTTTAGGCGGATAGCGCCTCAGATAGGAATTTGCATACCTAAAATTTTAAAATGTAACTTTTTTTATGTTTTCTCATATGGAAATACTGCTAGTTTAAATCAGATACGACAGATTCAACTCAACTTTTGTTTACGTCAATAATGTCGCCTAATGAGAAATAAAATAACCAAATTTAAGTAAATTTGGTTTTTTTTTCCTTCCCGCCTTGTGTCACGCTTTGTGGACTCCCTTACTCTCTCTTGAAATGTGGTGTAATTAATGGATTGCCTTCTTTATAAAAACAGCTTTTAATCAGAAAGTGAGTTTTCTTCTTCATATATATGAAAAAAATGGTAAAGAGAAATAACAAAGAAACTTTGTAAGGTGAATACAAGAAACAAAAAGAAAACGGACATACAAAAGAGAATTGTTGGTGACAACTTTTATAAATGCATATTCAAAAGCATTAATGAGCATTGTAAACGCGGATAATTCGATCAAGAGATCAATTAGAAAGCATGATAAGAAAAACGTTAAATGAAAAGAAATCGATTTAGCATTAAGGAAGAAATCTAGTTATCAGTTTTTAGCCACTTCTATGAAGACAAACAGTAAATAAACCAATAAATCTCATATAAAATGACTATACATATTGACGTACAAATGAGTTGCTTATCTAATGTTTAAACATTAAAAAACTACAAAAGATAAACTATTCGTGCTTATTTCTTAAATGATTATTTTTATATGCTTTTATGTTGTTTTTTGACACTCTAGATATTCATCATATCACAAATGTTATTTGTATTTCTTTTATGTAATTGAGCTATATATAGATTTTGTCGCAAAATATCAAGATACCTAAGATAAATATATATGCTGGAGATTAAATAAGAAAGGTGTAAAGATTAACGGTGATTAAAAAATAAGTACGTTAAATATTTTATTAATAAAATTAAATTTTAGCAAGAGCTTTCTTAATTATAACTAGGGAAAATGAAAACTGTTCTTTACAGAAAAAAATATTTGAAAAGAAAGCGAGCTTTTTCTTCACATTTAAAAAAAAAAAAAGTATCTTTATTATTATTATTATTATTATTATTATTATTATTATTATTATTAAGGAATCTTTTGACGAATATAAAAAAAAACAGAAATTCAAAAGATGATTAATGTTGACAACTTTTATAAAAATACATATCCAAAAATATTAATGAGACAAATTAAACACTATATTTTCAATTCAAATACTATATTAATACAATATTGAAAAAGAAAGAAAATTTTAAAATAATTAAATTATTACTTACGAAAAGTATTCAATGGTGAAAATTACGCGATACTTAAAACGATCTTTTTATAGCGCCTAAAAGAAAACTTTTCTTCTAGATGTTATAATAGACAGAGAAGCAACGGCATTTTTTAACCATTTTATACAAGCTGATTTTCAAGTATGTAATTGATCTTTCTTAATAAATCATGAAAACAACCGTCAGCTAAGAAAAAAGGATGCAACCTTGGAAGCCTAAAAATCGCACAGTAAAAGCGAAGAAAATTTTAAAATAATTAAATTATTACTTACGAAAAGTATTCAATGGTGAAAATTACGCGATACTTAAAACGATCTTTTTATAGCGCCTAAAAGAAAACTTTTCTTCTAGATGTTATAATAGACAGAGAAGCAACGGCATTTCTTAACCATTTTATACAAGCTGATTTTCAAGTATGTAATTGATCTTTCTTAATAAATCATGAAAACAACCGTCAGCTAAGAAAAAAGGATGCAACCTTGGAAGCCTAAAAATCGCACAGTAAAAGCGAAATGAACGGCAAATCGATTACGGAATATCGTAATCGATTTGTCTGATTATAACTGGTCATAATAATATCTTTCAATGGTCTGTAATCGGGCATTTTTTAAAAACAGGGCAAATTTGCATGCTTTTTGAGCTTTAGTGGCGTGGACGAGAGGTTGGGAGTGTAGCTTGTAAGAGGAGGAGCCCTGTTGTATAGAGGTCTGCACAGCCGGACAGGCACAATGAAGGCAAATTTTGAAACGGGCCTGGCCGGGAGATTAAAGAAAATTATTTTAACAGGCCGTGCCGATAAAAATTAAACGGGCCGGGGTGGACCGATAATAAAAATTAAACGTGTAAGCCATGCCGACAAAAATATTAAGCGAGCCAACTGGCCCGATATAACAAATTTAAAAGGATAAAACTAATTAAAATCATACGACGAAATACAAATATTCATCTTGCGTTATTTATAAAATACTAATATAAAACTCAAAAGAGCTGATCTTTTACTTAAAATGTGACATTTAAATATAGAAATAGATGTAATAGGAGGATTTTAACATCTTTTAACATCTATTTCTATACTTAAATGTTACCTTTCAAGTAAAAGTTGAGCTCTTTTGTCTTTCTTATTAGTATTTTAAAATCAAACTATGCAGATAAAATATCAACAATTTTCAATGGACGTAACTAAGACGAGGATAAGTATAAATGTGCTGCACGAGCCGATGTTAGCTTGATAACATCAATATAGAAATAGCAGCGGGGCGAAAAGTCGCAAACTTGGCGACATTCCTTTATTTGGCACCAAGCATGTGTTTGGCATTAGTATTCTTGAAAGTCTATTTTCCTGCCAAATCTCAGCAATAGCGCCAACATTTCGCAAAATTTGGCGATATTTGGCGAAATGTTGCTAATTGTGCGATTTCGTTTACTGCCAACTGTTCTAAAACTTAATAACTGTTTCAACCTTCATTCACATTCAATTGCATTGACCCGTAGTGACCCAAAAATGACCCACTAATTGAATCAATGGTCTTCTCGTAATACAAAACGGTAGGATACATAATTTTGTCCAAATCGTTAGAGCCGTTTTTAGATAAAATTATTAGCTTGACTCTGACCCAAAATGACCAACTAATCGAATTTTTTTGAACATGTGACTTATCCCAATGATTTTTGCGACTTCTTTTCGTTCATAATTGAGATGTTCACCTCTATATTCACCATGTAGTAAATATGCAGCAAGATAGCATGGAAAAATTACTTGTTCGAAATGTTTCTTGATCTTAGAAAGTTGTGTTTTAAATCTTTATTTTGAAATAGAGTACACCATACATGGCAAGCATTTGTTAATATTGGTGAATCATTCTGAAGAATGTCTAAGGCACTCGACATAGATTTTACTTGTTTTATGAAATCTTTAACTTGTTGATGCAAATTAAATTCTCGTACACGATTTATAAAGTTTTCATCGATCTCATCAAAATGCCCATTTACAATCTTTATGTTTAAGCTGTGATTAGGTACACAAGTTTCTAAACTAATCAACTGGCTGTTCCTTCTAATATGTCCAGGCAGCTAAGGGGAAACATGATCAGCGCATTGTTTGAGCAATGAACCTGGTGCAGGGTGATTACGAAAATATTTATGAACTTCAACAACTTGTTTTATCGTAGCAGAAAGTTCTATATCCTTAACTAAAAGATTTAGACAATGATCCCCACATCCATGTTTTTTTAAATGTCTATTTGTTGTGTTTTTATTGTGTTTGTTTTTTAATCTGTGATATGCATGTTGTGTGATATCTTGTCGCCATACTCGTCGAAGGAGGTCGTTGGGCTACCATCTAGTTTCGCCTAGGTGGGTTCAGCCTCGCGGGAATACTTTCGACGAGGGCAACCTAGCCGAGTCTCTTCTATGAGGCAAGACCGAGTTTCCTCGTGGTCTTGGGTCGGTCAGAGGCACCTTCCGGCACACGTAGTGCGGCCCACGGAAGATGAGCCCAGTAGCTGGTCCTTCCCTACCTTTCTATGATCGGACGCTGTGGGAAAGCAAGGGCCGTAGAGATGTCGAGCATTATGATGGAGGGACTTACTCCCCTTCTAGGGTTTCGGCGACGAAGCCGCTCGACAGTCGTTACGGTTCATCGAGTGTCATGTGTAGAAGTCTCCTCTAAGATTTGGAACTTCCGCTGGATCGCAACGACCTTTGTCGACGCGAGCAATCTACTCGGGTAAAAGATTGGGAGGTTTCGTTGGATCGCGATCCTCCGGATCGGTCGTAGCGCCGCAGCGAGACAAAGCTGTTGGCGCATTAAAGGTCTTTCAGGACCTGGGCACGACGGTCGGAGTGCATGCCGGGTTCGCCCGTGGGCTTCTGGCGGCCCAGCCTACTTTACATCCATGTGATTATGGATTTCATATTTTGTCGTTTGAGCTCACACCACATTTCTCCTCCTATTTTTAACATTACATGTAACTATGGCTCTAATTTCACAGTCAAATTTGCTGTTAACATCTGTAATGACTTTATTGCATTTTTAAATCAGGAACTCTATATTTTGGTGCACCTGAATTTTCGTTGCTTGTACTCTACATCTACAATATACTACACTCCATCAACTTGAATACATGAAGCTGTTATAGATTCATTATAAATGTCATTCATCCATCCATCAAAAGTGTTCATTCTTTTCCGTTTACATCTTTATTATTATTATTATTATTATTATTATTATTATTATTATTCCATTTCATTGTATACTCAGTCTAAAAGTTAAAAGATACTTTATTGTTGACCAGAAATAAAACAAAGTTTATTTTTAATGCGATATGTAGTTTTGTGTATTCTTTGTTTTAACAAATTTGAGACTTAAATCAAAGTAAAATGGAATTCCTTTCAATAATCCATTAAATAACATTTTAATACTAACCCCCCCCCCACACACACACATACACAAACACAAACACAGATCCCTCCAAATATTAAAAAGAAATTCCTGTTACATTTTTATATTTTTATTTTCCTTATATTGTAAATGCTGCACTTTCCACTTTCATCTATCATTTTAATAAATAAATTACTAAAACATTATTAACAATCAACTAAGGAAAATATTTTGTTTTAGGTATGACTATACTGCATACTGCATTGCATTTGTTCATTATAATAATTTTTAACAATATATCAATTTTGCCTTTTTTTTTTTTTCTTTTTTGGCTTGGATTTTACTGGATTTTGCCACGCCACTGTCCTGGCACAAATACCTTTTTACATGGAAAATTGCCCATCCCTGCCACTGAGTATTTGTATATAACAAAGATAAATTCATTGGTTAAGATTAAATAAGAAAATTGAAAAGAAAAATATGTGATAAAAAAGGAGAGGTTAGAAAAGAATATTATTAAATACGTGATCCGTTTGCAATAATTCAGATTAAGAAAAGTTGATTATTTACAAATAATCAACATTTTAATTATTTTTACAAATGTTGAAAAGTTAATTTTTACAAATTTTGGCGCTTTCTTGTATTCATACCTGGAGAAGGTTGCTTCTGTTATAATGTAAGTATGAATTTGTGAAATACAGATAATACGCCACATTGTTTCTCGTGCTATTTTAAAGCCGCGGCATTATTCTTTCATTAGCTTCTTTAATTTCACCTGTACTTTATTAACACTATTTCTACCGGTGTCAGATGGAATATTTTAAAGTTTTGATTTATGTTTATTTTACTTGTAATTCATAAAGCTAATAAGTATAAAAATATATTTTGAATGTATTAAAAATAATTTGTGATGTTTCAATTTAAAAATTAAAAAAAAAAAAAAAAAAACATTAGTCGAAATCTTTTAAAGTGTCATTTGACACCGGCAGGGATAAGATTTCTTCGACTTTTTGCATACCAGTATAATCTTAGAGAAAATGTTATGTTAAATCGCAGAACGTTCCGATCAAATAAAAAAAAACATTTTCTCTAAGATTATACAAGTATGCAAAAAGTCGGAGAAATCTCATCTATGCACCTGCAAAAATAGTGTTAAATCCATTAGCAATAACCCTCTATTACGACATGGTTAAAAATCTCATTTCGTCATTTTTCATGACAATGTTAACAAGGATAACTATTTAATAATTCTCCATAATATTAAAGGACTGAGATATAATACCGTGAATTCGTTTGTTTGAAATTGTCAAAAAATTGTATGAAATGTTAAATTAAAAAAAATTCATTTTAAATTAAAAACAAACAATCTGTTTCTATGCTTTTAACACTCCTTTCATAGTCTTCACCGAAACTAAAATACTTTACAAATAAGCTGTAGATACCCTAAACACTTAGGACTTTCCAAATAAACCTTGTTTTAGTAAATTACATATGCTACAAGATGAATTTTTCTCTTAATAAAAAGTATTTAAATAATACGAAAAAAGAAAAAAATCAAAATAAATTACGATAAAACTCTTCAAACAAACCTTTTAAAAAATAATAAGTAGGGAAATTACGTATATTAAAAAACTGAGTGTGTTTAATTCAAACGTTCATCTTTAAAAATACATCACAGCAAAAAAATAAATTCTGAGTTAACATATATGCCATGGATGTCAAAATTTTTACTAAGCCAGAATCAGTTATAAATAAGTATGTGTTCTTTCCTTTTTTGTACATCAAGAACAACTTTTGTTCTATCAATACTTTTCCAGTAAACTTTCATTTTCTTTATTTACTCATTTTAAAATTGCAAAAGCTGAACTTATTTAAAAATTTAACCGGCATTGGGAAAAGATTTAAGAATTTTTCTTTAGTGCAAGAACTAACTTTTTTTTCAAGTGTCTAAAAGATGACAACAATATAGATTAGCTATTTTTCTTTTGTGCATATAAAAATAGAAATAGTTTTGAGGTTCTTGAACAAAAGTTATTTTCTCCTTTAGTCATTATTAGGTGAATATTGATTAAATATTGATGTTTGATTAAATATTTATGATATGAATTTGTTAGTTTGTCTATTCATTGATTGTTGGTAGGTAAGTGGATTAATCCGTAATATACCTCCGAAGAGTTCCTTGAAGAAAATCACTCAAAGAGAAAAATTTCCAGATAGATCCCATAATCTTTAATTCGATAAATAATAATATGGCAAAAAAAAAAAAATGCTTCTTCTTCACCTGTGGACAGTAGAGTCTTTAAAATGTTGCAATAAATTCATCGTTAAAATGAAGAGATCGATAGACAGGGAGTCGTTATATCAAATATTTAAAGTACTTTTGAAATAAATTTTAGCCTTTTTAGGTTTATACAGCTACTCAAAGAAAATAAATTTGTTCTCATCTTAAGGCGGTATTAAAAAAAATATTTTTTTCTACGCTCAACAACTCAAAATTTTGAGACACATTTTCAGACTCATTTTTAATAGTAACAACATGAAACTTATCGGCGTGATTTATGAAGAGATTTACAAGGGCCCCATGTTTTTATTTTTCATTCAATTAATTAGAAATTGATTTAGAGACAATTATTTTCAGAGTACGATCTTTTTTTTTTTTTTTTTTTTCCAGCGCTATCGCTTCGGGAAATTCGGTTCAAAATGTCCACTTTGACAGCATTTTTTGAAATATATTCTGCCTTTATCAAAAAATCGAGACAATACAGACATTATAAAGTTTCTGAATAAGAGAACCTACCAATTGGATGCATTTTAGAGCAAAAATTAATTTATCAATGTGTCTCAAAATAAGCAGTTTGGATTTGAATACACCCTTAATAAAATATATTAAACAAAAGTATAGCAAAAATAAATAAAAATAAAAAAAATAAACCACGTTAAATCATTTCTTACAAATCTTTTAAACTATCATAAAATAACAGATTGCAGGTTCTAAAATATTTAATGTGACTAACGGAAATACTGATCATTAAAACTAACATCAGCGGAAAAATTAAACTCTCAATTAATGTCTCTGTCATCGATGTCAAATTCTATACCAAGTCAAAATCAATTATGAAGAAGAATATGTTTTTTCTGTTGGCTTTTTATCTTAAGAATGACTTTTGTTCCCTCAATACCTTTCTTGTAAACCTTTTTTTTTTTTTTTTCACTCTTTTAAAAGTTACAGAAAGAGATCTTAATTAAAAACTTAACCAACATTCTAAAAGATTATTTTCTACTTAAAGAACTTTCTTTATTTACTACTTATTTTAATGGACTAAAGTATGACAACAATATAAATGAGTTTTTCTATGTACATGTATGTGTGTGTGTAATAATAAAAATTGCTTTATGGTGCTTTAACAAAAGTTATTTTCTTCATAAAGTATTTTTTTCATTCGGAATTATTGTTGAGTAAATATTGATTAAGTTTTTATACATTGGTGAAATACTGGTGCTAAGCGTCAGTGCAAGTCTACTCTAGAGTAGTCGGTAAGGTAAGTCGATTAAACTATAATTTGCGTCGAGTATTTTGAGCGAAAATTATTAAAGGAAAACTGGCCTGTATCAGTTACGAAGAAAATCTTACAAAATACGAAAATTTCAGTTTTAGATCCCTAAACAAGCAATTTACTAACTAACAATATGATATAAAACCATGAATATAATATATGAATATAAAATCTGAGCGGTAGCGCGTCTTTAACAATGAGCAGTAGACTGTTAAAAGTGGGGGGGAGCGCTAAAATGTAATGATCGTTTAACAGAGGGTCATTATACAAAAATTTTAAAGTTATTTCAAAGATTTTTTTAGACATAGGTGGCTACTTAAAAGAGATTAGTTTGTTCTTGCGTTAATAAAACTAATAAACAGGGTAAAAATGACAATTAAAAAAAGAACAAAGAAAAAAAACTACGTTAAAGACTTTCTAACGAACATTTCAAATAATAATTACAAAACTGACATATGGACTCCTAAACAATTGAATCTAATTACTGGAAAGGCTTATCTTCAAAAATACCATCAGTATAAAAATTAAATTCCCTTGTATCATTTATGCCACCATTAACAAAATTGTTATTAAATCAAAATCAAATATTAATAAGAGTGTGTCTGTTCCACTTTTTACTTCAAGGATTACTTTTGTTCCTCCTATACTGTTGGAATGATCGGTGCAAGTCTGCACGCTACTGGTTACGATGTGAGAAATTCACAATATCTCACTAGAAACCCTTGTATGCAGCCCAAAAGCTAGCTTAGGAGATTCCCATGTAAAATGGATTTTCTTCAGAATTTTAATAGAGTCCACAAATCTGCTGGCAAACATCAAGCTTTTCTATTCATTATAACTAGTCTTCCATCTTAAAGGTATGGAGACTGCTATGATAATGGAAAGACCCAGCTGGAGTGCGTTTAATCTTGCCGAACGACCTCACAGGTAGGGGAGAGGACGACAGTGAAACTAATATCGAGATCACATCGTGAGAAATCTTCTTTTCCAATGATAACAGATTTTATCAGTGATCTCATTTTCTAGAGTTTCTACTGGCTAGAGAAACACCATTGTTCTAGGCGATAAACAGAAGTGATATTAGAAGGGAAAAGTCAGTTAAGAGTTAGTTAGTGATTGCAATAGGATTCAGGGAAGCTGAATCTGTAATAGCGAGGTTGCGACTCCGGATTAAAACTTCGGTCAATTGATAAGATCCCCGGTGGAGAAGCCTTTTTTCTGGCTTATGTTTTGAGGTTGTTGCGTGACAGCCTTATATATTGAGCGTGAACTGTTCCTGTTTCGTTATCATGACGAAAATACTTGTTCCGGTCCCTTTTCAAGTGAAAATTAACTTTAGACATTTTTTGTGAAGAGGGCCAGGTAGCGAGCAATTTACTCCTCCCGTGCCCATTTTAGAATGGACATTGATACTCTTTCGTGCCGTGAGCACAAACTTAGAAAAGAACAGAACTATACTTCAATTTGATGAATGACTATAAGCTAAACGAATCATTATTTTATTTCATTGTTGCGTATCTTTCATTTAATCAATAAATATATTTTTATTGTTTGACGCACAAAATTTAATAAATTCATTTTTATGATAAGTGAGAGCAGTTCCATTTAAAGGCCTGCACTACCTCTTCATAATTATAACATCTGATCCATCACAACGATTTTGAAAAACCATTCAAACACTTACCAGTAACTCTGTCTGTTTCGAGGATAAGAATTACCGTCTATAATAATAGTTACGTGATCGTTACGGTTCCAGCAAGGATCGAAAGATATAGCAATATTAAAGTAAAAATTACCCCAAGATTAATTTAATTTTATTTAATTTAATTTATTAAATTTGTGTTAGGTATTTATTCGAAGCTAAATCATCGCGTATAAACCAGCAGTTAATGGCACAACACAAAGCATTGATGAGCATTAATCCAAAGATCTGTAAATCCTAATCGAACATTAAATAGTCAGCATGTTGCATGAAATAATAATACCTAATAAATTAACAGTGAATTAACGTTTATTTACACCAAGTATTTACAAACAAATTAAAAGAAAGAAAATGATTAACTTAAACTACGTTACCAAGTGGCCGTCATTAAGAATTAACATATCCAAATAATTATCAAATTTGCTGTTTTCATAACTAGCTTTTCCGACATAATTACTAACACACAGACATAGTTATTAATAAGTGATCAATATTACAATTCACATTATGACAATTTTTCCAATTGCTTGCTAGCAAATATTTCAGAACATACTGTATTTAACTGGAATTCATTAATTGCCATAAGCATTGGATATACCACCCCCTCCAAGGTAGCATTCATTATTAAGGATAACATAAACACAAACTCGAACATAACATAATTATTAGTAAATATCTGGGAGCGATAACGGCAGAGGAAGGCATTTGGGCTCAGACTGAATGAATACTGCTCCGGGATTCATACAGAGATTTTCTGTGATAATATACACTCTCCAAATTCAAACTACTGGAAAATTGTCCAAGCTTTTTTCTTAATAAATAATTCCATTATTTAGGAACTGCGAGGTGGCTGGGACAGTCACTAGCCATGCAAGAATCTGAGATACTTTTGAATCTGATTAGTTTTCTCAGATGTACTCGCAAAATCGAAAGAAAAGTAACTTAGCTCCGAATTTATCATCGAGACAAAGTCTATATTTAACTTTTCAGTTCAGAGCCGCTAGAAAAATTATTTCACCTCGAGTCAACTTCTTAGCTCTATCTGTATCTGTAGCAGAATCATGCTTTTCTACAAGGGTCCCACCATCCTCCCCAATTCATCTCATTGGATGAATCCTACATAATACTCATCAGATTAAACATTTAGAGGATCAAGATTTGATGCCCATTCCTCTTAATTAGGAGAGGATGACCCCTGGGGAACTTATCTCCCGGATCTTAACTCTAAGTCTGGTACATTCATATCTTGTGCACATAGTCTCCAGAGCCAAACTTTCTGTCTAGACAACCAAACAAAATAAATATTCCTTTACATGTAAGTCAATTATAAGTCGGGGGGGGGGGAATACATAAACAGGTAAGTGGATTAACCAGTAATTTGCGTCCGAAGAGAGTGTTTTGGGAAAACAATAAAGAAGGAACACTGGACGATATCAATTACGAAGAAAATCTTGCACAATAACAAACTTCCAAGAAGATGCTTAAAATAGAAATTAATTTATTAAATAATATTATGGTATAAAACCAGTATTCCTTTTAATAAAATCTGAAAAATATCTGAAAAGCTGCTAGCACATTTCCAGCAGGTTAAAATGTGGTTGAAAATTAATTGTTAAAATGTAATTATCGTTAAATAGGAGATCGTTATACAAAAAATTTTAAATATTTTAAAATAATAAAGTAAAGCACCTTTAGGTCTATTCAGTTGCTTGAAAAATCATTTCTTCTCACATTAATAAAATATATTAAATTTGGACAAAATTATATTAAAAAAAGACCAACTAAGTTAATTCCTTTCTCAGAAACCTTTTAAATAATCCTAAATTAGAAACAGACAAAATCTACGGTGCTAAAATACTGAATGTGATTAACGGAAACGCATAGCTTTAGAAAAAATATCTGAATAAAAATTAAATTCCCAGTTAACATCTCTACCATCGATAGCAAAATCTTTAATAAACCAAAATCAATAATAAATAAAAGTGTGTTTATTCCACTTTTTACTTCAAGAACCATTTTGTTTTATTAATACCTTTCCAGCAAACTTTCTTTTTATTTATTTACTCTCTCTAAAAGTGCTGAACCCGATCTTAATTAAAAGCTTAACCGTCAAAGAAAAAATAGTTAAGAATTTTTTTTTACTTTAAGAATTTTCTTTATTTAATCATTTTAATGGACTAAAAGATGACAACAATATAGTTGGTTTATTTTTCCTCTTTTGTCTGTTATAAGAATGAAAAATGCTTTTTTGTTTTGTTTTGTTTTACTTTAACAAAAGTTATTTTCATCTTTAAGTATTTTTTCATTCGAAATAATTGGGTAAATATGGATTAAATATTGACATTGATGACATATTGATGATAACGATTTGTTGGTTTAAGTATACGCATCGGTATTTGGTAAAGCATGTTGATCAATCAGTACTTCGTGTCCAAAGTCTTCGTTAAATAAACCATTAAAAATCTCTGAAAATTTGGCACCCCATCTTGAACAAAGAGCAATCGTGAATTAAAATAGTGGTGGAAAATGGGTCTTTGAAATGAAATGATCGTTAATATAGGAAATCGATAGTTATTTCAAAATAAAACAAAAATCCTTTAGGCATATGAGCGAAACCTGAAAGGACATTAACTTGTTTTCACGTTAATAAAAACTTTAATAACTACTTTAAAAACCATAAAAAAACAGTTAATTAAAACACAGTTTTAAAATAAATTGTATTTGAGAAAACTTTTTTTTTATTCGACGGTGTAACAATATTGGGGAATATTTAAAATTTTAAAAATTGCAGTAAAAGCGAAATTTATTGATCAGGTGATCCCCCCGTCAATATGATGAAAGCTTTACTCACGGACAAGATTCTTGCTTTATAATATACATATTAATCATGGACCGAAAAAAAAGATAAAGAAAAACTAGGTTAAAAACTTTGAAACAAAGCTTTTAACGAATCATAAATTATAAACTGGCAGAATGAGGTATGCTAAAAATACTGAATATAATTAACAGAATCGCAAATCTTTAAAAATACCTGCATCATAAAAATTTGTTTTTATTTTGTTTCTCAGTTAACTTCTCTCCCATTGACAACGAAATCTTTATTAATAGGAAATCAATTATAAATAAGAGTTGTGTCCGTTCAACTTTTTGTTTTAAGAATCACTTTGTTCTATTAATACCTTTCTAGTAAATCTTCTTTTCTTTATTTACTCTCTCTAAAATTACAAAAGCTGATTTTAATTAAAAGCTTAACCGTCATTGGAAAAAGACAAGAAATTTTTTAAGCCAAAGAACTTCTTTTAACTCTTTTTAAAGGACTTAAAAATGACAACATTCTACATGAGTTTTTTTTCTTGTATGTTTAGAAATAAAAACCTTTATTTGGATGAAAGAGAATGTATTTGTATAGAACTGAATTATTTTCATACAGAATTATAATTGATTAAGTATTGATGATAGAATTAAGTTTTAAGCATACTCCCTCTTTGGTTTTAAGTGTGAGAAATGTTTTCAAAGAGGTCAAGTTCCTTTTATGTGTCGTAAGGTAGCAAGTTTTAAAGCATGTTATATTAAAAAATATTATATCCACTTAAACAAAACTTTAAAGGAATATTTAAATAATCCTACCCTATGGAATGTTGCTTTTTCAAAACTAACTGTACTGTACATTTCTTTTTACTAATTAATAAATTAAGGCGTTTTTGTTTTTGTTTTTTCAAGGATTGATGCACTGTGAGCAAGAATAATAGATATGAGCATTTTTTATTATTTTTATTTTTTTCTGAGACAACTACTATAGTTGAAATTACCCTGTATCTAGATAGAACTTGTATTCCATCAACCGTATATTATAAAAGTCGGAAATTTAGACATTTTAAAACAAATAAGCAAAATGTTTTAAGAATATTAGCTAAACTTAACAGAATGCGGGGTGCTGAAAAACTGGATGTGTTTAAGAAAAACGCATATCTTTAAAAATACCATCAGCATAAAAATTATATTATCAGTTAACATCTCTGTTGGCAATGTCAAAATCTTTATTAAGCGAAAATCAATTATAAATAAGAATGTGTCCATTTCCACTTCTTATTTCAAGAATCACCAGGACGTGCGTGCGTACGCCCTCGTCTTAAGTCCAGACTGCAATTTTCTAAGCATCTGTTTTTTTTGTTGTTGTTTTCTTGCGTTGCAAATTGCTATTGTGATTGATTTCGTACGGGCTTTATCGCAATGATTATTTTCGCACCTAATAGATAGCATTACAGAAACACTCATTAATTTTCCGGTTGATTTGTTTCTTTCTTCGTTGTTCATTTGTTTATGTGTTGGTCATTCTGTTCAGTTGTGTTTCGTAAATTGTTATGTTTTGCATTCGGTTTTGCGTTTTTTGTATCTCTGATAGATAAAAATAATTATATAAACTACTTTTGACAAAATTTAATATATCTGGTATCCAGCATACTACCACTAAATTGAATATGGCACTTAAGGATTTAACATCTTTCCAGTAACAATTGTTTTTACACTGTTTTACATTGATGTCCAAAACATAAGGGTCAGTGACCAAATTTTTCGATTTTAGAAGTTTTGTCGAATATCTACTGAAATTATTTACGAATTGTCTTTGAACTTCAAGAATGTAAAGAACATGTTTAAAAAGTAATTTCCAGTGAAGATTTTGTCGCGAGGACAATTAGGGAGGGGGACAATAATAATTTTAATAAATAATAGTCACGATCACCCAAGTAACAGAAAATGCTGAAATGGTCTGTCACTGTAGCAAATGACTATATAGGCCTTGTTCAACATTTGTATACATTTGTGTAAGCATAACACGTATATTAGTGAAAATGTTAACGTTTCTGTGAAAAATTCAATTTTTGTTGTTGTTGTTGTTGTTGTTTATAGCATACAGTTTTCAACCGAATTTAACACCACTTTCCGAAAACTTGACAAAGAACAATAGAAATAGTATACTACAATTAAAAGATTAATATATTGAATATTCGATGAGATATGGGTATATGTATGAAATAAATTTTAACTGTGCATGCGCGAGCTACTGCAAAAATTTTTTGGTCATGATTTGGTAGTCAATTCTATAGAACAATTCATATAAAAAGACCAATCAAATATCGTGAAAACTCAGAAAGATACCGGTGATACAGTGAGCTGATTGCAAAATTGGGGGAAAATCCCTTATAATCCAGCTACTTTTAGAAAGCAATTCACTATTTAACTTCTATCTGTCTGAATTTTCGCGATATTTGAATGGACTTTTTATATATAAGTTGCCCTTGAGAACTGACTACCAAATCATGAAAAAACAATCTTTGGTATAGTTCGCGCATGCGCAGTTACATTTTTTTCATACAAATACCTATATGTCATCAAATATTCAATATATTTATCTTTTAATTGCATTATACTATTTCTACTGTTCTTTGTCAAGTTTTTGAAAAGCGGTGTTAAATTCGGTTGAAAACTCTGCATGCTATAAAAAAAAATTTGTTAGAGTTTTGTTAATTTTTTAGAATTTTTCACAGAAACGTTAAAATCGTCAAGAATATGCGTGATATTCTTACACAACTGCACAAAAACGTTGAACAAGACCTACATAGTCATTTGCTACAGTGGCAGATCATTTGGGCATTTTCTGTTTCTTGGGGAAACGCAAATATTATTTTATTATTAAATTTATTATTACCCCTTAGTTGTCCTCGGGACTAAATCTTCACTGAAAAACATGAGGTCAAGCATGTTCTTTACAGCCTCAAAGTGCAAGGGCATTTCGGGCATTTCCTCACGAATTTCAGTAGATATTCGACAAAACGTCTGAAATCGAAAATGTCCGGTCACTGCCTCATAATTTCTGGACATCAGTGTATTTAACGCAACTTGGTTTGTGTATGTAAAGATGGAATTTTGTAATTGAATTTTAACTTATTTCCTGATATGCTAGAATTATAAAAATTATGTACAGAGGTATGTTTCCGATGGCAATACAAGATTGTAATATTTTTAGAACTTAATTATAAATTTATAACTAAGGCATTTTTCCGGTAGCTCGCCATAGGTGATAAATCGCTAAATATCCTTTATGGTTACAAAGTTACAATTCTACACAAGTTATAAGAACAATGGATTTAATTATGCGCCAAACCACACTCACCAAAAAGGCCAACTGGCTATGAAGCTGCAACAATGAAATATTTTAAACATTAAAAAGTAGAAAATATAAATAAAAAATAAAAAATGTAATATATTTTTAAAAATATATTCTTTAATTAATAGCTTCCGATTAATAGCTTCCTATTAATTAGTACAATAAAACGTTATAGCCATATAAGATGAAATTAAAACAACTTGCAGAAGTAAACATGACAAAAATACTCAAAATCGAAGTTTTTTAATGTGTGTGTAATTGTTTGGCTATAGGATTTAATTATTTATATATTTTTTGTTCAGACGCAATGCTCACCTTTCTTAAATACAGAAAAAAAGAGTTTGAATAATGCTTATTTTTTTTTCCTGTTGCCTTATCTTAAAAAAGAAACAGATCAAAAATTATAATTTTTTAAAAATAAATTCGTTAGTTCACGCTTTTTTACCAAGCGTAAATCAAAGCGGTGGTTTTTTCATAATCGGGATCTACGTAAAATTAATGTATTTGTAACAAAATTTGTTTGGAGCAAAATTAACTGCAGATATGAAATGAAGCGTGATTTTTAAGGTAAATATTGAATGCTTATGCACTTTTACTCACTTTAAAGTTGCCCCGAATTAGTTAAAATCTTATTCGGAAATGGAAAATACTTAAGAATTTTTTCTAGTTTAAGAACTTTCTTTATTTTGTGCTTCTTGTGGACTAAAAGATGATAATATAGATTTTTATTCTCTGTCTGTTTAAAAGAAAATAGGTTTTGGTACCTTTTTTAAAGTATTTTTTCATTATTATGTAAATATTGCTTTAGTATAGACATTGATGACATAGTGATGATAAGGATTTGGTGGTTTATACACATAGATAGTTTGTAAGGCGAGTCGACTAATCAGTAATTTACTTCCGAAGTCTGCCTTGTACAGAAGTTATCAAAGGGAAACTGTTTTATACCAGTGACAAAGAAAATCGCCCAAAATGCAAAGTTTCCAGAAAGACCCCAAAAATTTCGATTATTTTTATAAATAATTACATTGTATATAAAAATCTTTAAAAATTTCAAAACAAAATGACAGTACTTCTTGAACAACGTAATAACGAGTCGAAAATGTGGTGAAAAATTGATCGCTAAAATGAAATGATCGCAAATTGGGGAGGTCATTATATCGAAAATTGATAGTATTTTTTAAATAAAACAAAAATCCCTTATAGTCCAAGTGCTACATGACAAAAATAAGGTGAAAACTGCACATCGTGATACAGTTATACCGATTGATCAGTATCTACTCTATATTAATACAAAGCATATAAGAAGGGGAGGCATCGCGTAAAGTCGGGGGAGTTCAAGATGGCGGCTGTTATTCAAAATGGCGTCATTTTCGGAAATTACTGCAATTTCGTTTCTATTCATCGCATAAAACCATTTATTGATGGAAATTTCGATGTTTTTAGATAAAAAATATTATTTGTAACACTTTACAGCACAGTCGAAAAGTATTTATGAATTCAGTTTGCCTGTTTGTCTGTCTGTCTGGTCATCTGTCTAGTTGCGCACTAACTCGCAAAAAAAAAACGGATATCCAGATAATTAAAATATGGTATTGTAGTATACCGTAACAAGTTCGGTATTCATTTTCAAGTGTGCATCATTCATAGTTCATTTACAGGGGCAATCGAAAGTATTCCGTTACATTATGGTGTATGTTATACATTATGTAGAAGAAAATCGCTTGCAATGTGTTTTAATGATGTTATACTCTTTATAACATATTTAAATTAATATACATCAGTGCGGTGCAGTACAAGATACTTACTGTAGAATATGCAGTGCATAGCAGTTTTCGTTCATTTACAGGGGCTCACAAAATAATACGGTCACAGGACTTTCAATAAGCACAATGCTGTCTATGCGCGTTTTTAATTATATAATGTGTTTTTGAACTTTGCTAGATATGAAAGAATTGCAAATTGTCATAAGAACATTTTCTTTTACATAAATATACAATGTAGCGTGTATTTATAATATTTATTACAATATAATCTCATGAAAAACATCACCTGTAAAAAATGCAGTCAAGTCTCGTGACTCATTTACCGCAAAAAGTACTGAGATCGTATAAAGCCAAGTTTAGCTATTTGATTAACTCTGAAATTTTCATTCACAAATCACTCCTAGTCTCTACATCTTTAGTTAATTATTATTTCATTACTTAGCAATTACGTAGCACGAGAATGTAATGTATATAATTAGTCTTAATCAAATAATACTATAACATATTAAGGTGAATAACTTCCCTGTGCCTATATATAATTTGCCTTAATTAAATTATCCCATCCTATCCCATAACATACATAGTAAGATGTAATAACTTCCCTGTGCTGCGTAATTGCCAAGTCACAAAATAATAATTAACTAAAGATGTAGAGACTAGGAGTGATTTGTGAATGAAAATTTCAGAGTTAATAAGATAGCTAAACTTGGCTTTATACGATCTCAGTACTTTTTACGGTAAATGAGTCACGAGACTTGGCTGCATTTTTTACAGGTGATGTTTTTGATGAGATTATATTGTAATAAATATATAAATACACGCTACATTGTATATTTATATAAAAGAAAATGTTCTTATGACAATTTGCAATTATTTCATATCTAGCAAAATTCAAAAACACATTATATAATTAAAAACGTGCATAGACAGCATTGTGCTTATTGAAAGTTCTGTGACCGTATTATTTTGTGAGCCCCTGTAAATGAACGAAAACTGCTATGCACTACATATTCTACAGTAAGTATCTTGTACTGCACCGCACTGATGTATATTAATTTGAATATGTTACAAAGAGTATAACATCATTAAAACACATTGCAAGCGATTTTCTTCTACATAATGTATAACATAGACCATAATGTGACGGAGTACTTTTGATTGCCCCTGTAAATGAACTACGAATGATGCACACTTGAAAATGAATACCGAATTTTTTACGGTATACTACAATACTATATTTTAATTATCTGGATATCCGGGTTTTTTTTTTTCGAGTTAGTGTGCGACTAGACAGATGACCAGACAGACAGACAAACAGGCAAACTAATTCATAAATACTTTTCGAATGCTATATTGGTATATATACAAATCTATAGATAATTTACTGGTCTGCAGAAACGAATTAGGATATTTTTTCGACTACATATCGTAATTGCTGAAATTCGGTTTTCAAATGTGTTATATGTTTTCGAAATAGTTTTCTTGGATATCATCTTTTACCTTATTAAACTTTAAAGTTTTATTTTACTGTATTCTGAATGTGTTGGAAAGTGTTTTATAATATGTGCTTAATAAATAATTTCTCTTTCTTTTTTTTTTCTTTTTTGTTATTTTACCTTTTTTAGAAATACAGACATACATACTTTTTAACCGACATCCAAGAAAAGTTTGTAATGATTGTAAAGTCTTTTTATATTAGAATGCTTGGCCTAATTACTTGTTCTATTGGATGTAAAAATAAATCTTCATGAATGATTACATAATGGATTTTTTCGATCGGTCGTTATAATAAGAAAATTGCTATAATAACCGAAAATTATGTCGAGCGTCTACATCTTCTGTACATGTACTACGGAGTTTTTCTTTGTTCAAGAGGACTGTAAAATCATCCTTGACATGATTGTAGTATCCCAACGTTTATAGTACCGAACCCTTAGTTGGAAAATCTCTAGATCCGCCCATGACAGTGTTATCTTTTAAGAGTGGGCATTGTTTTGAATTGCAACAGAATAGCACAGAGTAAATTAAATCAGTTTCTACTCGTTACAGTAAAATGATTGATGTCCTTCAGGAAGTTTCCAACGACACTCTTAATTTCCGTTTCTTCATCAGAAGAGAAAAGACAAAGCGATGTGACGAAAGATTTTTATATATCCTCGCTGGAAAAAAAAACATCGCGACAGAGATCTTAAAGATGATAATTTATCATCACATACTTTCTCAAAATGCAAAAACACACACTGATCACGTTAAACAAGAGATGAATACAACATGTTCTTATTTTTGTGTGTGCGCAAGAAACAATATTTTTCACGGTATCTAGTACAGCTCAGCTACAAATTTCCGAGACTTTCCCTAGTTTTCCATACCAATAAAATAAAATCCAGGTATCGAGATTTTGGGATGTTACATATAAAAAAATAGATCTTAAAAATTGTCAGTTTGAGAGTGGAATTTTCACAAACTGATTCTGAAGCACAAATTACTGATTTTTTAATTTTTTTTTTTTTTTTTTTTTTTTTGCAAAATTTACAAATTGTTGAACACCAACATATCTTTTTCATGGATAATGACACCCCTATATTTCTTACTGAGAAGTTTTTTTTTTACATGCTAAATATTTTGCAGATACATATATATTTTCAGCATCAGGTTTCATTTATTTATTCCTACCAGGATGAAATACTTTATCACATCAGCCTCAGTTAAAAAAAGGGAATGCTTTCAACTCTTTACAATACTTATGAAGAGCAAAATTAGATTTTCCTGGCGCTGCAATTTCAAGTCCTTAATCTTATAATCAGAAAAAGATTCCCTGCATTTCTTTCCAAAGTTCTGACATTTTCTCAGAAATTTCTAATTTCCTTGACTTTTCCTCAGGAATGGTAAATTTCCCTGACTTTTCTAGGTTATCCAGGTTTTTCAGGTGGCTAGACGCTCTGATTTTTATCACTTTTTGCAATTGCAATATTGCTTAATGCTTGCAGTCGCCAAAAAAATGTAACGACATTTATATTAAAAGCACCACGAACATTGAAAAAAGTATAGTTATATTGTGTATTACGAATATGGAATATCCTGCCTTAGTCACTATTACTTTCATTTGCTTATTACATCTATTATAAATGTTGAACCACGATCACGGAAAAAAAAGGTTTTACAACTTAATATCTACTGAGCGGACTTTAGGGGTAGTTGCACTGTTATTCAAGTAATTTTGTGAGATACTCTCCAATATGTTGAACATCTTTATGTGATGTTTGCGTTATAGAGTTAAGGTAATATTTTTGACGGAAGAAAAATCATACAACAACTGGCAGTGGCAAACATCTGCCCAACCTCGCCACTGTTTCTAAAACCATGAAATTTATGCGATAAGTACTTTATAACGTAATTGTTTTATATAAATTTAAAACAAATGAACAGTTTGAAATTAATGATTTTGGGCTGTGAATACCTAAATACATTATTATAAGAGCGGATCAACTGAAAACAGAAAAGTGTTTATAATTTGGTGTACTTTTGTAGGAGCGTTACGACAACTTTGTAGAGGTAGAGCGGGAGGTAAAGAAGGTAACCCGTACTACGGAAATGGACTTGCCGTAGGTAGTCGCGAAGAAACACGTGATATGCGCTACCGGTCGGTCAACAATATCGTCCGGCAGGCAATCGGCTGTTATCCATATGCGTCTGCCAATTGTCTGCGAGTAAAAAATATCAATGTAATGTTCGTTTTTTAGTGGCAGAAGGAGTTCCGTTTACTAACTGCATCGGCGAATGAAGGCAGTGTACGGAGAACATGTACTGTCGTAGACTCATTTGCAAAGCTGACACAAACATTTTCGTGAAGGACGGGAATCTGTTCACGATAATACGCGACCTGGTCAAGGTAACTTCGTCATCTCGTCTTCACATTTTTGGTCGGTTGAAAAAGGCACTGAAGGGTTGCCGTTTTTACTGGGGCAACGAAATCTTGGACAATGTTCGAAACTGGTTCCGATTTCAGCAAACGGTCTTCTATGAGCAGGTACGCACCGCTTCGTGAAATAGTGGAACAAGTGCTTGTGTAGCATTGGAGATAACATTTAAAATAAACTATGTCATTTCATTCTGCTGCTCTTGCTCCGCTTTCATTTGATCCACTCTACTATATCATTGCTTTGTCACAATTTACCAGTTTTGTTTAATGCAGGATGTATTTTGGCAGGGGTTTCTATTTAGTTTGGAAAAAATATTTTTATACGATTGCATGTGTTGTTATAATGAAACAAATACATAAAAATTGTACCATTAACCTACTCGCTTTCCTCTCTGAGCATCTGAGAGCTTTCATGCATTTTCATAAAAATATTTGTAAAACTTAAAATAATTTAAATTTTCTTTCCCCGTTTGTTTCTAAAATACACTTCATATGTCTTTATTTTACATATATCCTAAAATACACTTTTGTTAAAAAACATTATTGTCTAGAGCCGATTTAAGTTGTTTTTGGGGCACGTAAAAATACGGGCAAAACGCTTAGAGGGTTAAATGCAGTTGCATTATAAAGAAGAATATGACATGCTAAAATGTAAGTAACCATGCGAACTTTAATATATTTTCGATGAATATAAATATAATCCATGTTACATTTTATGTGTTGTAGATTTTAAGTGAAGTTGTTTAATAACTGTGCATGAACAATATGGAGATATTTTGTTTTAATAGCCTTAAGAGTAAAAGCTGCTCACCTCAAACTTACGAAATGTATATTATATATATATATATATAACAATATATATGGAAGATGTAATCGAACCCATGTGTGACTATGTTTATTTCATTCTATTTACATTTATTGTTGCGCAGTGACTTATCATGGAAGCATTCATAAAAAGAAATATATATCGAAAAGTATTAGTTCAAGAGTTCTCTCCTAAATTAAGTCTTAAATAGTGGCAGCTATTATAAGCCGAGAAATTACTAAAAAATATTTCCCATTTTTCTAATTTTTAACAATTGCGTCAATTTAAAAACAGATAGAAACAACCAACACTGTATGATACGGTTTAAATAATTAGAAATATTTAGTAATTCGGCATATAGCTGTAATTTAGGTAATATTTTCGTTTCTGATATAACTTCAAGCTTAACAATGTTAAAATTTTTATACAAACAAAGTGAATACAACAACAATTGATTCAAAAATAAAATTATTGTTACAGCATAGTTCCAATCATTTTCTAAACAATTAATGTGTTTGTTAAAATTTTACTGGTAAGCAACCATCAAGCTAATCAATCTATATATTTAAAACACAAGGCTGATTTTTTAGTCATCTGCCCTAAACTTTCTACAAAACAAATTTTGCTATTTTTTTTTAATTGAAAGCTGTTCATTTTTAGATGTGCCCACACTAGCTATTTTTTTTTTTAATATTCCCACTTTTATATACAAATTTTAATTTTAAATGATTTTTTATGAAATTTCTTTACAGTTGTGGCAATTGGGTTACTTCCATAGTTACAGAGAAAAGGGAAATACAGGGAATTACTAAATCTTTGCGGATGCCATTTCTTCGTTACAATTAAAAATATATAAATTTGTTTTAATGTGAACAAAAGAAAATGACGTTACAGTTCTAGGAAAAAGCACACGCTTTCCCTTATAAAGCTGTTACATTTCAATATTTTTTATTCCCATGATAATGAGTTTGAAACATTAATCTCAGAGGGAGGCTATAAATGCTTCAGTGAGTGAAAATGACGTCATAGTAAAAATAAAACGGCAATTTTCTTTCATAAAACTAAATATTTTACTAACAATGCGTCTAAAAGAATAAATCTTGCTACTGAGATTAAAATCTCAAGTCAAGAGTGAAAATATTCACATGCAAATTTGTTGCTGGCAAACGTGACATCAAGTTTTGAAATATATTTATTAATAATCTATTGCATGTTAAAATATTTTTTTTTAAATAGTGGATATGAATATGAAAAATAAAGTATGGTATGCATGTAAATGTCGCGACGGTGAAAATAAAATTATGTTTATATTTCGTTGAAAAAAATATGATTGTGCCAAAGCGGCGCGACGTAGGTTTTTTGCTAATTTTTCATTCCATAATACCAAAATCAAAGCCTTAATTGATAATTACTTATCTCGATTACATGTTACTGATTATGTATATGATTAAAGCTTAATTTTTCAATAATTTCAAAAGTTGAAGTTAATGGAAACAGTAGTTTAATAACTTTAATATGAAATATTATTTGTTTTAAGAGTTAAGCCAATTAATGTGTAAGATCGATTTTTTGTTGTAATTTTTTTTATAATTTTTTTATAAATTCAATTTAACAGTCCTTTTAAACATTTTCATTCATTTTGATATTTTGATTATCATCAAAATTCATAGGTTGTGAATATTGATTACGAAATATATTTTAATCAGTTTCGTAATATTTGTTTCTATGCAGATAAAATTGAGAATTCTTATTTTAGTTTTCATTTTTACATCTTTAAAAAATTGTCGTTTCTTAAAGAAGAAATCGTGGTTTTTATGCTAATAATATGTTTTGAAAATATATCATTAAAATAATCTGGTTCTTCAAAGAATTGTTAAAATAATTCAGTGGAAATCAAAACATATTTCAAGATATTTTTTCCTTTAAAAATAGTTAAATAAAATAATTTTATTTTACAAATATTTTTCTTGGTTTATTTTTTATTTATTTTTTTTAAATGAAAATATCAAATAAATCTAACGCTTGCTGTTCCATTTCCAGAGAAAATGATACTGCTTTTATGTGTCCGAATAAAAAAACACTATTTTTCAAATCATATATATATATATATATATATATAAAGAATGGATGACATTGTTTATCTATGTTCAATACAAAATGTCGATTATTAGTTTATTTTAAAGACATCCAAATTACTTTTGTTTTTCATTATGTATTTATTATAACACATATTTCTAATTAAATAGCTTTAGTGTTTACTTATAAGATTGTTAACGTGAATTCTAAAAAGTTTTTAATATTAATAGCAAACATTGTACTTTAATTTTAAAAAAAGAAGAAGAAGAAATTTTTAAGAAATATAGCGTCTTTAAATATATATCTTACTCTTTTGCAGTATAAAGACATGGGATTACAAATTTAATCTTTCAATCATACGAACATTTACAGTTTAAATAATGCTTTGTGTGATTTTTATAAAATAAAATATGTTATATTAATTTCACAATTAATTCGTTATTGGTTAATAATGTTTTAAAGAAAAACTTACTCTAATATTTAAAAAAAATTAATATAATATTTATAATGCGTAATTAAACTGATATGTAATAAAAAGAAAATTTTCAAATGAAATTATATATAGGATTGTATAACAAATTGTTTATCAACATTTTTTTCCAAAATACATACCATTTAATCAAAAGTAAATTAAACGCAATTTTAAAATTTTAGAGACACAAACATCGGGCTTTTGTTATCAAGCGTAGAAAGAAAACAACAAATTATATTCAATTTTTTTTTCCGATGCTATTCGCTAAACATATATATATATATATATATTCCTAAAATTATACACATTGAAGAAGTCATTTGATCTATACTAATAAAAGAAAGATGTTTGTCCGTTTGTCTGTATGTGTGTGTATATATATATATATTTATTAAGTTTAGTGAAATCAGGATTGTGGAAGATTGTACGGTAAATTAGGATACGTTCTGGATATTACGCCACTTTGCGTAATGGCAATAAAATAGTTATATTTTTTCTGAAAGAAAATCCGCTCATGATTTAAAATATGACGGCACTTTCATCAGAGAAACTGTTTCGCAGGGACTAATCCTTGTCGACATAAAAACTTTCACTTTATGAATTATGTAAAAAATATGCATTTCTATATACTTCAAACATGAAAACGTTTGAAAAGTTAGATTTTAAGACAGTATTTAAAATTTAAAAAAAACTAAGCCTAGAAAAGTTGAGTCTTGATTTAAAAACCTTCTTTTTGTAGATGAGAATTGAAAATTCATGTTTTTGAAAGGTGCCAGCACACATAACGTCACTTTCTAATGTAAAAACTATACATTAAAAAGTTGAAATGTAATGAACGGTTATCGAAATTTCAATTTGATCTAAAAATGTGGCAACAGGAAAGAAATAGAAGCGAATTCATATCGAAAGTATAAAATAATAATGTTAAAAATAAAATTAATAATTTAAAATAATTGTAAAAAATTAAATTTTTAAAATATGATTAAAATCAACGTTATCTGCTAGTCATAATGTTATTTTGACAGTAAAAACTTTTCTATACTTACTCATATTTATTCTCTTTGTATTATGAATTAATGACAAGCAACAATCAAGTCAGTCAATAAATTTTATTTACCGCAAGCATATAACAAATGTCATTCACATCTGAATCTCACATAAGATATAAAGATAATAATTTTAGTTAAAGAAAATAGCTGTAGTCAAACATGGATTAAAAAAAAAGAAAGAGAGAGAGAAAATATTTTCAACATAATTTTACGGATCACTGACGTTTAATGGATTTGGCAGATGGGATTTTACAAACGGAAGATGGATATTCCTTAAAAGTTCACAAGATTGTCTCAGCTAAACAGTATAAATATTTTTCAGCACTGATTTTCAGCAAGCCTAGAGATGAAAGCTCCTTTTTGATCCCGGGTTTAAAAGATAGCAATTTGAGTAGAATTTTGTCGTATATTTATACGGAAAAAATCGATATGATGGATTACAATATAGATGAGCTTATGGTAGCATTGGATTATTTCATGATGGATGATCTACTGTTACAAGTAAGAATGTTTCTAAAACGAAATTTATCTGTAGATAACTGCGTCCATATTTCCACAGCAGTACAGCTAATCAATAGAGAAGATTTTTTTAAGTGAATGCTTCAGATTCGTCCAAACATATTTTTAAAATATTGTGTATAACAAACAGCAACACAGAATTCAGAGAATCACCATTAGAAACTTTTAAGCTGTTTCTTAGTGATAGAAACCTATGCGTCAGTAATGAAAAATTTGTTTTTCTTGCGATCAGCATAAATAAATAAACGCTGATACTTCTAATCTTCTGTCTCTGGTTCCTGAATTAATTATATAAGGTATTATAAGGTAATTATAAGGTATTTGGTGATGTCTGAGGTAGATGAAGCCTTAGCTACAGAGATCTTAAAAGATGACATAATATCAAATAATACTTATTGTCAAGATTTAATTTTTAAGCTTAAATCTTTTCCGAATGCAAACAGAGTGGAATTTCTCAACAGATATGTAGAAGAACAACCAAAAGCTTTAGTTCAATTTCAAGACAAGTGGTTCCCTTCTAAGCTGAATTTCATTATTCGTCATTGTGCAGCAGAAGTTATTCAAATTTATGTTTCATATGATGAAAATACTGACTTATGGCGAAAGGTTTTGGCAATTCATACCAGCCCAGAAGCAATAGCTTCTGTCAATGACTGCATTTAAATCATTAAAACAAATGACAATAGGAACCGTATACGTTTCAGGTGTAGTCTGTGTATTTGCAGAAGAAGAAAATGTATGACGTTGAGATTTAGGATTCTGTGCATAATGTATGGTATGTTACTCAATCTATCACCTCTTTTGCTGCCGTCGCGTGTTCGAAATCCATTTATGTTTTCGGGTATAAAATATAAATCATGAAATATACGAAATGATTGCTCAAGTCTATGATGCATCTTTAGAAACCTGGAGTAGGTTACCAGCGGTTTCTATCTATCATGCTATTGTCTCTCGCTTCCTTTGAACGACCTATTCGCGCAGCTAATAAGGTTATTTTGAAGACTGGATGGTAACCGTTAACGTAAACAACATGCGGAAGATTTTGCGGGTGGTCGCTTCTGAATGTTTTAAAAAGTCGTGCAAAATCAAGAGTTGAGAACAATTGTTTTTAAGGCGTTTTGATTGCTTCAAAACGAGCTGATATCAATCGTAAAAGATATAAAAAGTGATAAGTTCATTATTGACGAATTTACGGATGATAAACTACCACATGGTGGTTTTTCGGCCGTTTACATTTCATCTTGAAAACATGTTTATTAGGAAATGTCTGATATTGTCTGTGATAAGTTACTACATGTGATCGCAGCTTTACATATAATCAGTGCGGTTTTTAATATAATCCATAGCAGATTTTTTTACTATAATTGTTATAACACAACTGGAATGTAAATAAAAATTACACACTCTACGTATACGTGTATCTATGAAATATATTTATACATAATAATAAAATGTTTGTATACTCGTATACATTACACATATTGTTTCTTACATTAATTTATATATCTTATTTACTGGCAAATTTTTCGCACTTTTTTTCCTATTTCTTAGAATCCAAAACCAGGTTAGTTTTTTTTAATTAATTTTTTTAAGGTAAACATTAATTAAATAAAGTAATCGCTATCTTTAAGATAAACTATAACATTTTCATGTATTATAAATATCAAATAAAACGAATTACGGTTTCAACACTTTTAAAATAAAGAATTAATATTAAATGAAATGAATTATAGTTTCAACAGGACCACGGGATAATATTACGCTTTTATTTGATTTACCAAGTGCATATTTTTGTATACACCAGTACCGAATAAGCGCTTCACCCCCGCCAAATTCTTCTCCATTGGCCCTATTACTATATTTTTCAGCAAAGCATCTTGAAATTTTCCATAAAACTGTTATTTTTCTTAGGAATTTTAAACTTAGAGCACAAACAATCTAAGCAAAGGCAAAAAATTCTTTGCTTAGATTAATTAATTTTCAATAGAAAGCAACGTCACCACATGACGTAGCAGCATTATTGGTTGCTCTCTGCATAAAATCACCTCCACTCTTCGAGCAAGTACAAATAAAATCCCGGCACACAGGATAAGTAATTCGTTCCTCTGGATACATATAACTGATTAAAACTACATTTTAAATTAGATTATGTAAGGAAAATCAGCAGGACATATGCGGTTAGGTTAATGCGAAATCCTTTTTCAATAACTGAATCCCCTATTCTTTATGTGAACATTATGCTAATATTTTATTTTTGTAACCAAAATTTTTTTCTCAGAATTCTTTCTATTTGACCAAAATTTTATGTCAAAAATAAGGTGTGAGAAGATGATGCGGGGCGTAAAGTACATAAATATTTTTATTTAGAAATATAGTATCAAAAATAGATATTGCTTAAAATATATACTATATAAATTCTATAATAATCCGATGGTGCTTAATTATAAAAATAATGAAATTACCATATAGATGAGTTAGTTTTCCTGAAAAATTCCGAATCAAGAAAAAAATGTTTCCTTTTCACCTAATTTGGCAAAACATTGACAATGAACAGCATTGCCAATCTTCTATTTGCTAAAATTGAAAATGAAGAAAAAAATGAAATATTTTAGAAATTTAATATTACTTTCTAATTTCTATCTATCTGAAGAGTAAATGTATATGTGCATGCATACATACATATACATATGCCTATATAAAATTATTCTACAACTAGTTGAAAACTGGAACATAATATAACATTGGTACTTACGTATTATTTTGTTCCAGATCAGATGCACAGCGACAATAATGGTCCCTATTACACCAATTACTGTAACCCACTTTTTATTCTTTCTACATTGTGACTGCATTTTATATTCTTTACTTTTAATTCCGACTTGTGTTTTAACTTATTTTCTTTCGACATTTTTTTATATTTTGCATTTTGAATAATGCGTTTAAATGATTTCTAAAGAACTGAAACATAAACTATTCTTTATTTTCAGATATGTAATACTATTATACCAAAAAGACATGAGTACGATGTTTATTTTTGTCGCGATTTATATAATGCAATAATCTTTCATATGCATTTAGTTACATCTTTTAACAGATTTAATAATTCTCGAACAGTATTAAAGGGTTTTTGAATCAGAAACAGAAACCCAAACGTAAATATCATTGACAATTGGTAACCGTTTTTGGTGATCCATTTTCCTCGCACGAATAATACGTAAATACACTCACGTTTGTGAAAATTGCAACAAAATGAAGGAATTATGCAAATTGAACCAAACTTACAAGGAATGTAAAGTGAGGTAAGACATGCAAATGATTAGAATTGCAAAGCGATTGCGCTTGCGTGGAACGAGAACCAGCTCCTTATCAGTTGCTTGTTCCAGGTATATAAAGGACAGTAAAGATGCGCTGAAATCCGTTTATTTTCATCTATGTGCAGTAAACGTTTAATTGGTGGTCAATATGCCCTGTCAAAAGCGGAGGAAGCCATACTAACAACTAACGGAGTTCGTACGAGTCCGCATCGTCGGTATGCGAGAAGGTAGATTTTCGTATCGAGAAATCGCAGCCCGCACGCAGTGTAGTGCCACAACAGCGATGCGTATTTGGAAGAAATTGACAGAGGAGAATCAAACAAGGCGAAAAACTGGCAGTGGGGAACACAATAGCACAACGGCATGGGACGACAGACACCTCATTCGCATGGCTGTGATGGACCGTACAGGGTGCACTCGTTTGTTAGCACAACGTTGGAGAAAGTACAGGTGTACAGGTGTTTTGTTGTCCAGCTCCACAGTTCGTCACCGTCTGCTGCAGCATGAATGCATGCAAGGGGTTCCTCTACGCAAGATTCCCCTCTCGCTAAATCACAGACGACTCTGACTTCACTGGACCTAGCAACACAGGGCGTGGCGTGTCCAGTGGCAACAAGTTGCTTTTTCCGATGAATCTCGCTACAATCTGGAGTACAATGATGGAAGAGTACGCGTCAGACGTTACATAGGGGAACGTTTACTCCCACAGTGTGTTATCCGGCCTAGCATCATACCGCACAAATGCCTGGCATCATGGTGTGGGGAGCTGTTGGGTATAATTGTCGATCCCATCTAGTGCACATTGAGGGCAACCTCAATAGTGATTGCTACATAAGGGAAATTGTGGAGCCAGAGGTCCTCCCCTTCTTCGACGCATTCCGGGTGCTGTATTTCAGCAGGATAATGCCCCTGCACATGTCTCTCAGACTGCACAAACTTTCTTCAGTGCACAACAGATTTCGCTTCTTCCATGGCCTGCTTATTCCCCGGATATGTCTCCCACCGAGCATGTCTGGGATTTCATTGGTCGACGACTCGCTCGTACAGCTGGTGGGGCAAACAGTAAGACTGAACTTTGGCTTCAAGGTGAAGCCATCTGGAATGCCATTCCTCAGGATTACATTCAGAATCTGTATGATTCAATACCACGACGTGTACAGGCTCTTATCGCTCAGCGTGACGGACACACAAAGTACTAACATCCGACGTTCTTTTTATTTTTTATCTTGTAAATTTGATCATTTATTTGTACGACTATCAGTAATATGTGGAAAAAATTTCATTAATTTCTGACAATTCCTTCATGGTGTTGCAATTTTCACAAACATGAGTGTACTATAACATTTCTAAAATGTATTCATTATTTTCATTAATTTTAATTTTAACGATTTGAAATTTGACAATATTGTCCCTCGTCAATGTTTTGCAAAATAGGTGAAATGTAAAATCTTCGTCATTCAGAATTTTTCAGGAAAGCTGTCTCACATATATGGTTATTTCCTATTATTCCTGTTTCTAAACATTATATTTTGAAGCATTGAAAAAAAATAGACTAACTATACTCCAAAAATGGTAGCAGCTATTTTGCACTAAAAGTAGTGTAACTGAACACCAAGAATAGCTCTGAGTTGTTTTGCTACACTATTCTTGGTGTTTCTACACCAAAACTACCACTACACCAAACTACCACTCCAAAAATTATTAATGACATTTCATTGCACGAGACTTTTCCCATAACACTACTTTTGGTGCAAAGTAGTTGCCGCCGTTTTTTATGTACAGCCACACTAAATTTTTTACAGTGTTTTTACAGTTTTTCTTTTATTTAAATAGATAGCTACATTAAACTTTTTAACAAAAAATGAAATATTGTTACTGTCTGCGAACGAAGAAACCTTTTTAGAGTAAAAGATAATTTATATTCCGTTAGGTATAGACTAAATTCTCTCGCTGAGTATTTTTTCCCCTGGGAAAATAACGTAAAAAGTTATACAAGTTCTCGCATGAAATTTTAAATTCTTATTAAGCTTGAATTAATTAATTCTCTCATTTACATTCCCATATATTTATTACGTAAAACTAAGTTAAACTTCTACGAAATATAAATTTAATAATATTTTTTTTTTCCTATTTCAAAATATATGTATCTGAAATTAAATTATAGCTTCTTTTTTAATATTTTCGCAATACCTACCTAACTTTACCAAATAGATTAGTTAATATAAAAATCCTTTCAAATAACTTCACACTTTTAATTCTAAACTATTATTGAATTATTGTTTTAAAATATTATACGTTGTACTTTTTGAAATATCTTTTATCTAATTAAAAGAGTGAAAGAGAGAGAGATAAATTCTATTTCCAAACTCAATATCTTATGTCATGAATTATAAATTTTTTATTTCAATATGTCCTTTTTTACACTATTATTAATTACTAAAATTGGATTTTATCTTTAAATAATCTCAGTTTTAAATTAAATCTTTCATTACTAAAACATAATTCAGTCATTTCATTTTTTTCGCGTCATACATTAATTCAACGGTAGTAAATTGATGTATTAAAGAATTTTTAAAAACTAACATTATAGAATTACTTTATTAAAATTCAGATAACTTTTTACGCTTTTGAGCACAATTAAAATTATTTTATAATTAATGTACAGAAAATATTTACAAAAGGTTTATTTGTACACCGTCTTGGAAATTACATGGAACGATGTTTATTCAAAGTCGGTAAAGTGGGTATGTAGGGAAAGAAATATTGATAAAGTGCACATCATTCATTAGTAAAATATCACTGTAAAACAGGGTGTCCCATGATTTAACTTCCTCGGACCACAAGTTTGCGTTGGTTGGTTACTTTATTGGGATTTAATGGCACGAAGTTCCTTTAGGGACATGTTGCGCCAAAAAGAATTTTTAATGAAAACGTAAAATTATATTTTTAAATTTTATATTAAAACGTTTTCATAAAAACAAGATGAACGAAAACAACAAAGTTTAATGAAAAAAGTAATGTTATCATATATGTAATTAAAATCATTTAATGAAATCATAATATCATGTTTAAAAAAAAGACAAAGACAAATTTTCATAGTTGAAATATGTACAATCTGTAAAATAACGATTGATCGACGTGTGCGGCAGCAAAAATAAAAAAAAACTTTTGGCGCATTTCAGGGTGAATAAAATTGTTTATGGCCTACATACACTATACTCATAAATACAATACAATAAGTTTTTCGGTTAAAATGTCTTTGTAAACTTGTTTTACTATAGAAAGATTTTTTAAAATATTAAATAGATTAGCCGAAACATTCAGACTTTGTATTGTGTTAATTCAAATTAAATCTTTGATAAGATTTCAAAAGTATATTATAACAAATATTCAAACATAAATTACTAAATTACAGTACTTTACGAAGAGGCAGTTTGTAAATTCCTAGTTCAGAAGCTTTAAATATACTCATTCTGAGCAGCCGGATGCACACTAAAATTTTTCGAAAAAATTAAAATCACATTGCACCTACACTTAATCCGAAAAATGATAGATTTATAACCTCAGCATCTCTTATACGCTTTTCCAACTTGCCACATGGAATCATATTTCAGAAAAACGAGATGTCATAATGTTTTACCTTATTAGTATAATACAGAAACTGCATTGAAAGCATTCTTTTAACAATACATTTATATTCGCAACATCTTCAAGCAATATTTCCATTAAATGCATCATAAAACCCACAAATTAATAAAATTGCATTAAAATCTCAATATTTTAAGAAAACTTTCGATTCTTTGCAAGGATCTTTTCCTCTGTAAGTCGCAGGTTGCATCAGAGTTGGAAAAAACCCGAATTTTTTGACCGAAAGTTGGTTTTCTGGATATTTGTGGAGGGTTTCTGGGTTTAATGTTAATTACTGCTAATACTATTTGAATATGGGGTCTTTTTATTCTTAATAAATGAAAATGAGTATAAAAAGTACATTTCCCTAACCTAACAATAAAAAAAAGAGATCCATTTAATAGTTTTTTTTTTTTTTTTTTTTTTTTTTTTTTTTTGTAAGTTAAAAGCACTTTTATGATGAAAAAATGATATATCTAGGTAAGATGAAACATTTTGAGATCGAAATACGTGGCCCAAAATTATAAACTGAACATTACTTAATACAGCGTAATTTAAGAAAAAAGGAAAAGAAAACATAAATTGAGATTCATAAACTGAGGAAGAAGCCATAACTTTAGTTCAGGATGTGTTAGAGATGACTCAATCGACAGTATGCTTGAACACGTAGGAAGAGAGGCATATATTTTTAAATTATTAGATACATTTTCAAATACAAAACAGCAGAAAATTGCATTCATAAATTACAAAAATCTCTAAAAACACAACATTAATAACGACATTATTGGGGAAACTGAAAGAATAAAATTACAGAATTCAAACAGCCTGAAGGTAGTACGCCATCTAAATCTACACCAGAAAAATTTGCAAAGTAGAGATAGAGTCTCTACAAGAAAAATCCTTTTATATCCACCCGTGTAGCTCTTAAATTTAAATGAATGTATATTAATAAGATTATAGATTTAATGTATATTAAAAAGAAAACAGGATGGGAAGAGCAGTTTTTTTTGTTATATATATATAAAATACTCGAAGAATCAGTGAAAAATCATTGTCTCAAAGTGTTTGAACAAGTAAGGTTTACTAAAGTTTTAATTTTATTATTAAATTAATTATATCTAATACTCATTACTCTCTTTTGCAAAGTAATTCAAATATTATTGTTTTTTCACCGTGAAGATCATTTTCTAATAAAAAAAAGTTGGATGTTGCCATTTCCATTTTCCGATATTTTGTCACTGTAACCGTAACTGTGAAATCTCAATTTTTGTTCTTTACCTCATTCTTGAGCCCATGCCACAAAATATCTACATACCAAAATGGAATCCTGTTTTCGCGAATGGTACTGTCGCTAGAGGCTCATATATCCGCAATTTTTTATGACCATTCTGTAGTTATTACAATATAAAATAAATCTTACGATTTGTAAAAATAAATATTTCGTAGAGTTTCTGAATAATTCACATTTCTATTTCTAATTCGCAAGAATCATTCATATTATTAAATTTGCTTTCATGCTCATTTTTGATATTTTGTTTTTCATCAAAATTCATATGTTAGGAATATTAATTACAATTTTTTTAATCGATTTCGCAATATTTGTTCCTATGCACAAGATAAAATTAAGAATTATTTTTTAGTTTCAATTTTTATATTATTATTTAATTCATACAGAATAGTAACACTCATAAATATCTTCATACCTTGCTTTTTAAAAGTATAGTAGAAATTGGGTTTTTTAATGCTTATAATATGTTTTTAAAACATCTCATTAAAATAAGCTGGTTCTTCAAAGAATTGACAACATAATTCAGAGAAAAACAAAACATATTTTCTTCACATATTTAAATAAAATTATTTTATTTTGCAAATACTTTTCTTAATTTTATATTTTTAATGAAAATGTCAAATAAGTCTGTTAATGCTAGCTGTTCTATTATTAAAAAAATAATAATACTGCTTTTGTTCGTCCGAATAAAAAGACACCGTTTTTCAAGTCAAATTATTTTTTAAGAATGAGTGGCATTGTTTATCTACGTTTAATATAAAATGTCGATTATTTGTTTTATTTTAAAGATATCCAAATTACTTTTTTTCATTAGTTACCTTTTATAATACCTATTTCTAAATAAACAGCTTTGGTGTATGCTTCTAAGATTGTTAATATGAATTCTAGACAGTTTTTAAGATTAATAGTAAACATTGCACTTTATTAGAAAAAAATTAAAGAACTTCATAAGAAATATAGTATTTTAAAATATACATCCTACTCTTTTGCAGTGTAAACACACGGGATTTTAAATTTAATCTTCCGGTCTTAGAAAAATTTAGAGTTTCTGTAATAAAATATGTTACATTATTTTACAATTAACTCATTATTGGTTAAAAATATTTTAAAGAAAAACTTACTCCAATATTTAAAAATAATAATAATATAAAATTTATAATGTGTAAATACACTAGCACGTAATAAAAAGAAAATTTAAAAACTGAATTATAAATAAGATTGTGTAACAAATTGTTTACCAACATTTTTTTTCACAAAATACATAAAATTTAATTAAAAATAAATTAAACATAATTTTAAAATTTTAGAGACGCAAAAAGCAGGTTTTGTTGTCAGGCGTAAAAAGGAAACAACTAATTATCCTCGAAATTATCTTGCGATGTCATCCGCTAAAGTAAAATATTTATATATTACTAAATTATATATATATATTGAAGAAGTCATTTGATATATACTAATAAAAGAAAGACGTTTGCATGTATGTCTGTCTGTGCGTATGTATGTGTGTGTGCGAGGACTAGGAAAATCTACCACACATAGAGATCTGAAAATTTGGATGAGGATAGTCCATGACAAATCCTAATGCACCTACGGCTCAAATTTTTCATTTTTTAATTAACTAAGATAATAATTAAAAAGCTGAATGAACACTGCAAAAAAGTCGCAGCGGTGCGGTCGAAAGCCTCTCTCGCAGATTTTAAAGCAGGGAAGAAAAAAAATCAAACTTTTATTTTCACGTCTTTAGCAGCACGCATGGGCTCTACACATTGAAATACGAAAAAGCAAAAAATATCCGATTTTCTAACGGTTCAATTCGTTTAAAAAAATAATGAACTATTTGAAAAAAAAAAAAACATTTCCAAGCGACTTTTTTGAGGGGAGGTCGGGGGGCGGGTCCCTTCATTTTTCCAAGCACGAATCGGCTCAACTATTCGAAATACAAAAAAATAAAAACCCTCTTAATTTGGGTACCTTTTTCTCTATAACGATGTTTATTCAACCGACGCTAGGTTCGTTTGAAAAGATTTTCGTTTATAAATATAAATTCATACAAAATAGGGCTAAAGATATAAAATCATACAAATTTGACTTTTATTATCACGGGATCGAACAACACCGGGCGAGTCAGCTCATTGTAATATAAATAATAAAAAGTAAACCAATTATAAAATTTTGATATACGATCCTAACAAAAAAATGGAGAAAACTGTTTCAATTTTCACAGACAAAAATGTTTCGCAGATATTGTCGAAAGCAGGATCGATGGCTAGAACGCGTTATTATTAAAAAATATCATGGTATAATTATTTTATTTTTAAAAAGATAGTTTAAATCATATAATTTATTACCAACTGACGAAGCACTGAACAAGAACATTTAACGTCTAACAAATCTTGTGTGGATATTGTAGATCGCTTCTTGTACTTGAAATAATATTAGCTATCCTAGTTCTTATGACTGAGATTTTCATTTAAAGTAATTACATTTCTAAGGCATGGTACCGGAGAATGTTTATCGGCTTTGTTTCAACTGTAAAGATTGCCAGCAATCAGTGACATGGCAGTTTGAAAGCTATAGGAAGGGCTCAAGTAATCAATTTTAAATAAATTGTACAGTTACGATAATAATTAATATAATATTTAATATAATATAGTAATACTAGCTGTAACCCGGGGCTTCGTTCACGTAAGATTTAAGGAAAAATCATTGCATTAATTAAGCAAAGCATTTCGCTCCCGATAGTTAAAAACATAAGGGCTTCCCAATATAATATACAACCCGGGCTTCCCAATATTACAAAACATACTGCCTGGTGTACAAAACATAGGTGAAAACCTTTTTTTAAAAAACTATAATAGATTTTATACATCTAATATATTTTTTTAGTTGCCCATTAACACCAAAAAACATTTTTATGCGAACAATATCGATTCTATATTCAAATAAAGTTTTGAAATTTATTAAAATCGATACTTTCGTATTAGCCACATGCCAGAGGTTAATAGCTGAAGAAATCACCAAAGATTTAACTACTCACAGAAGCTTTTTTCATTCCGATTATTTAAGTATTTAAAAGTATAGTTCGATTATACCTTTATAAAATTTGTGTTTTATTTATTTAGTTTCATGAATTTGTTTTTTTAGTGATGAAATGGTAATTCAGTTATGGACCCGGAAACAAACAATGAATTATTTATATTGTTTTAAGAACAAACATGTTCATTTTTGATAATCGAGCTTCACGTGATACCGATAGCTGTTCCAAAAAATCATGCTTGAAAATTATTTTGAAAACCGCGAAAAATTCGTAAATTGAAATATAGTTTTCAAACAAATTGCATTTGAAAGTACATTTTCCCCCTATTGGCAGGTGTAGAAAATAAAACTATGAAATGTTTAGAAGTAAATAAATTTGTGAAAAAAGGGAAACGGGTTACTTAAATTGTTGCCATCGTTGATATGACCTCAGCAGTACTCATGAGCATGTTTTGCTTTATAGTACAGATGTACAATTAACCAACTCGTTATCACATTTTATAATATTCAATACATCTGACGATTCCAATAGGCATTTTTTATGTTTTCATATACAAAATTATTCAATTTTCTTTCATTTGCTTGAAATTCTATACGTTTTCTCTAAGATTAAGTGTGGTGAGTAAATTTACTTCCTTGTTATTCAATTTTTTCATTTCAATTTATTCTATTTTACATTTATTACGTTCATGGATATTGATTTAATTTATGTTTTCATGTCAAAGCATAGTGTTTAAAGTGATTATGTCAGTAAATATTTCTGAGGGAAATTATTAATTAATAGATCACTTCAGACATGATTTTAAAGTGTTTAGAAAAATTTGAGGCAATAGAAAAATCAACATATAACATTATTGTTCTATTCCAAAACACTTCACATTTTGAACAAAATGTGAGATATATGCTATTTAAAAAGGAAATTAAAACGTAATGAAGCATAACAGTTAAAAAAGTGAATCATAAAAAAGTGAAAAGTATATTTAACTGGCATATATTTTTTGAATTTTTATTTCACAGTGCCTTATTTTTAAGAGCTGTAGATCTACCAAATATCGAAATATTTATCACAACTCAACCTAAATGCTTATTTGTTAAGCAATAGAGTTTTATGTATATTGCTTTCAATCCCGAATAAAATCTGTCATTTCAGAAACGCACCCCGATAAACATTGTCGTATCGATAGTTGTGTTGTAATTTAGGGTTATAGAATATTTGAAATTTGGCAGAATATCCTCCAAAAATACACTAGACTCTCGTTAATCCATCTCCGCTTAAGACGTATCTCCGGTTAATAAAGACAATTTCGTTTTCCCCATAATATTCTAATTAATTTTAAGGGCATCGTTTAATGCGGACGAAAAATGGCCTATCTTGAATGTCCGGACTAACGTCAGTTCACTGTATATCTAAATGAATATATGTTCTTCCCCGGCTAAAATACCTTCAGTGCAAAGAAAGCAGCGTCAGTAAGACAATATTTGATTTATCATGAGAGCTTTGGGCAAAACCTGACTTCGTGATAATAAGAAGTCTGACATAATCGATAACCTGTTAATTGAAATTTACAAATGTAAAAATATAATATATATATATATATGGAAAATTCGAATGCAGACAATAATCATCACAGAATGCTTCGTCCGTGTTCGAAGTTCATCTATCACGCCGACTATGGAAGACAAACCGGAAAATAGTAGGTTAATTAATAAATGTTCATTAAGTTTAAAAAAGAAACTTAAAAATGGTAGTTAGAAACTGTAAAAACTAGTACCGTTGGAAACGTAGCGGCTTTAAGCTCATTCTTTGCTCTACATGAGCATCGCAATAGGTTCTGTAATGTTGGTTGGAGAAAAACTATGATGTTAAGTATGCACTATGTATGTTCCAACTTTCTTATAACGGTAATTTAACTCGTGTTAGTAGTATAACGTAAGGTGTCTCGATATGAGAGTGGCGACATACCAGGTGTAAAATTTGATTGGTTGAGACGATTCTGGCCAAAAGTGAATCGCCAAGCATGTTGGTGAGCTTGCCACTATCGCCAAGCTAATGCTTGTTAACTTGTCTCACTCATGTAATCGAAATCCTCCCGGCAAGTATTGGCACGTGTTGGAATATAAGTTTGGCATAGTTTGGACAAAAACGTCTGTCTAAATTGCGACCAAAGAAATACACGGCTGATTCAGGACGTTTTAAACGTCACACGGAGTGGATCATCTTTACACGGCGATTGGTACAAAGCGGCACGCCCACCGTTTTGTACCAATCGCTGTGTAAAGATAATCCACTTCGTGGGATGTTTTAAAAGTCATGAACCGGCCGCATATCTCGTTGGTCGCGGTCTAAGCACAGTCTGTTTATACGCCCTGTGCGTATTTCAGCACTTTCATATAGAGGCACTTTAGTATGAGTTAAAAAATATAGATATTTGCACTCGGAAGCGTAATCATGTTATTTATGATTTTGTGACTATAACACAAGGATTTAATGTTTCCAGAGGTAAGTTTATTTTAATAATTTTCCCTGTTTTTTTTTTCTTCTTCTTCTTTCCTATAAAAATGTTCGTTACAGTTTTATTTAATATTCATTTATCACATAGATTACTCGTGTAATTTCTTACTGTTTCATTTACTTTAATTTTATTCTTACGTGAGTACTTTACTTGTTTCTAATGCTTGAAAACAAGAACAAACAACACAAATGAACAATTGAATAATCTTACACTTCACTTCAGAATGGTTTTCTTTTTACCTAGCAATATATTTACTTTTAATGGACAACGTTTAAAAAAATCACATTTTAATTTGTTAAAGAAATAAAATTTCTTTTGACTAATAGATAATTTATATTCCGCTGGGAGCATGCAAAAGGAATTCCCACCGAGTAAATTAATTTTTTACAGAAAATAACATTCACATAAAAAAATACAAATGCGTGCATGAACTTTCAAATTCTTATGTGGGTGAAATTTAATTAATTCTCTTATTTCTATCCCAAGGTATCTACCATATAATATTAAATTACATTTCTACGAAGTTTAAATTTAATATTCTTCACATCGTATTTCCCAAAATATGCCACATAAGATTAAATTATAACTATTTTTATATCTGTGTCTAGTAGATTAATTAATAAAAAGTGTCTTTTGAAGTAATTTTAAACTTTTGTTTCTAAGCTATTATGAATCATTGTTTGAAATATTATATATTTCAGTTTGCACTGTGACTTATTGTATTGTTATTATATTTAAACTACAGACCTTATGAGATGAATAATGTGTTTTTACATTATTATATTTCACGTTCAACGCTATTATTAATTATTTTAAAATTACATTTTTTCTTCATATTATGCCAAACTTTTAATGGTTTTTTCTATCTGAAACATTTGTTCTTTTTTTTTAAGTTTTCATCTATCTCAATAACAGTGATTCAATATGTCAAGTTACTTAAGGAAAAATAACCTTTTAAAATCCCAAATTTTTTTTTTTTATATTAAAATTTAGATTCTTTTTTTGTCTTTGTTGTGCATTGATTTAAAATATTTTTACAGTTGATTTATAGAAAGCTACTGTAAATTATTTTCAATTCACACTGTCTTGAAACGTTTGCGTAAAAATGCATATTACAGGGGCTCAATAAAATATTACCGATTTTAATATTATAATTTTAATACACGTTTCCAAAAATCTCTAACAGCAAAAAAAAATTCACTTTTATAAATGCTTCTTTAAATTTCGCAAACATTGTGATTTCTGAAGTTTCTAAAGATAAAAACCACTTTTCGGAATCGTGAGTGGCTCGGAAGAAGTTTTTGTATATTTTCTTACGGTGGTTATTGCCGAAAGGTCAGTTGAGGCTCACTGTGGAGACAAGAAAAGTTTTTGGTTTCTGTCTGTCTGTCTGTTTGTTTGTCTGTTTCTCTGTCTGCTCCGCGATAACTGTCGTAAAAATCGTACTATTAAGTTGATTTTTGGTGGGTATGTTGGTAGGGTACCCGAAATTAGCTGCATAGTTTTTAGTTACATTTGGTTCATTCGTTCAAAAAATATAGAACATTTCTTTTTAGGTCATAATGCTTTACTAGGGGTATGGAGACGATTTTCACATTTCATTTTTGACAAATGAAAATCGCATATTTGAATAATGGATTTAAAAGTAAAATTACGGATACTAAATTTTTGGTATGGGGGTCTTAAATATATGCAATAGCTTTGAAAATTTGTCGATAGATCTGTTAGAATTTAGAAATTAATTGTTTAAATATCAATGCTAACTTTTCGATATGGAGGTTTTAAATATATCCAATAGCTTGGAAAATGTGCTGCTACATTCATTAGAATTTAGAAATTAACTGTTCAAATTATTGGAAAAAATTTTGCATCTGTTCGGAAAATATAAAACATTTTATTTTCATATTTTTTACAAATTTTAAAATGCATTTATTTTTAATTTGTTCTTTAATTTATTAGTTGCTTAGCAACCATATTTTAAAGAATATCAAAATAATATAATTCAAGTAACTCGCATTATTTTGCTGCAATATTTTATCATAAAATAAATTATTTTTGTATTCTATTGACATAAATGAAGAATTTATTTTAATACATTTTTTTTAATCTGAAAAGCTACATGAATAAGAAGTTCTTAAGAATTTCAGAATATCATTGCATAAACTGTGTTTAATTTAACGCTTCTAATTTCTGAAACCTCCGAAGTATTTTATATGCTTATAAATATGTATGTAATATAAAAAATAAATAAATTGCGGATTGTAAGATGCTAAATAATATGAAAAGTGAGATTAAAAAACAATGACTTTCAGAGCTGACGTTGAGGCTCCTGATTTGCAGATTTACTAGTATTATATTTTTTGTAGATTAAGATCCATTCGTCTTCTTTTAGAATTCAGATAAAAATATTTTCTTTTAATTTAGAAATGCACTGAGTAAAATGACACTTTCAAATCTAAGTAATTCGATGTTTTCATTTTGCTATGAAACTTTTCGTTTCAAATATGACGACCCAATCAATGCTTTCAATTCTGAAATACCAGAAATACTCAGAATATTGAAATATGGACATACTCAAAACTGAGCACATAGAGGTCAGTTCATACTCATTTTTGAAACATGGACATATTCAAAAATGATTAGAATCAGTTCAAACTCATTTTTGAAACATGGAAATACTCAAAAATGAGCACATAGAAGTCAGTTCATACTCATTTTTGAAACATGGAGATACTCAAATATGAGCACATGATGTTTTATTCTTGATGTGTGCATGTTTTCAGAAATGAGTATCTACATGTATCAAACTTGTAATTTTGATTCGGAGCCGTTTTGACTATGCGACATACTCAGATTTGAGTATTTTTTGCTCAGTTTTGAAAATGACGTTTTTAGAGTGCGCATTTATACGAGGGCTGTAAATTAAGTAATGGCAACATAGGTATAAATCAATTTTTAATGAACTTACAAGTACAATTGCATTACATTTCTTCTATGTAATCACCAGCAAAGCTTATAACCTTTTGCCAAATGTCGGGAAGCCGTTGTAGACCAGTGGCAAGGTGTTGATTGTTGATATGAGCAGCGACCGAGCGCTCTACTGCGTGGAATTTGATGACTCAGACCAACCTCTAAGGATAATTCTCGGACAGTCCATCGGCGGTCTATGGTAAGGAGACCATTCAGGATGTCAATCTGCTCTTGAGGAATGGAGGGCCGACCTGTGCGTTGCAAATCTGCAGTCTCATTCCGACCCGAACGAAATGCTTGAACCCATCGTGCTACTGTCCTATACGGTAAAGCATTTGTGCCACAGGCTTCCACTGATCTTCGATAGCATTCTGTTGCATTTTTGCCACGGGAACCTCCGATTTTAAGCCACGACCGCTGATCACCTTCTGAAAACATGCTTTAGAGCGATGGAAACGAAACTCCTCACTTTAACGCCACACAGCAACTACTCTTCTAAGCAGATCGACTGTTTTTTGCACTCTAAACATCGACAACAGCGCCACCTCACCGCTCCCATATCCTATTTGCGCATGCCCGCCCTTCTGCGAGTTTCAAGGTTAAGTTGCCACTATTTAATTTACAACCCTCGTATCTAATTTATATTTAATAGACAACGTTAAAAAAAAAGTTTCATTTGTTAAAGAAATAAAATTAGTAATAGATAATTAATATTCAGTCGGGAAAATGAAATAGATTTAATGCCGAGTAAATGATTTTTTTTTTTTTTTTTTTTTTTTTTTTTAGAAAATAACATTCAAATAATAAATACAAATGCCTGCATAAACTTTCGAATTCGTATGCGGGTAAAATGCAATTAATCCTCTTATTTTCTTTCCCAGGTGTCTACTATAGTAAAAAATTAAATTGCATTTCTGGAAATTTTAAATTTAACAATTTCTACATCCTATTTCAAAATATTATCTGCTACATAAATGAAATTATTTTATTTTCAATATATATATCTTTGTAATATCGTATTTAGTAAAGTTGATTAATTAATAAAAAGTGTCTTTTCAAATAACTTTTGAAATTATTAAATTATTCTTTTGAATGTTATATGTCGTAACTTTGGGAAAAGCTTTTATCTACTAAAACGGAAGTTATGCTTCGTAACTAACATATCATATGTCATGAATTATATATTTTTTTTGTTTATATCTGTCATTTTTCACAGTATTATTAGACATTAAAATTGGATTTTATCTTTAACTTGTTCGAGTCATAACCAGCCGTCGAATTTCAGTAAATCTTAGCTTTTGTGATTTGGATAGTTAATTTTAATTTTATTAACGTAAAAGTAATTTTTTATCAAAATTGAAAAGAGAATTCGAACCCCAAAAATGTTAAATAATCTCGATTTTTCAATTAAATCTTTTACTTATAAAATATAACACATTCATTTACATTTTTGCATCATCTAATTATTCAATGACAGAAATCTGTTTTCAATTTTAGTTAAAATTTTGATAGTGTTTTGGGTTTGTTTTGCAATCAACATTACTAGGGTGTCCAACACGGGCTTCCCTTCTTACAGAACATAGATGAAAACCATTTTTTAAAATTAAAAACACCAACAGATATTTTGTTTAATTAACAACTCTAACATATATTTTACATGAATATTTTTTTTTAGATTGCCCACTATCAACACTGAAAAGCATATTTATATGAAAAATATTTATAATGTATTCAAGTAGAGTTTTGAAATTTATTAAAAGCGATACTTTCGTACACTCTCAGAAAAAACTGTAAATTTATGAGCGTTTGCCCTTCAATTTTCACGGGCAACAGCCTTATTTGATGAAAAACGGTCTGATCCACTAAATACGCGGCCATATCCCTTAGAAAATTAAGAGCAATCCACATATTCTTATAGTTCTATCCCATATGTTAGCAAAAATACGGTACGATCCCATACATTGTCCTCCGCTAGGATCTAACCCTTCATTTTACTCGTGTTCCGAAAATTTTAACTCACCAAAACAGCGATTCTGTGATGATTATCTAACGTGCTACGGAACAGTAAGAAAAGTGTTATTGTGTTTTAAAGTGCATTATATCCTGTGCATTATAATGCTATATTACTTTGCCCCGTAAAATTACGGGCTGCACAAAATGATGGGCCTGGATTTTTTTTTTTTTTTTTTTTTTACGGGGTATGACTGGAATCTCTGCTGCCGACCTCTGCCCGTAATTTTACTGCATTTTTTATACAGTGTATTAGCTACATGCCAAGAAATTAACCGAAAAAATTGCCAACGATTTCGCCACTACAGCAACCTTTTCGATTATGACAATTTCTCTGGCTTAACGGGCAGTTCTATTACATGCGTTTTAAATTTGTGTTTTATTTATATTATTTTATTATTTTATTTATTTATTGGTGATTTTTTTATTTCGTTATGGAATATTATCCAGAAACAAATAGTAGACTATTTATATTTTTTTAAGTGCAATGGTTAATCTTTAGTAATGCGGCTGCACGCAATAGAAATTGATTTAAAGAAATATGCTTCAAAATTATTTTATAAACCATAAAAAATCAGTATGTTAAGATACAGTTTCCAAATAAAATGCATTTAAAAAACATTTTTCCTTCTTTCCGGCGGAGTAAAAATTGAATTGTGTTATACTTAGAAGTTTAAAATATTGCTGTAAAAGCGAAATTTAATGGTCAGGTGTTACCATCGTCAATATGACACCAGCGTTACAGACAGACATATTTTTGCTTTATAATATAGATTTTACAGCTAATTTATAAGTGTCCGGAAACTAAACGATTGACTTTACTTGAAAGGTGATATGGCTGACACATAAGGGTACAGATATAGTCCGTAGATCAGGAAATGGCGGTTTGATCTCCCTCTCTGGAGGGGAGTCTATTTTGAAGAAGGCAGAATGGGTTGCTTAAGGATAAAAAAAATCGCCAAGTACCTCTCCTGGTATTGCTATGCGCTCGCCTCGTCAGATACTTGTGTTTTCTTTCATCGATAAGCCGTAATACAGTCAAAACTCATCTCAAAATAGAGAACTGCGCGGCTCGAATAGTACCCGACCCGAACCCGAAAATTCAATTTGAAGTCATAAAAAAATAATGGTCAATATATGGGTCAGTGAAAAATAAATTTTTATTGACCCGAAACCTAAAATGAAAGAAAAAAAATGCCAATTTTAACTCAGTTCTGAAAATTAATTATTATTATTAGTCTACAATCTACAATTTACCTTTACATCTGAAAAAATATTCTGACGTTTATTTTTTAAAGAAATGGATACACCAAAACCAAAACCCAACCCGTAAAACTTTCACTGTTCTGCACAGGTCGGATTATCCGAAAATTCTGTTTGAAGTCGAAACCCAAAAAAAAATTTCGTTGACCCAAACCGAAATCCAAGTTAAAAGAAAGTTACCCCCCCCCCTCCATTTTTTAACGTAACTATGGAACTATGGTATGAAGTCAACAATTATATTTCTAATATCAGTTTTATCATTTATTAAAAAGTAAAAATAAAAATAATAAATACTCATTCATATTCAAATACTATATAGTTTTGAATTTGAAAAAAATATTCTGAATTGCCTTGTGAAAAGTCGGGTTAACCCGAACCCGAAACAATTATATTTAACCCGACCCACAGCGAAAAAAAAAATTGGTCCGAACCATAGAAACTTAATGAAGCTCATAATTTTAAATTATAAATCTAGATAATACTTCTAATTTCTCTTACGATGTATGTCATATTTCGCAAATATTGTTATTCTAAAAAAAAGAAAAAAGAAAAAGAAAAAAGATAGAAAGAAAAATATTGAATCTTGATATCTCAAATCTCTTTATACATTTTCCGCACTTTCATTGAAAATCGGGATGTAAAAATTTATTATACTACTACGGGATTTGTTAGGCAAAGAAAGTGCATATTTTTACATTAATATTCTGAAGCCTTTATTATCATTTTCTTAACTGTGAAGTTAATTTACTAAAAAAAAAATTATTACAACAAAACTGAAACAAAATATTACAAACTAAAAGCATTCATAAAAATTATAACCACATAATTAGAAAAAACAACCCCGCTAGCAAAATAAAAAAGAAAGCGAAAAAGTTTTAAATATGGCAAACTACACTTTCCCGCGATAAGAGTTTGACCATTCGAGAGCTAATGGACTCGTCCCCTACTAAGTCATGAATGATTGACAGGCGCCATCTCCTGAATGACGAACATTACAAAGTTAGTAAATTTGGTAATTATAAAATTAAATATTACATGCATCATTTCATTCATAAATTACAGATAGTAAAAGATTTGTAGTTCGTATGTGCAAACACTTTCGCACATTTTCCAATTCTTAAATATCTAAAATTTAATTATTTTTCGATTTCAATTTCTCAGGTGACTACAACATCAAGTTTAATTATACTTTTACAAAATTTAAATTGAATAATGTTCACATCCTATTTCCATATATCTGCAACGTAAAATTAAACTATAACAATTTTTAATTATCTTCACCAGACTTGAGTAACGTAATCACACAAATTAATTAAAAAAACGTTCCTTTAATGCAACTTTAAACTTTATTTCTACGCTATTATGAATTGTTATTTTAAATATTATGTAATGTACTTTGTTAAATAACCTGTTTTTCATTTAATAAATTCAATATTTAAACTTAAAATCTTATATGATGAATTGTATACATAAATTTTTAATTCTTACTTATCACGTTTAGCACTATTATTAATTTTCAAATTATATCAAAATTTTTATGAATTTTTTTTTTATATCTGAAACATAATTTGTTCATTTATTTTTTTCCATTACTTTAATCTTCATTTATTTAAATAATAATGATTTATTAATGTGTCAAGGAAACTTAAGTAAAAATAACTTTTTAAAACTACTTCATTTTTAGTTTTAATTATGATTTGGATTGCTTTTTTTTTCCTTGTGCTGATTTTAAATTATTTTCATTTTCAATTCATACCGTCTTAAAATGTATGCATGAGAATGAATATTCTATGTCAAAATTACAAATATATAAATAAAAGTATGTGCATAAACAACTTCATTCGTAAATAAAAGTATAAATTTATTTATAAGTTAAATAGGACATTTAATTGAAGTTATGGTTAAATCTGCATTAGGAAATAATTGCAGTACAAACAATTTTCCTGTTTTAGCTATTTGTTTTCTTATTAATCAATAATAATCAATAATTAATAATCAATATATATATAATAATTAATAATAATTAATAATCAATAATTAATAATCCATATAATTACAATTTGCTTCTACAATCATTTACCAACGCTCTAGAAGAGCTACTGACTATGTTTGTAGATTTTCAGATCCGGAGGCGCTGGTAAACAAAGTACGTGTTCGGGAAACCCATATACGGGTCTATGGTCCACCTATGGGTATCCAATTCACGAATCTTTTGGGAGACTCGGATACGTCCCCAAGTGTCATGCGGCGGTTTCCTTTAGTACAAGGCTCTGCTGTTGTAACAACCAGTTCGTCTATCCCTTGGGAGCAGGAGGAGTAATGCACAGGTGGCGGTGCTCACGGTGCTACTCCTTGGCTGGTAGCCTGAGTCATGGTGGCGTCACACCAAACCGGCCGCGACCGAGGCCGCGGTGCGGCCTGTATGATGTCATCCCGTACGTGATGCGGGTCCCGTATGATGCGTAGCGCATTTGGGTTCCTCAGAACATGTACCGGCGGGACGATCGACCTTCAGCCTCCAACGCTCTGGCTGCTTATGTATCCCGTGGCAAAATAAGAATGCTACTTTGCTAAGCTGTTAATTTCCCAATTGCTGATTATTTGTAGTTTGGCCGGCCACAGAATGTCTATGTCTCCTAGTATTCTCGGGTTGTAACATCTCTGATTGACGCCCACGCCAAGCATAAAGTATCTTTTCTTGGGGTTTTCTGCAAAACGATTTAACTGAAGAGCATAAAGTTCGCCAGTAGCAGTTGCGCCTGGTTTGAGAAGCCCCTAATAAGGCTCGCCCCATTCATTCCACCAAATACAGAGTATTAGAATTTTATTACATTCAAGCTTAATATTAGCATACCTGTTTGTAGAGTATGATAAGCTGTGTTCATGTGTACAAGAATTATTATTTCTGTGCAAAATAGACTGCGTTTAAGCACAATTGTGTAATTTTACATTGTCCGATCGACTGTGACATACTATATCAAAAAGAAATTCAGAGATTGGATAAATCCACAATTCCATAAAAGAAAAAAGTAAAGGTGCTAAGATGAAAACATTCATATTAAAAAATGTATTCACATTATGAATGAGAAAAAATTGTTAAAAACTATTATAATGTAAAAAAAACAGGAAAATCTTCACATATCCATTACAACCGAACCGTACAAATAAGTGTTGCAATCACATTTAAAAATCGCACGTTAACAGTTGAAAATTTACAGTTAATGCACATAGATCGTGAAATAATTATAAAAATAAATAGATTACCTAAATATAAAATTAAAATTTTCAAATAAGAAACTGAAATAGTTTGGTTTAATTTTATAAGATTCTTATTTTCTTTGAATAGCAGGTTATTAATTCTATACAAGTCAATACTATTAAACAAATCACTAAAATCAAATTTTTTTTATGTAATGCATGTTTTGTAATTTTATGTTATTTACTAACTGAAAACTGTTAGTAATGCAATATTTGTTTTCAATTTGCAGAGTAATTTCATACAATTCAATTAGTATAGACAATAACAAATTACTTGCTTTGTTGTAATAAGTATTACATCCAATGACAGTACGAAAATTTATTGGATTCTTGCTAAATTTTAGTATAACAAAAGTATAAGAATAATTAAATACTGTTTTAAAATAATAAAATAGCTGCTGCGTGATTTAAATTAATAATAATCAAAGACCGTAGAAGTTTAATCTAAACAAATAATATCGAACTTCTAAAGATACATCTCTTTTTTTTTTCTTTTTTTTTTTCCTTTTGACAATTTCCAGCAAAAATTAAAATAACGAAATTATTTTTCTTTTTTGCAACAGGATTATTTCATTTGATATTTTTAATGAAAGCGTCAAATAATTCTGCCAGTGCCTGATACCCCCTTATCAAAAACTGTACATTGTTTTTGTCGTATTTATTATTCTTCATTGAAAGAGAAATCTTTTTATACGTAAATTTGTTTAGAAAATAAATAATCTCGTTAATCGTCATTTAGTATTATACGTTTACTGAAAGAGACATTCCGCATATTTTTTCTTTGTTTGTTTTGTTTTAATTATTTGCTTTTGCTATCTTATTAAATATCCTTGTTTGACTACTTTTAAAATTTTAAATGGGGATATTAAAATGTTTTATGATTAATAATAAATTTCGTATTTTATTAGAAAAAAAATTTACCGATGTTAAGTTGAATTTTGAAAACATATCACACTTTTTTTCTGAGTGTAAACAAATGTAGTTCTAAATTAAATGTTTAGTTATTAAAGATTATTACATTTTTATTAGGTCTTTATGTTTAGATGTTATGAAGATGATATACATTTTTATTTAAAAAAAACCAATATATTGATTAAAAATATTTGTAATCTCAATTTACTAAATATTTGAAACAATTCAATATGAGACATAAAGTGAGAAACAATAGTGGTCTTTTTAAACTGAATTATACATTGGATAATGTTGTAAAATTATTTTTAATGCATTAAATTCACTAGATTTTTTTTTGACTTATTTAATCAAATTGGTAAAGAAATCATATGCGTTGTAATTTTCCAACTGGACGAAAAATGTCCGGGACAGGATTCGAACCTGGGATATCTTGGCTCAAGCTGCCATGCTCTACCAACTGAGCCATTCCGGTCGAATCTGGAGAACCTAATTCATCCAGTTAACCTTATTGATTCATAGAATCTGGTCTGATATCTGAATGAATCTTTTTAAAGTAATATATACGCAAGAGTAACACCCATTTGCGGTGTTTCCAGCTTGAAAGACTAAAACTATCCGTCATCGATGTGTTAAGTTGGAAACTGAGACAAAAGATGTTCGAGTCGTACGAATATTTATTCAATAGAAGGGATGGGGAATTAAAAAATCCTCAGTGAATTATATGCTTATTTTTGTCTTAACGTTTACATTCCTAATTTGTTTCTCTTTCATCGACTGAGAAACCACTATCAAAATAAAATTTCATTCTTACAGTGCACTCTCGTTAATGTGTCTCCCGTTAATAAGGACAATTTCGTTTTTCCCATCATTTTCTATTCTCATTAATGTTAAAGACTTAGCTTAAAGCGTACTACTCATCGGATAATGCGGACAATTTTTCACAAACTGACCGAGCAAAATCGAAATTGCTTTTGTACATTATTTTTTCAAAAGCAACTTTGGTATAAATTTAATTATTGAGAGGTTAAAAAATTGTCAGTGACAGTAATGAAGTTAAAGAACTTTATACTTACCATTTAGCAATTTTTTATTTAAAAAACTTAAAGGTCAATGAAATGTGCGGTATATGTGTACCATTTATGCACATCAATATTCAATGACATGCTATTCTCTATTAAAAACTCGAGTCGCTTCCCGCAAACGCATAATCAATGCAATTCCGTAATGGTTCATATTGTATAAAATAAAGGTGAATATATATTGCTATCAAGAGTATATTAAATATGCTAAATTAGTGAATCTCTATTAGAAAGGGCCTCAACGTCAGGTGTTCACATCGTATTTTTGTTTTAATCACACTTTACATACTATCCAAACTCCATGTTGCAATTTTTTTTTCATCACATATAAAACTTACAAGCATATAAGGTTTCTCAAAGATTCAGGAAATTCAACTTTTAAGGAATGTCACGTTAAAAACGATTTCATGCGACTATGTGCTTATAAAGTTTTCTAAGCTAAAAAATGCACTTTTTAAAGGGGTTGATCGCTCTTACCCCTTGAACTCTCGTCCCTCCCTACGATTCGACGTTCGGCCGCCGTGTGAAAGCAAGAGTCGTCGGGAGAACTCGGCTGATGGCCTAGGGACCGGTTCCTCTTATGACGTTCCGGCGACGAAAAAGCCGTTTGGGGTTTCTCGGCGATTCATCAGGTGTGTCTACGTGGAGGTCTCCTCTGATTATGGTATCCTCCGCATGTCGTAGCGACGTATGTCGTCACTCACCTGGGTAATAAGGTTCGAGGGGTCCGCAGGTGGCGGTTCCCCGACCGGCCGAAGCACATACGGAGAGACAAATCCGGTCGTGTGCGTTATAGGTCCTTCAGGACTTGGGTTCGGTTGTCGAAGACGCGCCGGGTGCCCCTCAGGCTCCTGTCGGCGCAGCCTAGTTTTACCCCTTGAACTGTCCGCAGTATCACTAATTTTACGTACGCAATTTTCATATATTGTGCCATTTTACGATCGAGAATATTCGCGGGTGCGTTTTAAACTGTAATTATATTTAATATAAGCATCTGGTTGCACATGAGATATTGTCTTATCCTGTTAACAAGACTTACTCGCCCAGATGTGGATGTTTTGTGATTGAAAGGTAACTTTAAATTAAAGTGTAGTTTCTGCTTAAAGTGATAATGCGAAAATAGTTTATTTATCATTTTGATCTGGAAGAAGTCGCCGTTAGTGCGCATGAAACATATGTCATCTATATATTAAAAGGTATTTTTAAGCCTTTTGTGTTATGTTTTTATCACTTTAAGCAGTAATTACAGTTTAATTTAAAGTTAACAAGTGATTTTATTATATTATTTGAAAGGTAACTGTTAAATCAAAAAAGGAAAAAGAAATGAATACGCATCATTTCAAAATTGTAAAATTGTTAAAGAAAGTATTTTATATTTTCCGATCATATGCATAAAATTCCACTAAAAATTGTATAGTCAATTGCGAATGTCTGAGAAACATATTTAAGACATTTTCAAACCAATTTAGTAAATTTAAAACGTTTATAGAGAAAATTTAGCATCCAAAATGTAATATTTAAATCAATTTTTCAAACTAGGAGATCCAACTCGGGCTTACCGGGTTACAAAATACAAATGAAAACCATTTTTTTAATTGAAAACTCAAAAAGGTTTTTAACATTTAATTTTTTGTTAATTCCCCACTAAGAGCACGAAATAGTATTTTTATGTGTAAAATATCAATGTATTCAAATAAAGTTTTGAAATTTATTAAAAGCTATATTTTTGTATTAGCCTCATGCCAGGAGTAAATTACCGAATAAATCGCACGAATTTCGCTACTTACAGCAGACTTTGCAATTCCAATAATTTCAATGGTTTAAGTGCGTAGTTCGATTACATGTCTGTAAAATTTGTGTTTCGGCAAATCAACAAATTGAGATTCGGTTTTCAAAAAATTGCAGTTGAAAGAACATTTATCTTCCGAATAAACGGTGTAAAAATTGAAATTGTGCACTGTTTAGAAAGTTTAAGTAAAATTTGCAGTAAAAGCGAAATTTATTAGTCAGATGTTGCCATCGTAAATATGATGCCAGTGTTACTCACGGACATATTTTTGTTTTATAATATAGATATATGCGCTATTTTCATTTCAGTGAATGATAAACTATGAAAATCGTCTGAATTCTCATAGAAAAGCATCCTGACAAAAAATAAAATATTCTATATTTTTTGAACGAATGGACCAAATTAAATGAAACATTACGCATCTAATTCCAGATACCTGACCAACATATCTACCAAACATAATATAATACACAAAATTAGATTATTTTTTTGCGACATTTATCGCAGACAGACACCAAAACCCTTTTTGTCTCTGCACTCTATAGTAAACTTTCACTGGACAGCAAAAAAAAAATACTTTTTGTCTCTACTCTCTATAGTAAACCTTCACTGGACAACAAAAAAATACTTTTTGTCTCTACACTCTATAGTAAACCTTCACTGGACAACAAAAAAAAAAACTTTTTGTCTCTACACTCTATAGTAAACCTTCACTGGACAACAAAAAAAAATAATTTTTGTCTCTACACTCTATAGTAAACCTTCACTGGACAACAACAAAATTTTTTTTTCATTAAAATATTAAGAGAGTTACATACAAAAATATTCACACTAACATAAGAATACAGATGGCAGTATTTTTGTTCTAGCAGTGATGGCTTGGTAACTTTGTTTAAACCTGACGAAGGATTTAGTCTCTCAAAACAAGTATATATATATTTTTTTTTTTTTTTTTTTTTTTGTTTCTTATGGAAGTGTTTCTTTCAGACCTTTACCAAATTATTAGTAGGAATGACAGTAATACAAATGATAAAATCAGTAGTTTCAACTGATGTACTTATTCTTCTATAATATTTTCATATTAAATAATGTATTTTGTGTTCCAAATAGTTTTAAATAATATTTTACTCTTTTTATACAAATACATCTTTGCTATAAATTGGGTTATATTTTCTAAACTCTTCTTTATTACAGACATTTATCAGAATAATAAATATGTTAGCCTTTCATAATTTGTAAATCATATATAAAAACGCAAAAAAATTGTTAAAAGAGTAAAATAAAAAAAAATCAATAATTCCTCTTAACTGTTTATTAACATATAATATTATTTGTGAAACCAATAAATCTTTCAGATTCAATATTTCAATTCACTTTTTTTTCCAATACTATTTTTTCCTGACAAACTAAATTAAAGGACATATGTACATATGATACTTATAAAATTGCGAAAAAGAAGTAGCTTAATTGATAATTAAATTATAATACTTTTGACAAAATAATTAAATAAATCTTTCTGATCCAATATTTATAAGTGTTTTATTATTGAGTTTTTTTTTCTGTCAAGTTAAAATAGACGACATATGTAGTTGAATTACGTATAAAGATATGAGAAAAAATATATTTTATTGGCTTTTAAAACTTTTTTAACTGATATCTATATAAAATTAAACACTTCAAATAGAAGAAATCCAAACTTTTAAAAGAAAATATTGACATATAATTTTAGTAGGTCACAGAGCTGCTTATTGCTTTGAATCGTTGGACAAACATCGTGTCAGTTATGTTAAAAGCACGATAAACATATGAAATCGTTGTTGTAGCTAATTTCGTATTGTGGATTAGAATTATGGACGTTTCCTCATTAGCCACCTTGCTCTTGTACCGACAAAGCACATCGGGGTCTGGCCTAGGACCCAAAGATTCAGGGGTAAAACTTTTTTTAATCTTCAATAGCGATTTTATTGAAAAACAAATTAATATAATCAAAATATAAAAAATAGATTTGTTATATATGAATTATGTGAACTGAAATTCACAGTAACGTCATTTTGAGAGTGAATTAACAATCAGTGGTAAACACAGTAGGAAGCCAGGCACTAGCTACAGAAAAATATGGGCCACATGCCACACAAATGTTTTCTATAACCAGTCATTTATCGTTTGACTGCGTAATGCCAGACGACAAAGAACTGACCATAACTAGTATATTTTCAATCACATTGTATAGGAAGCGTTCGTAGAAATTAATATGATTTTATAATAATCTTATCTGCGAAATTTGTATTTTCTTTGGATTACACATGTTTCTGAAGATTGTTTAATAGTAATTCATGTTAATTTTACGTCTTATTTTACTCTAAAAAATTTGTTTTTAAAAAACTGTGCTAATAATAATGCAATATGTATACACAAGGACTCATAGTAGTCATTAATATTTGTGCATTCAGTAATAAACAAGTAGTATACTCATGGTATTATTGTATATATTATTTCTAAAAACGTGATACCGCATTTACTCATGATTACTCGTGTAGTATAATGAGAACAATGTTTTTGATAGGGTAAAGCAACAAAGAATTGCATTTCGTGTATAAGGCACACCAATGCTATTTATCAGCATGAAATTCGGAAATTAAAAAAATTAAGCTCTCTAGAATGCCTGACATCATATATTTTTTTTTAATTGAATTACAGTGTTCCCTATCGTCTTCTACGGTCTTTTATTAAAATATTATAAAATTAAAGTTTCTTAAAAGTGTACTTTTCTGTCATTAAAAGCATTGTTTCAAAATAATTATCGGCACTTGAAACGGATGCCGTATATTTGCTCAAAAAATATTAACTATGACAAGTAAGAGTGAAATTTATTTCACTTAATTTCTTACCACTTCTACATTCGTACAATTTTATCATATCTATGCGTGTTGTATTCGATGACTTATAAAAAAATGTGTGGTTTCGTTATAGCTATCTTAAATATTCCATGCATAATACACACCCCACGTTTTAGACTTAAAAACTTTGGTGAAAAAATTTTCAAGTGTAGGTCCCAAAATATAAAGGTGCTCTGAAGGTCCCAAAATATATTTTTTGACAATGCCAAAAAAAATTAACTATTGAGTCCTGATTAGCCATTATAACATTCATTTCTGTAAAAAAGTGTTTTTATATGTATTGTATGTACTGAACCCCAAACGTGGAAAAGGGACGTTACTTATATTTTAACTTCTACTAAATATATTCCAAAGGTACATACTTGCACTGTTTGTTAGATAATATTGCGAAGAAGGTTTTTTTTAGCATTTTTAATATATTTACATAGTGTTTAGTTATAAATAAATGACGATATGTGTCACGCAAGTCATAGCAAAATCATAAAACTAACATATCAAAAACTACCAATCACATATATGTTAACACCCAGGCTCAAACGCTAGTCCTAAAATTATGAAATATGGAGGATAGGTACTTTTATAACATAGGTACATACAAAAATAATTTTTGAAGAGTTTTTTTCATTCTTGCATTTTTAAATGTATTCGTGTATTTAACTTTTAACGCATCTATAATAAAATTACCAGTAATTTCACACTATTAACTCACATGATTTCACACAATTTAACTATGTTATTTGGCATTAAATGCGTTTAGTTTAACGAGGCAAACATTAATAACGTATCAATTTTCAATTAAGAAATTCATTAAGGGAGAATTAGGGTAATGACGTGTACCACCACAGACGCAGCTAAGTTTCACCGTCGGAACATGATTCAAATGTGACAGTAGCTATTGTATTTCGTTTGAATTATGGAATACGGTTAGAAATGAAATGCTAAGTATTATTAGATGTTCTACCCTTGCAGAAAACTACATTTGTGAATCGACAAAATTTTCAAAATAAATGTTCATTTAAAATTTCGTCAATTTAAGAAGACATTTGTATATATAATGTAGAAAAAATTGGTACTTTTCCGTTATACGGACACCATTGTGGCCAACCATACATTTACATTCATTTAATACATACATTTACATATATTTACATACATACATTTGCATACATACATTTACATACATACATACAATTACATACATTATGCAATAGCATACATTTTGACATGGTGTCCGTATAACGGAAAAGTACCAAAAATTTATTTTATTAGCTTTAAAAGTAGGTTACAAATTGACACTTCAAAGGGAGCGTTAAGATTCAACGTCCCAAGTAGATCAACAGTAAAAATTGAAAAGAAAAAATCATTAACGTATAAGATTATATATTCGCGAATTAAATTTAAACGCATTGTACTTACAAATAAAATTATTAAGAATTTCAGGCAATTAACTCGCATGATTTCACACAATTAAACTATGTTATTTGTCATTAAGTGTAATAATGTTTAGTTTAATGAGACAAACATTTATAAAATATCAATTATATATTAAAACAAATTGGTTTGTTATAGGGGCCTTGGCGCTTTCTAAAAAACCTTGGCGCAATTCGTGCTTAAGACAGTGAGATTTGTTGCCAAATGATATAAAGAGCTATGAAGACAAACCTGATGAACTTTTATGCTTATGTAATTATATATATATATATATATATATGTGTGTGTGTGTGTGTGTGTGTGTGTGTGTGTGTGTGTGTGTGTGTATCTATTATTGTTTTCTATATACAAAAATTGTTCATGTATAAAAATAAATATATGGCTTATTCATATTGAATTAATTGCGTACATATTGGAACAAATTGCTTGTGTGTATGAAATAGAGAGTAGGTTGCCAGAAAATGTACATGAAAATTTTCCTTATCTTGCCAAAATCATTTTCTCTATCTTGCCAAGGCCCCTATAACACACAAGTACCAGAAAATCATTAACGTAAAATTATTGTAATGGCGTATATTGCAACAGAATTAAGTTTAATGGACTGATTTTATTTTCAGACCTGAGTCAATTCACAGCATGACCTATAAAATTGTCTTTATTTTTTCTCTTTATATATAGATATATTACTGGATTTAAAATTCCACCCTATCTTAAAGTTATTCTATAATTTTTTCCCCATTAAATTTTTTTCCCATTTTCTACCCCAGGTTAATTTAATTATCGTAACATTTATTTCTTCTTTTCAAAAGCTTTTTTAAACAAGTGGGTAAGTGTGATCGAAGATCGCACAAAGGGTTTCGTTTAATATTCCTTACAAAACACTTTATCCTTTCTTTAATAAATCCAAATAAATTTTATTTTCAAAAAAGTCATGTTTTTTATAAAGTAAAAATTTACCGGTCTATTTTTCTTATTTTTTCGAATATCTGAACCGGCCCGATAGCGAGCGAAGCCCACTATTATACTTTGTCATAATATCTGTCATGTGAACTAAATGCGATAGTTAAAAAAAAAAAATAATTTCAAAATTAAACATGTTGTACACTTCAAAATGTTAAAATATGCAAATATTTCCATAATCGGGTTTTTATCTTGATTCAATACGTTCCTCAAACTCATATATTTACTATTCTCTATTACTCATATTGATACTCGCTTTGTATTATTCTCAAACATTTAAAAAATCCTTTAAACTTCCGATATGACTTCAGATTAATTTTCTTTTTAATTCTCAAATAACATGATATTAGTCTGCTTTCTGTACATACACATACTCCTTGTATTATTGAGAAATCTTTGAAAATTTCCGTTTTATTACCAATATGCGTCAATCATTTTTATTTCATATTCATCTTTTTTTCAATTGGTGAAACTTTTTATTTCATTTTCACTTTTCACGTGGAAATCTTTCAATAGAAAATTAATTATTGTAGAAAGAATTTTATTGTGGATTTTATAATTGTTGGCAACTGCTATAACGAAAAATGTTTAAATTTAATAAGTAAAGGCTGTTGGAATTTTGGTTTTTTTTATCTATATTTATTAAAATAATACGATTTCTTCAAATTTTAATATTTTGAGCTTCATAGCAGGTATTCAGTTATATATACACAAAGTTTCAACTCTGTAAGTTATGTAGGTTCTGAGAACGGCTCTGTGACAGACAGACAACGGAGCGGGAATAATAGGGTTTCGTGAGATGAACGAAACCCTAAAAACAATTTACGTATTAACAATTACGTAAATGTTTTCTTTAGGAGCCCATACGTCTAGCATCAAGGCCTTTTCATTTTTATTTCAATCTTAAATGCCGATAGTATTTTCAATTTTCTACTAAACTATCTGTTCTGGGAATTTCATTTTATTTTACCATTTCTTTTTCTTTTTCTAAAAGACTTTCCGCACTTTATCGGAAGAGACGTATCACGACTATTTTTTCCTATACAAAATAGTTCCTCTTTTGACTTTTTCATTCGCCAAGAGCGCTTGTCACATTGCGGTAGTGTCAACCTACGTGTCAAGTATTCAACGCGATGCACCAGTCTCAGAAGAAGAATTTTTGTGTGTTTTTAATTGCTAAAAATCCCTGCACGAAACCAGGAAGTGATAGAATATTTAATAATAAGTAATCGCTTTTTATTCATCCTCTAATGAGGTATCTTATGGCTTAAAACATAGAGTTGAATCAATGGAATACCGTAGTAATTAATACTGCATAATGGGTTCATAATGGGTAATGTTTGTTGATGAGAACTATTCATCGGATTAATAAGTACATTTCCATTATGAATAGTTGTGTCCGGGCCAATTCAAGGAGTAAATACCAAGAGTCCTCGATCATTTGCTAATTTAAACATCGGTGACTGCAAATTTACTAATAACATGCTAATAACAGATTTCACCAGCCATACCTTCTATTTTCTGGACTGTTTACTGGCTTACGGATAAGCGTGTGTAAGTTACATTGTTAAACAGCTACTAAACGCTTGACATGGAATGATGCAATGGTCTTAAATGGAGTCTTCGACATGAAAGAGAAGGGCTCCCAAATGGTCCGCGTTTTGAATACCAGTATATTCTAAGAAAAAATTTTGTGGTAGATTTCTCCAACATTTGCAATAAAAATAACCTTCAGGGTTTTTCTAGAAATTTTAAAAGGAAATTTTTCCTCAGAAAATACTGGTATTCAAAAAGTCGACCATTTGGGAGCCCTGTAAGAGAGGAGTTTTTTTATGATAACTGAAGAGCCGTAAATTTACATCAACCAGAGATTGTACAGAACTTTTACCGCACATATACATGTATGTGTGTGTGTGTGTGTGTGTGTGTGTGTGTGTGTGTGTGTGTGTGTGTGTGTGTGTGTGTGTGTGTGTGTGTAGTCATTTTTATTTTTTTTATATATTATGACTATTTATTAAAAATGAGAAAAATTGAGTGTGCATCAGGTTTTGTACTTAAATTTGTCATCATGCACCATAATACTGGTTTTATTTCTTTATGTTCAACCTCAGAAGAAAACAAAAAGAAATGAAGTCCAATGTGTCTATTGAGTACGTCATATTAACACCTTAAACTAGATTCTGAAATTGGATTTATTTACTTATTTACAGTTATGTTTGCATAATTATAGCAATTAAAAATTTTGAAAATAACTGTTTTTTTTTAATAATTAATGGAAGCAAACCACTGCACTTCTAATCATGATTTTTTTTTTCTACTATTGATATCCTACATATTAAAAGAAAAAGTTCCTAAAAAATTATATATTTAAAAAACTTTTTACAAACACACAAAACATTTAAAAAACTAACTCTCAGGTGCTCAATAATATCATTCAGGCATTGAATTATTTACTTGTGATTGAAGAAAACTTATTGTAAAAAGTGGTTATTCTACTTATTTATAGTTACAAGTATTACAAACAATATAATTAGGCTGTACCAAGTGTCTGACAGTTCAGTTCTTTAAAATTTCAAAAAAGTTTTGGACAATAACCTATGTTTCCTGATGTCTTATTTTATAAATAATGACACAAATAAACAAAAAAACCATTAGCGAAAATGTCAAATCATATGCATCTATAAATCTACAAATAAAATCTTGCAATTATTTTCTAAACCTTAAAATCGACCTAAATAATAATATTAAAAAAATAATAATTTTAATCTTTATATGTCTGACGATTTAGTTCTTTAAATTTTCAAAAGAGTTTTGGACAATAACCTGTCTTATTCTATAAATAATGCAACAAGTAAACAGGAAACCAATGACGAAAATATCAAATCGCATGCATCAACAAAGCTACAAATTAAATCTTACAATTATTTTCTGAACTTTAAAATCTATCTAAACAATAAAACATTTTTTTTTATATCTAATAATTTAATTATTTTAAATTTTATAAAAGTTTTGGACAATAACCTGTGCTTCCTGAAATTTGTCTTCTATAAATAATACAAGTAAACGAGAAATCATCAACGAAAGTATCAAATCCTGTGCTTCTACAAAACTACAAATAAAATCTTAGTTATTTTCTAAGCCTTAAAATCGATCTAACTAATAATATAACAAACTTTTCATTTTAATCTTTATGTCTGACAATTTAGTTATTTCAATTTCAAAAAAGTTTTCGACACCTGTGCTTCTTAAAATTTGTCTTATTTTATAAATAATACAACTAATAAACAAGAAACCAATAACAAAAAATATCAAATAGTATACAAAATAATCTACAAAACAACAAATACAAATTTTAAATTATTTTCTAAACCTTAAATCTATCTAAATAATAATATAAAAAATTTTCTAATTTTAATCTTTATATAGCTGATAATTTAGTTATTTTAAATTTAAAAGAAGTTTTGAACAATAACCTGTGCTTCCTGAAATTTGTCTTCTTCTATAAAAAATGCAACAAGTAAACGAGAAACCAATAACGAAAGTATCAAATCGTATACAAGACTAAAAATAAAATTAAACAATTACTTTCTAAACATTAAAATGTATTTAAATAATAATATATTATAAAAGAAATTCTAATTTTATTCTTTATATATTTGACAGTTATTTTAAATTTAAAGATGTTCTGGATAATAACACTTGCTTCTTGAAGTTTGTCTTCTGTAAATAATGCAAGAAATAAACAAAAAACCAATAGCAAAAGTATTAAGTTACAATTAAAGTTTTACTATTACTTTCTAAATATAAATAGCTGGCTTATTTGTAACAATTACTTTGCTTCCAATACGCGTCTGATAGTATATTTCGCTACGCACATGTATTGTAACAAAAGTACATTACTGTAACATTACAACTGTACGTTCCAGTGGCAAAATAAATATAGTCCCGATGAAATGCAAACATTCAATTTGAAAAGCTCTTTTCGCCTTAAAAGGCTTTTAAGATTTCAGTCTGTTTAGATAAGAATGACAAGTGCATCTAAAGAGGCTTTAATTCAGTAGTTTACTTTCAAAACTTCCAGGAAATATTTATAAAGTACCAAGTAAATACTTGAATTTTCTCGGAAAACACGGCTCGTAATATCGAAGATTCGTGAATATTGTAAAACTATTTCGAATAAAAACAGAATGATTCACGTTTCCAGCGTATGTTTCTGTTTTATGCTGAATTAGTTTTATGCGTTTTTTGTCTTATAGAAAAGAATGAACTTTAAAAAAAATTAATAAGGTATATGCCAATTAACTAAAGATGCAATAAAGAAAAAAAGAAAAAATATCTTCAATAATTGTTTAAAATTAAAGAATTAATATACGTTATTAGCCGATGTTTCTATTTTATGCTAAACTAATTTTATAAGTTTTTCATATTTTAGTAAAAAATGAACTTAAAACAATGAATGAAAATTATGTGATTAATATCTTGTCAATTAACGAAAAATGCAAAATTAATCTTTAAAAAAAAAAATAAGGTTCTTAATATCGAAGATGTGCGAATATTTTGTAAAAGCAGTAAGATATTCGTTATCAGCGTATGTTTCTGTTTTGTGATAAACTTTTTTATGTATTCTTTTCTCTTTTAGTAGAAAATGGACTTACCATAAGATATTTGTGATTAATACCTTGCCAATTTAACTAGAAATGAAAAAATAATCTTCAATAAATTTTAATAACAAAGTTATTAATATACGTTATTAGTTGATGTTTCTGCTTTATGCTGTTTCTTTTTATACTTTTTTTATCTTTATGTAAGGAATGGAGTCGAAACATTTAATAAAATGTATGTGAAAAATTATTTTCTCTACTAACCAGAAATGGTGTGAAATTTTAATTTATCGTTGATGTAGTAATTTAATTTATAAATCAACAGCTTTTAATTCATTTCTATAGAAGTTTCATATTTTACTCTAAAAATTAGATCCAATGGCCTATAAGGCAGCTTTGGTTTTATTTTTTTCATTCGTGTTTTGGAATTTATTTTAATTTACGGATATAGAATAAATTTGAATATATTATCGTTCACGATCCCTATAAAAATGTCCAAATTCCTATGAAATTTTAATTTATTGCTCAAGTAGAGCACAATATTTTCTGTTTTGAAAATGATCACCCAATCATGCTTTTTTTATGGCTATATCAAAAATTGGAACATATTATCTACAGCGATTGTCTCTCTTCAATAATGCTTAAATTGATCTTAGTGTCATAAAACTTAACGTTAAATGACCGCTAATGCCATAATTGCATAATCTTCCCCCTAGCTGAGAATTATGAGTTGAAATATCGTAACGCTTGTGTTTAAAAAAGGGCAGTCAGTTATACATTTTTCTTAATTACTTGAACTTGTGTTAGTTGTTAGAAATGCCCATCAAACTGGAGTCTCATGAACATTATGAAATATGTGCCAAAAATATATTTTCTAATTTCAAATGATATAGTTCAACAAATTTATGATATGCAAGTTTTTTACTTTGAAGAATGCAAATGAGTAGAAATGTTAAATATTTATTTTGCTAAGGTAAAACAAAAATATTTTAAGGTTTAAAAAAAAATAAATACATTACATACATATTATTAAGAATTATCTGTCAGCTCTTAAATGCAGATGTAGTTTAACTTCATAATTCGAATGTTATACGTTTTCATTTGTCTTTTTCCGTCAAATCACGGAAAATTCTGAAATCAGAGTTACACTTAAAACTGATTTTCTTAAATCTAAGCGGTATTTCCATGAAGTTATGTAAGGTTGGTGGCAAATGTGCAGACGGTAGTTTTCTGTTTCTTGACGGAATTTAACTATATGTCCATATCACCCTCAAATCATGGAAAATCCTTTTGCCTAAGCTAAAAATTTAAACAATAACCGCAATCGAATATAAGCAATAACCGCAAATTATCTAATCTAGGCTCTGTGTTTCCACGTAAATTCCATAAAATTACGCAGAATTTTTGCGATTATGCTACCGAAATTTCCGTCTTTTCATAAAAAATTACGTAAAGCGATCAGTTTAGGCGTGATATTAATTGATTCCGGATGGCATAATGGTAGAATATTCCCCTTACACTGAGGATTATTGGTTAAAATATCGATAAGGTATAGGTTTAAAAGAGGCAGTCAGTTATACATTTTTGAAAAGTAAATACTTGAATGTATTAAAAAAAATCCGTAAAAATTCGGAAATTGTACTGGAAATCGGATACAATTTTCGTTTGCCGGAAGTAGTCAAAATTCCGATTTTTAGGGAATTTGTTTGTTAAATGAAACTAGGGGATTGAATTCGGGCTTTTCAGATTATAGAATATAGGTGAAAACTATTTTTTTCCACTGAAAAATCTAATCGATTTTTTTACGTTTTAATATTTTTTAGTTTGTCCACTAACAACAGTAAAAACATTTGTGTATGAAAAATGTCAATTATGTATTAATATAAAGTTTTGAAATTTATTAAAAGCGATACTTTCATATTAGCCGCATATCAGGAGTTATTAGCCGAAGAAATTTCCAAAGTTTTCGCTACTTACTGTAATTTTTTTTTTTTTTTATCATTTCAGTGGTCTGTTAAATTTGTGTTTTATTCATATTATTTTATTTATTTATTTATGCGAAGTTTTAATTTTATGATGGAATATTAACCGGAAAGAAATGTATGTTGTTTTAAATGCAAACAGGTTAATTATTTTATAATTAGACTGTACGCGATAGAGACGGATTGTTTTTTTTTATCGTGCTTGAAAATTAATTTAAAAAACATTTTAAAAAACAGTAAACTGGGATATATTTTTAAAACTAATTGTAATTGAAAAAAGGTTTTTTTCCTATTAGACGGTGTAAAAATTGAAAATGAGCAATATTTAGAAATTAAAAAAAAATTCCAGTAAAAGTGAAGTTTATTGGTCAGGAGTTGCCAGCGTCAATATGACGTCAGTGTTATTGCTCGACGTGGTTTTGCTTATATAATCACAATTCTCTATATTTTAATGGTTTTTCTTTAAAATATAGATGACAATTTACTTAGAATCCGTCAATGATATTTTCAAATCTTTAATCACTATTTTCTGACGCATTCACGAAACCGCTTTCATTCACAAAATACGAAAATTGTACGTGCAACCTGAATGCATGTAAAATTGTATAATATTTACGGATTTTGTTTACAGTGTTAAAACCTAGATTCATTGGAAAAAACACCCATCAAACTGACGTCCGTTCAAGATTATGAATTATGCGTTGAAATAATTTTTCCGTACTTATTTCAAATGATACAGTAAAATACTTTTGAAGTATGCAACTTTTAAAAATATTAAATATTTATTTGGATAAGCTGACAAATGCATTTTCTAATCAATAAAAACAAAATACATTTCATTATTAAGAATTTTCTGTTAGCTCTTAAATGTAGTTTCATTTTAATTTTGCACTTTCCTCGTTTTAATTTCATTTTGTAAGATAATAAAATATTTCTCTCTGCGTTAATGTAAACTAAACAAGAAGCTTCGTAGTTGTCGTTGATTATTATCGACCATGAGTGAAAAGTATATATTTTACATCACACAAGTCGTTGTTAAAGTTCTGTATTAAGACTTAATGGGATTTGGGACTCTTAAAACCTTCAAAAAATTTTATTTTTGAAATTATATATATTAAAAAGTAATCATTTCTGAATACTTTAAAACAAAATAAATAGCACTGTTAATGGTTGTTAAATATGGAACATTTCCAAAGAGACAACTTTAAGGTATTTTTTTTTTAAAATATGATTTTGAGGATTGCGCACGAGATAGTTAATAAACTTTTCAATATTTTTTCATGAAATTTTCAAGATATATGGTGTATGGGGCCCGATACTGCAGACTTAATTTTTGTTTATTTTTTTATTTTTTTTTTTTACCGGTGTGATACTGTTAAAATTTTATAAAAACAAGATACAATTTAAAAAAACAAACATAAAAGTGCCATAAATAAGCTATTTTTTTTAGGTTTAGTGTAAGCACAAGACTTTCAAATCTAATTAGATACCAATACTTTTGTTTTACATGCAGAAACTCTTTTGTAATCATGCGCACAACTTGTGGTTCCAATTTTCTGCTCAACAAGTTTAACACTCCCTATAAAAACTGATTTTCTTCATTAGAATGTGAAAAGAAAAATATGTAATGAAAGCTAAAATATGTATCTCTTACTGCCTTTACAAATTGTGTTTTGTAATGCACATTTTGTTTAGAAATAAAATTCAGATTTTTAAGATAGATAATTAGATTTCATAAACTATTGATTGATTAGTTCGACGCTTGACATACAGTAAAATTCTAACTATCCGAAGACCAGTTATCTGGATCGATAATGATGAAATGAAAAAATAAAATTTCAACTGTACGAATTTGTAAAAGATTTTTTTAAATTTCTATTAAAACAAATATTAAAATTTATGTATGGTTAGATTTTTCAAAAAAAATCAAAAAGCTAGTAAAATTTCAGAAAAATTACAAAGAAATTCCAAAAAAAAGATATTTATTTGTAACAGTTTACAACAGATTACAACATATATTCAATATATGAATGTCCTTCTCCAACTTCTAGACACGCATGTGCAATTGTGCATGCTTAATCATATTAACGAAGACTGGTTTCAGCATGTCAGGTTATTGTATGATTATTGCAAAATCGCTGGATTATTTGGTTAATTGCTGAGACATTTGCATTAATAGTTGAGCATGAAAAATTGAATAAAGGACTACAGAAAAATTAATGCAAAAATAAGTAAAGCTATCAAAAATGTGTACTAGAAAAATTATAGAAAAAATGCTATATTTAAAAATGAAAAATTTCATAAGTATTAAGATAAGAAGGGGTTTAATCTTCTATTCAAACTGTCTAATAGTGGGAACAAGGCTAGTGATGGCAAAAAAATTCAGTATATCCTTATATCGATTTTTCCATCTATCGGAATATTTTCATTGTTACTTAATGTTTTAATACACAGAATAATTTATTTCTGTTTATGTTAAGTAATGTTTTATTTAAAAATAGCTTTCAAGTTTTTACCACATATATTTTTTTTTAATTAACGTTTATAAAATTGATGATTATTTTATTTCCAGTATTTAAGAAATCCGTTTAAAAATAGTACAATTTCTTTTTTGCGTAGTTGTATTTTCGATCTTAGAAAACAGACTCTCAGTTGAGACAAAAGACGCAAAGCTATCTAACTTTTTCTTGCTACAGCATAAAATCATGGGTAAATATGTTTTAGGTCTTTCCAGTTTTCGATAGGATTTCTTTGTGATTTCTAACTACATGTATTGGTAAATACAAAGGTATATCATAATCCGTATTTCCAGAACAGGTTTGAGAATTTAATTATCAAATTTATTAAATTGCCCGATCCTTTTGGTTTTAAGAGGTGAATATTTTTTTGTGATAACGTATCAAGTTTTTAATCTTGGTATTTTTCTTGTTTAAAATGTTCTTAAAATCAGTTTTATTAATTTTAGTAAAATGTCTCCAAACATCACTTTTAGGAAGTTATATTACTTCTATAAACTTGCCGGTTCAATAGTAATAAAAAAATCTTACACAAACAAATTACCACAAACTCGTGAAAAACACAACAATCCACCTATCAGATGAAATTCATAAATAAATAATCACAAAACGTGGCAACCGGCAAAGTATCTTTCTCACCTTAGCAAGCAGAAACGTCCTTTGAAACAGTCTGATTTCACTAGTGATGTTGTCAAAAATTTTGTAAATTATGATGGGATTGTTTTCTTACTGTGTGTAGAATATGTTCATATTACCTAAAATTCTTAGCCATATTAATCCTTTGATTATCTTTTAGGACTGGCGACTATTTTTATATTCAATCGTACTACAATTTACAAAAATATTTTTTTTGTGGTAGCTTTCTTTTGAAAATATCCTAATAAGTGCAGAGATTATTTGTCATAGACGGGTACGAATCAAAAAGGGATACGAAAAAAATAACCCAGTGAGGACGTATATGTCCCGACCCGCAGTCAATGAATTAAACGACATTGTCAATAAATAGAGTTTTATAATGAAATCTATTTAGTTAAATCTGTTTAGAAAGACAAAGAAAATGCTTAAAGTATGGTTTACACAAGTTAAATATTAATTTCTAAGAAGTGTCGATATACTAGATGTAAAACACAGATGTATCGATATATATCGAGAGTCTAACATCGATGTCAAAATCGATATTGTTTTATTCTATATATCGATATTTTGCTGCCATCCCTAATCAAGGTCGTGGGAGTTATTAGAATAGTGAAAATGAAATTATCTTTTCCGTACAGGATTCCATTGACGTCGATGTCTTACTTTATTTTCCCCCTTCAATATTTATTATTATTATTATTATTATTATAATCATTAAATGTTGAAACATGGGCTATCGACTGCATTTTCAACAAAAGAAAAGAAAAGAAATTCAAAACTAAAATAAATTATCATCGAAGCTACCTTCTCAAGTTTTAAAGTGCTGATAAAATGTACCAGCAGTTTACTCATCTCGTAAAATCCCGAGAAAAGAAAATCATAAACTAAAAGTTCCTTTTTTTTTTTTCATGCGCGATAAAACTTGCTAAGATAGATTCGCAAGACACATCAACAATTTCGTTGTGGAGAGGCTTTCGTCTTAGCAGGTACACCAACCTTTATAATCGCATTATATTCTTATCGCCGGGATCATGAAATTTTCCTTTTATGGCAGGATACCTCATGTATACATGTTCTGTTCTCATGGGTTTTGCAGAAAAAATATATACACAACATGACAGGAGAAAATATATTGAATAGACCCGAAGACTGCTAAATTTTTTCAATACTAGAAATGTTAAAAGAATGTATGTCATGCGAATTATATAAAAAGTATATACAATGTGTTTAAAGACCGTAATCAAAATTTGGTAATTTTTAAAAACAACTTTGAGGTAATATGTTTATTTGAATCTTTCTAAAAGTATCGGATTATTTTTAAACTTCTTTCACTTTTTTAAATTTCAGTGGCAGAAAATGTTTTTGGAAATATTTATACATTTAGAGATAAAGTTGAAGAATGCTCTTCAATAATTCAGCATCTATGTATTTTATACACTGTTACGTGACTTTAATTTATATACGTGACATACGTTAGACATATTACATCAACATTCTAGTTTACTAAATTCTTTTAATGATTACTTAATACAGTCATGAAACGTATAAATTAATTTATCAACTTAAGAAAATCCAGTTCAACGTATCAGTTTCATCCAATTTTAATAGGTATGGTTTACATAAAAAATCTTATAATTCAAAAAGTAATGCGATACTTCGCGAAATTTTCAGATTTATTTGCATATTCAAAATGCATCGAAAAAACTTAAAATTACTCTTTTGTATGTTTAAATATTGACCTTAAATTATTTTACTTAATTTTTATTTTTGTTGACAAACTATGCATAGGGTTATGAACTTGTTGAATCATCAAGAGCGCATTGCCAATAATTATTATTGCAATACTTAAAAGTTATCGTGAAATAAAAATTATACTTACCAATTAACAGTAATAGTTAAGATAAGTATGACAGTAAAAATAATTTTAAAAAAAAAACCTTTTTTATAAGCGTTCAATGTTTATCTTGAAAATCATGCTTAATTTCATGACTGCAATTCATGAAATTCCAATATGAGACCCGAATGATCCAACTGTTTACTCAACGGGTGACAAGACAAGACAATTTAAAAGGCACAAATAGATGTTGAAAGATGTTTAAAAACTGTCCTAGTACTTTCGGCAGGCTTCCGCCGCCATCATCAGGGAGCGAAAATCCTTACTGACTGCCGTCTTACGCATCTGAACTCCAGCTTCGTCTTGAGGCGGAAAAGTCCAATATTTCTTGGATGTTACTTGAGTTGGTTTCTATGGATACTCTGAATAATAATGTAAGTAATTTTGTGAACTATGCGAAAAAGGAGGGGGGGGGGTCCATACACTTTACCTTCTAATATTTAGGACATTGAACCATCGGTATATTGGGTATACTGTATAATAGTGTATCGTTGCAAACCTGACACAAAATATGTATAGAATCTCTGATAACGGATGTATAGTAGTTATATGATGGATAAATGGATGGTTTACTTTTTTTTAAACATTCTAAACATCTTTTAACATCTATTTGTGTCTTTTAAATTGTCTTGTCTTGTCACCTGTTAAGTAATAAGTGGGATCTGGGATCTGTCGGGTCTCATATTGGAATTTTATAAATAAAGTAAGGTGACATTTGCATTTCGCCCTATGTGTTTTGCAATTCATGTTTTTCCCAAAACAATTCCGTTCCAATACATTAATTTGGAGTGGGCATCGAACTCAATTATGGAAAAATCCCCGTGATTTTCTTTTTTTTACGCTTAGTTAAAAACGCGATTTAGTGAATTTATTTTTTAAAATTTAATTTTTGCCCTGTTTCTTTTTTAAGATATGACAACAGAAAAAAAAATGAAACATTATTAAAACTACTTTTTTAGGATTGATTTTGCAACGTATAATCATAATTTAATTAATATGCAAAACTATTAATTGACTAAAGCGGAGTGGGGGGGGGTAATTTTTTATTTATATTTTCTACTTTTTTGAGTTTATTTTATTGTTGCAGTTTCACTGCCAGTTAGCCTTTTTTGTGGTGGGGGAGGGAGGGGGTGAACGTGGTTTGGCGCACAAGTAAATCCATTGATGTTGTAACTCGTATACAATTGAAATCATAAATGATATTTTGTGATTTATCACCTGTTGCCAGCTAACGGAAAAAATCTTAAAATTAATTAATTTATAAAAAAGTTCTAAAAATATTAAAATGTTGTGTTGTCATCGGAAACACACCTGTGTACATAATTTTTAGAATTGTGTCATATCAAGAAGCGAATAAAAAAATTATTACAAAATTCCGTCTTTACATACAAAAACCAAGTTGAATTAAAATAAAAGAATTTAAAAACTTTAAAAATTTGTTGTCTTTAAAAATAATTAGACTCATTTGTACAAAGCTTTAAATAAATAGTTAAACACTACTTCTTTTTAGGTGCTTTCGTAATTATATAAATACTTATAGTCGCACACTTAGTCGGACACTTATAGTCGTTGCTTGGTCCGGCTACTGGTAAAAATGAAAAAAAAGATGTGAAGTTGTTTCGATTATTTTATAAAATTCTGATTATTTTCATTTCTCTTAGCTGTACCTACATTGAGGTACTTATTTTAATAAAATAAACACTAAATGGTTATTATTTTTTTTAAGTATGGATAATCTCTAAGTAAATGTTTTCATCGCATTATATCCAATTAATTGGGGATTAATCTGAAGAAATGTTCATTTAAGAAATATACATGAAACAGAGTATTTATTCTATGATTATTTTGCCATTTCAGTTCATAAAAAGAACATGATATTATGTCTATGTTACGTAACTGATTAAATCTATTAAATGATTTTTTAAAAGCTTGTGTGAGTTTGAAGGAATGCCACTTTATTTCATTAAGATAAAAAAATACCTTTAAAAAAACTGAATCGCTACATTAATCGATTAAAATTCATTTTAACTGTTTCTTTTTTGTATTTTTTTGTTTTGTTTTGTTTTAAGTAATTTTGCATCTAAAACTTATTAGTATTACGCGTGTTTAGCTATTTTACTCATATTTTCTTCCTTTAGAAGATTTTCTTTAGAATAAAATTATTTAACGACTGATAAAATATTTAAACAACTTAGTTGAAATAATTTTTTTTAGGTGCGTTCTTAATTATATAAATACGTAGCACCTATAGTCGTCCTCTGGTCCAAACAAATTTCGCAAAACTTTCTTATAATTATGCTAGTTATAACTAAAAATTTCTCATGTTTTCTCAATATTCAATCTTGAATACAATAAATTTTCAAAAAAGTGAAGATGATTATTCTGGTAATTACCAAAGTCGATATGACGTCAGCGTTACTGACGGACATGTTTTTTCTTTATTATATAGATTTTAAGGCACATACATCAGATTTTACAACTTTTACAAAGTAAAGTTTGTAAAATTCTTCATCGATAATACATTTACAGCTGTTAGATTTTTGTCCGTTAGGAGGTGCTTCTGCATGGTTTCTAATTGTGGTTGGTTGGTACGTTGGTTGAGTGTTACCATAGTTAATTTTTTAATTTGCGGACAGCAACAATAATGTGGTAACGGACGGAATGTTTTTCGCATTTGAAACTTTGGAAGCAATATAACAAAAAAAAAAAAATTCCTGATGATGACCATAGAAGGTGGTCGAAACGTCGATATTTTTAATGTATGTATGAAATTTTTTAAATTTGTATACACCATTCAGTAAAATTTGTGATGTTTTATACTCACGTCTTTAATGTTCAAATTTATAATTAAATGTATATTATTTCAAAAATTTTCCTATCTTACATTTCATATGAGCTGTCAAAATCTCAAAGTATCTATTCTGAAATTAGAAATCTAAATTTTCTTAGATAGTATCTGATCATTATATTTCATATTATGTAATATTCTAGAAGCTGAATTTTACTAATCATTAATTAAAAATCATTGTATTAAACATCAAACTTTATTGTGTGTCTCTATCTCGCATACAAAACAAGAATAACAGCACTAAAGTCACATTAAACACGGTAGTTCAGTGTTAAGTATTAACAAGTTGGAAATAGTACATTAATCGTGACAAATGAGGTGCGTTCGTTTCGTGCTATAACTAGTTTTATAATGTAAAAAAATCATCGTTATTATTTCAGTGACATAAATTATATCGTCTGCTATGAGCGAAATGGGGATGCCTTTTCTTTTTCTTATTACGTATGCCATGTTTACAGATGCGATTTTTTTTTTTTGGACACCAGACAGCGCTGTAAAATTCACTAAGGCGATCTTGCTTTGTGAATGATTACCTCCATGGTTTAATATTTCTATGACTCACTATGAATGAATCTTTTGTTTATTTAATTTAATGGATTGAGATATTCGTCTGTTAACCTAATTTCCACTGAAGTTATCTCAGAATCTGTTCATTTTTTAATGTAACTCATCTCTCAAGCAAACAATTTTTTTGAACGATCTTTCTAAAAATGTAACTTTTGTGCAATTTTATTCGAAAAAATAATTTTGAATAAAAATGGCCGTTTGGCATATGGAAAAAGGTGTGGTTAGCCCGTATTTGTTTTCATCAGTCACATGACTTGCGCTTTTAGTATATAGATTACGTATGATAGGATTTAATAGAATAAAGAAAACTTTTATTAATATCTTTTTAAGTTTTGATTCGATTTTCACAAAATTGGAAATGACTCGACAAAATTCTGTAATGATTATATATATTAAATTTCAAGCCATTCGGTTGGGTAGTTTTTGCGCTGTTATATGCGGATAGACGGACGGACCAGAGGACGACTAAGGTGCTACGTATTTATATAATTACGAACGCACCTAAAAATTAACAATATTTTAATATGAGGGAATTTTAAAAAATCGATTTTTTTATCATTGCAAATGTATAACCACAAAAAAAAAAAAAAAAAAAAAAAAAAAAAAAAAAAAAAAAACTTTAGACCCTTAATATGATGCTATGTGTGGAAAAAAAATTAGATCAGAATTTTAAAATTTTATAGATGAGATTGTAAATTTATTTAGAATTAAAGATTGTGCTTAGGGGTGTTGGTCAGTGAGATCTCAAATTCCCCTCACTAATGTTAAACCTATGGACATATAATACATTCGTATTTTTAAAATACTTTGTACGAAATTAATATTTTTAACTTATTTTTCTGTGTACTCATCTTAAAGGATACTTTTTTTTTTGGTTAGTGGTCAAAATATTTCTAAAATAGATACTTAATTTCATTTAAAATGTTAAAATCTTATTCACATCTCGTCAAGATTTTAACGCTTAAAATAAAATTAAAGTATATATCTCAGAAATATTTCGACAACTAAACATAAAGAGAGACATCCTTTAAAAACAGTACACTAATAAAAAGTTAAAAATACTAATTTCATGCACAGATATTTTTAAAATACGAATGCATTATATGTCCACAGGTTTAACATTATCGAGGGGAATTTGAGAATTCACTGACCAACTATCTCAAACAAAAGGACTCTTTATATATCGAATTTTCGCAAAACTGCTCATATTGCAGGAAATTTTAATCGTTATTGAGGGGGAACACAGCATTTTCAAGACTGAGTTGAACGTATTGGGAATGAGTTAATTGTAGACTTATACTATATTTTAAAATATATACACATAAGAGTTTCCATAAATATATTTTTTTATTTGATAAAACTTCAACTAATATTTTATTAAATTTCCAGAGAGAGAAATTCTTTGGAAGCATTTTACAGTAAAGGTATTTAAATTCTTTTATTGTAATTTTTAAACATAGCCTGTGAAAAATAACATTGAAGGAACTGTGTAATAAGCTCTTAGAAGAGAGAGATAAAAATGGGATTACAGCAGTATTTGAATTTAAGCACATTTTTATGAACCGGCATTTCAAAAGAACATTCCATAAATATTTCTAATGACTACATGTTGAACATTTTTCAAATATACGGATTGTTCAGAAGCCACTCAGTCTAAGTTACGTCTTTTCAAACAACGGATTATGTATTGCAAGCTTTTTGACATAACGAAACCTTTCAGTTGTTATTTGAAATAGGTCGCTTTTATTAAAAGTAGGGGGTAGCAAGGATAAGTATCTGTAGATATTTCTTGAAAGTCGTTTTATTAAGGTTCTGTATTTAAAAAATGAAAACGGAACCATTATAAGATCACTCTTGTGTCTGTCTGTCAGAGCCCATTTTCTCGTAAACTATGGAACACGGAAAAGTTCAAACTTGGAAAAATTATAAAGCCTACTGACCCACATATTTTCCGATTATTAGCCATTCACAAATATGTTTAGGAGAAATTTAGGAGGGGGGGGGGAATTAAGTTACTTGAAAAAAAAAATTATTTTTGTATATCGTGCAGTGTATCGTGTGAAAGATCTGGTAACACCGAACTGAAAAATATATTTCTTTTAATTTTAGATATTATATTTTCAGATATATCATTAAACTGTACTTCGGAAATATGCCCCCCCCCATCTATTTCTGAAACTAAACTACTGAAACTAAAATTATGAAAAAATTAGGGGTAGTAGAAGTTTATTTAAACCTTGGAGGAAACTACAGCGATTTGCCTAGGTCACATACTTTTTGAGAAAAACGCATTTTTCCATTACACACAAACTTTACTTTTCGGGCGGTCAGCGATAGAGTTGAGTGGCGCTCAATGTACTTATGCAGAATATTCCAAAGATAGTTGATAATGATTTTCGAAAAAAATGCCGATAATTAGCCGAGATATTAATTAAGTTACTTAAAAAAAACATTTTATATATATATATCGTCTAGGATACTGTTCCAAAGATCTAACACCGAACTCAAAAATATACTTGTTTCAATCGTAGATATTATATTTTCAGAGATATCGTCGAAAGTGTACTGCAAAAAGATCCCCCCCCCCCTCCTATTTCCGAATCTACTGAAACTTAAATTATGAAAAAACTAGAGGTGGTAGAAGTTTGTGAATTAATAAATAGTAATTAATAAATTTAATGTACGGAACCCTTTGAGCGTGAGTTATACTCGCACTTTATTTATATTTCAGGAGACTCGGTACCAAAATATATATATATTCTGTGAATAACACCTATATTTAAAGTTTTTAGATTCTGTTTCAATAAAGCAAAATCATTACAGATAATAAAATATCTTAAATGGTTAATAAATTAATATTTTTTTCCAAAAATGGATTTTATTTTTTTAATTTAACAGTTTTTAAAAAAAAATTTCTTCTTTTCCAATTTTGGTATTTTAAGCTAGATTTTTTTTTAATCTTTTATTCCGGGTTTCTACAGATTTCTACCTGATTTTTAACCTGAAACTTAAGTACCTGATTTTGAAAAAATAATAATAATCGGATGTATCTTACAGGATGTAATAATTGGTCGTAAATCTATAAAAATCGTATAGATTTCAATTCAGATTTTTTTTAACAAAAATGTCAAATATATCAAAAAATCGATGCTTAATTATCTCTCATAGAATCTAATCATACGTTTAAAAAAAATTAGACAATTTGTTTAATTATTGTGGAAGCCTTAGCATTTTGATTACATAGAGAATATGAAAAAATACGAGAAAAAATGAGTTTAAATATTCCATTTGCCAAAAAAATATATATATATATATGATATTAGAGATACGTAAAATTAACCATATCTCCTTTAATATTTATCAGATCGGGAAGAAATTTGGACAAAATATTTTAGAGATATTAAGGTTTGTTTTAGGATAAAAATCTGAAATTCGACATTTTTGTCATTTTTTGCCCTTCAGGCGGTTCCCGAACAAATATTTTTCAACAACGCGAAATTTTCTGTTGCATTTTCTGACTCATTTTAAAGCTTAAAACATGACAACAAGTAGCCATGTTTATTGAAGTGAGTTGTAATTGAACAGTTCTTTTTTTTTCATTTTTCGTTAAATTAATTACATTTTGAAGTACAAGCCATTGTTGTCTCGTGACAGCTGTTCTTTTCTTCTCCCGCGTCAGGAAATTCGGTTCGAAACGTCAAATTTGACAGTATTTTCTGTAAGATTTTCTACCTTTACCGAAAAATGGAAAATACTTTGCTTCGATTCCTTAGTTTCTGAATAAGAGAACGTGCTAATTTCGTGTGTTTGCGAACAAAATTGAATTAGAAAATGTGTCCGGGAGTAACCAATTTGGATTTGAGAACCACCTTAAATCATCTCCCTGAAGAACTCTAGAGAATTAAGGTTAATTTCTTAACATTTATATATTTTTTTTAATCTGTACATGAATAAATATAATGCTTTTCTCAATAAAATAGCGCAGTTTTTCAGTTGACTTTTTCAAATTTAAATATCTGAATTATGCTGATTGGCTTCTGAAGCATCCATATATTTTATGTCCAACTTTATTTAAATTTTAAATGTTTCAGTCTCTATTAGAACTAAATTATTATTAGTTCGAAAAACAAGTTTTTGTCTACTAAAGTAGAAAATTAAAAAAATTAAAATAAACACTCTTCATTTCTTCAGCTTTTAATTCTGATAACCTGGCATTTGTAATAATTTAAAAGATTATATTTATTATACAAAAGTCGAAAAAGCTACAATTATTTATTGAAATAATTATTCCGTTCTAATGTTATACATTCTCTGCTTATTATTTTTTTATACTAATTGTTACAGCAAGAAGTTTAAGCAAACCTAAATATAATATTATGTGTATTTATTACATTAATGTAACTTAATGTAGCTGAGAAAAACATCATTTTTTATATGAAAAACATTGGTTTTGGATTTTTACGGTCATAGACGGTATTAAAGAAATAATAAAAAACACCATATGTAGATTCTTTTTTAATTTCTATAGAAGGAATAAGACAAACTGAATAGTTTTAAAAGTTCAGAATGTGTTTTATTATTATCATAATTAAATTTTTTCTTCAAGTGCAAACGAAAGGAGATATTCTAGTTTTAGAAATAATTTGTAATAAGTCTTATAAAATTTTTTGATAAAAAATACCCTTAAAAAATCTTACGTACCTTTAAGTTTCATAATGTATTGAAACCGGCTATTTATATCAATGATACAATATATTTTTTCATAGGATGTTTAATATCAAAACTGAAAAGAAGCAGTATCTGGTATTATACTATTGCACATATTATAGTAATAATAATAATAAAAATAAAATAATAAGTGCTATAACCATCTATTTTGTATTAATAGATAACTTTTTTATTGTTTTTCTTCCAAAATTCAACAATTGTCCATTTAAGAATCTTTTGTTATTCTAACGTTTTAATAAGTAATGTATTCTTTGAAAAATGTTGTTAGTTGTTACATTTTTATGTTAGGATTCTGAAATAAGCGGAGTTTATAACAAAGTAAATCCAAAATTTAGATGTCCTTCCAATTTATATCAAAAGATAAATTATTATCTTATTTATTACTTTTTGCTTTAGTGCCCGTATAATGTTGTGACCTCTGCTTAAAAAAAACTTATCTACGATTTGAAAGAAATAAATTGCAAACAATTTTTTATATCCTTATTCAAAGGGGATATGGAATGCATGATATTCATCTAAAGACTCTGAGGCGCCTGAGGTTCGCTTAGTCTCTCGTTATGTAAGAAAAAACTCCAATGTTCAACTACGCAGAGTACATTTTCAAGACACCAATGCCTTCTAACATCCCAAGCTAGCGAGACAGGATGAAGAGGGGGGAAAAGAAAAAAAATCCCTTCTTACCTTGAATAAAAATAACCCTCCGTAGCACCATTTAGAACCAGTAGATGCTAGATGCTTGGGTTTAGTAAAGTCACAAAACAGCTGAATTTACAAGTCAACGGGCACCACATAATCCAGTGGTCACTGAAATTTCATAATCCACAATATTTTCACTTATACAACTGAATAACTCACACCGGAAATATCAAGCTGCGAAAAAATCCCACTAGTTGAAACTTCCGAATGCGTTCACGTGGCGAAACAGAGAGCATCCGAGAACTTCGGGAGCAACAGATGGAGCTCTTCCTCGGATGGGAGTTGAACACGGATTGGTCCGACGATTTGCCAACTTCGCGGGGTTTCTACCTAGCACCTTGCGCCATCTCTTGGATAACTAGAGGGATCTGAAAAGTTGAGATGCGATTTTGAAAAAGAATTGTTTTCTACCTGTAGTTATAACACTTTTGAATCGATTAATCGGCGATTGAAGCGTCAGATAAATTTGTGGTTTGGAAAGGGATAGGTGGATTTTTTTTTTATTATTATTATTATTATTTGTTAACTAAATTCGTTAATGTCTTTTATCGGAAAGGAGTACTTTGTCGGCCATCGCCGCTTTTTTGACATCAGATAAATTATTTTGGGGTCAAAAAGTATTGAAAATTTATGAAGCAGTTATCGTGTGAAGAAACCATTATCTGAAATTATCGAATGGATATATTTTGACGTCTTATGACTAGTTAAAATAGGATTTCAAGTAAAATTAAATCATAAAATTTATAAAAGAAAATTATTTAAATTTCTTAACATTCATTAATGGATAGAACGAAAAAAAATAAAGACATTTATAAGCTTTAACAGATCTTAGCTATGCGCAAAGTGCCTTTGTGTTGGATATTCATATTCTTAGCTATTTTCTGTAAATATTTTTTCAGGCTTTCTCATAATGATAATATATTAACTGATTTAATTTATTTATTCATTTGTTACTAAAATATTTACAAGCATGCAAACATGTGCTAACTCATTTTGAGATAATAAAGGGCAAAAACCTTGTATTATCCGATTGAGATCTTTTTAAAACTGCACTAAAATTCTTTTAAGCTGCCATAAGTTTATATTAGAACCTAAAGTTTCTCATTGTGTGCGTGTGCTTTTAAAATATGTTTTTGGTGGTTTATTTTTTTGGACAAAATAGAATGCTTATAAAACTGAAATCCGCAATTAACTTTTGTTTTTAATTTTTTGATTTATGCTATTTTTCAAATGCATACTCCTCATGTACACAGATATATACGCATTAATGCATTATACGATGCATATTTCTACTAATGCAGTTAATGATTATAATGATCTCAACTAATGCATTTAATGATTATAATGATCTCTGATAATACATTTAGAGATTATAATGATCTCTACTAACACATTATGTTTCCACAATAAATGAATTCGTATTGCAATCAATGCACAATCCACAAACTTTATTTGCTACATGTTGTGCTACTTACTTTCTACATACGCAATTGCTTCCAAGTGATACGCTTTTTGTTGCCACTATTTCCGAATAGTGATCTTCCCCTTATTCAATATGCTATTAAGTAAGGCGGAGATTACTATTGGCAGTCAGTTGTGGCAAAAAACATCACAACAGTTGTAAGGTATGACCTACGCCCATGTTACATAGATTTATTAATGTGAAGGTTGTGAATTAGATTCGGATAAGAAATATCAAAACTGAAAATCAAAGTCACTGATTGAAACACCATATTCAGAAATCACTGTACCCATAATTAGTACATAATACCCTATATCAGTTTCCTGTTCGATCTTTATTTATTATTATTATTATTATTATTATTTCTGCTAATATAATTACACTGCACACGCACAATCAACGCAATTTTTCTCTCTGATTATTAAGATTTATTTTCCCTTTAAAGTATGATTATTGAAATAACATCGCAATTTTCCTTTTTTTTTTCTTTTTTTTAACTCTATTACTCTATTACTCTTTTTTTTTTTTTGTCATAGTTATATTTATACTTATACGTAATTAAATTTGTACTTTTGTTTAGACGATGCTTTAAACAAGAAGTAGGCATTACAGGAAAAAATAATTCTTCTTTATTTTACCATTTCAAATGATAACGGGGACTACGAAAAATGTTACTTTTAAAGTGGAAATTTCAATAAAAAAATTAATCCGAAATAATTTACACTAATATCCATAATTCATCTTTCACTTCTTTCAGATTTATGTAGGGGGTAATATAATGTTTTCATTTTTGGGTTCCTTAATTTATTTTATTAAGACTAGGAGATTCACCCGGGCTCCCCGTTTTCAGAATTTAAACAAATAATATAAAAAAAAATTTAAAGTCAATTCCTACTTAGGTCAACAAAGAAAATTTTTCCCAGAATGAAAACAGAAATTTTATTTCAGCGATCTACACGCTTCGCCACTGACGGTATTTATTCCTAAATTTATATCCTGCTAAATATCTTATATAAGAGAATTTTTTTCTCCCATATAAAACTAAAATTAATTCAATTTAATTAAAGAATTAATATTTGAAAAAACTGTATTAACATCATGTGTCATCCACTACAAGTTTTAAAAAAATGTATTTGATCTTGAGTGGATGAATAAAAAGTATTTTATTAACGATTGAAAATTTGAACAAGATATATAAATATATAGAGGGAGAATGTGAACTAAAATAAGAATTGAATAAAACCTTTGTATTTTAACTCTGACTTTTTTTTTTTTACATTTAATGTATTTTTTAGACCACGAAGCATTTTATATGAGATATATTAGTAATGTATTCAAATAAATTTTGAAAATTTATTAAAAGCTATATTTTCGTATTAGCCGCATGCCAGGAGTTAATAGCCGAAGAAATCTACAAAGATTTCGCTACTTACAGCAGCCTTTTTGATTCTGATAATTTCAGTGGTTTAAGCACGTAGTTCGATGTCATGCCTACATTTATATTATTTTATTTATTTAAGATTAGTGAAGTTTTAATTTTGTTGTGTTATTCTCACTAAACAATACATTTTATGGTCCCAATATTTTCATTCATGTGTATATTTAAGTTTTAAGTAAGCTATTAAATATATTTCTGGCAAAATAGTTTTAATATTTAACTTTAATCGTTTCATGAATATAAGTCGAAAGTCCCCTTCGTGGATGTCCTTACATCTAAAACACAACGTTCATTTCACTAATAATTAGACAATTTTTTTTATTATTATTTATTTATTTATTTTTACAATTTCTTGTTTAGTTATGACTAGTTAAAATTCTGTAGTTAACTTCTATCTTAATATTTTTTAAAAGTGGTTTTATTTTTACTAAGGAATTAATTTATAAAGTTTATCTCTAGTCAAAATAGTCTACCTCCATGGACACTGAAAATAAATTTTAAAAAGTGTTAAATCATCATTAGGTAGTTTGTGAGAAAGAAAGTCATTTTGTTTTCAACACTTCCCAACATAGTTGATAAATGTTTATAAATTCGGTTTTTCTGTCTGTCTATCTGTCCGTGCTCTAACTCTCGTAAATATTCTCGGATTGCCAGGAAATTTTTATACGACATTGAATTTTACTAATAGATGAGAGACTACTATAGATTATACTTTAGATATACTATAGATATTAGATATAGATATTATTTCTTTACTATAGATATTAGAATGTTCAATATTGAACATTAGTGCAGCATTACTAGTTCGTTTACAGGGACACACAAACGAATTCCATTACATTGTGGTCTATGAGGAAAATCGTTTGCGGAGCATTTTATTGGTTTTACGATATTTCAAACTTAATGAAATTAAAGTGCATTACTGAGATAGACAACAACATGCTTTTACCGGAATATATAATTAATAGCATTTATAGTTCATCTACAGAGACCTACAAAATAATTCCTTTATATGGATCTATTGGGAAAACTCGTTTGCAGTGCATTTTGAACATGTTGTGATCCTTGAAATATAATGAAATTTAAAAGAATCACTAAGGTTCAATACAACTTATTTTCTATATATTATGGAGTGCGTAGGATTTATCGTTTATGTACAGAGGCACAAGATAATTCGGTTAAAGAACTTTCTGTGATCGGTAATTGCTAGTATAATATTGTAACAAAGGATATAAATTCACAATGCTTTGTTTTATGTCATTCTTATTTGGGGTAGGATAGGAAACTCAAAAAACGTTTTAAGCATATCAATTAAAAACTTATTTTTATTATATAAATTATGCTTACTTTTCAAATCAGGAACGGAGAGTACTTAAAGTTCATGACCATTTCTAGCTCAGTAAGACTACTTACAACTGAAATTAAAAAGCAATGCCTTCTGCCTTTGAATATTTTTATTAGGTGACGAATACTACTAATTTTGGAAGTTATTGCACTTTTATGTAACGTGACATGCAAGAAAGGTTTGTAACTACAATCAAACAAATTTTGAAAAATATTTTTTTTTCATCGCAAATTTTAATTTGCACATAAAGGACTTTTTAAAGGATTTTTTTTTTGTGGGGGGGGGGGGTGTGAATGACATATTTATCGCATTTTCAAAGTAAGTAAAGGTGATAATAGCAGAAAATAACTTTTACACGTAATGGAGGTACTCCGTTCATAAAATAAATAAAATCACAAATCATCAATTTTTATTGCATTATATTATGCAAAAGGTTTAGAGAAAAAAATAATATTTTGTCAAAATTTAACTACCGTGTACCGAAAATGTAGCGTTTTCTATTGAAAGACCCCAATAACAAGACTTCTAACACTAGTGGACAAACTTTTATTAAAATTCCGTAGGAAACTAAACCAATAAAACAGAAAAGAAGAAATTAGGTAAGTGATGTAAAACGATGATAGGTAAATGTTTGACAAAATTAGCAAAATAGTGATTAAAAATATTCTAGATAGTCTAAAAACAGAACATCATGTTTTTGTAATGTCCGCATTACAATTAGATAGTACATTAGTATACCAGATCATCAGGCATTAGTATTAATTGTGAACAGCAATGCTAGTATAGATTTATCTTTTCGTATCATTTTTCTTTAGAAAACACATTATTTCTTTTAAAAAAATTATTTTATATTGACAGCTAAAACATACCTTATCAGTAATCATTAAAAACATATTTAGTTATTTCTTTTAAAACGCATGTAGACACGGTCTGACGTCTTAAAAAGGGAATTACATACCCAATATCCTGCACAAATTATTTTACAATTTGCCTGTAAATAACAGTAATAATAATAACTTTTACAATTTACTTGTAAATAACAGTAATAATAATAACTTTTACAATTTGCCTGTAAATAACAGTAATAATAATAACTTTTACAATTTGCCTGTAAATAACAGTAATAATAATATATGGCCAAAAGCAACCATCCAGTACAGTTTATCTCCACAGAAAAAAAACGAAAATAGCCATTGGACTGCACTGTTAAAAATTTGCAGCAAACTCTCCAGTCATTTGACCGTTTTTATAGAAAACGGTTACATAACCGTAATTTAACTCTATTCTGGCTATATTATTGCCCATATTATGGTCCAAATACAGTTAAATTACTGTTATGTGACCGTTTTTTCAAAAAACCTTTGAATGACTGGACAGTTTGTTGCAAATTTTTAACAGTGTGAAAATTGCGTCTTTTTTCTTTTAAAAAAATAAGCTTAAGAGGTCATCGTTATACTGAAACTGTACCAAACTCCGAAATTTATAATGCGAATACACAATTTTGACATCATATTTGGCTTTTTCTGTAAATGTTACTTATGGATACCAAACGGGAAGTCATTCGGTCAAGTAGTTTAGGAATTATGAAGTTTTAAAGTTCGGAACACCTAATAATAAATTCATTTATAATCGTTGCAAAAAACATTGAAATATTGGTACTTTTGTAAGTATAACTCAAAACATTCTTCCACAATTGAGAAATTTCGGATTCACATATTTGAAGCTTCTAGAAATTAATTTCTATTTTTAAAAAAATCATAGGTTACAATTTATATTTTTCGAAAATTAATTTTAAAAAATATGATTTCGAAAATAATTTTCGAAAAAAAAATTATTGTAGCCTATGAATATTTTAACAGAAATCGATTTCTAGAAACGTTAAATATCCCAATCCAAAATTACAGTTCATTCTACCAAGTAGTTTTCTAGTTATGCTTAAAAAATTACCCACATTGCAATCGATTTTGCAACGATAAAAAATGAATCTAAACATTAGAAGTTCCAAAATTTAAACCTTCATAATTCCTAAATTACTTAACCAAATTATCTCTCATTTGGTAACCTGAAAAAACCAAATATGGTGTCAAAATTAGGTGTTCATATTGAAAATTTGAAAGAATTTTAGTATGAAGATAACCCCTTAAAAATATATTTTGTATAACATAAATTGAAAGAAAACATAATTTCTCGTTGAATGATTATTTCCGCTTTTATTTTCTATGACAATTTGGAGATTAAAGTTAAATTATGGGGGTGTTCTCTTTTTATTTTGGCTGACTGTACATTGTATCTTTGGAAAAGTAGAATATTGATTTATGCGCTTTTTTTTCTATGACAATTTGGAGATTAAAATGTATGGGGGTGTTCTCTTTTTATTTTGGCTGACTGTACATTGTATCTATGGAAAAGTAGAATATTGATTTTTGCGCTTTTTTTTCTATGACAATTTGGAGATTAAAATGTATGGGGGTGTTCTCTTTTTATTTTGGCTGACTGTACATTGTATCTATGGAAAAGTAGAATATTGATTTTTGCGCTTTTTTTTTCTATGACAATTTGGAGATTAAAATGTATGGGGGTGTTCTCTTTTTATTTTGGCTGACTGTACATTGTATCTATTGAAAAGTAGAAGATTGATTTTAGACCTAGAAAAAATAGCAAAAAATATAAAAGAAACCAAATATTTTTTATATCTATAATTTTACCTTTTTGTCGATGCTGCACTTATCTGATACAGATTTGAGAGATAATAATCATTAAAAAAAATCTTTCTGAAAAAAGTGTCTCTAATTCATTAACACAAAAATTACACAAAATAATCTGCGCTACAAATAACAAGAATTTATTCATTCGGTATTTCTCGCTTTTTTATTTCTTATTCCTCGGAGACAACTGTTATTATCCACATTTTACGTTTATTTGGACAAAATGTATTTATTACATTCTGTTGCTATCCAGTTGGTAAATTAATTACAAAAAGGTAAGCTAATCATTTGATTTTCATTTTAATAAACGTTATTTTTAACTTAAGGAAGTTTCTATTTTTATCTTAAAGAAGTGTAACAGGAACATGTGCAAATGAACTGCCACTTTAAGATTGAAAACACACAGAAAATTAATTTAGTGATAATATGAAAAAGGGTTATAGTATTATTGATTTTATGCAATTCAACATATAGTAAGAAGTTGGCAATTTATGCGTTTCTTTTTAAGTTAAAAGAAAAATGTTTGACATTTAATGATTTTGATTTATATTACTTTTAAAAGATAAATCTTTTATGAGAGGTTTTGACCTTTGAAAAATTTTGTCGTTCTGAAGAAAATAAAGTTAATCCTAGTGGATTTTAGTAAAAAAAAATACACAGTTCTTAAACAAAGAAAATTATAATTGAATAAATAATTAATAAAATACATAAATAATATTTATGGAAAATAATAAAAATATTATCTCGCAGTGGCGCAGACGACTAAGCTCGGTTCCCGTCAAGATCACCGAAAGTGAAGCAGCATGGACTCATTGCTTTGGAGGGTGACAACCTCTCTCGGCTGCGGCTGCTGTGGGACCATGTGCGTTAATGGGAACTGGTGCAAGTAAAATCTGTTCGTTGCCCCAATGTCCTCCAAGTTTGAAAACGATACCTATGGGGGTGCCAATCCAGGTGCCGGTCTTATTATAATTGAATAAATAAGTAAGTTTTTAAAGTAACGTAATATAAATCAAAATCATCTGTAATTGGTTCAACAATCAGAAGACCAGCTCTAGAAGTCCAACCTCTCCTGAGGCTCTGGCACCCCTTCTTTCACAGAAGTACCATGACACTTTCTCTGACACAACAACAACAATAAAAATGTTTTCCATTTTTATACGATATTTTGAATAAAAATAAAACACAAATATAGCCATAGTTTTCCGGTTCTTTGTTTATACTAAATAAAAAAGATTAAAAAAAAGTAAAATACAATATTATACAGTACGGTACTTCTCTATTATCCCGTCGACCACTTTTCATAACAAAAAACTATCGCCAAACTGTAAGATTAAACGCCAAAAATGCAGTCCCATGTACTTGATGTCAAAAGCATTATACGTGTTTGTTATGTCATCAAGTGGTTTTTAATTCGACATTTGCGTGTATTTTTCATTATGTTTTACTGATTTATTAGTTATTTCATTAATTAAAAAAACAATTGTGTCCTTAAATTCTTATATTTTATTTATTTATTTATTTTGATATTCCAATAGCAACGTTCTCCAGTTTATTGAGCGTAACAGTTTGGCGATAGTTTTTTGTTATGAAAAGTGGTCGACGGCATAATAGAGAAGTACCTACAATACTAAATACAATATAGCTTATTTTAGCTTTGCTGTCAACTGCAAGAACTCAAAAAATAAGTAAAGTAACCCCATGAGATGAAGAGGGAAAAAATATTAAAATTAAATTTTAAACTACTTTATAAATATTTTAGAAGAAATATTTACATTTTCGTGGATTATAATGTATTGCCATACTTATTTAAATACAAAAACTAGTGTAGTTAAAAAGCTTTGAAAATGACTTTAATAAATTACGTGTTTTGATTTGGGACAAATAAATTTTTGTAGTTTTATAAGTGAAAGAATCTAATACTCAACTATTTAAAAACCTATAAACATTTTAATGAATACATTTCATTAATTTTAAAGTAACGTACTGACACATGTTTTTACAGCATGAAAATAATACTGTTATAACGTGAATTAGGGATTCAAAAAAGATTCAGGCATTCAACAGGTGAAAATTACCCAAATCACGAAGTATATAATTCTTGGAATTTGGCTTCCTCATGTTAATTCAGAAAAAAAAATCATGTAAAAAAAGAATAATTCTTTTTTTAAAAAAATCGCGCTATTTCAGAATTACTTTTAGTATAAAATTCGCGTAGAAACGGGACGGGGGTACACATAAGACTTTTTCAAATGTACTAGATCCCCATAAAAACATTTGACGTGCGGAAAAACACACAAACACTAGTATGCCAGTAAAGAACGTGAGAAATTGAACAACAAAACAGAGTATCGCACGAACTTGTAATTTTCCGACTGAGTGAAAAAATGTCCAGGCTAGGATTCGGACAAGAGACTTTTGGCTTATGCTACAAGTGTTTTGCCAACTGAGCTATCCTGGACAAATCTGGCGGACATATTTCATCCAGAGAACCTTGTTTATTCGGATACATGTTTTTACAGTATCAAAATAATACTGTTTTAACGTGAATTATGGGCCCTCCGTGGCCATGTGGTTAACGCACCACTCCGCTAATCGCTTGAGAGCGTAGGAGTCAGGGTGATGTGTTCAACTCCCGTTACCTCCATTGCACACTCATTGTGGAGGTCCGGGCTGTAATTCTTCAGTGATGCTTTTTCTTTGCGTCTCTCCCGTCCTCATAAAGAAGACTTATGTAATTGTCGAAGTCATGTGTGTGTTTATGTAAATAAAAATATATGGATCATTCGAGACAACAGCCTGTGTAGTTATAGGTCTCAAAGCAACACTCGTTCAAATGGGCAAAAACGTGAATTATGGATTCACAAGATTCAGACATTGAACAGGTAATTCATTTGAAAATTACCCAAATCACGAAATATATTATTCTGGGAATTTGGATCGATCGTGTTAAATGAGAAAAACTCACGTTAAAAGAAAATAATTATTTTAAAAGAATTCTTGCAAAATCAAAATTGCTGTAGTAAAAAGTTCGCGTAGAAACGGGGTGTACACATAAGACTTGTTTTTATCGATCACAATACACGATCACACCACCTTTGAAGTGCGGAAAAACATGTAAACACTAGTATGCCGGCAAAGAACGTCAGAATTTGGACATCAAAATAGAATATCACATGAGCTGTAATTTTTCAACTGAGTGAAAAAATGTTTAGGCCAGGATTCGAACAAGGGACTTTTGGCTTAAGCTGCCAGTCCTCTGCCAACTGGGCTATCCTGGACAAATCAGGCGGACACCATTCACACTGAGAACTTTGTTGATTATGACAGATATTTAGCAGACCATATGTCATAATAAACAAAGTTCTCTGGATGAATTGTGTTCGGTCATAATTGTCCAGGATAGCTCAGTTGGCAAAACACTGGCAGCTTAAGCCAAAAGTTTCTGGTTCGAATCTTAGCCTAGACACTATTTCACTCAGTTGCAAAATTATTGTTCATGTGATTTATTTACCAGTTAAAAATAATTGTGTTAAAATTAATAAAACAGAGTATGTGCCATCGATCTTAAGCGTAGTGCTGTTTTGTTTCTGATACATTCGTGATACATTCTGATACATTCGGTCTGATTAAGAATATCAACTTTTTAAAAGATTAAACTTTCTTAAATACTTTATAATTCGTTAACATTACAGGGATATAACAAAAAAAAATCTAAAATGTAATATTTATCAAAAACAATGTCATTTTAATACATTCAGGTCTGGCTAATATTAGGTAGCTTTCAATACAAAAAAGTATAAAGCTACCTGTTGCAGCCGTTCGGAGGAAAGCAGTTCCGGAAAATTTCGATACATTTTCACCGATCATGACCCCCAGACCCCAAAACCATCCTCCGTTCAAATGTTGATTTATATATATATATATATATCATCATCATCATCATCATCAACCGTTTTCAATCCACTGCTGGATGTAGGTCTCCCCCAGATTTTTCCATTGTTGCCTGTCTAGTGCTTTAGTCATCCAATTAACACCGGCCACTTTTCTGATTTCGTCACTCCATCTTACTTGAGGTCGTCTTCTTGGTCGTTTTACATCTCTGGGATACCACTGTAGGGTGTTTGTGCTCCATCTATTGTCTTGTCTTCTTGCAATGTGCCCAGCCCATTTCCATTTTAGCCATTTAATATATATATATATATATATATATATATATATATATATCCATATATGCTCAATAAAGCTCAGTCTTCTAATATGCTCAGTCTTCTTTATATATATATATATATATCTGACCTATGTCATACGATATCGCTCGTATTTATAAATAAATTTTGATGAAACTAATTGTGTGTATTAAGCTCACCAATGTCTCGACCGAGTTCGTTGGCCAGCTTGGTCCGCCATTTTGTTTCAAGATGGCGACCATTTAAAAATTTAAAACTAAAATAAATATACAAAAAAGTTAAAAATTCAAATTTATTTTTTAATTCAGTGTTAGGCCTTGAAACGAGGATTCCAGAGCATTTTTTGTTTTACCTCTATCTTAAAAAACGGCTGAGATAGAGCAGTTTGAAATTCTATGGTGGCTGACATTTTGAAACAAGACAGCACATTACAAAAATTTTCATTGTTGTAATAATTTTCCCAATCAAACGCATAAAACTATATATTCATATCCGTTAGCGCCAAATTCTCGCCAAACTTGGCGACATTTGGCGAAATATCGCCAAATTTGGCGACCAAAATAAGTTTTCATAAATGAAGCCAATTTGGCTATTGCTCAATAATTTGGCGAATTTCTTATTCAAATTCAGTATGAACGAATCTTTTGTAAACGTTTTATTTGCATTTTAAGTTGCTGTTTTCGTGTAACATTAGCTAAAATTTTAAAACTAAGATATAGGAAAGCTACCTTTTCCTCCCGGTACAGGCCGGAAGGACTTTCTTTTTATTAGTATTACAGGGGTGGGAATTACGCGCATGGCACGCAGGATTCCTACATTTTAATGCTATATTTGAATATAATAATCTTTGCCTTATTTAACATCCAAATTCCTGCGATTAAATAAGGTAAATGTTAATGTACCGGGTGATCCAAAAGTCAGGACGAACTTTAAAAATGAATAATTCGAAAACGAATCAAGATACAAAGATACGGTTTAAACCAAACGGATGGAAAAGAAACCGGGTTTTGTGTGGCAACGAAAAAAAATAGTTCTGTTGGCGACCAACACATGGCGCTATAGTGTTTTATTGCACCAAAAGATGATTTACAAATGAAAAAATGTTGACAACTTTGAAGTCAGCTTAATTACAGTTAATTAGTACTACAGTAAATGTTCAATGTGCTGTCCATCAATCAGAAGTACAGCTGTGGGACGAGACACCACACCGTTCACAGCATTTAGTAGCGTTTCTTGCGTTATTGTTGCGTTATCTTGCAGAAATCCGACAGCGCTATCTGTTGGTCGCCAACAGAACTATTTTTCATTTCGTTGCCACATAAAACCCGGTTTCTTTTCCATCCGTTTGGTGCAAACCGTATCTTTGTATCTTGATTCGTTTTCGAATTATTCATTTTTAAAGTTCGTCCTGACTTTTGGATCACCCGGTATATAAATACTGCTATTAAAATGTAGAAAGCGTGCGAGCTTCTTGCGCATAATTCCCGTCCCTGTTATTACTTACTTTTTTTATCTCTTACACAAGAACTTTTTTATTTGTATTCATGTTGGAATAGTATATAGTATATTATCAACTGCTTTTAAAATTGAATGTGTTTATGCTTCCTATTCTAAATAGATGTTATTGACATGTAGCAACATTAGCACTTACACTGTTAAAAATTTGCAGCAAACTGTCCAGCCATTCGACCGTTTTTATAGAAAACAGTTACATAACCGTAATTTAGCTGTATTCTGAACATAAAATGAGCAACAATATTGTCAGAATACAGTTAAATTACAGTTATGTAACCGTTTTCTACAAAAACGGTCAAAGGACTGAACAGTTTGCTGCAAGTTTTTAACAGTGCAGAAGCCTGACATTCACCAGCATATACGATCACCAACAGTTTACACAAAACCAATGAAAATAGTCTCTACAAATTTATCGTTTGCGTTGCTACATTTTTAAATTATACTTTTTGCTTAGGATATTTGAGATTGAAAGCTATTTAGATAATTTTATACTTTCAAACATACTTGAAAAGAGTTTACGAATTCGGTTTGTCTAGCCGTCTGTCTGTCCGCGCTCTAAGTGCCTAAATATACTCGGATTGCTATGAAATTGATTTCTGTTATTGAAAATTAACGGGGCATGTCCGATATTGAAAATGAAATGTGTTGCATTTTTAATTCATTTACAGGAATACTCAAAAGAAATTCGTTGCATTATGGTCTAAGGAGAAAAATCGTTTGCTATGTATTTTAATGATTTTAAACTATGTCAAACATATTGAAACTCATATGTATCACTGAGGTGCTGTAGAAGATGCTTACTGTGGAATATGGTGTGCATAGAATTTATCGTACATTTACAGGGGAACACAAGAAAATTCCGTTACAGTATTGACTGAGAGCGATAACTCATGAAAGTGCGTTTTCAGTTGCGGTATGCGTTTTTAAATTTAAATAATTTTTTGCTTATTACTCGGTGTATGAAAAAATTCTATAGATCCTTTACAGATCTACACAAAATAATTCGCGAACATTTTTGTTTATTGATGAGATTTGCAGAAAGGGAATTTTGAACCGTGTTATGCGTTTCCTAACTGAACTAAATCCTAGCATACAATGTAGTATATACAGAAATCTTTAGATCATATACAAAACTTCCCAAAAGAATTTTATTACTTTTCCTATTATGGATGGTAATTAATGAAATTTGGTTTTCAAGTGTGTTATGCATTTTCCAAACTGTTTGCTTAAATATAATCTTTTACCTTTCTATACAGTGAAGTTTTTTTTATAGTATTCTGGATGTGTTGGAAAGTGTTTCATAATCTATGCTTGCGCATGGTTTTTCTTTCTTGTTATTTCTGTTGCATGATTCATTCTGAGAACACTTTTAATTTCGGATGATGGGGGATATTGTTTCCCTTATATAGCCTTGCAAGAATCCATGCTAATCGCGATACTAATTCTGCACATGGTCTGATTAAGAAGAAAATCCATACCAGCAAAATGCGGATTTTTTTTTAAGAACTACAACAAGAACCGTCAACGTAAGATATACTAAAAAAATAGAATCATTTAAAAATATTGAAATGAAAATGAGAAATTTGTAGTAAATTCATTTAATTTCTACAATTCCATTCCTTAACATTAGCTTGTGAATGTCGTATGCTGGTGAATATAAACTCTTAATATATAACAAAATGCTTCGAATAACTCGAAATATAATTAAAAAAATTAATTTATTGCAGTTCATTGTGATTATCTTTTTAATTTTAAAATTAAATTTTTTTACAATGAAACTAACTTTGCTAATACGGGTCCGCTAATTAGAATTAGGTAAAATTAGACCTCCTGATAGAATTAAGAGACTGCGCTCAGAACTGCAGGCGCGATTCTAATTCTGCACTGCAAAAACAGTTTTGATTTTACACTATAATACTGGTATCCCAGCTGCCTGTATTATACTATAAAATCGACACTTCTTTTTTTTTTTTTTTTTTTTTTTTGCATTGTGCACATGGTATTGATTAAGAAGAAAATATGGTAACTTTCAGTCCGTTTTCAGATTAGTTATCCGCCTCATAACAACTTCCAATCTTTCAACGAATTAAATGTTTATTTAAAGATGTTAATTTTTTTTCAAAATGTTTTGTAAACACAAGCTGTATCTTTCCCAAAAACAACAAGTTGGAAAAGGTACGTTAAACGTGACAAGTGAGGTGCGGTCGTTTCGTGCTATAACTAGTTTTACAATGTAAAAAATCATTGTTATTATTTGAGTGAAATAAATTATATCGTCTGCTATGAATGAAATGAGAATGTCTTTTTTTTATTATTATTACGTGTGCCATGTTTACAGATGCTATTTTTTTTCGACTCCAGACAACTCTGTAAATTCCCCATGAAGATCTTTCTTTGCGAATGATTACCTCCATGGTTAAGATTTCTATGACTCACGATGAATGAATATTTTGTTTATTTACTTTAATAGATTGGGATATTCGACTGTTCACCTAATTTCCACTGAAGTTATCTCAGAATCTATACATTTTTTAATGAAACTCATCGCTCAAACAAACAATTTTTTTTAACGCTCTTTTTTAAAATGTAACTTTTATGCAATTTTGTTCGAAAATATACCGTAAAATCACAAAAGTAAGTCCCCCTCCTACTTTTAAGCAATTTTTATTTTATTTTCCATTTCCAAATATAAGCCCCCCCCCCCTCACATACACAAAAATTTTTATGCACAAAAAATTGATTTTAAAAATCAAAGGGAGGGAATTTTCATTCTTTTGCCGTTTTTGGCAGATTTCCACTTATGTTTTTATATGATGTTAATGAAATCCCTCCCCTCACATGAAATGTCTGTTTCCCTTCTCTGCCCTCTCCATCATAAAAAGTTTGAAAACTTCATAATCTTAAATCCTTCTGTATTTTTTTCTGCTCGCAAGTAACGTAACAATTAGTAAAAAAGTCAATCCTCTAAACTCTAAACTATAATCTCCCTTTCCATCCAAAATGTGTGCCCCTCCCCCCAGCATATAAAGTTTAAAATCTTTAAAACTCTTTATAAAAAAATTATGCTCTATTTCTTGCTCTCTACTAACAATAAATAAATAATCAGTCTTTTAAATTATCTCTCTACCACCAAGATGTCTGCTTCCACCCTTTTGCCACTGCCTCAGTATATACTAAAAAAATCCCTGACGGCTCGGCCTACAGGCACAGGTAGATTTCGAAGACGCAGACCGTGGGGCTCCTGTTTGTCGGGAATTGCGGAGGAAATGACCTTTTTGCGATGATGCTGCAGTTGGAACCGCCTACTTCGAAACCAAACTTGTTTGCAGGCGGAGCCAGCAAGGATTTTTTTTTTCTATAAGAGTTGATCCTATAAAAAACATGCCAATATAAAAGTTTTAGATAATATTAAGAGGATTTATAATAAATTTAAGCGATTTGAAATCTTGGGAATTGACGAAGTTATGAATTTTTTTCTTCAAAAACCTCCCTCCCTCCCCCCTTAAGGCAATTTTTAATTATATCAAAAATCTGTCATACATAAATTTTCGGCCCTTCTCCTAGAAGTTATAATAACTTCAAACGGATTCGATACGTATCATAATTAAGAAATTATGGGGTTTTTTCTGTTTTCACAAAAAGTCCCCCCCCCATCCCCCCCCCCCTGGTTCGATTTTGCCCATTAACGAACTTGACCGAGATTTTATGCCCCTTGATTTTATGTATCAGTTTCAAAAAGAAGCGGAGTTGGAACCGCCTACTTCGAAAAATAACTTGTTTGCAGGCGGAGCCGGCAGGGATTTTTTTTTTTTTTTTTTTTTTTTTTTTTTTTTTTTTGCTATAACGGTTGGTCCTATAAAAAACTTGTCAATATAAAAGTTTTAGATAATATTAAGAGGATTTATAATAAATTTAAGCGGATTTGAAATCTTGTGAATTGACGAAGCTATGATTTTTTTTCTTCTGAAACCCCCCTTCCCCCCCCCCTTGGGGCCATTTTTAATTATATCAAAAATCTGTCATACATAAATTTTCGGCCCTGTTCCTAGAAGTAATAATTACTTTAAACGGATTCGATACGTATCATAATTAAGAAATTATGTTTTTTTTCTGTTTTCACAAAAAGCCCCCCCATCCCCCCCCCCTTGGTTCGATTTTGCCCATTAACAAACTTGACCGAGATTTTATGCCCCTTGATTTCATGTATCAGTTTCGAAAAGATGCGGGAGTTGGAACCGCCTACTTCGAAAAATAACTTGTTTGTAGGCGGAGCCAGCAGGGATTTGTTTTGTTTTTAATTTTTTTTTTTTTTTTTTTTTTTTTTTTTGCTATAACGGTTGGTCCTATAAAAAACTTGTCAATATAAAAGTTTTAGATAATACTAAGAGGAATAATAATAAATTTACGCGGATTTGATATCTTCTGAATTGACGAAGCTATGATTTTGTTTCTTCTAAAACCCCCCTTTTTTCCCCCCCTTGGGGCCATTTTTAATTATATCAAAAATCTGTCATACATAAATTTTAGGCCCTTTTCCTAGAAGTAATAATTACTTTAAACGGATTCGATACGTATCATAATTAAGAAATTATGTTTTTTTTTCTGTTTTCACAAAAAGCCCCCCCATCCCCCCCCCCCCTTGGTTCGATTTTGCCCATTAACAAACTTGACCGAGATTTTATGCCCCTTGATTTCATGTATCAGTTTCGAAAAGATGCGGGAGTTGGAACCGCCTACTTCGAAAAATAACTTGTTTGTAGGCGGAGCCAGCAGGGATTTGTTTTGTTTTTAATTTTTTTTTTTTTTTTTTTTTTTTTTTTGCTATAACGGTTGGTCCTATAAAAAACTTGTCAATATAAAAGTTTTAGATAATACTAAGAGGAATAATAATAAATTTACGCGGATTTGATATCTTCTGAATTGACGAAGCTATGATTTTGTTTCTTCTAAAACCCCCCTTTTTTCCCCCCCTTGGGGCCATTTTTAATTATATCAAAAATCTGTCATACATAAATTTTAGGCCCTTTTCCTAGAAGTAATAATTACTTTAAACGGATTCGATACGAATAAAAATAAAGAAATTATGAGGGTTTTTCTGTTTTCACAAAAAGCTCCCCCATTTCCCCCTCCCCCTTGGTTCGATTTTGCCCATTAACGAACTTGACCGAGATTTTATGACCCTTGATTTTATGTATCAGTTTGGAAGAGATTTATGCAGAATTTTTCCAGTTATCGTGGTCAGAAAAAAGTGACATAGATAGATAGATAGATAGATAGATAGATAGATAGATAGATAGATAGATAGATAGATAGATAGATAGATAGATAGATAGATAGATAGATAGATAGATAGATAAAGTTTTGAACTGGGGGTGGTTTTGGGTTCTGGGAGTCATGATCGGCGTAGATCTGCAAAAATTTTTCAAAATCTCCAACTTAGGTGAGAATGTAATAGGTAGTATTTCTTACGAAATCTACCTAAAAATATATTCTGTCCTATATGTGGCTCTCTAGTAAAAATAAGTAAATAATCAATCATCAAGCAGGGCGGTCGCTCTGCCAAGCCAAGCTTAAAAAAAAACGCCACACAAACAACGCCAAGAACTGAACTAGACCGCTAATGCTTATTTACAGAAATCAACTTCGCAATGTTACATCGACAAAACATGCCAGATTAAAATATCAGATAACAAATAAACCAAGCGTCGCAGAAAAAAAAAACGAAAGCTAGAAGAATCTAATGAAGAATTTCTTCAATTTAAGACCAAACTCATCTTCATAAGTGATTTATAAACAGAGATATAGATTTTTTAAAAAAAGGTCGAGTTACTTAAAATGATCACTTTTTTCTTCGTCAAACTTTTTTTTTTCAAACAACCTACAGACCTTAATATTCGGCAGAATAAAAAAAGGATTGCATTTTTGGACAAGTAATTACGTAATCTATGTGCTTTTATAAAATTCAGTGTAAAAAAATATTATTTTCTATCCTTAATTAGCAAAAAACTGTTAATTAACTTGGCGATTAAAAAATTATGCCAAAACAGAGATAAAACATGCCAACGACCATGTACCATCTCTATAATAAAACCGTAAGTCATGTGACTGTCATCAACAGTTCCGGAATGTCCGTTTCACTTTTTCATATGCCAGGCGGCCATTTTTATTAAAAATTATTTTTTCGAATAAAACTTCATAAATGTGACATTTCTAGAAAGATCGTTCAAAATAAATTAATATTTGAGAGATGACTTACGTTCAATTATGTATATATTCTCCAATAACTTCAGTTGAAATTAGCTTCGCAGTTCAAATTCTCTATCCATGAAAGTAAACTAAAAAAAAAAGATTCATTCGTCGTGAAGGTTTAAAATATTAAACCATTAAACCATGGAGATAATCGTTCGTAAAGTTAGTTTTCCATGAAAGATTTTTTGGAGCCCTGCCTGGTGTCAACAAAATAATTCGTACCAGTGACACAATCAAAGTTTACCATAATTATGTGCTATACAACTCAACTTCATTCTTTATCTTTTCTTGATGTAATCTGAATGTAAACAAATACAACTCATGTAATGATATTTAATGAATCAAATTTCGAAACAAATTGTCAGTTAATTTGGTATTTATGTATTATACGTGAAAGGAAGAGAGACCACCGAAAATGATTGTTAATCACCAATCACATTTACCATTATTAATGACCAATCGCTTTCAAAACGGTAATTTAATATACATTTACAAAATACATAACATCATTAAGTACTTTTGTGTTATTTGGACGCAAATCTCGCCAATAGAATTTTTAAAATCGCCAATACCAGCTTTTATTTTTCGCGTGTGCAAATTAGAAACGATACTTTTATTTTGAAATCAGATGTTCTGATGGAACAGCTGTCGTAGACGCACCGGGGCACTATATTAACTATAGAGTTGCAATATAGAGAGAAAAAACGGGTTGCTGTAATTAGAATTATAGGCGGTAATGTTGGTGTGACATATTTACGTGATTATCAAAACTGGCTTCCAAAAGTTCAATGTTTCACCAAACCATACTCGAAAATTACGTGTTATAATATGCACTCCGATTATGTCACATTATTCAAGACGTTTTAAATGAGAATAATGATAGATTTTCTTCTTGATTCTCCCGTAATCAAGTCTACAGCCAAAGTTAGCGAGAAACAAACAAACAAACAAAAAAATATTGGCAACAATATGGTTCAGTGTAAATGGTGGATATCATTAAAGACTTTCACAAAATAGACTTCATTGCACCAAATCGTATTAACTAAAATACGCCATTTGGCAATGGATCCAATTACGGAAAACTACTTAATATGTTTAAGAATCTCCTCATTAGCAAGCATATTGCAACTGATAAGCAAACGGATATGAAGCATAAATGCTTAAGTTGGTTAAGCGGTTTTTGTCAAGAAAGATGAAATACATAACAACAAAAAATATGCGAAGTGCTACCATGATCGAAAAAGTTTTTGATTTGTCTATTAGAATATTCCGGTTTGGCGAAGGATTACGGAAAAAAAAATTATGAATAAAAGTAACGTGTTACAGTGCTTAACATACATTTAAGGGAGACCAAACTGGTCGCCAGTGGTGGCTAGTCTGTATTATAATAGCACAAATCAGTTACAAGTTATAACAACATCAAATTTCATCTGCAAGTCAGCCATTTTCTTCTGAAGATATTTTTTTTAAAAATAAAACTTCATAATTATAAGAACACACATTTTATCAAACAATTAAATATGACTGCAAACTGTGGCAGATGACTGTTTCCAATATGAATAAGTATGAGAAATTCCCGTCAAGCGTGTCGATCTGGGTGGCTCAGTCGCAGAGCGTCGGCATGGTATGCGTAAGGTCCCAGGTTCGAGTCCTGCCCCAGGTCAATTTTTCACTCGTGTTTGTTTAGTGCATTTAATTGTCTGATAAAATGCGTGTTCTTAAAATATTGTAAAATAAAGTAATCAGACGTGTGTTTATGCTTTAAAAATATTTTAAATATATAATATACGTTTTTGAAAGATCTTTAAAAATAAATTAGTTTTTGAGGGAAGATGTACCTTCTAAAATGTATACATTAAGAGTTATCGGCATTTAAAATTTCTTTCCAAACGTAAACAAAATTTTTGAAATGAATTAAAGGTGATTCATTTATTTCTAAAAAAAAAAAACGGTAAAGGACAGGCATTTTGTTCGCAGGAATACCTTTCACGTCATTTTTCTATAAATTAATGAAATCAGTTGTTAAATTATTTTTGTTTTAGAAGTGAAGTTTAAATTTATTGTAACAGTACAATGTTTAATTGAATAAAATAATGTAAATCTAAGAAATTGCTAAGAAATTCCAAACATGCACAGGGCAATGCAAAAAAAATAAATAAATAAACAAAAAATAAATAAATAGATAAATAAATAAATAAATAAAAATCAGCTTTCATAAATTCTAAAAATTGTTCATATATCTCAATTACAATCTAAAGGAGGGTTTATTTCTATATTATTCTACATATAATAGTAATTTCAGCAAATATATTAAATTCCAATGCGATCTGTTTTAAACTTTAAGATGGTTTATAACACACTAGATGGAACCCGTCAAAACTTGACGCAAAAAAAAAAAATACTATAACAATATCAGTAAAATAAGCTTCTTTATTATTTATGAAGGGGTGCGTATAAAACAGTCTTTCAAATATTTTATTTAAAAAAAAATTTCCCCATATACAGTACTATTTCCGATGCAAACTCCAAACAAACAATCCGTAAATAACTGTGCAATGCAAATCAGTTTGACATTACCACCATATTCCCCACGGCAAGAAAAAAATTTCATGGACCTATGAAGTATATACAAATAGTATATTCCTATGTTCATATCATATTCAGTAAATAACAGAACATAGTAAATAAAGCACACATCTCTCCCCCCCCCCCCCTGTGATAATGCAACCGAATGAGCTCCTATGCGCATGTGCATTGCATCTGCCCAAAAGCACCGTCGAAATTCGACGTTAAAAAAGATTTAAAATGATTAAATTAAAAGTTTTAAAATGTCCTCTTTAATCATTGTTCGTTTCAAATCCATATCTTCTAAAACGCATCCATTGTTTTAAGCTAATCAATTTTTATGCAAAGATTAAGAAGTTTTTTACAGTAATAAATCTATCTGCAGATGAGGGACATTTTTAATGTTTTCAAGTGTCATTTATTTGTATGGTTTCTTCGGTTCCTTAGCATAATCAGGATGATTATCCCTTTTCCATCACAGTCGGGGATATATTTCCTCTTACACAGTTGGCAAATGTAAAAAAAATAAAAAAATACAATTCCTAGCATATTCTGATATCTGTTAGAACATATTCATCAACGAATTCAACATATCAATTTTATGTTCAACATAAACTAAAAATAGTCTTTTTATCTTTTCTTTTTTTGACAGATTTTTGTTTAGCGCCAAAATGTTCTATCTTATGGATAATCTGATCTTATGATTTATCACTTTTTTTTTAATTATTATTATTCACTTTTTATGATGGTTAGGGAAATCTATTTTCAATTGTGGCAACTTTCCCAGGGACTATTTTACATTATTGTAGTAAACTGGTGGTCATTGATAAGATAGAATTAAAAAACTTTTCATGCTTGAAAATTACTTAAAAAGTAGTTAAATTACGCGGCAGTTTTCAAATAAATTTCAATCGAAAGCTAATTTTAAGAATTGAAATTGTAAAATGTAGTAAAAAATAGAAATGTGTAGTATTTAGAAGTGATGTAAGCGCGATGAAAGCTAAAGCGATAGCGCCTTTGTTGTCACAACTGTTGTACATTTCTAAAAATTGCCACTGTATTTTGGCTGGCGTCCAAAAGTAGAAAAACATTTTTTGACATCGAAAGAGAAATTCACAGTGAAAGAAATAGTACTTTGCGCTAATAGGGAACTGTTAAATGAACTTATAATAAATCTACCAAAATAATTCCTATGAAATATTAGCCTTACATTGTTTATTCTAGCTAAAAATACAATCATTATTTCAAGATTTTTTTCTACCATAACACTATTTTTAATAACTTTAAAATTCCTGAAATCCTTTACTTTTGGGATTTTTTTTTATTAAAAAGGGAAATCTTCTAACCTATAATTTAAAAAAAAAAGCAATTGGTAACATGTAATCAAGGTATGCAATCAAGATGAAGAAATCAATGATGGCTCCAATTCTAATCTTTATAATTATGAATGCAAAAATCAGTTAAAATTATGTCATGTTAACACAATCATATACATTTTTCTCTTTAGTTTTATAAAGAGGAATTTGCACACATGAGGTAATCGGCCAACTTTATATTTTTCTGATAATTCCAGGCTCATAAATTTCAAAAATGTTCTCAAAAATGCAAAAAAATCGTTCAATAATTGTTAAATTAGCTTTAAAGTTACGAGAAAACCCCGCGACTTGAAAACGGTGCGTGATTGGCTATGACGTCACTGTTCACGATGTGCCAATGTTTACATTTTGTTTGCAAGCGGCGTTTTGTTTCTCGGCTCGGGTTTTGCAAGCATTTTGAATTTTTTTATCTCAAAATTTATTTCTACTTTGGTCTTTACGATATTTTTATCAATCTCTCATTTTCGTTGTATCTCACTATTCTAAAAAAAAGTACTTAACTAATGCTGATACCGCTGACGTAATTGAATTTATTCTGACATTTTGACTTTCTCGGCTTATAGTACAATAATTATTGTAATTATTGTAAAACATGTAGTTTTGTAGAGAAATGTATAATAAATACACTGAAGCAAGCAGTTTTTAAATCGAAGAATCATTTTATTAGCTATTTAATGTTAAAATTGGTCAAAATAGCTCATTTTAAAAGTTTTATAGGATCAAAAACTATGCATAGCAATTTAATAATCTTTCGTAGGCATACTTGACTAGATTGTGGTGTGCAATATGCAAATATTTTTTTTATTTGTTAAATTTTTAAAGTATTTTTCAAAATTTTTATTCAAAATTTCATTATCTAAATAAAGATTTAATTCATAGTTTGAAATAACATTTTATTTCCCATTGTTACCCGTTTTAAAATAGCCTAAATATGTAATAACGTTTACAAATACTTTTCAATCGAAACATTTATTTACACCCGATTGTAAAAAAATAAAGAAACTTTAAAATAATTAAATTATTACGTGCGAAAAGCAATGAATGTTAAAAATCACTCCTAATTAAAACGATATATATTCAATTCGTCGTATTTACATCACATAAACGATTTTCTTATAGCATGTAAAATAAAACTTTTTTCTAAGCATTATAAAACTTCGGGAAGCAGCGACAGTTTTAACTTAAGACTGTTAAATCCAAAAGAGCTGCTTTCTGTCACATTTCTGAATTCATTTTTGTTAGGAAACGCATGAAATAGGCAGGTGTTCTTATTCAGAAACTATGTAATCAAAGACGTTTTCTCTTTTTGGGAAAGGCAGAAGATCTTTCAGAAAACGCTGTCAAAGTCGGCGTTTTAAACTGAATTCTCGACACGGCAGCACGAGAAAAGGGAAAAACGTATGTCACGTGACACAAATTGGTTATAACTTGATAAGTAATTTATTTATTTAAAAAAAATGGAAAACTCATTTCGATTTCAAATGGCTTCAATAGTCATGCCTGCCAATTTCCTGCTTTTGCGTTTAAAAATGAATCGCGTTGTTGAGAAGGCCATTTTAGAATCACCTTAACTATTTTATAACAGCTGATTTTTAATCTTTAATTGATCTTTCTTAACTAATCACAAAAACATACGTCAGCTTTTGCGACAACAGTGGATGCGGTCTGGGGCGCCGAAAATCCCCCATTCAAAGGGAAATAAACGGCAACCTGATTACAGGACATCGCCACTTCTTGTGATAATATTTTAACCTTCCATAATCAGATAAAGTTTTTTAAACGAAGAAAATTAGCGTGTTTTTAAAGCCTGTGGGGGGTCTGGATGGGAGTTGTCTAGATAGATAGATAGATAGATAGATAGGTGTGTGTGTGTGTGTGTGTGTGTGTGTGTGTGTGTGTGTGTGTGTGTGTGTGTGTGTGTGTGTGTGTGTGTGTGTGTGTGTGTGTGTGTGTGTGTGTGTGTGTGTGTGTGTGTGTGTGTGTTTATATCTAGTTCAAATGCATAAATATCTTATTATTTTTCCTAATCAAAGCTTATATTTTAATTTCTGCTAAAAAATACTGACGCTTCACAGAAATACATTTTTTTTTCAGGTTAATTATAAATTTCAGTCTTTCTTTTATGCAAAAAACATTAATTATATACTGGTATCTGACTGTTTGGACACATCATATCAAATTTGTATATATATATTATATATATAGGTGATTGTTTCAGTGCTTTATATATGTGTAAACGAATATTATAATTATGTTTAAATAAAAAGTGATATAGTATTTATATTTCTGAAATTATTTCCACCTGGTTAAACAAACAAAAATATGAAAGGTACTTTAACATTGGTGTTTGTAATGTTATATTTAAAAAAAAAAAAAAAAAAAACTAGAATCAATACATCTAAGTTATAAATTAAAAGAAACCATCATGTTTGGTGATAAAATTTATCAATAAATTATTGTTTTGAGTTAAATTCCAATTAATTTATATTTACATTCAAAATATATTCATTTTATGAATTAAATTAATCAAAACAATCATTTCCTTACTTTATATTTTAATAATGTATATAAATGAATCAAGAAGTTTTGTAAAATTATTGTAACGTTAGCAGATTACCATCAAATTCTCAAATATCTGTCATACATTACCAGAATAGCTTTTGCCTCTGTAGTATATTGAATGATTTATAAAAATCATTTTTTTTTCTAATAAAAAATAATTATTCTAACACACAATATCGTATAACTTATAACTGGTATAAATATTTTATATTGGAATCATTTTTTTTTTCTTTCAAAATTTAAATGCCAATGGAGAAAATCAAACTTACTTAAACTGTTTTTGTATTATACTATTTTTTTTAAAAGGTCTTAAAAAATTAAGGATAACTTTTTTGTAGTTTGCGAATTGTTTAGATCTTTAGTACATTTGTATTTTCTTAAAGATTTTATTACTTTTGATAATGTAATACCCACGAATTTTATTACAAGAATAAAAGAATACCCTCAAACGCGCTATCCAAAGCGTAAACAAATGCTGCGTTTCTCTCCTTGTCATGAACTATGACGTCACAAGACTGGCGTAGTAAAAAGTGTCGTTTTCGGAACACGGTAAATAGTGCGCTATAAAAACTGTCAGAAATCAACAATTACAGCTCAAATTTAAAAAAAAAAACATATTGTTCTTCTTATCTTTCTGTTTTCTATTATATAAAAATAAAATTAGAAAACGTGAAAATTCCTCAATGTTAAAATGCACTTCAAGCTAAGCATAACGTCATTTTCACCGGCGCAAACTTTTCACACGTACTTTATATTACGTTACATTAATTCTTAAACACCATGCATACAAATACTAGGACTTCCCTCAAAGGGATTAGTCTGAGTGATATTGCTGAGAACATAAAGTTAACAATTACGATATAAAGAAGATATCAACAAGAATCTAAGTGAATATACAGCATATGATAGACAAGAGATAGATAAAGATACAACATATGAAAAATAGCAAATTAAATGATATAATTACAAAATATCATATATAAATTCATATACTGTTATGTTTTCATATGCATTTTTTATAACATTTGGCAAATAATCTCCTTTTCTTAAGCGGGAATTGCTCAAAACTTAAAAAAAAAACGCCGGATCTTTTAAAACGATATTTTTAAAGTCACATAATCAGATTTGCAGCCAATAGCGTATTTTAACAAGCGTATTTTAACGCAAATTTAATTTAATTTTTGCAACATTTTCTTTGTGACAAATATCTAAATAAAATATTAAAAAATAAAATATTAAATATTGAAATATTAAATAAAATATTTAATATTTGAATTAAAAAAATTTCCTTTGTTTATTTGTATAACTATTTATAGAAACTCGTATACTTCAAACCACATTGATAACATGCTTTGCTACAAACGTGTCTACCAGTCTAACTACTCGTATGTCTTAGCTGTGTCTCTCTCCGAACTCATCTGTCTACTGTCTCTCTACTCTTCTGTATACCCGTCTCAGTATCCGTCTGTCTTTCTACCCGACTCTTTAATCGTGTCTCTACCTGTCTCGCTTCCCGTTACACTACTCGTCTATCAACACGTCTGTCTGTCTATATACCCCTCTCTCTACCCGTCTGTCAAGTCGTCTCTGTACTCGTCTCTCTATCCACCACGCTACCCGTCTCCCTACCCATCTCACTACCCCTCTGTCAACCCTTTTTTGCACCTGCCTCGCTACCCGTCTGTCTATTCGTTTCGCTACCCATTAGCTTATCTCTGTCGCTATCCGTCTCTCTACCCGTTTGTTTACACGTCTATCTATCTCTCGCCAACTCTTCCCAATATTTAAACAATTTAGTAAACGGAAGCCGTTTATCTGTTATTAAATGCAAATAGGAGTAATTTATCTAAAGAGTGTAATCAGATGCAATTTTTTTAAATACATACATAAACCAGCATAATAATTCACCAGTTTTATTTTCATAGTAGTTTATGTCATTTGACAGTAAATCTCAGCTTCTTCAACCCGAACTGCGTCAAGCTTTTTAAAAAAGCCCCAAAGTCCGTATAACTGGGAAGGGGAATTGTCCTCAGGGCTATTAGATACATGTTATTAAGTTAAGTGAAAGTTTCGTAATCGGGTTCGCAGCCAATTTCTTATGTCAGAAAGGGTGGCTTCACGCCATTTTAAATTCATTTCTGTAACTTTCTTTTTCTTTTTTTGGTGGGTGGTTGGGGGGGGGGCTTCAAATATATACACTTAAATTCAAACTTTTGCCCCCATGTTAATATTAGTGTTGTTTGTATTATCAATTAATACTTTGTTGATCGAGCTTCATTCGAAACAAATGTAAAAGACTTCTACAGTTTTTTTTTTCTAGGAGAAAGTTCCGTAATCGGGCCCTAAGCTAATCGGGGAATTTAATATCATTATTGTTTCTAACTCTTATAGAGTTAAAACAATATTGTTGCTAGCATTACTCTTGTTTGTGACCAACATCTTCTGTGTATCTGAATAGGGAAAAGTTCCGTATCATGTACTGGTTTGTGCCAAAGGCAGTTGTAGAATCTTACAAATTTTTCTAGAGAGCGGAAAAACATGTTTTTTTAAAATATTTACAAATATACGTTTATTAAACCATGTTTTTGAGCCATTTTAAAAAATTAAGTACGGTGCTAAAATAAAATTTTATTGCCATTTTCGATATTTTAATAAGAAATGAAAATACATAACAAACAAATTTAACAAAACTAAGCCATTTTTGGGTACTTCTCTATTATCTCGTCGACCACTTTTCATAACAAAAAACTATCGCCAAACTAAAATTAAACGCCAAAAATACAGTCCCATTTACTTGATGCCAGAAGCATTATACGTATTTGTTATGCCATCAAGTGGTTTTTAATTCGACATTTGTGTGTATTTTTCATTATGTTTTACTGATTTATTAGTTATTTCATTCATTAAAGTAACAATTGTGTCCTTAAATTCTTATATTTTATTTATTTTGATATTTCAATGGCAACGTTCTCCCGTTTATTTAGCGTTACAGTTTGGCGATAGTTTTTTGTTATGAAAAGTGGTCGACGGGATAATAGAGAAGTACCCATTTTTTGTGATAAATAATTGTTATTGCCAGGGGGGCAAATTGTAAACAATTAATAAGCGAACTAAAAAAAATTACCGGAAAAAACTTGTGGGAATCTCAAGAAAGAAATATCTGATATAAATAGCATTTAAAATCTTAAAATGGAGAAGTGGTCCGTATAAAAATGCAAAACATTATACACCTGATATAAGAATTTTTTAATTTTTTTATATTTCCGAAACCACAGATAAAAGGGTAAAAATCCCGGCACAGATGCCATATACTCACCACGTTGGCGCGATTTTTCCCCCGCCCCTTTGGCGAAAACTGTTTGTTGTGTTTGTTTACTTTTATTTTTTATTTTAATTCTATAGATTATTTTTATATGTATATCAATATTAATTTAGGCACAGATGTCATATACGCACCAGATTGGCGCGATTTTTCCCCCGCCAATTTGGCGAAAACTTTGTTTTTGAATATTAGTTACAAATACCATACAATAATAGCATGTAATTTTTTATTTCAATATAAAAATAAAATAACGTAATAAATGAAATAGCTCCTATTATTCAAAAATGGGAAATAAAAATAAATAAATGATAGTTTGATATAAATAAATATTGATATATATAATCAAAACAATTTATAGAATTAAAATAAAAAATAAAAGTTAATAAACAACAATTGAAACAAAATAACCGGGTTACCATGTGAGGCATAAAATTGCCATTTTGTTGCAATCGCGCCAATGTGGTTCGTATATGACATCCGCGCCTTTATTTATATCAAACTATTATTTATTTATTTGTATTTCCTTTTTTAAAATAATAGAAGCTGTTTCATTTATTACGTTATTTTATTTTTATATTGAAATAAAAAATCACGTGTACTATTTGTCACACTATTTGTAACTAATATTCAAAAACAAAGTTTTCCCCAAGCTGGTGGAGGGAAAAATCGCGCCAACGTGGTGCGTATATGACATCTGTGCCTTGTTTCATTTCACATAGAGGTACTGCTCTATTATCCCGTCGACCACTTTTCATAACAAAAAACTATCGCCAAACTGTTAGATTAAACGCCAAAAATGCAGTCCCATTTACTTGATATCAGAAGCATTATAAGTGTTTGTTACGTCATCAAGTGGTTTTTAACGCGACATTTGCGTGTATTTTTCATTATGTTTTACTGATTTATTAGTTATTTCATTCATTAAAATAACAATTGTGTCCTTAAATTCTTATATTTTATTTATTTATGTATTTTGATATTTCAATGACAACGTTCTCCCGTTTATTTGGTGATAGTTTTTTGTTATGAAAAGTGGTCGACGGGATAATAGAGCAGTACCCACATATTTATTGGTACTTTTATGTTAACTTGGCGCAGTTGATAAATCGCCAAATATTTTTCTCATAACATCTTCATATTGCATTCATTTCATTTAAATATAAATCTTTCACTGATTTCATTTGAAATACATACATTAAAAATACACGTCTTTCACTCATTTAATTTAAAATACACGCCTTTCACTAATTCCATTTAAAATACTAAAAAGGAAAAGAAAATAAGAAATAATGCCACAAATCGAAACTTTTTATGTACACATCAAAGAATTGTTCCTAACATACACACGCGAAATAAAAAAGCTGCTAATGGTGTGATTTACACCAAATCTCTAATACTAATACTACTCTTACTAATCTCTAATACTTTTCAAACAGAAAAAATTCCAGATTAACTTTCCATTTTTATTAAATTGAAATATATTTTATTGTGCTGAATATTAGTGCTTGCATATTTTTTTGCTCCATGTATTCCATGAACTTTTCAATTCCGATTGTCTACGAAAATCTCCCGCCTGTGAAAATGACGTACGCACAAAATTTAGTGAAGTATGTACTTTAATTGTGCTTTTTTATCTATTTTTTTAATATAACTTCCAAACGGTTTGACACTTATTCTTGGTAATAAATAGACGACGTTGTCACCTTTATAGGTACCTGCTGTAAAAATTTGAACGAAATCCGTTAAATATTTTTTGAGTTATGCTTGACGAAAGGTTTTAATATCCATCGTAGCTATATATGGGGCAAAGTAATACTGCGCTGTGTATGAGTCTTCGTTGCACTCAGACAATAAATATATTTTGTATTTAATTGTAATGAAAAATGGCATCAACAAAGTTATAATGCATAATTATAAAATAAACCCAATGGACAATATTCCCGTGACGTCAAATAAATATGAATTTTTATTCGCTTATAAAACACGCGAATAAGTATTTTTACCGAAATTTAACTTGCAAATTAACAAATTCGGCCTTGAAACCGCGTGCTTTTAATATTTATTATTTCTCTTTTATACAACCACAGAGTTTAGAGAATAAACTCTGTGCTTCGCAACAGTAGGCGTTATCCGATTATGACGTCATTAGCAGAAGTAAAAGTTTAATTGAAAATTATGGTTAATTAATTAAATTTTCGAACAAACGAATGCACGATAACAAATCTGTGTCCAAATATCTTTCATTTAAAAAAAGAATGATGTAATTTGATGCAGTAGTTTGTTCTCACGGATTGTCGAAAGAAACCGCTTAGCGTTTTAAATATATAGATGATAAAAAAATTATAAAAAAGAATGGCGCGTCACAGTTCGGGGAGAGGATGGGGAGGAGCGTGAACAAAATTAGGAAGTATAATAAGGCTATCTGTTTGAAACTTTACGATATTTTATAACACATAACATAAATTTTAAAAATAAAGCTGCGTCAAAAATTATAGGGAGGGGCGGAGCGCGTTTTGCCTACACAAGGGGGGGGGGGCACTTTTCTAAATTTTAACGATATCCGTCATGTCACATATCGTTACAAAGGGCTGTGACCACTTATTCATGTTATGCACCACAGGTGAAACCCCCACATTTTGCGCCCCCCCCCGACACTACTCATGTGATATATTGTTCGAAAGGCCGTGGCCGCTTATTCATATTATGTATCTTCGGGGTCCATCCTCCCGCTTTCACCACCCCCCAAAGGGGGCACTTTTCTAAATTTTGCCGACACCTCTCATGTGATATATCGTTGGAAAGGTCTGTGAACGCTTAATCAAATTATGCAGGTGGGGGGGGGGGGGTATTTTCTGAATTTTGCACATATCCCTCATGTGATACATCGTTGGAAAAGTCTGTGACCGCCTAATCTTATTATGCATCTCCGGTGTTCACCCCCCCCCCCACTTTGCCGCCCAAACGCGATTAGCTTTCACCACCAGTGGGCGCTTTCCTATCTCTGTTTCTATGGGTCGGATCACGACGGGGTATGGCTCATTCGACTCGACATCTATAGAGCTTTCCGATTTTAGTTCGTTTTTTCACCACCAGGGGCACGTTCTTATCTCTGGTTCTATGGGCTAGATCACGACGGGGTATAGCTCATTCGACTCGACATCTATATCCTTAACGATTTCAGTGCCCGAGGTTCGTATAGAACAGATTGCGCTACCTGGTGGTGGAAGATAGAACTTGAGCGTGCGCAGCACGACTGCTATACGGTGCCGAAGGCAGCGGGGACCCGTGTCGGAAGTTCGTTTGTTTACAGGTTTATACAATTCGATGTGCAAATTAATGGATTATCCGGTGCCGAAGGCAGCGTGGAACCAGGTCGGAGGTTCGTGGTTTATCTTATTCGAGGTTTTAAAAGGATTGAGGCCCCGGTGTAAATTAGGGGACCGCTAGCGGGCGAAGCCAGCTAGTGCTAATAATAAAAGAGCGTGATATCACGTTTGATTTCAAATGCAGCGCTGACACCCTATGTACATATTCCATTTTTATTAATTTAATGGATTAGTCAGTGATATTTTTTAACGGAGGATAACAAGTATTATAACAAGCCACATTTAGTATGTTGTTTTTAAGAGTGTAATTAATTTAATTGAAAAATCTACTGGTATTTCTAGTTAACCCTTTAAACAATGACTGAAAGTAAAATGTATTTTTAAATTATTTCTCATGTTTAGATTATTTAAATTATGTTCAATATATTTTAAAAAAAAAAGAAATGATATCTACAAAAACAACTTTTCAAAAGTAAAAAAAAAAAAGCCAAGCGTAAAAAAAAAAAAAAGTTGTGGCTAAAAAATGGTGTGATATCAAATTTCCAAGCTATTATATTGCTTATTTAACTTTTTTCCATTAAATAAGTTATCATATATATATAAGTCGAGTGCCTACATATATGTTAATAGAAATCGTTTTCTCCTGTACTAAATACATCCTAATGAGTTTCTGAAAATTCAATTTTTTTCAAATTATGCATGATGTGCTTGGCGGCCATCTTTGCATATTATTCACAAAATTCTAACCACCCAAATCCGTAGTTAAAATCCGAAGTTCAAAATTGTTATTTAAGCAAATATTTAAGAGTTTCATTTATAGACTTGTATGCTCTGAAAATTGTGTCTTAATATAATGATGACTTATCTTCAAGATTCATCTTATGATTTATTTTTTAGAGTAATTATTAATTTCAAACTAGTAAAAATCAATTTATCAAAATATCAGTCTTATCTAATTTATCTGTCCGTAGTTAGAATCTGAAGTTCGAAATTTTTATAAACATATTACGCTTTTACTTTAGAATTTTGGGTGCTTAGAAATATGGAAAGATGGCCGCCAAGCCCATCATGCATAATTTGAAAAAAATTGAATTTTCAGAAACTCATTAGGATGTATTTAGTACAGGAGAAAACGATTTCTATTAACATATATGTAGGCACTCGACTTATATATATGATAACTTATTTAATGGGAAAAAGTTAAATAAGCAATATAATAGCTTGGAAATTTGATATCACACCATTTTTTAGCCACAACTTTTTTTTTTTTTTTACGCTTGGCCTTTTTTTTTTACTTTTGAAAAGTTGTTTTTGTTGATATAAATTACACTCCACTCCACTCCTAATCTGTCTCTCGCTTTGAAACTTACACGTCTCCTTCCTTCCCTCCCTCTCCTCTCAGGATACAATGTTTAAAATCTTTAAAACCCTTTATTAAAAAATTTGCTGTCTAGTAACAATAAATAAATAATCAAATAATCAACCATTTCAATTATCTATCTACCCCCGAATTGTCTGCTTCCTCCACTTTGCTAACCCCTATTAAAAAAAAAAAATCTTTAAAATTATTTATATAAAAAAAACTTAAGTCTTTTTTTGTTGCTCTCTATTAACAATAAGTGAATAACAAATAATCTAAATTACAAACTCCTTCCTTCGAAATTCATATTTACCCCTCATCCCCAAGAATACAAACTTTAAAATTTGTGAAGAAATGTTATGTCCTACTTGTTGCCTTCTAGTAAAAATAAATAAATAATTTGTCACCTAAGTTTCCTCTCTACTCCAAAAGTGTCTGCACCTCTCTCACCCCCTACACACATACAAATTTTAAAATCTTTAAAACGATTTTTTAAAAAAACTGCTGTATTTATTTCTCTTTAGTAAGAATATTAATGAATAATAAATCATCTAAATTACCCCCCTTTCACCCAAAAGTTCCACTTCCCCCCTCTGTCTTCTCACCCAGAAAATAGTTTAAAATCTTTAATATTTTTTTTTTTTTAAATTCTGATCTATTTCTTATTTTGTAGTAAGGTAATTCATCTTATCTATATCATCATCTCATATAAGTAACACTCATCTAAAATCATCATCCCTTTTGAAATTTTTGCTCTGCCCTATTCTTTCAAAGAAGATGAGTGGATTTCTAAATATGTAATTTTCATCTTTTTTTGCAGTTTGCCGCCCCCCCCCCCCTTCTCTCAATGTCTAGAAATTCACCTCTTTTTCTGGGGATGGAGAATGGAACTTTAAGGGGAGAGTTAGACGATCATTTATTTATTGTTGCTACAAAGTAACAATACAGCATAAAATCTTTAAAAAATAGTTTTAAAGATTTTAAAGTTTGTGTGCTGGGGAGGTGGGGGGAAGAGAGAAGCAGAATTTTTTTGGGTGGGGGGAGAAGCAATTTAGATAATTATTCAATTATAGTTGCAAGAAAGTTATAAATAGAAAAAAACACTTTTTAAAAGACTTTAAAGTATGTATTAGGGGGGAGGGGACAAAGGAAATAAAGAGGACTTTTTGGAAGGAAGGGTGGGGGGCTAATGTAGATCGTTATTTAAATATTGTTGGGGAAAATCACAAATAGAGCAGAAAAAATTAAGAATTTTAAAGATTTTAAATTTTACGAGATGTATTTGGAGGGGGGGGGGATCTTCATGAGATAAGGTTGGGGGGAGGGGTAGAGAAATTCATGCTAGGAAGAGAGGTTAATTTAGGTGGTAGGTTGGAGTTATTTATTTTTAATATAGGGTATTTACTAAGTCTGAAAATAAGTTTAAAAGTAAAAAGTTAAAAGGGTTAAACAATGCGATTTTGGTACCAGAGGGGGGAAAGGGGGAAACAGTAATTTTGGGGGGAGATTTAGAGTATTGATTATTTATTGTTACAATAAAATAAGAAATAAAGAAAAATATTAAAAAAATTATTTTAAAAAATATCTTTCTTTTTTTTTGAGGGGGAGCAGGATCTTAGGGGGGGGGGGTATTTTTTTTTTTTTTAATCTGTCTAAATACGGAAGATTCTCGTACCTTTTTACTTGTAATGATAGAAACAGGTTTTTAAATGATTTTTGTTTTTAATCTCGATTATAAGCCCCCTCTCCCAAATTTAACCCTTTTTGATTTTGAAAAAGGGGGTCTTACAATCGGGATTTTACGGTAATTTTGAATGAAAATGGCCGCTTGGCATATTGGAAAAGATGTGGCTAGCCCGTATTTGTTTACCTCAGTCACCTGACATCCGCCTTTATTTTATAGATGACGTATGATAATATTTAATGGAATAAAGAAAACTTTTATTAATATCTTTTTAAGTTTTGATTCGATTTTCATAAAATTTGAAATGACTCGACAAAATTCTGCAACAGTTATATATATTAAATTTCAAATCATTCGGTTGGGTAGTTTTTGCGCTGTTATATGCGGAAAAACGGACAGAGAGACAGACGGACGGACGGACCAAATGACGACTATAGGTGCTACTTATTTATATAATTACAAACGCACCTAAAAATGTTACGCAAATTAAATTTAAAGAACCTTTCGTTTAAAAATTAAGACTTTAGAAAATGTAAAAGGCAGATTACGGCAAAATAGCTAAAAGAAAATAATGAACATTACTGTTATATCTAATAAGTCTGAAAACTCTGTATTAGAAATATTAATTTTAATTTTATAAAGCTTTCACTGTTTGTTTGTTTGTTTGGGGGGGGGGGGAGATTAAATAGATATCTTGTAAAAGCATAAGAGTATATTATACTTTTTAACTCTCCAACATAGTTGAAAAGTGTTTGTGAATTCTGTTTCTCTGTCTGTTTGGCCGTGCTGTAACTCACCTAAATATACTCGGATTGACATGTAATTTTTAAATGTAATGAGGTTCACTATAGAATATCCGGTATTCAAAATGAAGTGTGTAAAATTTACAGTTCGTTTACAGAGACACACAAAAGAATTTTGGCAAGTGGAAAAAATCGTTTGCGGTGCATTTTAATAGTGTTCGATATTTCAAATATAATGAGATTTATATACATCACAGAGGTACACTATAACATGCATTTTCAGGTGTATAGAATAAGTAGCATTTATAGTTCGTTTACAGGAACGCACAAAATAATTGCATTACATTATGATCTATGTGGAAAAGTCGTTTGCGGTGCATTTTAATGATGCTATGATACCTCAAACCTAATGAAATTATAAAGGATCACTGAGGTGCACAACAACACGTTTTCTATAGATTATGGGGTGCTTAGCATTTATGGTTCTTTTATAAAGACAAGCGAAAAAATTCGGTTACGGGACTAACTATGATCAATAATTGCTAGAAGTGCATTTTCCGCTGAGGTATGCATTTGTAAACTTATTTCATTTTCAATGTATTAAGTGGAATCTATAAATTCTATAGATCATATACAGGGCTGCATAAAAGAATTCTCACACATTAATAGGATATTGACTGTAATTGCTAAAAATGGATTTTTACTAGGTTATTTGTTTTTAAACTATTTAATTTCTGTAGATTTCTCATTTCATTTTATGAAAAAGTTTAATTTATAATAATATTATTCGGTTAAGGTTGGAAAGTGTTTCATAATGTGTGCCTGATACGTTTTTCCCCTTTATTTATACTTTATTATTTTTTCTGCGACTATAGTAAAAATTCAATAATTTTTTTTAGTTTATGAGAGTGGGAATATTTCATCTTGTACAGTTTTTTTGTGGTTACATCATGATTGACTTTCGCTTTAAATTCTTTTTATGCGTTATTAAATTTAGATTTTATAATATATTGAAGGCTGGTGAATAGAACTGGGCGATATATCGATACATCAGCAAATATCGATTTTTATAACATATCGTCACAATCGATTTCAATCTTCCTTCATTATCGATATATCGGCTCTTGTTATATTCATTCATTAATCAACACAATTTCTTATTCTCCAATTAATCCTAGAGTGAAAAACGAAACTACCAAAAAAGGGGTAATTTTTCTCCTTTATCTCCCCTTCTCCCATATCTCCATTTGCTGGTATGCTATTGAAGTGACATAGAAACGAATAGCATTTTTCGTTTTCCGATAAATGTATTGCATCTTTTAAGTTATAAGCGAGTCTTATAATGACCATTTTTGGGCTGTCGCGTTACAAAAATCAGTTCAAAACGTTTACTATGGCAGTCTTTTCTGACAAATTCTTTTCTTTATTGAAAAATGGAAAACGCTATTTGATTTCACCGTTTTTTAGTAAGTGCACCTTGAAAATTTCGTACGTCTAAGCTTAAGAATGACTTCACGAATGTGTCAGAAAGTTGAGAGACTACATTTGAAAACTGCTTTAACAATATATTATATATATTTGCCTTAACAATATATTATATATATTTGCCTTAACAATATATTATATATATTTATTTCCTGAATTTATAAAATATGATATATTTGTAAATCTTCTGCATCCCCCACCCCACCAAAAAAAAAACTTTCTTAATAGATTTTTTTTTTTCATTTTCAAAACTCTATAAAGAATCAACATCACATTTCTAGCAACGTAAAGCAGGAATAAGAAATAGTCAATTCAAAAAAATAAATTCCGAGAGTGGTTTTAAAAAAAAAGTATTTTTTCACGCGAAACTTTCTGGCAGATTCACGGACATTTTTTAAATGCAAAAGCAAGAAATTACTGTCCTACTGAAGTGATTTAGAAACGAATAGCATTTTTCATTTTTCGATAAATGTATTGCATTTAAGTTATAATCGTTTGTTGTCTCAAAATGGTCATTTTCGGACTACCGCGTTACGAAAATCGGTTCAAAATGTTTACTTTCGACACCCTTTTCTCACAGATCCTCTATTTTATCGAAATATGGAAAATGCTATTCGATTTCGCATATTTTTAATAAGTGCACTTTCTAATTTCGTAAGTCTAAGCTTGACTTCGCGAATGTGTCAGAAAGTTAGCAGATTGGATTTGAGAATTGACTTAACAATATATTATATATATATATATTTCCTGACTTTCTAAAATATAATATATTTCTAGATCCTCTAACCCCACCCCCCCCCCCCCGAAAAAAAAGAGAGAGAGAGAGAGACTAAATAAAATCTATCTTTTCTTGAATTGTTTAAAATTTCTGGCATTTTTAAAACTCTGTAAAAAAAAAAAAAAAAAAAAAAAAAAATCAACATCACATTCCTAGCGACATACGCGGGCTTAAGAAATAGCGTCTTAAAGGTGAGGAAAAACTTTTTTTTTTTAATTCTATATATATATATTTTTTATTATCAAATCCCTAAGTTTAAGACTCTTTTCAAAAAGTATTTTTTTACGCGAAATTTTTTGCCGCATTTACGGACATTTTAAAATATAAAAATAAGAAGTTAGCATGCCTAACTATCAAAGTGATTTAGAAACGAGTAGCATTTTTCATTTTTCGGTAAATATATGACATTTTAAGTTATAAACGGTTGTTGTCTCGTGATGACCATTTCCGAGCTGTCGCGTTCCGATAAATGGCTAAAAACGCCCACATGACAGCTTTTTTTTGATAGATCCTTTGCTTTATCGAAATAAGGTAAACGCTATTCGATTTCGCAGTTTCTTAATAAGTGTACCTTCGAATTTCGTGCATCTAAGCTTAAGATTGACTTCGTGAATGTGTCAAAAAACTGTGAGATTGTATTTGGGAACTGACTTAACAATATACATATATATGTTACGGTCAATATGATTAATCCTGTCATTATTAATAACAACTGGTTATTATTAATAATGACCGCGATTATTATTAATAATAACCGGTTATTATTAATAATGACGGGATTAATCATATTGACCGTAAAAAATATATATACATATATATATTTCCTAAATTTCTAAGATATATTTTAATTCCAATTTTTCTCCCCCCCCCCTCCAAAAAAAATAATATATATCTATATATATATATATGGAATTTCTAAAATATAGTATATTTCTATATTTACCTTAACTTGAATAACTTAAGATTTCTGGCATTTTTTAAATTCCATAAATAAATAACCTCGCATTCCTAGTCAGTTGGTTTTATAATCTTAAATAAGCAGGTACGCGCACTGAAAGGCAAACGTTATATTCATATCGCAATCGTAAATACAATCACAATAGCATCAAGAAGCAAAGAAATCGATAAACCGATACGGCCACTCGCTAGGTCTCACTCACTGCACTCGCCAATACCATGATTGTAATCGCGAGTATATTCAAACATTCATGGATATCACGCCGCGTCTGCCAGTCGCTTCGGAGCTGGCATGATATCTATGAATATTTGAATATACTCGCGAGTATAATCGAACATTCTTCAGTGGAAAAAAGATAGTCTTGACATCGTCTATATTCATTGAACTCGCCCATTCACAAATCCATGCACGATTTCGATGTATAAAGTGAAACTCGCTCATGTGCTGAGTGGAATTCAATGAATAGATAATGAAATTAGAGATCTGCACGGGCGCCCGGTCTAACATTTTTACACAGGCTCGGACCAGGCCGGACCGGGCCTAGTCATCACTTTTTCTGGCCCAGGCTGGACCAAACTCCTTTTTTCCGGGGCAAACTGGGCCTGGACTTCATTCTTCCTAGAGGTTTGTACAGGCCGAAATTTTGAGGCCATACAAAAATCAGTAAAATAAGGCCCAGAACAACAATTTTTTCAAAAAATGCATAGATTTTTAAATGGCCATTATTCTACTAATCTATTAATTTTTTTAAAAAGAATAGTACATACATTTCTAGGCAAAAAAAAAAAAGAGAGAGAGAGAGAAAGTATAGTAAGACCTGTCTATAACGGAAACCTGCCTTAAACAAAAAAGTCTTGATCCATGCAAACAAAATATAATACAACAGATTATTATTATTAAAAATTGTTATTATTATTATTGTTTTGTTTTATTATTATTATTATTAATTTGTTTTATTATTATTATTATTAATTTGTTCTATTATTATTATTATTCCATAAATTGTTAATAACATGCACTTTTTTCATCTTCATTTTTATAGCCTTTACACTAGCTAGTTATTCCGCCATTTTTACACTTCAGTTAGGACCCTGCCTCCTGTGCCCCTGTCCGGGGCCCCTTGAACTTTTTGTGCACCATGTTTTTCACCTCCCTCCCCTCTCTAATTGTATCACTATCTCAGTGCATGGCTTTAAAGTTGAGTCTTGGACTCCTCTCCCTGGGCCACCACCCTCATATTTTTATTAGGGCCCTAGGGCCTTTTTTAGCACTTCTTTAAAAAATTACTATAATGATTAATTTATATCCCATGCTTAATTTCGACTAATTGAAGATCTAAAGTGCTAAATACTAGGACCTTTTAAGATGTTTTCCTCTTAAGGCCCTGCTCAAAACTATCAGTTGGTCCCTTTCGGGCCCCCTGTTATAGATATTTTAAAAATTGTCCGATTCACTAGTTTTTTTTCGTACAACTTCTTAGGACTTCCAGCTACTACTTAAAAGACGACAAAAAGAAAAAAAAAGAATAATCTGCGACCTCAGCTACCCCCATTTTTGAATATTAATCTCTTTCTTGGGGCCCTTGGTGAAGCTTCTTTACAAAAAAACATCATTCAAACTTGAGTTCTGTTTAAGGTTGTTATCATGGGCCCGGGCAACACCGGGCGGATCAGCTAGTAAACAAATAATAAACAAAAAAGAGTATGGAATTCGCATCGTTTCCTTTTATTACTAGTACAGGCTGGCGGAACGTTGATGCGGGATCTTCGGCTCTTTGCGTTCTTTTCTCTCTGAAAACACATCTCAAGGTCATCCGATACTTCTTGCAGGTGCTTAGCAGAGGCGAAGGGTTCAAAGAAAGGGTTTAGAATTTTTTTTTAAATATACTATAAATTTTTATCAGTAACTGTATTACGTTGATCAGTTTTATGCATAACTTGATATTTTACTACTTTGTTCCCATGTCACAATATGGATATATCGAAATATCGTTATATAAAGATGCCGATTTATCATGATATTTAATTCCATACATCGCCCAGCCCTACTGGTGAATGCAACTTTTGAAAACCTGTTCTTATATACACTGAATCAGACAGTCGAAATTGAGTAGCAGTGTTATCAGCAAATGTTTATAAATACAATATCATAAGAAAACATTAAATTAGGTAAGAATAACGTAAAACATTAAACTATACTTCCAAAAAGAAAACTTTAAATGAGAGATACAAGTACTTAGATATCATGAAAAGTAATTGACGATTATGGGTAATCATTAGCTTCTGAATAATTTTATAAAGTAAATCTATTGTTAATGTTATGATGCATCATTTTCCTTATTTTTGCACTACTTCCTTGCTTTCTTGCCATAAAGCGATGAGTGTTTAAATCTATTAATATCTATACTTATAATATCAACCATCATATTAATTTTTGAAATAGGTAGTTTCTGTGTTTAAAAATTTATTTTATAATTTTTTGTTATATTTTTTCTGGTTTTCATAATTCTTATATATGCACAGATTTGAAATTATTGAAACTTTTTATATTATTATGTATAGCATATTTAATGAGGATTTAATTTCCATAACCGTTTTAATGAAACTATTGCTTGCATTTAAAAGATCAGTTTTATGACTAACTTTCTGTTCTACATTTATTTGAAATAAAACCGGATATTCTACGTAGGTTAAAAGTATATTGGAAACCAATAATTGAAGGACTCTTAAACAATGTTTGAAGAAAAGGCATTCAAAACTACATAGAAATGAGTTATTATTATTTTTTTAGAGCTGATAAAGAGGTGAACTTATTTTCTGCAATTTCTCAAATTATAATGAAGATAATTATCGTTTTGTCTTTAATTATTAAATTATTTAGACTTATAATTAAAATTCTATTAGTTTAGTTCCTTAAAGTTGTAAAATAAAATATATTGTTTCTTTTTAAAAGAAAGTCTAAACTTTTTAATTTCCTATAAGATTAATATATCCATGCGGTTTTACCCCCTCCCCCCATAGTGTAAGACTGGATGATTTGACTTTTATAAATAATCATGTAGTAATAAAAATGTGATAAACTAATCATATATTTAAAATGATATTATGGTACAATGGTAAAAGGGCACAGTATATATGCAAAGTTATATTAAATGCCGTTTAAAATTCTGATTTCAAAAAGCAACTAATAATAAAGGTATGAAGTTTTACCCCACTTTCCTCTACACATTAAACATGTTTTATTTTACATAGAACCATATAGGCCTGGTGTCGGCAACATTTTTCCAATGTTGCACCGAACCAATTTAAAAAAATCTGTGTACAAAGTCAATTCTACTAAATTTCAGTATTCCTATACAACACTTTATATTCGAAAGCATAATCTTTCAATATTACCATATTATTACCATAGAGGTCTTGAAAATAAACGCATATTATTGCAAAATTACTAAATATAAAATATATAAACTTGTAACAGCCATGTCGCTGTTAGTGATAGTGAACAAAGCTAGTCAGTCGTAAGAGACACACAAGACGTGTAAAATTCAAGTCAAGTTTATTAAAACTTAAGTGGATAGGGATTTAGAAAAAGACACTACTAATTTTCCTTATACCAAAAGAAATCAGATCCCGCGAAACTTCTCTCAGCAAAATTACAACTTCAAATATCAGTTATAAAGAACTCAAAACGTAACTTACAATCTTGGCAATGCAGCAAATCAAGGTACCTCTAGAAAAGATTTAATCTCCACTATGCAAACTGATGGCAAGATGTCCGGCTAGGCTACTACTGAAAATGGCGCTCCGTGAGCACAAAATTAACTTTATTTTCAATTAGCAGGAAATAACGTAATATACGCTTACCAACTGCTACTCTTCTTTCTCAGCTTCGGAATAGTTGAGCACAATAGCCGGATTTAATATCAGCTCACAGAGAGGAGAAACTCGATCCAAGTTCCACTTTCCCAATGCATGCCAATACTTAAATACTAACACATCGATTGACCAGACGTAAAAATTTGCATAAATATCGATGCAAAGCAAAAACTCAGAAGTTCCGAGGTTTTCACACTCATTCATCGAAAGTTAAAGAACGATAGCCTTGATTACTTTTACGCACATTGACAATTAGTGGACAAAAACTACGTTCTCAATCAAAACTTCGCCTACTCTTATGATCAGAGTAGTCGATACATCATAAACTCACCATCAATTATGTGTAATTACGAGTAGGCTTTAGTAAATTTGATAAGTAAGACAAATTCGATTAATGCAAAATAGTTTTAATGATAAAAAACAATGTGAAGGACAGTAAAATAATAATTTTATGGTAAATTTCAATTATTGAAAATTGCATTCCTAATTATTAAGAATATGTTTTGTTGTTATAAAATAATATGAAAAAAGGGAAGAGTTTACTCTGGGTGCCACTGAAAATACGTCCGTATGTCCTAGGTTATCGACCACAGAGAGTAGTCAGGATCAAAGCACTAACCTTCGTTATCCACTATCTTCCTTAGCTTCCAGTTAAGCGCAATAGCTTCGATCAACTGCTCAAATGGTATTCACCATTAGTCTAATTGGATCTTATTGTAGCCAAAGTCCAATCAGGTTGATGTTGATAGTGGATACCATTTGAGCGTTCGACTGAACTATTCGTACTTAAGCGGGAGTTGATGTAGATGCTGAATATATAAGTGTACAATCAATCTTAAATGCAAACTCGTTTTGTTGCTGGTCAATGCATTATTAGGAACATTTCTTTAATAAAACGAACAATTTTTCTCAGTATATATTTTCTAAGTCATTTTAATTACATGCTAAGAAAAAAATGCTAGACAATTATCAAGAAGAAAAAATGCGAGTTTTTTCCAATCCGTGTTTATATTAGCTATCGATGTAGCATAAAATTTTCCGATCTTTCAGCATACCTAACAATTAAATATTTATTTGAAAATGTTAATTTTTTTTTTTTTTTTTTTTTTTTTTTTTGTAAACATAAGTTGCTTTTTCTCATAAACCAAAAATCATATAAACTAAACTTAAAGAAACTTTCGTTTAAAACTTTTGACTTTAGAAAGTATATGTAAGACAGATTAAAAAGTTTGAAAACAGTATATTAATAATTTTAATCTTAATTTTATAAAACTTTCGGGATATTTCTTTTTATTAAATGTAAGAGTCTCGTAACTGAATGGCAATATCATAATTCAATTTCCTTTTATAATGTAATATTTAATTTATTATCTGAAAATACAATAAAAATTCAATAATATATTTCAGTTTACGAAAACGGAATTTTTTTTTTATGTCTTTAGCTGTAGTCTCTAATGTTTGCTCACTGAAATAATTCTTTTAACGTGTCATTGAATTTAGATTTTTAACAAAATTTAAAAGTCGATGAATTTAATTTTCAGAAAGGTGTTGTTTTAGATATTGTATATGTAATTCGAAATTGCGTCGCAGTTTAGCATTTATTATTTACACAAACATCAAAACAAATGATAAGTTACGTAACGATAAATTAAAACATTAAACTATACTAAAAACGTTAAACGATGCTAAAACGGAGGTACTCCAACATTGGTAGAATGAAAAGAAATTGAAGACTGAGGTTAATGTAATAGTTTTCAAATAATTTTACAAAATGAACTTAATTTAAATGCATAGTTTTCCTTCATCTAGCATTCCTCTTTTGAATTCTTGGCTTAACACAATGAGTATCCAATTTATTAACAGTTCTACTTAAAACCATCCTATATATATATATATATATATATATATATATGACGATTTAACTTGAATCGTAATCAAGGCAAGGGTTTCTCCGAGGAATTTTACAGTCGAGCACCGAGAACTCACTTCGTAGTGCACGTATAGAATGCAAAGAAGAGACAGTCCATTTCCATTTCACTTTTATTCGAAACTCAAAAACAAACTGGCTAGGCTTTACTCACTATGATGCTCAATCCATACGTGCTGATTTTAATACCGTGGCAAAACTTGATGATTTAAATTTTAACTAATAAGAAGACATCTTTGCTCTTAAAAAGGCAGTTGTTTTTTCGAATCTATCGGCAGCCAAGGAGAATGTTCTATGATTAGGGAGTACATGTCGGGGTTGCATACACCACCGAATTCTGGAACCTTCTGACCCAAATGCGGGAAAAACGCCGTATATCATTTTCTGAACGCTCCAGAATACATGTTTACTAAAAAGTATCTCGACCAATCAGCGCTCTCGGATTAATTCTTTCGGCGTGTTAATATAGAAGCGATTTTACCGTAAGCTGGAAAAAGCGCGGCAAATAAATGTTCTAGAACAATCTCGTGAAATCTAATCCCTTCGAATAAATAAGAAGAGAAGCAAAGAAAAAAGAAATACATAGGTTTTATCAAGTATGGCAAGATGCCAAGATAATTTTTACATTGAGACTAAAGTCTTTCATAATTTGAGAAGTAGTATTATTTTGCCAGGAAACATAGGGAAATAAAAATAAAATAAATAAAAATACATAGGTTGTTATTTCAAAAGAGTAAAATATTTTTAGCTGGGAGTTTGGGGTTTTTTAGAAGAATTAAATTCTAGGATGCATTTTATTTAAAGAAATAAAAGTGCGTAAATTTTAATAGAACATCGATCAGTGCCATTTTTTTTAAGAGAATGAATTTAGAACAAAGTATTTTAGCACGGTGGAATTTTGACAATCGAAATACTGGAACGAGAAAATAATTTAGAATAATGGGATTTACACAGAATTACAGTTTTAATGAGGCCAAAGGCGAAAAATTTTTAATTTGTTTCATACCCCCCCCCCCCCAAAAAAAAAAAAAAAAAAAAAAAAAAAACAAGCTTATTTGAACAGCAGTTCCCTAACAGTAGTTCAGATAAGTGACAAAAAAATATATATTTGAGAATTTTCCTAAATTATAAAAATTCTAAAAATTTTAAATTTTTAAATCACCAAGAATCACGAACAAAGTAATTGCCTTAAAATTTTGGAGGAATGGAAATTAGAAAAATTTTTCTAGAGTAAAGCATAACCTAAAATACATAAATTTTACAACAACACTTACTTTTTGCAAGTGTAAATAAATGAGAATACATCAAGATAAACTAAGAAATAACTAACATTATAAATAATATTAATAACATAATATATAAAGAATTCAATGTAATAAATAAAAAAGTTGGAAATTAATTACATTGAAAAACTGAATTACATTGATACTGACGAATACTAATACTATACATACTAATTGAAAAACTTAATTCTGAAGCTTACTAAATAACAATGATACTGAATATCTGAATACTGAATACGGAAGCTTCAGTTGTCTTAAACAGTCACTGTTTGAACAACAACAGCAGTCAACAACAGTCTCAAAAGTTCTCACTAAATTTCGGTCTTGTCTCCATTGTGGTTTGGGATTGACCCCACTCTAATCTGTGGTGCCACTCTTTTTGTGGTCACACTAAAGACCAGAGCTAATTTATTCCATGCGATAGCTATCTTTTGTCACAATCAATAACTTTTTTTTAAATAATAAAATAAATAAATGTCCATATTGCACTTCATAGTATACACACTACTTTGGTATATCACAGCCTTGGTACCAAAACTCTAATATTCTATAACTACAATTCATTGTAAGCAGTTTTAATCAATTTGTCAACATTTAGTCAACATAGAATTCTATTTTGTCTTACTAATACATTTCTCAACATTTTTTCTAATATATTTTCTTAGCTCCATTTTTTAAAATGCATTTTCTTATGAACTAGTATCGGTAGTAGTTACCAGGCGGCGATACTTTCCGGAGAAAGTCAGTTAATAAGTTGGCAATTTCCGCGGACATTTTCACCCAAAGACTTTCTCCGGATTGTCAAGTCTGATCTATGATAAGGGAGTCTTGATTTCATTATTTTCATTATTTTTTATATTACTTCCGTTGATTTTTCTCGTGCTCGTTAAATTATAATATTTTCCGTGTTTTGTTATTTCATTTTCATCTTTTGATTTGGTCTCGCGAGTTGAGTCACTTTTATCTGTTTTCACCGCGCGTGCTAAATTTATCTTGAAATTATTTTCTGAATTTTTTTTATTCATAATACCAATTATTTCGCTTTCTGCACGTGAACTATTTCCTCTTGATACTTTCGCTTCATTGTATGAATTGGCAACATATACAGTGGTGTCGGTAACAGGGTCGCGAATTCTATGATTTTTTCCCATCTCAAAAAATGCCCAACGCGCATAAAGAAGGTTTCACTTAAAAAAAACGCCTAAACTTAGCCAAGCACTTTAGGTTTACTAGAGAACAAAAGTAACTTCTTATGCTACTTCCAGTAGTTTCCTAGGCTTTGTTCAGAACCGAAGATCAGGCGGCGCGCGGGCGAAGGAGGTTTGCGTATACAGTTGGTATTATCAGAGCATGTATTTGTAATAATTTAATTATTTCATGCTTTTATAGTTTAGAACAGGTAAAAACAACGACTACATATCCTTATCTTTCCAAAATAATGGCTCTCGTAATAGGAATACATGCCTATATTTACTCAGAAAAAATCCAAAATATTCATGAAAGTATCACGTGATCTGATTTAGCCCGATCAGCGTTCATAACCCGCAAAATTTTCGCCCGCGCTGCGCACGATCCACCCAGAAAAAATCTGTGGGTGGTTTGATCACGTGATTGGGCTTTTTTGTGTTTATAGTTTTACTTGGTTTGGTAGGTTGATTGATACAGCTGTAGCAGCATGATCAGATATCTGAAAAATTTCGACTTATTAACATTCTAAAATGATTTTTTAAGCCTTATGATCCAACATAAAAATAATAGAATACCAAAGTATAATATATATATATATATATATATATATGTAATAATAAAAAATTTTCGCCCTATTTCTTTAGTTAAATTATTCCAAATTCTTCAATTCTTTTTTCCCTCTCTTTTTAAAATATCTCTTAAATCTATTTTGTATTTTATTCCATAACTTAATCAAAATATTCTTTTATTTATCATTCTAAAAATCTTAATCTGTTAAAAGCTACACGTATTTATTAAAACCTTATTCTCTTAAATTGCAACACTGCCTCTAAACGCACCTGCCTAATTTCTTCTTTTGAGACATTTAATTTTTATTCTTTGGAACTTTTATAATACCATTTTTATTTCTATTTAATTCATTCGGCATCCCATGATTCCAAGCGGTTTTCGCGCCCAAAGGCCTTTTTACCTTTTTAATTTGCCGCTTCTGTTAAATTATTTTATCATACGTCAGAGACACGTCTTCGTGGCCTCATTTTTTCATCCATTAGCGAGAAAGCTCCGCCTTCTTTATCCCCCTAGCGCCCTCCGAACATGGATGCAAGTGGACCAGCTTGTTCGCGCGTTTTGTACCTTTGGGCCAATTTTGAAGTATTTATACGGTTACACTGGCTTCGGAGACAGGAATTTACACGAATTAGTGGTTGTCATCTAATTGCCGTCACTGGGGAGTCTACACTAATGCATCGGTAATATGTTCTTCAAGCTATGCTAATTCTTCAAGATCTTCAAATGTGTTCAGTTTTAATGAAGCGAAAGTTGGTGGAGTTGCTTTCATCTATGTGATCACAATAAAGCCACTGCTCATCTATTAAGTTATTAAGTCTTCTTTTTAATGTTTTTGGGAAATTTCTTCTGGATTTCACCGCCTCTGCTCAATTTTTACGACTGCAAAATCACTACGATTTCCGATGTGATATACTTCGAGATTTGTCTTAATGGTGAGTGACTCGAAGTGATGCCCTGTCCGGGTGTCATGACTACATTTCAACGATCTCGACTGCGGCTACCTCGATATGATTATCAGGTAATTTTAGTGGTTTCGGACTGAGATGTTCCGATTGTCTGGTGGAAAGAACGTTCAGGTCGACGGCAATAGCGATCGTCTATAATGTGCCAATTTTCGACAGGAATGTATCAAAAATCCACTTATACGAATTTAAGCAGTCAGTTACGACTGCTCAATTACATGAGAAATCTTACAACTCGTAAAAACGCTTTATTACGTTAGTTATTACGTTTATTAGTTTTTATTATTACATATATATATATATATGTGTGTGTGTGTGTTATAATTCGACAAAATCGTTGAAGAAGATTGGCGATGAGGTGTACGAAATTGCAGTTTAATTATGTAAGTGAAGTGGGTTGTTCTTTCGATGAATAAAACTGGACGCAGTTGTCGATTATCCGAAGAATAAATATAGTGGCAGTCGTCGTAGCGGATCTAGGCAATCGTGGGTGTTTCTCCAGTATGAAGAAAAAGACATTCGATTCAGAGTTCCATGTTTTATTTCAAAAATCGATATGGAAGCAGTTCTCACATGATTCAAATGTGCAGTGCCGTCTCTCACTGAAATAGTTGTCACGAGCTGTTGTTAAAAAACATGGAATATGATCATACTTCTCGACAACTATTAGAATACTACTACAATTAGAATTATTTAGAATACAGGATGACTAAAAGACGCAGCCAGGGGACTGTTAACAACTGCAAAACGGCCAAAAAACTGAGGGAAGCACGGTTACACTCGCTTTTTGTGAATAAACGGAAAGGTACCAGATCATGACGTAACGCGTGTTCTAACCAATGAGATAATTTGGAATACGTGTACAATCTACGTCATGACCAATGAGGATGATAAAGTAAATAGTTCTAACATAGTCTAAGCGGACGCATTGTATAGTGAACAGGACGAGCGCGAGAAACTCGGAAATAAGAAAAGGAAAAATAAAATAAAATGGCTTTCGAAAAAACATTCGAATTCACAGAAATGATCAGAATTTATGATATAATTTAAGAGTAACTGAGAGCTTTATATTTAAGTAAATTGGGCAAAATAATAATGAATTTAAGGGGAATTTAATAGAATTAAATAGAATTAATGATAGATATTATTAAGGAACAAGGAAATAGTGAAACTGGTGATAATTTATAAAACAGAGAAACATCGTGAAGGAAGATTTAATAATGTAATATATATACATCATATAGTTACATAACTGCTGCCAACTTATATGTCTCTAAAACTACAGCACCTACTAAAACTGATAGATTAGTTTAGTTGATAGCAGTTACATAAATATATATATTGTACAAAACAATGCATATAATAAAATAAAGTTTAATTTTCTATAAACAGTGCACCTTTAACTAACAAGGGAGAGGACGCTCGGATCACCGAATTCCTGAAACACATTATTGGTTTCAATAAAATTAATGTAAACTCTCAAAAAAAAATTTGGATACTTTTCGGTTAGACGGGCGCTAGTGAAACAAATATAAATATATATACACACACACATATATGTATATACATACATATATACACAAACATATATGTAGATATATATGTGTATATATATATATATTTATATTTTTTTCACTGTCGCCCGGCTAACCGAAAAGTACCAAAAATTGTTACGTACTTTATTGACGTTTGGGTTGTCCTACACAGATGAACCTGGAAGGTATGGATACGAAGTCCATGCTCGCCGTTTATTTCAGATTTTTTTCCCCTATTTTTATTAATTTAAAAATGATTTATCAGTTGCTTTATATTTTTTGGGATAAATGGAATGTTAATAAATCAAGGTCGTGATACCAACATGTTACAAGATTTATTTCTTTATTTGTAATATAGTAAAATAAAATCTCTGTTAAAATTTGATAAAAAAAAACTTTTGAACATTTTATTAAAATATATTTTTCGATAACAACATTGTTGAAACATAATTATTAATTTCTAAAAATATATTTTTCTTGAAATTCATTTTTTTATGTAAATTGCATTATTTATTATATTGCAATAAACATCCTAAAACACGAGAAACAAATGCTAAAATACTTATACATTCAGTAGAAAATTTATAAACATTCTAACTATATTTTATTCATATTCATTACGAAACTAGACGGTAAACCACATGTATTTTACCTCTTTACAAAAATAGGTACTGATATTTCTAGTTTAAATAATGTATATATCTTTTAAATTTTATTTTTATAATATTTTTTACATTGTAAAATATACTTTGCATTCTATTCGTACTAAAAATTCACTGTTGAAGTACTCATTATAAAAACCTGGAGAAATTCGTGCAAATTGATTATATTTTCATTACTTATTTTACATTTGCTAAAAGAAAAAAATAATAATAATAATGTTTAAATATTAAAAGGCACTGTAGTGTAAAATTTTAATCGTAAGTAGCTGAATTTGTCGTATTTAATTAAATAAGTAATTGTTAATAATACGAGGGTTGCCTTTTAAGTTTTTACAAAAAGTTGGAAGAAAAATAATTTTTTGGGAACAAACTGTTTTATTGCTTTTCAAAATATTCGCCTTTAAGATTTATACACTTTTCTATCCATTCAAACCAATTCTTGAAACAGTTTATCCACTCTGAAGTTGATATCTCAGAAACATAGTTTTCGAAGGCATCAACAGCTTCTTGAGGTGATGAAAATCGCCTCCCACGCATTTTTTTGTTTGACATAAGGGAACAAGAAAAAGTCGTTAGGCGACAAATCAGGAGAATATGGGCATTAAGACATTAATTAGATATTTTATCCTTCAAATAATAAATTGTTTCATGTGCTGTGTGGGAGCTGGCGTTGTCGTGGTGAATTATGATGCGGCGTTTTTTGTTGTTTTTCTTGATTTCGTTGATGATTTTTGGCAAACAAATTTTTGTATACCCTTTAGCGTTAACAGTTTTTAGATCCTCTAAAGGAATGGTTGCGATATGTCGTGTACGGCCGAAGAAACAAGCAACCATTTTCTTGGAAGTGCTTCGTGAACGAACAACCTTCGTAGGATTCGGTTCGTCTAGAAACACCCAAACTGTGGATTGTTGTTTAGTTTCTGGCTCATACGAATATATCCAAGTTTCATCTCCTGTAACGATGTTGTATACGAATTTTACAGTTCCAAATTTGAATTTTTTAGCATTTTCTTACACCAATTTGCACGGGCCTCTTTTTGAGCTTCAGTCAAATTGTGCGGAATCTATCAGGAACAAATCTTTTTAACAGCTAAATGTTCGTGAAAAATCGAATGTATTGTAGTCTGTGATATGCCAAGGGATGCTTCTATCTCACCATACGTGACATTCCGATCTTCTTCAATCATCTTGCGCACAGCATCGATGTTGTTTGGAATCACTACCGATTTTGGTCGTCCTTCACGAGATTCGTCACTGACGGACGCACGACCACGACAAAATTCTGCAAACCAATTGTAAACAGTCTTTTCTGATGGTGCTTCATTACCAAAAGTTTCACGAAGCGATACTAAGCATTTTTGTCGAGTGAGGCCTTTCTTAAAATCATAAAACATCATCCAACGGAAACCTTGACGAGTAATTTTCATTTTTATCACTCACTTGTTTCTGTACAACACTCACTGTAAACAAAATACGCAGACGATTTCTAAGATGCCACGGATTCCAAGATAAAAAAATGTAAATTTTACGAATATCCTGAAGACAAATTTCAGTAGCGCCTTCTATTGGTCGTTTGTAAAAACATAAAAGGCAACCCTCGTATCAAATTTTACATTTATAAAATATATTCCATTAATCATGAAAAATACAAAGCAACCGATAAAACATTTTTAAATGAAAAAATAGAAAAATCAAATAGAAGCTTAGGGGAATCGAACTCGCAACCTCCAGGATCAAATATAAATTATTACTTTCCTTGTGCAATTAAAATAAAAACTCAATAATTCCTTTCAGTTTATGAAAACTGAAATTTTCGTTCTTATTGTACGTAGCTACACTCTCTAATATTTTCCCTCTAAAATGCACACGTAACTTCGTTCACGATTTTTTCATTTCCTTTAATTTAGGTTTCATTAAGTACTAAGGTACTGTAAGTTGGTTAATGAAATTTTCAATTAGGAGATATTTTACTCATTGTCTAAAGTTTAAAGTTGAGTATCAGCTAATTATTATAAATACTTAATCAGAAGAACTATAAATTAGCTAAGAATAAAAATTAAACTATACTCAAAAGAGAAAAAATAAACATTAATGAAAAATCATGCTTCAAGCATAAATTATGTAGAACCTTCCAGCACTTCCAGAATGCTTTAACACAACTTTACCATAAATAAGGTGAAAGTTGAAGTCTAATAAGTAAACAATTTGAAAACGCATAACACATTTGAAAACAATATTGCAGCAATTACCTCCATATCCGTAAAAAATATTCCAATTCTTTTGTGTAACTTTATATATGATCTATAGGTTTGTTTATATACTACATAGTATGCTAAAATTTAGTTCAGGTAGGAAAGGCATAGCACAGTTAAAACTTCCTAATTAGCAATTTCCTTAAAAAAAAAAAACGAAATATATTCGATATCTTTTGGGCTGTTTTGTATATGATTGAGCATTTATACACACAAAGTAATATGTAAAAAAATAGAGAAATGTAAAAACGTGTGCCACAATTGAAAACGTACTTCCAGCAATTATTACTCATATACAGTACTTTAATTGATATATTTTGCGTGTTCCTGTAAATGAATGATGAATGCTATGCCCACCATATTCTATAGTAAGCCTCTAGTAATGCACCTCAGTGATATATATCAATTTCGATAAGTTTGAAATAGTTTAACATCATATATTTCTTTTAAATGCTAAAAGGAGTAAATTAACAACATAAAATAACTTTTATTAGGTTATTTTACATGTTTCGGTTCATTCCGAGTCATTTTCAAAAACAAAAGAGAATATGCCATAATAGCGCGGTCTTGGAAGTTATTATTTAAAATGCTATCATTTAATTTCCATGTACTTTTTTAAAATTACGCACGTTATCTTTTATTTTTACTTGATTGTTTATTTTCATATATGTGACCATGGAGTAACTCGAGCCACAATTTCGGTAAGTTAAAAGATGCTGCCTCATTACATATTGTATTTCTGCGTGTTAGTATCTCTATGGTTTCTCTTAGTATGGATGGATAGTATTCTGAATCTTATTAGTAAACTATCCATCCATAATAAGAAAAACCATAGAGATACTAACACACAGAAATACAATATGTCAGTAAGTTAAAAATTTTGAAAAATTAGATAACCATATTTTCACTGAACGTATATTAATTTCTATTCAATGCGACAGTCAAATAAGAAATAGTTCACTTAGGGAGTCGCTAAAGGGCAAAACAAGTTGGACCACTTAATGCAACGGCAATACGACAAGTTTCACAAAACCCTTCATTTCTCACATTACTAAATATTGACTTACTCCACACTGTAAAAAATGACCGATATTTCTTATTTTATGAAAACATGCTGTAACCACGAACGAAAATATAATATAATCTTCTGAGTTATCCGAAATTTCAAATAGCATTTTACATTGTCTTTTGAATCCCCAGAAACGAATACATTTTCAAAATTTAAAGAATAATTTATAAAAACAAATTATTTTTAGCTGCCCGAATTTTTCAGAAACGTTTACGAAGGGTTTTTATAGTGTATTAACTAGTGTCCTCAGGCTGGAATACCTGTTTTTCGAATGCTATCAATTCTGAAGTAAACAGTTTCATGCTCAAAAAAATTTTTAACAGACAAACATGCAAAATTAACAGCGTTAACAATAACATTAAAATTAAGATTATTTACTTACTCTTTCATGTATAAATTAACTTATGCGGGTGAAAACGTGTACTTGAGAATGGATAACATTCGAAAAACAGGTATTCCAGCCTGAAGACACTAATTAATACACTATAAAAACCCTTCGGAAACGTTTCTGAAAAATTCGGGCAGCTAAAAATAATTTGTTTTTATTAATTATTCTTTAAATTTTGAAGATGTATTCGTTTCTGGGCATTCAAAAGACAATGTAACATGCTATTTGAAATTTCGGATAACTCAGGAGATTATATTATATTTTCGTTCGTGGTTATAGCATATTTTCATAAAATAAGAAACATCGGTCATTTTTTACAGTGCACTGTCATTCTAACCCTCTCATATTTACAGCAGTGTGCCGGTTCAAAATACTAGGAGCTATGCAACAAGCCAGACTATAGAGATCTGAGTAGACGCGGTCAATTTTCTTTTAATAATCTTTAAGTAATTTTCTTTTTTAATTCTTTAAGTAATTAATAATTTTCTTTTAATATAATTTTATTTTATTTTCCTTTTGGTCTGCCCAGACTTGAAATTTTTTTTTTTTTTTTTTTTTTTTTTTTTGTAGATTCGGGCCGGGTTTGAACTTAATTCTTTCCGAGCTGTGGCGGTCTGACATTTTTCTTTTCTAAATATATTGCACATATTCTGCAGTCCTGGAAAAGGGGAGGGGGGGGATCACTCCTATTAACTCTACCGCAAATAATCGCAAAAAATATAATTGGTACAGATCGATTAGTAATAACGTATGCTAATTAATTTTATGCTTAAATTTTGCTTAGGTAAATGGCGAAAATTAAATTAGCCAATTGAACATTTTAAGTAATAACACCTAATTTTACATTATATTTGGATTCTTTGTTACCTTTTATCCTAGATACCAAACAGGATGTCATTCGGTCAAGCAATTTAGGAATTATGAAGGTTTAAAATTTGAAACCGCTAATGTTAAATTCATTTTTTGTAATAATTTTAAAACATATTGCAATGCGGATAATTTTTTTAATCTTTGCTCAAAAACTACTTGGAGGAATGAGCTGTAGTTTTTCTGTATTCTCATATTTGAAGGTTCTAGAAATCGATTTCTTTTAAAACAGCCATAGTCTGCAATTCCTTTATATTTCAGAACATAAATTTCAAAATATATTCTATTTGAAATTAAATTTCGAAAACAATATGAATTGTAACTTATACATTTTGAACATAAATTGATTTCTAGAAGCTTCAAATATGCGAATCCGAAATTACGACTCATTCCGTCAGGTAGTTTTTGGGTCATGCAAAAAATGTTTTTTGAGAACAGTAGGAAATTTAAATCCGATCACTAAAAGACAAAAAGCGCAAAACAATTTATAAAATAAGAAATCATAAAAAAATTATTTGAAAAAAATGTCACGCAAAATATGTAATAAAAAATCAGCAATAGTTGTTTTATTCGTTTAATCTTCCATAACCGTGTTCATAGCCGATGTCGCGACATAATCGCTAGCTCTAAAACCGCTGAAATAAGTGTTTAACTATTTTTTAGTAGATTTGTTACACTGAACGTTTCGACCTTCCATTTAACACCCTTTGTAGTTGAATTTCTAAAATCACTGAAATACATGTTTAACTTTTTTTTATCCTGAATTTCACGTTCTACCTAAAACTGCTGCTGAGATATAAAACTGAGCTGCGCCGCCAGGCTCCAGAGTGGCATCCGTCACGCGCGTCAACCGTCGCACACTGATCCTAAGGGACCTATAACGCGCTCGACCAGCAGAGGTCTCCTGTAAGCGCTGCGACCGGTCGGAGCACCGCCACCTGCGCATCAATCCGATTGAACCCATCGCTCCTACCTAATTTCCTGATTTCACGCTCCTACCTAAAACTGCTAATGAGATATAGTGAAATGAGCTAAACGTTTCGTCCTTCCATTTAACCCCCTTTGTAGTTGAATTTCTAAAATCGCTGAAATACATGTTTAACTATTTTTTTATTCTGAATTTCACGTTCTACCTAAAACTGCTGCTGAGATATAAAACTGAGCTGCGCCGCCAGACTCCAGAGTGCCGCCCGTCACGCGCGTCAACCGTCGCACACAGATCCTGAGGGACCTATAACGCGCTCGACCAGGTGAGGCCTCCCGTAAGCGCTGCGACCGGTCGGAGCACCGCCACCTGCGCATCTATCCGATTGAACCCATGAGGTGACGACAGAGGTCGTTACGATACGCGGTGGATCCCAATATCAGAGAAAAACCTACAACTGCTGCTGAGATATGGCGAAATAACCTAAAACTATCAACCCCCATTTAACCCCCTTAGTGCTTAAATTTCTAAAATAGCTGAAATACATGTTTAACTATTTTTTTAGTAGATTTGTTATTCTGAATTTGACGCACCTACCTAAATCTGCTGATGAAATACAGTGAAAAGGCCAAATGACGTAAAAATTTTGACCTCCAACTAACCCCCTTAGTGGTTGAATTTTTAAAATCGATTAAATACGCATTAAACTATCTTTTTAGTATATTTGTTATACTAAATATAACGCTGCTACATAAAACTGCTGCTCATATATGGCGAAAAGGTGAAATCGCCTAAAACTTTCGAACCCCCATTTAGCCCCCTTGGTGGTTGAATTTCTAAAATCGCTGATATACGTGTTTAACTAATTTCTAATAGATTTGTTATCCTAAATTTCACGCTCCTACCTAAAACTGCTGCAATCACTTAAAACTTTCGACCTCCCCCCCCCTCATTTAACCCCCTTAATGGTTCAATTTTTAAAATCGCTGAAATACGTGTTTAACTATTTTTTTTAGTACATTTGTTATCCTAAATTTCCCTCTCCTATGTAAAACTGCTGCTGAGATATGGCGAAAAGGCGAAATCACCTAAAAATTTCGACCTCCCCCCCATATAACCCCTTTCTTGGTTAAATTTCTAAAATCGCTGAAACACCTGTTTAACTATTTTTTAGTAGATTTGTTATCCTGAATTTCACGCTCCTACCTAAAACGGCTGCTGAGATATGGCGAAAAAGTGAAATAGCCTAAAACTTTCGACCCTCCATTTAACCCTTAGGGGTTGAATTTTCAAAAATCCTTTCTTAGTGGGTACCTACACTGTGTAAGGAACACGTCTTCCAAATTTCACTGTCCTAGGAATAACGGTTGAAGCTCGGCGTGTTATGAGTCAGTCAGGACATGTTCTTTTATAAGTATAGATTCCTAAACTATTTCAAAGACTGGCTTCATGTTTGGTATTCGAAGGTAAAATTTACCGCATAGTTCAAATAGGGTATAAAACTTGTGTGTTTTTCAGGACTGTACGTTTGTTTAACGAAATCTTTGGAAAATCACTTTGGTTTAATAAATTTCAGAAAAATAGTTTTAATATTATAGTTTGGAATATGCTATTTTTTTTCTTTTTGTATAGAAATTGGTTTAGGGTCGGGCCTGACTTTATTGTTTTCTACACGGACCGGGCTGTAAACTGCGTAAGAGAAAAACTCACGCGGCTGGATCAGAGCCGAAATTTTTCTTTTGCGCTATGCCCGGCCAAGATAGCTTTTATTCAGCCCAGAGTGCAGTTCCTTTCAGTCTGTGTTCACATTAACTATCCATTTATCATAGCATTTTCCAACCTTTCAACATACTTAACAATTAAATATTTATTTAAATATGCTTAAAAAGTTTTCAAAATGTTTTGTAAACACAAGCTGCTCTTTCCCATATACCAAAAGTCACGCAGACTGTACTTTTGATGAAACTTCTGCTCCAAAATTATGACTTTAGAAAATATAAATGGCAGATTGCGGTAAAATGGCTGCAATAAAATAATGACAAATTATTGTTATAATCTAAAAACGTCTGAAAACTGTATATGGATAATATTTATTTTAATTTTATAAAACTTTTGGCCCAGCTTTTTTTTTTTCGATTAAATATAAGTTTTGTGGCTGAATTGTAAAATCACGACCATTTTCTTTATATTTTTATTTTCTCTTGCTAAATACAACAGAAATTCAAAAGTTTATGGAAAGCGAAAGTTATTTGTAAAAGGCGAATTCGTTCTCATTATTTATAACCGAATGACGTTTATATTGAATTTAAGGGAAAAAACTATTTTGTTTGACATTAGTAAACGTGTAAAAGTATTTTACTAAAAAAAGTTAATGTTATAAAAATACGTTAAAGATAAAATCACTTCTACTAAAAAGAGTTCAAAATTGCTTGGCAAATATGATAAATATTAGAACCAACATCTAATGTATAAGCCATTTATGATAAAATGTTTTATGGATATCAGTTTCATATTTTAATATATATGTTAATAATTGAACATGACGCTTATTCTTTTAAAGCGACATGGTTATTTGTTATTTTCAATCGCCGAAAAACGTCGTAACATTTACAATAAAAGCACCCGAGCATGGAAAGAAAACATTGTTGTATGGAATGCTGTATTGTCTATTAGGATTATGGAAGATACCTTGGTAGTCACTATCACTTTCATTTGCTTTAAAAGGTGTTGTCTATCGTATATATTTAACTCCAATGATGGAAAAGGGACATAACTTACAATTTAACATCTGGGGGGAACGGATTTCAAACATACGAGGGTGGGCTGATAAGTTCGAGGCCTGATACAGAGATGGAGCAAGTATAACCGAATGACAATGATGTTTGTATAATCCTTTTAAAAAGTATAATCCTTTAGAAGGCATGCTGCCGAGTTTCAGACGCGTGAGTTGATTGGTTATTGCTTGGCGATAAAGTAAAGTAAACAAGTTTTGACATTTTCTGAAAATGGAAAAAATTGAAGTTCGAGCTGTCATAAAATACTTTATTAAAAAAGGTTTAACCCCCACGGACATACAAAAAGAGTTACATTCCACCTTAAAGGATTCTTGTCCTTCATATTCGACGATAAAAAAGTGGGCTGCAGAAGTTAAACATGATAGGAAATCAATTCACTATGATGAACGCTCAGGACGCCCAAAAACCGCTACGACCAACGAAATCGTATCAAAAATTCACAATGCCGTATTGAATGATCGTCGATTGAGATACGCGAACTTGCTGACATTGCAAACATCTCAATAGACCGTGTCCACTACATTTTACATGATGTTTTGGGTATGAAAAAGCTTTCCGCTCAATGCGTACCGCGTTTCTTGAACGTCGACCAAAAACACCAAAGAATGAACATTTCTCAAGAGTCTTCTGAAATGTATTGTGTTGCAGGTTAAAATATAAAATGAAATATTGTCAAAAATCTTTTATTTTCTTTGTCAGGCAGAGAACTTTTCGAATCACTCTCGTACAGGGCTGCATTAAAGAATTCGCACACAAGAGTGTATCTTAAATGTATTACGTTGCAAGGGGACACCATTGAAAAATAATATGCAATTTTGTCAGAAATCTTGTGCTTTAACTGTTAGCCTCGAACTTATCAGTCCACCCTCGTACTTACACTGTTACTTAAGTAAATTTGCTAAGCATCATGGCAATATTTGTGAGACAAATCTTAGAAAAATCGTACAACTATTATTTCTATAACTGGTAATGCCAGACATATTAACATCAGCTTTAAAGCTGGTGTCATGAAATTTCAGGAGCATGTATCTTTTGCAATGTAGATACCCACAAAATAAGGATTTTGAACAATATTTAAAAGGAAGGTAATTTAAAAATTCAAAAATATTTATTTTCATTTATGATTCTAACAAAAAAAATATCTACCAAAAAGTCATTAATAACTAAAGTCTGGCGTTTTGTCACTTTTATTTTTCAGTAAACTTCTTTTGTATGTGTTAAGTTTTTAGTTAGTCCTGTTCTTCATTTTTAAATATAATTAATCTATTTATTTCTCTACAGGTAATAGATATTTTTAATAATTATCGAAATTGAATGAATAGATAGAGCACATGGAAATTAATTAATCCAAGGAAATTTGGAATTTAAAGCATTATGATGAGAACCTTCAACCTAAAATTTAATATGTTAACGAATAAAATTGAACCACGATATCCATTTTTGAGAAAAATTAAAAATGTATAAACATAATAAATAAATATATTTTATAATTATACAATTAAGGTTATTTAAAAAGTTAGCAAATTACCATTTTTTTCAATTCTCTGAAAATGGTTATCCAAATGTGAAAAGATGGTACTTTTAGTTTTATTTGTTTCTTCTATGAAAATTTTCAATGACATATTTCATTATCTTATATATTATCTTACTGCTACTTGAATAAATATACTATATTGTATTTCTGAGATTTAACAAAATCAATTTGATATTATAACAAAAGTAACACCGGAAATTTTTAAAAGACTTACTTTTTAATAAAAATATTCGGCAACTGTTCTTAGTTATTGGTCTAATTTTATTCAGTAAATTTTATTTTATAGATTTTTTCTAATTATTTTTAATATTTTTTCTTCAAAATATGCTATTATGCTTATAAATACCCACTTTATTAAATTTCTCCATAATTTTAACTTTTTCTTTTTATTTAATGCTAGTTAAATTTGATTGACTGGCTACTCTCTCCTGATTGGCTGATGAAGTTATCAGTCCAACCCTTTACCTTTCTTTTTCATTGTAGTACAAATGTGCTACAGCTATACTTTTTTTCCATGGCTCTTTTTTTTTTTAATATTAAGAAATGTTGTGATCTCAACCAGTATTGTAAAAACTAACTTTATACTAATTTTATTTTAATCTCTAATGCAATATTCAACATCTGTATTCTAAAATATGAATTTTCAATAAACATTTCCCCTCGTGGAGAAAAGTTCCTATGCTTAACGGCTGAATCTCCATGAGAGGGTGATTTCATTTCATTTTTTTCATTGCATTTGTTTAATTTCATTTCTATGATGTGATATACATTTACTCATCTACAGGGAGTGGAGTTGATTTGCAATTGGGAATCCCATTGAACCACTCAACTGTTTACTGTTTACTGTTGACTTCTTGATCCTCATCCTGAAATTGTATCAATTGTTACCCATAACAGCATCGAAAATCACGAAATCCCTGGGTATGATAATATTACTAAAAATGCTCTCAAACATCTTCCTACAATATCACTCAAATTGACTAATTTTATCATAAAATTCTGCTACTTTCCGAAATCTTGGAAAACATCTACCCTGTCCTCTAATCATCTGCTTCTGATCACATTGATCCCACTAACTTTCGACCGTAGCCTTCTTTCATCATTAAAGTGGTTCTCAAATGACCTGCTCAACAGCGCGAAAGTTTCTGACTCATTTTTTAATTCAATGGCATAAAATTGAAATGCCTGACTAGGGAAGCGATTTGGAATCGAAATGAGTTTTCCATATTTTGATAAACAGGTTACTTACCAAGTTATAAGCGATTCGTATCACATGACGCCAGGATTTTCCCCTTTCTCACTCTGCTGTGTCAGAAATTTGGTTCAAAACGCCGACTTTGACAGTATTTTCGGAAAGATCTACTATTTTTATCGAAAAATTGAAAGCTCATTACGATTACATAGTTTCTAAATAAGAACACCTGCCAATTTCATCCGTTTCCGAATAAAAATGAATTCAAAAATGTGTCAGAAAGTAGCCCTTTTGAATTTGAGAACAGCCTTAAGTTTTTAAATGAGTCATTAAGTCCCAGATCCATGGCTTCCCACACAATAACACAGCTTACGTACTGTTCTACTACAATATTTTAATAGGCTGTTTCTCTGTATCTAACAGCAGAAACATGCTACAAATTCTATAAAAAAATGAGCCGAGTGAGAATTCTGCAAATATTAAATAGAAATTTTCTTAACCCATTTTAGGCCAAGCATAGAAATTTTATAAAATGTGGTATTTTTTGCATTGAAATTTGCTTCATTAAGACATCAAAAATGTTTCGTGCAAGAAAAAAAATATTTTATTTAATTTGACGTTACCATTATTAATTTATTATTAATAATTTACCATTAAATTTAAATAAAAAAATTTAAGTTTTCTTATGGCATTTGTTTTATTTATATTTTATTTACAGAACTTGTAACTTTACTCCATTATAAAAACATATAATTAATCTCAAGTGGAATAATAATACATTTTCAAAAAGTCAAATTTGTCAATAACCGTTTCAAGTAAAACACCAGCGTATTTTGAAAAATTCACAACAGAAAGTGATTACTTCAATTGAATTACTAATATTTTATAAGTGTCTCCAGAACCCTTAAAAATAGCAAAAAAATAAAATTAGTGAAAAATATACGTTACAGTGTTAATAAAAAAATAATTATTGAAATGGTGCGTTTACGCACCTTTGGCCGAAAATGGATTAACTTAAATAGCGGTGGCAGACTCCTTGGAAATTCCAAGAGGTGAAAGCACCTTGAAATCAACATTTTAATAGCATGACAATTTGGCTTCAGAGCTAAACATTCTACGCAATATCGGCTGCTGAGTTTGTTAAATTCTTAAGGGAAAGCTTCAGTGCGAAGAAAGCATTTGCCGCCATCTTCTTAGATATCGTCAAGCCCTTCGACAAAGTCTGGTGTGAAGGCCTCATTTACAAATTTATACAGATAAATATCCCGTCCGGACCTATACATATCGTACATTCTTACCTTGGCGATCGTACTTTTTGTATCCGCATTTATAACACCTTATCTACACTCCATTTTATCATACCAAGCAACTTTCAGGGTTCTGTGTTTGAATCAATGCTTTTCAAATTATTTTTGTAACGATATACCTCAACCTCATACAGTGTTATTTTACCTTGCTTTATATGCAGGTTATACCGCTATTTAAGCCTTAGCCCACCATCCTTATTTGCTATACAGAAATTTCAAAAACACCTTAATGTGTTCATGGACTGGTAAAAGCCTTTTGCCCGTTAAAATTACTTAATCCAAAACTGCTACTATTTACTTTTCTGGAACTTTCTCCTACATCAATAGACTAACCTTTAACAACACTATCCTCACTTGTAAAGAGGACACCAAATACCTGGGGATTATACTTGATAAAAGATCTTCCTTTAGAAAACATATTCTTAATATAAGAGGTATAAGGCCGCTGGAGCTTTCGAATATCTTAAACTTCTCCCTAAAAACCCCGCTCTCTGTATTTGCAATAAAACACTAATATATAAAACTTTTATTCTCTCTATCATGACTTATACCTCTCCGATCTGGGGGTTTCATATATAAATCTAGTATGGAAAACTTCTCTAAAACTCATATTTAAGAACCATCAGAAATAGCATGGAGATACCTCCGTAGCAGCGCCATTAGACGTGATTTAAATATTTGTTCTTTAATTCAGCGGGTCAAAAATCTTCTAAACAATTTTACAAAAATAACTAAAATATTCCCAATGAGATTATTGCTTGAACTGTCGGTCTGTATGATGTCTCCGAAACCAGCAATAGAAAAAGGCTGTTTATTCAATATTTATGAAGATTATATTTGATTTTCCTTCTTTTTTTTTAAACTTACATTTAATTAAAACTTCTTATTGTTTTTTAATTTATACAAAAAGTTAATATATAATACTATTATACTTTTTTTCACTTTTATATCCAGATAGTTACTTCTAAGAAAAAAAATGTATGTCTATCACTGAAAAGTGCCTTATATTCTTGGGCTTTTCCTCATTCATCCCGATTGTTTTCAACAATTGCACATTTTAACATTTTATTTTATTTTTCACTTTTTTATGTAATTACTATTTTTATTTTTTATTTTACTTATTTTTCACATTCTTAATCTTATTCTAAACACTTTTCTATCTTTATTTATATTTACAATAATACTCACTCTTAGTTTAGATTACAGTTAGACTTCTTCTGGCTTATGGCTCAATAACTTTTAGAAATACAATTACTTTTGGACAGGGCATAAAGTTGGCGTCAATTAAGGAAGCCCATGAAATGCCTCAACAGTTCAATTGTTCACAATTAGCCAAAAGGTTTAGGTATAGAGTAAAATTTGTCTTCATCGACAGCGATTCTCGTGATTTAAACCTAAGAGAAATTAATTAATTAATTTAATATACTGTGCTGCTCGGTGAAAGGGCATTCCCCTTGAATTTTCGGGGATTAGGAAACATAAAAAGGAAATATACGGCAATAATCAGGTTCCATTAAATGATTTCTACGAGTATATGTACGGACGTAGTCTAGCGTAGTGTGAAGTTGTATTGCATTTCGTTTTTGTACAATATTTAAAGCTCTTAACAGATATTAATGATATTCCTGATTTAGGTTTCCATGGTCGGATCCACTCAATTGATGTCATACCGAACGAGTATTGGAGTTATATTAAAGAATAAAGGTTTTTCCTCTTATTATGTGCGTTCGTAATTATATAAATACGTAGCAACTATAGTCGTCGTCTGCTCCGTCCGTCTGTCATCTGTCCGTCCGTCCGCATATAACAGCGCAAAAACTACCCAACCAAATAATTTGAAATTTAATATTTATAATCTTTACAGAATTTTGTCGAGTCATTTCAAATTTTATGAAAATCCAATCAAAACTTAAAACTATATTAATAAAAATATTTATTAAGTAATTTGATTTTTTTAAAAATTGGTACTTTTTTAGGTTTCGTTCATCTCACGAAACCCTATTACTCCCGCTCTGTTGTCTGCCCGTCACAGAGCCGTTCTCAGAACCTATATAACTTACACCGTTGAAACCTTGTGTAATATATAACTGAATACCTGCTATGAAGTTCAAAATATTAAAATTTGAAAAAATCATATTATTTTAATAAATACAGATAAAAAACCAAAATTCTAACAGCCTTTTCCTGTTAAATTTAAACATTTTTCGCTGTAGCAGTTGCCAGCAATTAAAAATCCTCAATAAAATTATTTCTACAATAATTAATTTTCTATTGAAAGATTGCCACGTGAAAAATGAAAATGAAATAAAAAGTTTCACCAATTGTAAAAAAAAAAGATTATGACGTCATATGAGTAATGAAACGGAATTTTTTAAACATTTCTCAATAATACCAGAAGTATGAGTATGTGTATGTACAGAAAGCAGATTAATATCACGTCATTAGAGAATTAAAAAGAAAATTAATCTGACGTCAGATCGGAAGTTTAACGGATTTCTCAAATGTTTGAGAATAATACAAAGCGAGTATCAATATGAGTAATAGAGAATAGTAAATATATGAGTTTGAGGAACGTATTGAATCATGAGAAAAACCCGATTATGGAAATATTCGCATATTTTAACATTTTGAAGGTGTACAACATGTTTAATTTTGAAATTATTTTTTTTTAATATCGCATTTAGTCCACATGACAGATATTATTATGACAGAGTATGATAGCGGGCTTCGCCCGCTATTGGGCTGGTTTAGATATTCGAAAAAACGAAAAAATAGACCGGTAAATTTTTACTTTGTAAAAAAACATGACTTTTTTTTTTTTTTTTTTTTTTTTTTTTTTTTGAAAATGAAATTTATTTGGATTTATTAAAGAAAGGATAAAGTGTTTTGAAAGGAATATTAAACGAAACCCTTTGTGTGATCTTTGATCACACTTACCCACTTGTTTGTTATAGCAGCTTCCGAGGATAAATTGTCAAGCGATCGAGATGTATCATTCTATTAAATCCTATCTTACGTAATTAATTCAATGATATCCCATGATAGGTAATGATACTATATTGCCATGGTGATTACGTCCTATTTAAAATAGAGTTATATTATTTCCGTATTACTGAATTTTAAAACCGAATTTGTATAATAAAATTGTTTAATTATAGCAATCCTATAATCTACCGACAGTTTTTGGATAAATGTTTCCGGAGAAATGGATATTAAATGAAAAAAAATAGTCTAAATATGGATTTCAAGTTCTGAAATTTTCAATGCTAGGCTTAAGTTTCCCATTAGAATTTTCAGTAAATATCAACAAATGATAAAATATTGGCAACTTAAAATGCACTTATTTTATTACGAAAATTAATCATATCATAATAACAGACGATATAATGTATTTCACTGAAACTAGTTATAGTACGAACGCACCTCCATTTGTCACGTTTGACGTAGAATTTCCAACTTATTATATTGTTGCTTTTTTCTATCTATACAAGAAGAAAGTATTGGATTCGTGAATTTTTTTTGCCTGTTTTCGACAGATGTATACGTTTTAGAAGATCCTGAACACGATTTACCTATTTTTAGAAATTGTCTGCCCGTCAGCCTGTGTATCTGTCTGTCAGTCTGTATGTGACACAAATATTGTGGGCGAATTTGTATATTTGTCTCTAACTCACGATCTGCTCTGCAGAATGGGATGAAATTTCATATAGAGTTCTATCCTTATGTGAACTAGTTGTTATTACTTTTTAGGCAAAATCTCCTAAGAGGGAGTGCCGCAAATGGATGGGTTTTTTTTTCGATTCATGTTGTGCTTATATTTCCAGTTTATGTATGCAGAATTGAACGAAGCCTTAAATTTAGCATACTCATGATAGGAATAGATAGTCATTTAATACATTGCGTAAAAAACCTATTTGCTAAATCGATGTAATTTCTTATACTATTTAAATAATGTTTGATTAATATAGAAGAGGTTTTTGTGATGGCCACAACATACTAGTTTATAATCGTGTAATCAGTCGATACAAAGCAGTTTGCATTCTAAACTTAAAAATACTGTATATATTGCAAGGTAGAAGAAAAGCATGTAGAAACGGTTATCTACGCCAAAAGAGAACACATTAATTGTTAGTTTATATCGGATGATGTTTTCTTTGTTTACTTTATATTCTACCAGAGTTTGCCCAATGCACTAACATTGAATCTTATATTCTCGTCTTTATTTGGTAGAGTCATTTATGTTCATACGAGGGTGGTTCAAAAAGTAAGGTAACAAGCCCTATTGACAGGGGCACAAATTTTCCACTGGAATGGAATTTCCATATATGTCTATACAGCCAATATGATCACAGCATTCAAATGATGACGGTATGTGGAGCTAGCTGTACAATAGCACGCCGAAGTCTCAGTTAGCAGATGGAGGCGTAGACGGAAACGTGGTCGGCCACTGAAATAAGAAGTATGATAAGGTTTTTTCGTCTAAAGAGCCCGCAGCTGAAATGCATCGGCGACGGGTAGAAGTGCACGGAATGAGTGTAATGTCACGACAACAGGTCTGGTTTTGGTGCACAGAATTCCATAAAGGCAGAAGCGATGTGTGAGACGAGCAAAGACGAAGAAATTCGCAGGAAATGACCTGCGAATTGTTTCTAGCAAAACATAGAGCAGCCTTTTGAGAGCAGGGACTGCTCTCGAAAGGTGTCTTGTTGTTGCACGACAACGCCTGACAGCATACGGCTTCAATAACGCGTGATTTGGTACAGCGTTTCCAATGGTAGGTATTGGAACATTCACCATACAACCCGGACCTCGCACCAAGTGAGTTCCTGAAGGAGGAGGTTGATCAAGCGCGGATGGTGTCTCAAAAAGATTAAAAAGGATAAGATAAAATTCTCTTACCTTTTCTGAAGGTGCATCTCATGGCTTAATCCAATTGTATATCCATAAATTGATTTTTATCCATAGGTTCTCGACGATTAATTCAAGATTAATTAAGGCACGACATGTTCAGCATCATTTACTTTTAAGCTGAAAAAACTAATTATTTAATTAGATGACTCGGAGTAAATAGACTGATTGTTCCATTTAAGATACTATTATTAAACACAAAACTTTACATATATTTTACAAGTTACATTTAAACATTAATAGCGGTTATTTCACATTATAATGGAGCTAGCATCTGCTCCTGTTTACGCGTTTACATTTTGGTGGAGGACTAAAGAAATTAAAGTCAAAATAAAAAGTTCAGAGTTTTTCATTACATCATTGGAAATTACGCATACGTCAGTGGAAAATTACACATTGCAAGGTCTGAGCGTAAGAACGTAATTGGAATAATAAAGTTTCATTTGTTGCTATAATTATTGTTCTAAAGTCTTATCAATTTAGAAGAGTTCCGGAACATTTATTCGAAATTGAGTGGTCATAAATATCACTTTTCATATCATTATGCGTTGAAAGATTTGTTGATTACTTTGAAGCTATTTCATTTCTTTATTAGACGATCAAGGTCTTTCCATCTTTCCCATTGCGAGAGGAAATGAAAAGTGGGTTTCTTCTATTTAATTTCTCGGATGAGGTTAATATTTCTAATATTCCCCCCTTAAGCTCCTCCGAGGAATTGATCATAAAAAGTTTCATTGAATTTCTATGTCTTTCCAGTGCAGGCTTGAGTATGGGCTTGGTTAACGCGTCTGCTATCATCTGATCTGTAGGACAATATTTTAATTCTATAATACCTTCTTCTCTAAACTGTTTTATGGCATGAAATTTGACGTCAATGTGTTTGGTACGCTTACCAAACTTTTCGTTGTGTATCATCTTTATGCAGCTTTGGTTATCTTCATGCATTATTATTGGTTTTTCTTGAGTTAATCCTAAATCTTCCAATAACTTAATTAACCATAAAGTTTCTTGACAAACGTTTGCTGCAGATATATATTCTGCTTCAGCAGATGATAAAGCTATGCGTGACTGCCTTTTTGTGATCCACTGTATTGGATTGTCTCCCAACATGTAAATACTGCCAGAAGTTGATTTTCTCGTTTTTGTATCTCCCGCCCAATCTGAGTCGGTATATACTTCTAATTTTGGTTTCTTTTTTGTATTTAAAACTAAATTTAAATTTTTCGTACAGTGTAAATATTTGATTATTCTCTTTACTGCATTCCAGTCCTTGTTTCGCGGTGCTTCATTACGTCTACTAAGGATGTTGACTGGTGCTGATATGTCTGGTCTAGTAACTGTCGCGATGTAAAGAAGTGAGCCTATGGCTTTTCGATATTCTGTGTTATTTGGTAACAAATTTTCGTCATCTTCTAATTTATTAAAACCGGGTTCCATTGGTGTACCGTATGGTTTTGCATTTTCAAGATTAAATTTCTTAGCTAATTCTTCAATTTTTGATTTTTGATTTAGTGCGTAACCGTCCGGTATTTTTTCTATTTCGGTTCCTAAGTATCTCTTTATTTGCCCTAATTTTTCAATTCATATTCTTCGTTTAGTGTTTTTACGATTTCATTTATTATTTCCGGTTTACTTGCTATAAGAATATCGTCTACGTAGATTACTACGTATGTGAAATTTTCTTTTTCTTTTCTTATGAATAAGCATGTATCGGCTGTGCTTTGCGTGAAATTAAGTGCTTTTAATGAAGTTTCTATTTTCATGTGCCAGGCTCTTGCTGCCTGTTTGAGACCATATATGGTCTTGTTTAGTTTACAAACTTTATAATTAGAGTTTTTATCTATGTAACCCTCTGGTTGTTGCTTGTAAATTTCCTCTTGTAAATTTCCATGAAGGAATGCCGCATTTATGTCAATATGATGTACATCTAGATTTTTGTAGGCGGCTGCGGTTAAAAATGCACGAATGGTGGTATGTTGCACTACTGGTGCAAATGTTTCATCATAATCTTCACCAAATTTTTGGCCAAATCCTTTAGCAACTAATCTTGCTTTATATATGGGTGATTTTCCTGAGCTATCGACTTTTCTTTTAAAGATCCATTTTGATCCTATTATTTTTCTATTTGGTGGTGGTTCTACCAGTTCCCATGTTTTATTTTTCATCAGCGCTTCTATTTCCGCATCTGTAGCTTTGAGCCACTTTTCCTTTTCTCTAGGATTTTTTATTTCGTTGATTTCTTTCCAATTTTTCGGTTCGATTATTTCATTGTTTTTTACTATACAGATATAACTGTCGGATGTATATCTATTAGGTGGAACTCCCCCGTTTGTCCTTTCTGACCTTCTTAATGTAGGAATGTTTTGATCGGATTCTGCTTGTATTTGTTCTGTATTGTTTATTTCCGTTTAAATATAATTTTTGTTATCAAGCAGGCATTCTGGTTCATTATTTTCTTCATTCAGAATGTGTGTGTTATTCTCTAAGAATTTTACAGTTCTCCCGATTATGATTTCATTATTTTTGGTGTATACTCTATAACCCTTTGAGTGGTTATCATATCCCATAAATATTCCTTCCCTGGCTGTGTTATCTAATTTTCATCTATGTATCTTGTTTATGTATATATAAGCTTTACAGCCAAATACTCGAAGGTAATGTAAGTTTGGTTTTCTCTTGAACCAAATTTCGTACGGAGTTTTGTTCGTAGCCTTTGTTGGTAGTCTGTTTTGGAGATGTGTTGCTGTATTTATTGCTTCACCCCAGAATCTGTGTGGTAACCCAGCTTCTGAGAGCATAGCTCGAGTCATTTCTATCAAGCTCCTATACTTTATTTCTGCAATCCCGTTCTGACTCGGGCAGTGTGGAACAGTAAATTGGTGTTTTATACCTCCTTTTCTAAGAAAGTCCTCCGTATTTTTACCGATATATTCGCCCCCGTTATCCGATCTGAATGCTTTGGGATATCTTCCGAATTGTGTGTGAACCATTTATGTATAGTCCTTTATTTTGTCTGAGACCTCATCTTTGTGAGATAGTAAATACAGTGGAACTTCCATTTAACGAAATCTCATCGTTACACTTAAAAACTTCGTTTTGAAGAAAATTAGTTAAATAGAAATCAACTTAAATTCATGAAATTTTTCCTTCAGATATGACAAACAGGTATTGGATTCAGAAACATTTGATTCAGTTTTAATTATGAAACTGTCTTTTACAAAACAGTTGTGTACGGTCGATGATATCACTTCACATACCCAAGCTATGGCTCAAGCTTTCATCAGCTCTAATACACAGATTCTCAAACTAATGTTTTCACTACATCGTCTTTTTTCTGTGTTTTTCGATAATGTACTTCAAGATTTGTTATTATTCCTTAGACTAATGAATGAAGTTTTGAAGTTGTATTGGCAAGAACATAATAACTTTGATGTTCTTCGATTTGTATATAAGCACATTCTTGTGGATGTACAAAGCAATTGTCTATCAGCAATGGTAACTGTCTGACTCTAATTGATTATATTTGATATGTTTTGTTTCAATGCATCAGACGCCATTGCGTCACTGCATCTTTATATCATTGAATGTAAAAAGGGAATTTTGACTCCCCCGAACTGTCAGCGCTGGAGTCTCGGTGTGGGAGAGTAATGATAACAATCGTTTTTCTCAGTGTGAAAAAAAAATTGTTTTACTTAACACCAAGCAGAATGGAAATTATTTAAATGTGTTTCATACAATCCGCTAAAATAAATTCACATAACCCTCGCAAAAGAAATCTATAATTTAAAATTCTGTACACGTACAAAGGGGAATAAATTTCGTTATAGAGAATATATTTTTCGTAATATGGAGATTAATTTACATGCTATTGGTGTTCAAAGTCAAAGTTCTGCAGAAAATTTCGTTAAGTAGAAAACTTCGTTAAATAGAGATTTCGTTAAAGGGAAGTTCCACTGTATATAACAGTAAATCTTGAGTGGTCGTCAATAAATGTGACGAAGTACCTTTTTCCCCCTAAAGAGGTTGTTCTTATCGGTCCACAGACGTCTGTATGTATCAGGTCGAGTACCTGTGTCGTTTTATGTTCAGATAATTTCGGAAATGGTGCATCAGTAGTTTTTGTCTTTAACCCGTCAGCAAACGCGCTGGGATAAAATCTACCCCAGCTCAGAATCATTACTTAAAATGTGAGAAACTCGTTCGTTATCATTCTGACCTTTATACTTTTTTTTAAGCAAGAACGTCTTATATAAGACGTTCTTGCTTGAAAAAAAGTATAAAGGTCAGAATGATAACGAACGAGTTTCTCACGTTTTAAGTAATGATTCTGAGCTGGGGTAGATTTTATCCCAGCGCGTGTGCTGACGGGTTATGCATGTTTCGCCGTGTGTAGTATGACTGCAGTTGTTTATTTTTATGCCATTGGCCAAGTTGTTTTTCATCATTTGTTTTATACTTTCGTAATTCCTATGACTTAGGCGTTTGTGCCAAAGTTCTAGACATTCTTTATTTTTGCAGTCGTTTGCGATATTTGCTGTGTTTGGGATATCTTTATCTGAGAGAATTACCTCATATAAATTATTTTTCTTTTTCGCTTCCAGATACGTTTTGCCGTTACAGGATAGCATGCATTTTTCGTCTTCAAATATTAATTTGTAACCGTGTTGAGTTGCTTTACTCACAGAAATTAAGTTTGTTTCCAAATCTGGAACATATAACACGTTTTTTAATTTTATTTTATTTGAGTCCCCGTTTGAGGTTTTTGTTGTAATCATAACTTCGCCGGATCCGTAGGAATTGAGTGTGTTTCCGTTCGCGATTATTGCGGATGTTTGTTCGGTGTTGTTTATTTCAGTAAATATTTCTTTGCTGTTCGCAATATGGGAAGATGCTTCGGAATCAATAATCCAGGTAGATTTCCGGTCTTTTCAATTATAAATGCTGCATCTTGATTTTTGTTATGATTTATTTGTACGTTTTTATTTATTTTTTCTTTCGTTTCGTACCTATCATTTTCACTATCACCGATTGTGTTTTCGAAGCAGAGCTACGATGTAAACCTCTTTGGTTTAAATGTTTGTTTTGATGTAGCTTTTTGTGAATTTCTGTTTTTTAAGTGCCAGCATTCTTTATAGTTATGATTATTTTGCTTACAGTACGTGCAATATTTATTATAATTTTTGTAATCATTATTTACGAACTTTTTCTGTGTTTTAAACGCTTTTGCCGAATTTTCGGTTGTTTCCGAGTTTTCTACTCGTTTAGTATATTCGTCGACAAGTTTATTTTTTATGTATTCTGGTGTTAATTCATTTTCCGGCCTGGCTTCCAGAGCCGTTATGAGTGTGTTGTAACTAGGTGGAAGTGAGCACAGTAGTAGTGCTGATGCGAGTCACTAATATTTTCTCCAATTGCGGAGAGTTTATCGATGGTTTCAAGAATGTTTGTTATGTAACGTTGCATATTACCGCTTTCTTGTAATTTGGCTCCATATAATTTTCTGAGAAAATAAAGTTTACTTGACAGATTGCCTCTTTCGTGAATATTTTTTAATGTGTCCCATGTTTGTTTCGACGTGTTTAAATTTCTTATATGGACGATTTGAGAGTCCTCAAGACTTAAATTTATTATGGCCCTTGCCTTCTTGTCCTTCTTTTGCCAATCAGGTGTTATTGGGTTTGGCGGTTCTTCTGTTATTAATTCTGATAAATCTTTTATTAATAACATTTGGACCTTAAATTTCCATATGGAATAGTTATTTGGGTTTAATTTTTCGATTATCTGTGTTTCTTTTGAGAACGCCATTTCTTCGACTGATTTTTCTTTATTGTTTTTTATTAAGTTTTATTTAATTAGTTCTATAAAGATGCTTATATTTATTTTCTTTCTTTTGAAATTAGTTCTAAGGGATTTGTAAATTTGTTTAAACAGTTTTTAGTTTTTAAGTTTTGAAATCACACCTTCCTTCTGAGACAATTTTTCAGTCTCATAATCTTTGAAGGAGGAGGTCGATCAAGCGCGGATGATGTCTCAAGAAGATTAAAAAGGATAAGATAAAATTCTCTTACCTTTTCTGAAGGTGCATCTCATGGCTTAATCCAATTGTATATCCATAAATTGATTTTTATCCATAGGTTCTCGACGATTAATTCAAGATTAATTAAGGCACGACATGTTCAGCATCATTTACTTTTAAGCTGAAAAAACTAATTATTTAATTAGATGACTCGGAGTAAATAGACTGATTGTTCCATTTAAGATACTATTATTAAACACAAAACTTTACATATATTTTACAAGTTACATTTAAACATTAATAGCGGTTATTTCACATTATAATGGAGCTAGCATCTGCTCCTGTTTACGCGTTTACATTTTGGTGGAGGACTAAAGAAATTAAAATCAAAATAAAAAGTTCAGAGTTTTTCATTACATCATTGGAAATTACGCATACGTCAGTGGAAAATTACACATTGCAAGGTCTGAGCGTAAGAACGTAATTGGAATAATAAAGTTTCATTTGTTGCTATAATTATTGTTCTAAAGTCTTTAATCTATTTCGTATAATAACAGTTTATCAATTTAGAAGAGTTCCGGAACATTTATTCGAAGTTGAGTGGTCATAAATATCACTTTTCAGATCATTATGCGTTGAAAGATTTGTTGATTACTTTGAAGCTATTTCATTTCTTTATTAGACGATCAAGGTCTTTCCATCTTTCCCATTGCGAGAGGAAATGAAAAGTGGGTTTCTTCTATTTAATTTCTCGGATGAGGTTAATATTTCTAATAGTTCCATCTCTTCGGACCGTTGAAGAAACACCTGAGAAATCGGCATTTCAGAACCGATGAAGAAGTTCGGCAAGTCGTCTTGATGTGGCTCCACAACCTTGACGCTGATTTCTTCTATGCCGGTTTCGATACGTTGGTGTACCGATGGAGCAAATGCTTTGACAACCATGTTGACTATGTGGAGAAGTAATATGTAACAGTGCCTTACTATGTTATGTATCTCTTTGAATTCGTGAATAAAGTTTTTTTCCCAGAAGAATTGTTACCTTACTTTTTGAGCATATGCCGACAGAGAAGATGTCGTTTTAACTTATTTTTTGATAAATCTACATTGTTTACTTTTTTAGTAAAGAAAAGTATTCTTTATGCACTTTATTTTTGACCGTGTCAGTATTATGTCACAAACATTCCCGGAAGCTCAAAATATGTTAAAATTGCTCGTGATGCACTTACATTGGGCAGCAGCACTGTATAATATTGTCTAATATATGGGTCACCCAAATGAAAGTGGCACTATAGTCGTTTTGAGAAATGGTGTAATGGTATTAATATAAATTAGTATATAAAAGAAAGAAGTAATACAGACGTAACAGGTTGGCTAGACAAAGTCACCTTGTAGGTTGAAACAAGTGTTCCAGCGGTCAACGAGACGATGGATACCGTGAGTGCAGAAGCTCCGGGGTTGGTTGTGGAACCAATTTTCAAGGGCAGCTTGGACCTCATTATCGTCGGCAAATCGCCGTCCCTTCAGAGCTATCTTGAGTGGACCGAAGTTGTGGTAGTCACACGGCGAGAAGTCTGGGCTGTATGGGTGATGTTCGAGGGAGATGTACTGCTTCTTCCACTACGAAAATTCCTACACCATCGGAATACTGATCTGCGTGACATAGACTCCGTGCCATACATATTTTGGCATTCGACGATAGATTTCACTAGCACTCACATTTTCCGCTATTAAAAATTGTACGACCGCACATTGACAGCGTTAGGAGGCATCCATGATGCGAACTATGCCTTTTAACGTGCTACCACGCTATCACACACGCATCTGGCGGATCTGACGATATCGCATGCATTCCCAGCACTCTGCGCTCTCTATAGAGCATGCGCAGTCATCTTTCTCTTCAAAAGGCAGAGTTATTACAGCAATGCCACTTTCATTTGGGCGACTCCTATATTTCATATGCGTGTGTGTGGATTTACTGTTTAATTTTTAGAAAATTTCTTTAATTATGCGTGTGTCTCGGTTAAGTATATTGAGTCAGAATTTTCTTTTTTTTAATTTTTTTTAATAATTAATCAAATTTGTTTCTCCATAAATAAGAAATATGCGTCAATAATACCGGATTTAAATGAATTGGCAAAGCACAATTAAATTGTTTACTCTGAAGAAAATTGGTAGTTAAAGCCACATGTTAAAAACTTTTAATCTAAAACTTAATTTTTTGCCAAAGTCCAGCCATTATATTACTTTATAAGAAAATTATAAAAGAACAAACAAATAAGCTTATTATTCTTTTCTCTCCCTAAATGCTTAAAAATTAATATCATTGGAATCAAATTCTCATAAAGGACATGATAATGAGTATAAATTGCATGAATGTAAAATAAATATGGCTCAAAGCCAATGAAATCTAATAAGCGAGTTGACCTCATAATAGGGTCACTCAGCATCAAAATTGAATTTGGGAATGTCAGTTGACATACTATTAAATGGTTTTATGAAATAAAATCATTTAATCTAAAAAATGTTATTCTTGTGATACTTAAAAATATATATTTTTTTTGTACAATTAAGAAACTTTTTTTAAAAAATCTCTTACAATTTTGAATCTTTTCAAACATTTTATTTTATTTATTTCTATATTTTCCCCTACTTTTCATATAAGTGTATTTTATAACTGTGAGGATCAGATTTCCAAAAATTTAATTATTTAAATAGTTACATAACATTTTATTTAATTACTATATATATATTTTTTTAAATTCCTATTTTTAATAATTAAAATTACACCTAATGTGTTTTATTACTTATAAGGTGATAAAATTGTAAAAAATATGTTAAACTGCATTAATATTAATCAATGTCAATTAACAGAGTAATTGACATTGATTAATATTAATGTAATTTGACATCTTTTTTTACAATTCTATGATATTTTATGTAATAAAACACATTATATGTAATTTTAATTTTTGAATTTTTAAGATGAATTTTAGCATTTTACTTATTTATTTGTTCCTACTTTTAATTTTATGAATTGCATCTTAAGGAGTCCATAAAAAATATAATGAGTCAATTGTAATTTATCTGTTGAAATTTTAGCCTTTCGATCATGTTGATAAACTAAAAAAGGCGAATTTAAAGATTGCAAGTCTGAATCTTTTTAAAGAGAAGTGAATACAGTAAAAACTTTTTTCGAATATTTATAACTATCGGATTACTACGGATGTCTAAATTGATTTTATGCAAAAAATGGAAAACTGATGTTTTTGTCATTTTTCGCAAAATGAAAGCCGCCGAGTTTCAAATATAGTTTAAAGGAAAATCTGTACCAAGTCCCAATCGCACAAACCACTCCAAGTGAGTGGTTTTCATATTGAAAGTTAATGATATCCCAATTAATGGAATACATTTTTTTTTTTTCAAAGAATTAAACTTTGGAAAAATTTTTAGATTTGAAATTTATTTCCATTTGTACTACTCAAATTTATTGATCTTAGAATTTTAGAATGTTTGTTCAAGAGCTTAATCTTGAGCATGAGTCCGGGACTAGCCTTAAGCTCGAGCCCAGGCTGCTTCACTTTAACAACTTCTTCAAATCTTTAATACATAATTACTTTGAATATCATAATAATTTGAATATTCATTGATTAAAAGATGATTATTATTTTAATTTAACAACCTCCATTACCAAAAATATAATAAATTATAACACCTTGTCTATATATATATTTGTCTTACGTGGCGCGGAAATAGGGCTGAATTTCTACCTTATCGTTGGCAACAATCGTAGTATCCAGAGCTCAGACCAATGACCAGACAAGATTGTGTTAGCCCCGCCTCCAATATGGCAGAAAGTGTCAGAGCATTGAAACTGAAGCTAGCAATTATTAAAAATAAAATAATATGAACGTAATCAAAAGCGTCTGAGATGATTCCTCATTTTAATTATGAGAAATACTGTTAATTTCAAATAAATTCATTTTTTTCAAATGAATTCATTTAGAATTTATTTACGAATTTCTCTCACACAAAAAATCGGAGATAATAAAATATAAACTTTCTAGAATGCCCTGCTGCCATCTGTTGCCGTTTTATTGAAGTAAAAATAATTTCTTTTGCAGAAATCTATAATCAATTAGAATAATAAAATGTTGAACAAAATTTAAACAATCATTGATGATAAACTATCTTCCTACCACGTAGTTTTTTTTTAATGAATTTAAGCCGTGCTGTACAATATTATAGGTGCTAATTATGTTTCCAAGATCCTCTTTTCATAGTATTTAAATTATTTATATGTCCATTAGTAGCATCAACTAAATGTATTTTTAGTTGTGTTTTCAACGGAGTTTTCAATTACTTTTGTACATTAAAAAAATTGTCAATTTCATATGTTCAAATGATTTATTGTAGTACTTATTCCGGCTAGAATTACTAGAAAAATAAAATGAGGCGAGCGAGCAAAGCGAGCTGTGACCGCGTAGCGGTCTCAATGTGAATTGCCTTGCAATTCACCGGGGGTTGGCGAGCGTTAGCGAGTAGGGGGCTGAGCCACCTAGTAATAATATATTTCTTTTAAATGCTAAAAGGTCTAAATCAAAAACATAATATACAGTAAAATAACTTTTATTAGATTGTTGATATGTTTTGGCTCACTCCGAACCATTATCAAAAACAAATGAGAAGATTCTATGATTGCACGGTCTGTAAGTTATTATTTGAAATGCTATCATTTAATGTTCATGTACTTTTTAAAATTACTAACGTTATTTTTTATTGTTATTTGGTTGTTTATTTCCATATTCGTAACCCTGGAGTAATTCGAGCCACAATTTCGTTAAGTTGCAGCATTATTTAACTTACCGAAATTGTGACTCGAGTCACTCTATGGTTACAAATATGGAAATAAACAACCAAATAAAAAATAAGAAATAACAAGCGTAATTTCAAAAAGTACATGAAAATTAAATGTTAGCATTTCAAATAATAACTTCAAAGACCGTGCAATTATAGATCATTCTTATTTGTTTTTTTTATAATGGCTTGGACTGAGCCGAAACATGTTAACAATCTAATAAAAGTTATTTTACTGTATATTTTGTTTTTAGTTTACACCTTTTAACATTTAAAAGAAATATAAATATCTACTACTTTTTTAATTAATGTTTTATTTCGTCATAATCGCGAGTAATTTTTTTACACCATTAATGCAAAATATGTTTTAAATGCAACTCGATCACGATTGAAAATTATTTCTAAAATTTAAAGATCACACATTTATTTCAAATAAATACATACAAAGTAATAAAAACACAATTTCTAGTTTTAAAAAAAATTAAAAGTGAGTTTTAATAAAAACGGAAATTCAAATCTCTAACAAATCTATCGTTTTTCGAACAATCGATTATTAAGAGTGGGACCATCGATTGTCGGGTACTATACCGACAATCGGCCACCCCTGCCACGTTCAAATGCAATCCATTCTTCAATCAATCATTTCGATAAACCTCACGCAGTTATTCCCTTCGAGAATATAATAAAATATAAACGAGCCTCTCCAGGCCAGTTATTTTTTCCTCAAATGAATATAAAAATTGTGGCCAAGCTATGACCAGAAGTTATTAGGTTCTTTTTTTTATTATTATATTTTCGTCGTGTCAACATAAATCTAAACTTCCTTCAAGCTGTTATTTTAAGGATAATTTTTGTCTCACATTTTTCTAAGCTAAACTTTTCTACTCTCCAGAAAACGACAGCTTGAGACTATGAAATTGATTCGGAAAAGTTGACTACATGCGGTAACAGAAACCGTTAATATTTCATTCACTTTCATTTTATAAAAGAGGTAGCTATAACAATCTAGCATTGCATACGTAAAACGTGTATGGAAGATATACGGTCTCCGCTCTTATCATTTAACAATAGATAATTCCTAAACCACCAGTTTTAGAGACAACCATTTACGTCAAAATAGTTTTCTTTTTTTTTTTTAAGTTGAGAAATTTAAATTTCTATACTCTCCGTGGGTCCTATAAGTTATATTTAGAAAACTTTCTCCATACTTTGACAAGTAAGACACTAAAAATTTCATTTTTGTACGACCAAAACTAGAACGTAGAAGCATAATTCAAAGTGCAAAAAGTTTTTTCGAATGTTGTTCTTCATTAATGCACGAAAACCATTTACGTGAAAATAGTTATATTTTTTTAAGTTGCAAAATTTAAATTTTTATACGGTCCCTAGGTTCTATAAATTATATTTAGAAAACTTTCTCCATACTTTGACGAGTAAGGCAGTAAAAATTTCATTTTTGTACGACCAAATTTAGACTGTAGAGGAATAATTCCACGTGCAAAAAGTTTTTTCGAATGTTGTTCTTCATTAATGTATGAAAATTATTTACTTTAAAATAGTTATTTTTAAAAAAAAAAGTTGCGAAATTTAAATATTTATATGGTCCCTGAGTCCTATAAGTTATATTTAGAAAACTTTCTCCATGCTTTGACAAGTAAGACAGTAAAAATTTCATTTTCGTACGAGCAAAACTAGAACATAGAAGCATAATTCCAAGTGCAAAAAGTGTTTTCGAATGTTGTTCTTCATTAATGTACGAAAATCATTTACGTCAAAATAGTTATATTTTTTAAGTTGCACAATTTAATTTTTATACGGTCCCTAGGTTCTACAAGTTATATTTAAAAAACTTCCTCCATGCTGTGACAAGTAAGACAGTAAAAATTTCACTTGTGTACGACCAAAACTAGACTGCAGAAGCATAATTCCAGGTGAAAAAAAGTTTTTTTCGAATGTTGTTCTTCATTAATGTATGAAAATCATTTACGTCAAAATAGTTATTTTTTAAAATAGTTGCAAAATTTAAACTTTTATATGGTCTTTGAGTCCTATCAGCTATATTTAGAAAACTTTCTCCATGCTTTGGCAAGTAAGATAGTAAAAAATTTCATTTTTGTGCGACCAAAACTTGACTGTAGAGGCTTAATTCCAAGTGAAAAAATCTTTTTCGAATGTTGTTCTTCATTAAAGTATGAAAATCATTTACGTCAAAATACTTATTTTTTTTAAAGTTGCGATATTTAAATTTTTATACGGTCCCTGGATCCTATAAGTTATATTTAGAAAACTTTCTCCATGCTTTTACAAGTAAGACAGTAAAAATTTCATTTTTGTACGAGCAAAACTAGAACATAGAAGCATAATTCCAAGTGCAAAAAGTGTTTTCGAATGTTGTTCTTCATTAATGTACGAAAATCATTTACGTCAAAATAGTTATATTTTTTAAGTTGCACAATTTAATTTTTATACGGCCCCTAGGTTCTACAAGTTATATTTAAAAAACTTCCTCCATGCTGTGACAAGTAAGACAGTAAAAATTTCATTTGTGTACGACCAAAACTAGACTGCAGAAGCATAATTCCAGGTGAAAAAAGTTTTTTTCGAATGTTGTTCTGCATTAAAGTATGAAAATCATTTACGTCAAAATAGTTATTTTTTAAAATAGTTGCAAAATTTAAACTTTTATATGGTCTTTGAGTCCTATCAGCTATATTTAGAAAACTTTCTCCATGCTTTGGCAAGTAAGATAGTAAAAAATTTCATTTTTTACGACCAAAACTTGACTGTAAAGGCATAATTCCAGGTGAAAAAAAGTTTTTTTCGAATGTTGTTCTTCATTAATGCATGAAAATCATTTACGTCAAAATAGTTATTTTTTAAAATAGTTGCAAAATTTAAACTTTTATATTGTCTTTGAGTCCTATCAGCTATATTTAGAAAACTTTCTCCATGCTTTGGCAAGTAAGATAGTAAAAAATTTCATTTTTTACGACCAAAACTTGACTGTAAAGGCATAATTCCAGGTGAAAAAGTTTTTTCGAATGTTGTTCTTCATTAATGCATGAAAATCATTTACGTCAAAATAGTTATTTTTTAAAATAGTTGCAAAATTTAAAGTTTTATATTGTCTTTGAGTCCTATCAGCTATATTTAGAAAACTTTCTCCATACTTTGGCAAGTAAGATAGTAAAAAATTTCATTTTTGTGCGACCAAAACTTGCCTGTAGAGGCTTAATTCCAAGTGAAAAAATCTTTTTCGAATGTTGTTCTTCATTAAAGTATGAAAATCATTTACGTCAAAATACTTATTTTTTTAAAAGTTGCGATATTTAAATTTTTATACGGTCCCTGGATCCTATAAGTTATATTTAGAAAACTTTCTCCCTGCTTTCACAAGTAAGGCAGTAAAAGTATAATTTTTGTACGACCAAAACTAGACTGTAGAAACCCAAGTACAAAACGTTTTTTCGAATGTTGTTCTTCATTAACGTATGAAAATCATATTACGTCAAAATAGTTATTTCTTTAAAAAGTTGCGAAATTAAAATTTTTATACGGTCCCTGATTCCTATCAGTTATATTTAGAAAACTTTCTCCATGCTTTGACAAGTAAGACAGTAAAAATTTCATTTTTGTACGACCAAAACTTGCTGAGTTATAATAATTTGAATTTTATGAATTTTCTGTGTTTTCCGGAATTTAAATCGTGATTTTCCGTTATTAGTGCCATCTGGTCAAAGATAAGTATGGGAACAGAATACGAAAAAACACGTGTGGTATAAGTTTAGTTCGAATTCATGCGAGAAAAAAAGAAGAAGAAGAAGAAGAAGGGAATGAAAAAAAAAAATCTCCCATTTTGGCATATGAAAGTATCTTTATAAATATATATCATGTTGATGTTGTTTTTTATCCGAGGCTAAACGAAAAAGATAGGTGGTCACACTACCGTTCGCGTTAGACCGCTAGAATCACGTGATGGGATTTTCGTGCACCTTCATTCATGGATTCGAGAATCACGTGACTCGAGCGGTCTGAAAAAAGAGACACGTGCAACGCACCGCCGCTGGCCTGTCTTTTTCGCTAGCTTCGTTTTTTATCATATCACGTCATCAACGCATTAAAATTCAACTTAACTTTTAAAAGTTCAAAAGCAATACTGTGACTCTATTACAATTAATTAAGCTGATCATACAACAAAAAGCTGCAATATAAAAGGAAAAGAGTCGATAAGAGTACGAAAGTGGCCGCTGTTAATGGTGAACACAGAAGTTTCTTCTAAAAAAATTTATTATAAAATTTTTAGTTTATTATATCTATTCAATGTTACATAATATATAGATTCGTTGCATTTCTTAAATATACTTTTTCTAACACTTTCCAACATAGTTGAAAAGTGTTTATGAATTCGATTTGTCTGGCTGGCTGGCCGTCTGTCCGCACTCTATTTCTCGTAAATATATTCGAATTGTGGTATAATTTTTTATGCTATTGAAGTTAACTGGTCTAGAATGTCCGGTAATGAAAATTAAGTGTGTAACGTTTATAGTTTGTTAGCAAGGACACATAAAAATTTTGTTACATTATGGTATCTGGGAAAAAAATGCTTCCGATTCATTTTAATGATATTACAATACTTCAAACGTAATAGAATTAAAACGGAACTCTCAGGTGCACTACAACATGTTTTCTATAGATTATGCAGAGCGTAGCAATTGCCATTCATTTACAGAGACGCACAAAATAATTCGATTTCAGAACGGATTATAATCGATTTCATTGGATGAAAAAATAAAATTTCATAATAATATTCTGTTAGTAAATACCAGTTGGGAAAACGTAGCAATGCTCGGTTAAAATTAGCTTTGTTTTCAGCTCGATATAACAATAAATTCTCTGTACAACATATAACAATCAGTTCTATGTATCCTGATTGGCTAAATTATTTTTTTTAAACATTCTCAGGATTCTGATTCTTGTTCAATATTTTTGAAAAATCTATTTAGGTGTATCAAAGTTGCCCCCCAACTCTATCTCTTGGTGGGAAAGGGAGGGGGGAATTTGAAACTTTAAATGATAACCCCTTTTTTATTACAGATTTGGATTCCACGGGAAAAAATACATAACTTTTGTATTTAACATTTTCTTCGTAAAATCGTAGATGGCGCTGTAATCGAGTAAAATGCTGTGAGAATCGTTTCCATCGAACAGTCTGGAAACGGTCGAATAACTCGAGAAATATACATAGGATTGAAAAACGGAAAAATTCTGATTTTAATAGTTATAACAACATTTTCCTTCATATTCCAAAATATGTTTCTCAATATTGACAGCATCCACGAACACATTTCGCTCATATTTCACATGTATTTCATGGTACGATCGGCGTCAGAAAAGAAAAAAAAATGATACACCCTATACATTTTAATCGTCAAATTGCCGCATAGAAAAACGAGTAACCTTTCGGTATACAATTGTGTCTTATTTCAATTTATGTTTAAAAGATAAGCTTAAGGGGTCATCTCCATATTAATATTGTAACAAACTTTTAAATTTCCAATAGCAGCAAACGATTTTGACATCATATTTGGATTCTTCAGTTAATTTTACATTCCGATACCAAACGGGACGCCATTCTTTGAAGTTTAGAAATTATGCTTTGGAACTTTTAATGTTAAATTTTTTATCACAATATTTCACTGGTCTTTTTATAAGAGTTGCTCTATAGAATTGACTGCCAAACCAAGACAAAAAATATCTGCTGTAGTTCGTGCATGCGCAGTTAAAATTTATTTCATACAAATATCCATATCTCATCGAATATTTTATGTATATTAATCTTTTAATAGCTGTATACTATTTCTACTGTTCTTTGTCACGTTTACGGAAAGTGGTGCTAAATTCGGTTGAAAACTCTGTATGCTATAAACAAAAAAATTTGAATTATTCACAGAAACGTTAACATCTTTACGAATATACCTGCTATGCTTACACAAATGTACACAAATGTTGAACAGAACCTACATAGCCATTTGCTACAGTGACAAACCATTTTGAGCATTTTCTGTTACTTGGGTGATCGCAAATACTATTTTATTATTAAAATTATTATTGTCCTACCCCCTCTAATTGTCCTCGCGACTAATTTTCACAAAAAATTATGAAGTCAAACATTTTTTTTTACATTCTTGAAGTTCAAGAACAATTCGTAAAAAATTTCAGTAGATATTCGACAAAACGTCTAAAATCGGAAGAGTCCAGTCACTGGCCCTTAATTTTTGGACATCAGTGTAGTTGCAAAACAAACTGCGATGCGAGTAGTTTATAAAGCCTAAATCAAAGTGTCGGAATTGAGATGTAATTTTTGTGTTTACATATTTAAAACTTCTAGATATTCTGTTAATTTTTTTACAGTTTACAATACACTTTTCTGTTTCGAATATTTATTTCAAAATATATAAATTATGAAATGAATATTTTTAAAAAATGTGATTAAGTTCGTACACTGTAAAGTCTCTCTTAATTTAGCAAGATAGTTTACAAAATATAAAAGATCTTTCCAAGTTACCTACGATTTCGGAAATCAGTATTCGAAAAAAAAATGGGATTGAGTGTTCATACACTGTAAAGTGTTTCTTAATCTAGCAAGTTAATTTACGAAAATATAATATAAGCTCTTCCGAGTTACCCACGATTTCGGAAATCAATATTAAAAAAAATTGGGATTGTGTGTTCCTACACTGTAAAAAAGTACACTGTAAAGTGTTTCTCAATCTAGCAAGTTAGTTTACGAAAATATAATATAAGCTCTTCCGAGTTACCCACGATTTCGGAAATCAATATTCGAAAAAAATGGGATCGGGTGTTCGTACACTGTAAAGTGTTTCTCAATCTAGCAAGATAGTTTACGAAAATATAGATCTTCCGAGGTACCCACGATTTCGAAAAACGCTCCTTTATCTTCAGAAACCTATAGATTTCCGAGCTTTAAAAATGCATTTCTGAAACAAAGGGGGTTTTTTGCCAATAATTTTCGGAAGTGTTTCCGAGTACTTTTTTTATAGTGCATAAACCAGTTTTCTCAACTTAGTATCAACACGAAATATCGTTTTTTCGGATGCTATCAATTCTCTAATAAACATTTCATGTTCGACAAACTTATTGAAAAGACAAACATGTTCAAAGGACAAACATGTTAAATTAACAGCGTAAAATGAACATTATTTTGTTACTCTTGAATGCATAAAATCTGTTCGTAGCTGAAGATGTTAGAATTTTTAGGATTTTAAAGAAAATAAATCAATTATTTCATACTTACCAAAAATGTTTCCGCTACAAAAATAGTGATAGCTTACAAATTTGTTTTTCAATTAATATACTATTTGAGGTACCAAAAACGACAGAGGTACCAGAATAACAAACTAAGCTTTGACATTAAAACTTCCATATTCATATACCTAATCAAATTATCACTCTGAAGATTTTCCATACATTTCCTGTATGTTTATTTATAAATCCTGAATTTTTACACTTACTGCAAAAATTCAGGAAATTTGTTAGATATTTAAAATCCATATTTTCACAACTACAACACGGCATAAATTTTAGACCATCGAATTTATATATATATAACCATAAATAATTTTTGGAGATAGAGCGTTTTTTGGAACTGATAGTTCATAAAAATTATGTTTTTTAGAAAAAACCTTTAAAGTTTTTATTTTGGAAAATATATCACAAATATTCACTTCACGTTCTTAAAACCGTCCGCTTTTTTATGTTGTACCTTCATTAATCTCAGTATTAGAAATTATTTTCTTTCGTAAAGCCCTTAAACAGCAACCACCGTTTATTTAAATACACACTTCCAGTTTAAAACCTGAAAGATAAACAGCCATAATTATTCTTCCAATGATCGTAAGAAGAAAAAAACTGTTTTAGAAAGCTAATTCGTCTTTCAAATAAAACAATAAAACGAATTGTGATATTTACTCATATTTGGCTATTCAAATGTAGTAGGATACCTTAATTTGGAAATGTTGATAATGAAATGACAAAATATTTCTTGCCAATATTACTGCAGTATTGATAACATATAAACACCTAATGCTGGAGAAATATATCATGCCTGTAATGGTCGTCAAAATATTGCTAATACAAGCACTACTAGCCTAGTATTTGCATTTCTACTCAGGTATAAATAAACTTCACGAAAAAAAGAACGAAAAACCATGCGTCAAGCATAGATTATGAAACACTTTCCACCACTTACAGAATACATTAACAAAACTTCACAGTACAATATGGTGAAAGATGGTGTCGAATTAGGCAGTTTAGAAAACGCATAACACATTTGAAAATCCATTACCGTCAACAATCGGAAAAATATCCGAATTGTTTGTGCAGCTCTGTATATGCTCTAAAGATTTGTATATGTTCTAAACATTTGTAAATACACTGCTAAAATTTAGTTCATTTAGGAGACGCATACAACAGTTGAAAATTCTTCTTCAGCAATTTAAGTCAATAAATGGAAACATACTCGAAATATTTTGTGTAGCCCTGTATATGATCTATAGAATTTACAAACACCAGGTAATATGCAAAAAATTAGTTTAATTTAAAAACGCGTACAAAATCTGAAAACGCACTTATTGCGTACTTATTGCACGACAGCCAGCAATTATTGTTCATAGACAGTACAGTAACAAAATTATTTTGTGCGTCCCTGTAATGAACGATGAATGCCATGCGCACTATATTCTACTGTAAACCTCTTGAAGTGCACTTCAGGGATATATATCAATTTCATTATGTTTGAAATAGTGTAAAATCATTAAAATATACCATAAATGATTTTTCTCCGTGGACCTTAATGCACGGAATTCTTTTGAGTGTCCCTTTAAGTAAATTATAAATGCTACACACTTCATTTTCAATACCACAACATGCCATAGTTAACCGCAATAACATATATATTGATTCGAGAATATTTACGCAAGTTAGAGCACGGTAAGATAGACAGACAAACCGAATCCATAAATACTTTTTAACTATGTAGAAAAGTATATTTCTTTTAAATGCTAAAAGGTGTAAATTAACAACACAATAAATACACAGTAAAATAACTTTTAGGTTGTTTGACATGTTCCGGCTCACTCCGAGCCTTTTTCAAAAACAAATGAGAATATTCCATAATTGCACGGTCTTTGAAGTTATTATTTAAAATGCTATCATTTATTTTTTTAATTACGCACGTTATCTTTTATTTTTACTTAGTTGTTTCTTTTCATATCTGTAACCATGGAGTAATTCGAGCCACAATTTCGGTATTTTGAAAATGGCTCGGAGTGAGCCGAAACATGTCAAACAACCTAATAAAAGTTATTTTACTGTGTATTTATTATGTTGTTAATTTACACCTTTTTAGCATTTAAAAGAAATATATTATTACATGGTGTTATAATTTATTATACTATTATGTTGAAAAGTGTTAAAAATATTATAGTATTAAAAATTAATGAAACTATTTTACCATACAGAAAAAATATATATATTATTTAAATATAATAACCTTATTCATACTAAAAGAGCAGTTTTCACAAATATTTATTACTCAATGTACAATTATGTACCATCCCATAACCAATCAAATCGATAAGCTTCAATCAATTATTCACTTGGAGAAAATAATAAACAAGATACGCCTTGCCAGTTATTTCTCTCTCAAACAAGTATAAAAGAACTAAAACTGCCAAACCATGACTAGAAGTGATTTTTATCCCTTTTTTTTTATTATTATTATATTTTCTTCGTGTCAACATAAATTCTATCTGAACTTCCTTCAAGCTGTTATTTTAAGGTTAGTATTTCTTCCTATTTTCTAAGACAAACTTCTGCTCTCCCGAAAATGACAGCCTGAGAATATGAAATTAATTCAGGAAGGATTGCGAAGAGCGTGAAAGGACGGTTACTATTTCATTTCCTTACATGAAAAGAATAAATGTGACAGTTTGACACCGTACATCAGTATTACATAAAAAAGCACTTATATGTTTGAAACTATGCATGTATGATTAATATATAAATGTGCGCGCTATGTATGTGTATGAAAAAAATTCCTACACAGATCCCAATTAAAAACAAAAGCGATAACCAAAACAATTCTTCATAGAAAAAACTGTTTTTAATCAACATATTAAACTATGATAAACACATTAACGACAATAAAATTTATTTTTACAAATTTTTTTGTCATATAAACTCTAAATAAATATATATATTAAAGCGAGTTACCCGATAAATAAACCTTTCCTGCAAAAAATAAAGACATAAAAACTATGAATTGATAAAGTCATTTGACTAAAAAAATTGATTATTTCTTTGGAATAACCTTGCTCGTCATTAAAACAGATTTTTGCCAGAAACATTTATTATTCCACATACAGCAAACGTATTCCATCTTTTAAAGCTGATAAGGTTAATATTTTGTCCAATTTACTAAACGTCGTTGGGGGCCACCGTAATACTTATCCATCATGGATAGGCATAATATAAAATATGAGAATAAAACATGTGTAAACTATTTATAAAATGCATTGCAATTCGAATAAAATCGTGGCTTGATGACGTCATAAAATTTAAATGCTCTATTACTGAATTGCGTAAAAGAAACATTCTTATAACTCCAAAATTGATAGTCATATTAACTAACAGTTTACTGCGTCGTATTAAGAGTCTCATTTCCAATTAAAATATATATTTGAATTGAAATTTGAATGAAATACAGGGTCAGGAAAAATCAAAGAGTGTGGGAAATAGATTATACATATCTCGGCAACTCATTATCCGATCGACTTCATTCTGTATGCAAAATTTATGTTTTCTATTGTCTTTTATATTCACTCCTTAAAATAAACAATTTCGAAAAAATTTATATACCTTTTATCAGAATGAATATTTCGAGAGTCCGAAAAAAATAGTTCCGAATAATCGAGGTTGCTGAAATTCAATAATCTTCTTCTCATTATTACATACTAAGTACATACCAAATTTCAAGTCTCTATCTCAATTTGTTCGGGAGACAGAGCGTTTACAGACACACAGATAGACGGACGGCAAAAAAAAATTTCTAAAAATATGTTTTTCGGAATTTTTAGTGTCTGAAACGTGTAAATCCGTCAAAAAACATTTTTCGATTTCCAAAACGATTACACAATTACTATACTACGTATCTATTACTATACTACGTATTATCTATACTACGTATGATGGGTAAGTAATAAGACAGACTTTTCTGTTTTCCGGAAAATGGCAGCCTGAAACAATAAATTTATTTATAAGAGTTTGCTAAGTACACGAATAGACAGTTAATATTTCATTCATGAAATACTAAGCGTGATAGCTTGACAGTATCTGTAGAATGCATTCATATCTACGAAAGTTGCGTATGTAAGATTGCCAGCACTTTATACAATAGTCCTGATCATCATAAAAATGGCTGTTTTTCTTAAACATATATTACTACACGAGCAAATGTACTGCATCTCTTAATCAATCATTGTGATACGTTTCAATCAATTGTTTACTTTGAGAAAATAATAAACGAGCCTCGCCATGTCAGTTATTTTTCTCCCAGACGAATATAAAAGATCTAAAACAGCCAAGCCATGACCAAAAGTCATTTTGATGCTTTTGTTTTACTGTTATATTTTCTTTGTGTCAATATAAATTCTATCTCAACTTCCTTCAAGCTGTTATTTTAAGGTTAATATTTCATCCCATTTTCTGAGACAAACTTTCCTGCTCTCCCGAAATTGACAGCCTGGGAATTCGAAATGTATTCGAAGGCTGTGCGGGAAAGGACGTTTAATATTTCATTTATTTTCACTTTATTAAAGGGATAAATGTGACAATTTGACATTATACATCAGTATACATAAAAAATATCTGTATATATGAAATTATGCATGCATTATTGACATATAAATGTGGGTGCTATGTATGTGCGCGTGTGTATGTGTATGAAAGAAATTCCTACAGAGCTCCTCATTGGGAATGATAGCGATATCAAAACCATTCTTTAAAAAAGGTGACTTTTTATCATGTAAAACTATTTTTATGCAAAAATAATTGTTTCTCTCTATTCTAAAAAAAAGTAACTAACGCTACAATTTTAGCATAGGAATGAATAGTTGGAAAGTATGAGTATGTTTGGGTTGATTTTTGATCTGCTGTGTGTGATTCTATTTTGTCTCTTGGGATTATTAAGTTCTCTTTTATTGTTTCGTACATTTCCAGAATTACGGTTATTTCCTCCGTTTTTTGACGTATAATTTCTTCCGTATTAATTATCTTCTTCAATATTCTTTAACGATAATTCATTTCTCTCTTGCAGTTGTGCATAATTCAGTGACATTGATTTTCCATCCGTTAATTCTGCTCGTCTTGTTCCCTTTTGAAATCTTCTTTCCTCTCTTTCTCTCCATTCTGCCAATTAAGCCTCTAAGACTCCCACTTTTGAATGAAGGAACCTACAGAAAAAGTCAAATAATAATGTAGTGCATATGAAAATTCTTTAATCAAAGAAATTATTATAATTAAGTTTTTGTTTTGTTTTGTTTTTTACGTATACCGTTTATTTTTATTTTACACCGGTGCTTAAAACATGTTTAAGGGGGTTGGAGAGAACCAGAGAGCTGGGGACATAGCCCCAAAGTTACATAAAAAGCACTTGTATGTTTGCAATTATTTATATGTGATTGACAAATAACTGTATATAGTAAACTGTATACTAAGAAAAACTGTATACTATTAATCGTTATGTATAAAACGGTTGCATCACTGGACAGTTTCCTGTAATTTTTTACAGTGTGGGGAAATCTCCTCTGAAAATAATAACAATAACCAAAACATATTCATCAAAATGTATCATTAGAAATTTTCATATTAAACTCTTTTTTTAAAAGCATAATACTTTTTTAACTATAACAAAATTTTATTTATTGACTTTATTACCACATGGACTCTAGAAATTTCCTATCGAAAATGTGTTTTATTATTATTTATTCACTAAAGAATCTTCGCCTACAAAAGATATGGACATTGAAAATTTATGAAATTATTTTACTAAAATTTAAAAACAGTTTTTGTAATAACTTTGTTCGTCATAAAAATAAATGTTTCTTTAAAACAATGATTATTCCATGAACAGAACAGAACTATCCCATCTTTTAAAATTGTTAGGCTTTCTATTTCTTCCCCATTTGTTAAATTAAAAAAAACTCTTTTGCTTTCCGAAAAATGATATCCTGTAACTATAAAAAATATGAATTAAAGTTTGCTAAGTGCATTTACTATTACATTCCCTTTCATTTTATGAAAGGGATAGTTAAAAGGAAAATACGATAGTTTAACAGAATATGTATTCTGTCGAACTAATAGTATGAAGTATCAATCAAAATATCAGTATCAGTGAAACTCTCAGTATGAAGTATCAGCCAAAATATCAGTATCAGTTTAAATATCAAATATCAGTCAAACTATGAATATGAAGTATCAGTCAAAATATCAGTATCAATCAAATTGTCACTATGAAGTATCAATCAAAATATCAATATCAGTCAAACTATCCAAATGAAGTATCAGTCAAACTGTCAGTATGAAGTATCAATCAAAATATCAATATCAGTCAAACTATCAATATGAATTATCAGTCAAAATATCGGTATCAATCAAACTATCAGTATCTATATAATTTAGAAATCATTTATATCTACGACAGGTGTTATGTAAGATTGACATTTTTTATAATAGCCATATGTTCATTATAGCAACGGTTATTTTTATAAAACATTTATTTCTCCACGCATAACATAAATCCATAACTTAATAACTTAATCATTCCATTACGTAAAATAATTCCATAACTAATCAACCATTTCGATAAGCTTCAATCAATTACTCACTTCGATAAAATAAAAAGCGAACCTCGCCATGCCAGTTATTTTTCTCTCAAACAAATATATAAAATATCCAAAATTGCCAAGTTTTGACCGAAACTCATGTTGATTCTTTTTTTTTTTTATTGTATTTTCTTCATGTCAACATAAATTTTATCTAAACTTCCTTCCAGCTGTTATTTTAAGGTTAATATTTCTTCCCATTTTCTAAGACAAAATTTTCTTCCCACCCGAAAATGACGGTTTGAGATCATGGAATGTACCCAAGGAGGGTTTATTAAGTACGTGAAATGACGGTTAATATTTCATTTTCATTCAATTTATGAAAGAGATAAATATGACAGTTTAACATGCTTCATCAGTATTCCATAAAAGCACTTGTATGTTTTATATGTTACAATTATGTATTTGGGACAGATAAATAATTGTACACTGAGAAAAATGACACTTTCAAATTTGAGTAATGTTTTCATTTTGTTATGAAAATTTTTGTTTCAAATATGACAAACAACAATGCTTTCCATTCTGAAATACCAGAAATACTTGGAATATTGAAAAATGGACATACTCAAAACTGAACACATAAAGGTCAGTTCATACTCATTTTTTACACATGGACTTACTCAAAAATGATTAGAATCGGTTCAAATTCATTTTTTACACATGGACTTACTCAAAAATGATTAGAATCAGTTCAAACTCATTTTTGAAACATGGACATACTCAAATATGAGCACATGATGTTTCATTCTTGAGTGTTGTGCATGTTTTCAGAAATGAGTAATATACATGTTTCAAACTTAAGTAATTTTGATTCGGAGCCATTTTGAATATGCGACATACTCAGATCTGAGTATTTTTGCTCAGTTTTGAAAATGTCGTTTTTAGAGTGTAAGTGTATGCGTGTGATATGTGTGCGGTGCTTGAGTGTCTGTAAGAAAGAAATTCCTAAGGACATACTTCTTGGGAATAATAACGATAACCAAACCATATTCATTAAAAAGTATTATTAGAAAACTTTATAATTAACAGTTTTTTGATTCCATAACACTATTTTAACTTCAACAAAATTTTATTTTATTCACTTTATTAACATGTGGATTCTAGATATTTCCTATGAAAAAATATTTTTTTTATTTATTTTTGTTTTTTTGGTGTTGCTGTTTACTCGTTTAAAATTTTCGCCTAAAAAGAATATGAAAATTTAATTTGTATAAAATTACTTTACTGAAAATTAAATATTTTTTGTATAACCTTGTTCGTCGTGAAAACAGTCGTTTGTTAGAAACATGAATTACTCCACATGCAGATGTATCTCATCTATTAAAGTTGTTACTCTTTATATTTCTTGTCATTTGCTAAGTTAGACAGACTTTTCTGATTTCCGAAAAATGACCTCCTGAAACTGTGAAAATTATTCATAAGACTACGTGAACGGAAGAATAGCTAATATTTCATTACCTTTCATAACATTAAAGGAATAAACATAATAGTTTGACAGTATACATAGATAGCGTTTATATCTACGGAAGTTGTGTGTGTGAATTTGACAACATTTTTTACAATAGCCCTTGATCATCATAAAATTCACTGTCTTTCTGTAACATTTATTTCTATATGCGCAAAATAATTCCATAACTTAATCAATCATTTCGATAAGCTTCAATCAATTATTCACTTCGAGAAAATAACAAAATAGTCAAGTTGTTTTCCTCTCAAGTGAGTATAAATGATCTAAAACTGTCAAGCCATGACCAGAAGTCATTTTATTCTTCTATTATTATGTTTTCTTCGTGTCAATATAAATTCTATCTAAACTTCCTTCCAGCTTTTATTTTAAGGTTAATATTTCTTCTCATTTTCTAAGTCAAACTTTTCTACTCTCCAGAAAATGACATCCTGGGAATGTGAAATGTATTTTAAGGAGAGTTTTGTAAGTGCGTGAAAGGACGGTTAATATTTCATTTCTTTTCATTTTCAAAAAGAGATAAATGTGACAGTTTGACATTTTACACCAGTATTCCATAAAAGCATTTGTATGATTTTTATCTTGCAATTATGTATGTGTTTGATACATAATTGCAAGCGTAGGCATGTGCTATGTGTGTGGTGCGTGAGTGCCTGCATGAAAGAAATTTCTCGGGATTCTCTCCTGGAAATAATAACAATAACCAAAACATATTCATTAAAAGGTATCATTAGAAAATTTCATAATAAACTGTTGTTTGATTCCATAATATTTTTTTATTAAACAAAATTTAATTTTATTAACTTCATTACCATGTGGACTCTAGATGTTTCTTACTAAAACTGTTTTTTTTTTAATCAATTAATAATTTTTGCTTTCAAAATATACGAAATTTTAAAATTTATAAAATTTATTTACAAAAAATTAATTTTTTTTGTATAATCTTGTTCGTCATGAAAACAGACGTTTGTTAGAAACATGTATTACTCCGCAGTGCATCCCATCTTTTAAAGTTTTATATTTCTTCTCATTTGCTAAGAGAAACTTTTCTGATTTCCGAAAAATCGGACTTCCTGAAACTGTGAAAATTATTCATAAGATTTATCATGTAGTTATCAGCTAAAGTTATACTTTCCTGATAATTAAATAAAATCTCAAGATTGTCGTATAGGACAGGTAGTACATATACGCTATAAGCCAGAACCCGAAGGCTCTCATCCCGTGAAGAAACATATCGGAGACTTGGGGATTCCATGGAAAAACATTTTATTTGAAGAAAAATAATTGAAAAAATGAAGCGGTCCCCCGGCACTCAGAACGTCTATAACTTCACATCATGAAAACTCAAAATCGAATGAGCCTTTTTATGTCTCCACAAATTTATCCGCGTCGACCCATAGCGTCCAGAAGAAAATTCGTAAGGGAGAAACACATTCTAATTAATGAACGCAAACCGCCAAACCAGATTACCATATCAGCATCTTTATAACAACAGAAAACTAGCTGTCCGAACTTAACATCTGCAGAAATTTTAGCATGCAGATGTATCGAGAAATAGACGATACATTGACTTTTCTTTATATCTTCTGTGAACCAAAATGTGTGCATTAAAGGGTGGAGCGAAAAAAAAAATAATTTTTTTTTACAAAAAACGGGTAGGTGCCAAAAATTGCCTTTATACTAGTGCATCAAATATCTGAAATTTTACCGCTGAAAAAAAAATGGCTTGAGTCTGCGCTTTTGGTCCAAATGTCGAAATTTTGGGTAAAATTTGCCAATTTTTCAAAAAAAAATAGTCTGTAGAACAGACTATGATTTAATAGTGTCATTTGAACCTTTATTAATATAGATTTAAAATATTGAAACGATAAAACGATATCTTTATTATTTTTAACAGGAGCAAAACTAACAAATTTCGGTAAAAAAAGGGGTGTTGCCATTCTGGTACAGCATACAACGACTTGTTGAAAAAAATTAATAGAAAGACGATTAAATAAAGAAGCACCTCAATTAGAAGATGCTGCATGTGAAATTGAAATAAATGAATCAGTATGCAATGATTCAGTAATAGATAAAATTGAATTTCCATCTTCATCCTCATATACCGAAACTCGAATGAAGTTTGAAACTTTTTCTAGAGCATGTGATAGCTATAGAATTTCTGATCAGTCTTCTGTAGTTCTTGCTTCAGCGGTTCTTCAGGATTGTGTACGTACAACAAATGACACTGGAAAACATAATGTACCCGTACCCGTTACAGATAGAAGCAAGGTAAGGCGTGAAAGCCAATCGGCTTGTTCGTCTCAACGTAAAGAACAGAACCCTAAAACAGAAATAAGAGCCTTATATTTCGACTCCTGAAAAGATTAAACAATGTATATAGAAAATAGAAGTGATAAACATGCGTATTGTATAATTATGACAGAAGAACGTGTTACTATCTTAGAAGAGCCTGGCTTCAAATATTTGGGGACTAATTTTGCCTAACATTTCCTCATCTGGAGCATCAAAAGATATTTTTAAATGCATATCAAAGTTTTTAAAAGATGAAAATATTGATTTGTCCAGCCTCTCATACTTGAGTTGTGATGGGTGTCCGGTGTCCTGTGAATACGGGGAAGCATACTGAAGTAATCCGTTGAATGGAAGAGAAGCTTGCAAGACCATTGCAATGGATCATATGCCAGCTCCAGTTAAATGAATTGCCTCTGCATCATTTGTTAGGCATGATCGATGGGAAAACGTCTGGTAATGTATTAGGGGAATACTTGTCCACGTGCCATTCACTCCCTATTGCAGTTTTTGAACCTATAAAGAGTAATTTAGAAAACATATTACCTGAAATCGATGAAAAGGCACTCAGCACAGACCAGAAATACCTGCTGGACATTTGCAAAGCTATTTCATCAGGATATTGCTCTAAAGAACTAGCGAATAGGAGCCTAGAAAAATTGTCCCACGCAATATGGCTCACAACGGCGAATAGAATTCTTCGCTTTAATTATTCGCATTGACTGCGCGTCAGAGTCTCTATTTTCACTCACAAAGTATGTGATCTAAGTTTAAGACCCAGGATGGTTTATCATCAAATGTAATCCACAGCTAAAGAATGTATAGAAAACCTTATGGGAAACTACTCGGCTACTAAACAACACAGCAAACGCCATAAAACGAATAGTTAAAAAAGTTATTCAGGACAATGGTTACTTTGTACACTCAGAGCAAATTCTGATTGCAATCACATTAAACAACTAGGCGCTCATCCCATAATAAATGCAAGAGGTAGAATAAATTATGACATACGCAAATTTGAAATACTGACAATCAACATTGAAGCAGATGATTATATAAATCTAATTGATTGGAAAAATATTACTGTAACAGAACCCCAATCACTATGCATTTATCGGATGCAAGTTTGTTGAAGATAATAGACGGCTGGATAGATTCCCGTAATAACATCCCCAATGAGTTACTTTGCATGCCTTCTCATACTCAAGCAGTAGAAAAATACGTGAAGGAAGTCACAGCCAACATCATCCAAAGTCTGTAGATACGAAAGAAAAGATGAATACACCAAGACTAGGTTGATATACAGAAAACTCTCCAGTCTGATAAAAAATCACAATTCATTGTATAAATAAAACATTGTGCTCAGATGGTAGGGTGGTTGTGCTGGTTACGGGTGGGACATAATATGCACCCACCTCCACTCCTGGGTAGTTGTAAAAGCAACTAGCGAAGAGCTGCATTCAAAACAACGATTTGTTGTATGCTGTACCAGAATGGAAATACCCCATTTTTACCGAAATTTGTCAGTTTTGCTCCAGTTATACAGAATAAAGATATCGTTTTATCGTTTCAATATTTTAAATCTTTATTAATAAAGATTCAGATAACACTTTTAAATCATAATTAGTTCTACAGAATTTTTTTTTTTTAAAAATTGTCAAATTTTACCCAAATTTTCGACATTTGGACCAAAAGAGCAGACTCAAGGCATTTTTTTTCAGCGCTAAAATTTCAGATATTTGATGTACTACTATAAAGGCAACTTTTGGCACCTACCCGTTTTTTGTCAAACTGAAAATGATTTCATTTCTCATATGAAAACCGCAAGCACATATGAAAGGAAGAATTTAGAATGTACATTAATTGAAAAAAGATCACTTCAAGCTGCGATAAAAGAGTTTAAGAATTATTGAATTTAAATAGAAAGGAAAGAGATTTTCTTTTCACAGAAGCGCCATAGAATTAAAAATAGCTAAAAGAGGAAACACAATTAATTTATAAAATTTTAACGATAAATATATGAATCTCCATCAGAAGATTACGCGCAGGAAAGAAGAGTTAATATTTTATTTCCTTTCACTTTATGAAAGGGATAAATATAATTTTTAAAATGGGAGTGTTGGACTTTGTGCCTGTATTTTATAAATTAATGAATAACGTGAAAATAGCACAAATGAAATACATGTGAAAATGGCACGCAGCTGTTCCGGAGCTTCGAAAGCTCCATCATCAGTGCGAAGGCTAAAATTAAGTGTAAATGTTTAGACCATGTCAGTATGTAAGCGTCTTCACTCGCGGCCAAGGTGGAATGGCAATAAGTGTTGAAAAACAACAGAGACAGGAGTCCCCGCGTGGGGACTCCTCCTTTGTCTCCTCCGTCGCGTCACGCGGAGACTCATGACTCCGTTGTTTTTCAACACCCATCGCCATTCCACCTTGGCCACGAGCGAAGACACTTGCATACTGACATGGTCTAAACACTTACATCTGTTTTTAACCTTGGCACTGATGATGAAACTTTTAGAAGCTCTGAAACAGCTATATGCCCTCTTCACATGTATTTCATTTGTGTTATTTTCACGTTGTTTATTTAATTTTAATAAATATAATAGTTTGACAGTATACATAGATAACATTTATATCTACGGAAATTGTATGTGTAAGATTGATAGCTTTTCTTACAACAGCCCTGATCATCATAAATTTGACTGTTTTTCTGAAACATTTATTTCTCTGTGCACATGTCATACCTCAATGAAAGTTTAGCATCAATTTGTAATCTGAGATGGCACCAGACGCATTCTGTGAGCTCTTGCATGCGAGTGAAAATACGAGATATCATTGTAGAAATGGATGTTGTATGAAGCGGTAGCTTTACCGCAATTTGTAAAAATATGTATGATAAATATCTATATAGTTAAATATAGATGCATCCGTGAAATAGTATAAGAAGTAGCATATAAAGATGCGAATAAAAAAAATTTTTTTGAAGTGATGAAGAATTACTGAAAAAAAAAGTAAGTAAGTAAGAAAAGGTCGTAAAAAGAAGTGGGACGACTAGAAGAATGTACTTCAAATGTTCCATGGTCGACTTATGTTAAAAAAATTGACTTGTACTTTTCTGCTAATAATATTAAGGATGATGAAAAGACGAAAAATATCTTATTAAGCTCAGTAGAAACTTCGACGTTTTCCGTTTTAAGAGATATTGTAGTGCCGAATTTACTTTAAAAGATCAGTTACGAGGATCTCTTAAAGAGTGATAAAGGACATTTGTCACCGCGGCCTAGTGAAATTGGTTAAATTTTTAAGTTTGAAAAACGATTACGCAAGCAAAAGGAAAGTATAGCTGATTTTGAAAGAGATCTACATGGATTATCTCAATATTACAATTTTGGCAATGCTCTAAACGATCACCTACGTGACCAGCTGGTATTTGGAATCCAAGATAAGAAAATTTAACAAAAATTGTTAGATACTAAAATCTAACATTTCAAACAGCAGTAGAAATTGCTGAATCGTTTGAATCATGTAAAGCCGAGATTAAATCGCTGGATATCGGTGAAGGAAAAACCGTAAACAAAGTTCGAGATGCCAGAACGGAGAAATCGGCCGTACAGAAGTACTCGCCGAAACCGAAAGAAGAGATGTATGCCTCTGGAAACCGGAACGGTTTTAAAGAGAAACCTTGTTATAGATGTTCCAGATATCACAAACCTGTAGACTGTCCATTTAAATCTTCAGAGTGTCGTTTTTGCCATAAAGTTGGTCACCTGAAAGTCTGTTGTTGGAACCAGAAATTCTCTACAATAAATCAGAAGCAGAAAAAGAACAGTAAAACTAAAACTTTTCAAGAATATTCTTTAAATTTCATGAGGGACGACTGCAATAATGTGTTGTGGGAAGAAACTCTTACGATGAATGGTAATAATATTAATTTTGAAATGGACAGTGAAGTTGCTCACACTGTTGTAAATAAAAATATTGCTGATAGATTATTCTCAGGTAAGCCTCCTTTGGTTAAATCTAACATTAAGTTGCAAACTTATACTAACGATTCTTTAACTGTATTAGATGAATTAAATGTAAATGTTTTTATTGGTGATAATTGTATACCGGATTTAAAACTGTAAGTCATTAAAGAGGAAGGTCCGAGTTTAATAAATAAAACTTGGTTGAAAGCATCAAAATTATTTTGGCCTAATGTAAATATGATTAAAAGTATTTCGAAGGATGATTTAATTGGAAATTTTCCTAATGTTTTTGCTGACAAGATCGGTACGATCAGAGGTCCTCCCGTTTCAATTAATTTGAAAATTGATGCAAAACCAGTTTTTCTCAACTCTGGACCTGTTCCTTTTGTTTTAAAAAAAGCAACTGATTTAGAATTGGAACGATTAATAAACGAGGGTATTTTAAAACCACTTAGTTGATTATTCTGAATTGGGCTAGTCCTGTAGTAAATGTTCCAAAACCAAATGGTACTGTCCGTATTTGTGGTGATTATAGAGCTACAGTTAATGGTTATACTGAAAATGATAATTATCATCTTCCAAGAATGGAAGAATCTTTTGCTAAATTAGCAAGGGAAAAATTCCTTACTGTTTTTGATTTAAAAAATGCTTATTTGCACCAACCTGAAGAAGAAGAAAGTAGTAAAATTTTAACTATATTATTTAAAGTTTTAAGATTAACTTTTGCAGTAAAATGTGCTCCTGGAATTTTTCAGAGAAAAATTGAAAATATATTTAAAAAGTTTGATTATGTTAGTGTATTCTTAGATGATGTAATTATAAGTGCTAAATCTGTGTCAGAATATTCTGAAAGAGTTGAATGTATTATGATATGTTTTTCTGAGCATGGTATAAGATTAAACAAGGAAAAATTTAAATTTATGGGTTCGTAAGTTAGCTATTTAGGACATAAAATTTCATAGGAAGGGATTCAGTCTATTCCAGAAAAAGTTGATGCCATTTTAAATGCTTATTTTACTACTAATGTGTCATAATCGCGTTCATTTTTGGGATTGATTTCTTATTATAGAAACTTCCTGCCTAATATTTCAGATGTGTTAGAAACTTTGCATAGATTATTAGATAATATTGTAAAGTGAAAATAGTCAGAAAAGCATGAAGAAACATTTTATGTAATTATAACAGATGAAGGTCGTAAATATATGTTAAAATTATTAAACTTAGTTCATCAGGGTATATCTAGCATGAAAGCTAAAGCTGGAGGTGTAATCTGTTGGCCTAATATGAATAATGAAATTGAACGAATGGTAAATTCTTGTAGTAGATGCTAAATGTTTGCTAAGGATAATTCTAAAATGAAACCTTTAAAATGGGAATCCGAATTAGCTTGGGAAAGAATTCATATAGATTTTGCCGGTCCTTTTGAAGGAACAATTTTTTAATAGTGGTCGATTCTTATATTAAATGGTTAGTGGTACATGTGGTACCCAGTGCTGATAGTAAATCAACTATTAGAGTGCTATGTAGAATTTTTGCTATATTTGGTTTGCCCGTTGAAATAGTCAGTGATAATGGACGTGTATTCACAAGTGATGAATTTCAGGGATTTCTTAAATCGAATCGAATTATGCATACACCTATCCCGCCATACCATCCATTGTCGAATGGGCAAGCAAAAAGGCATGTTCAAACTGTGAAAAATTGTCTTAAAAAGCTAGATAAGGACGACATAAATTTGTCAATTTCACGATTTTTGTTGTAAAATCATTCTATACCCCATTCTGTGACTGGTAAGACTCCAAGAGAATTAATGTTTGGAAGGTCAGTTCAAACAGCTCTACACTTGGTATTACCTTCCAAATCTAAAATACAGCAACCCTTGCACAAATTCAATCTTCACGAATTAGTTTTTGTTAAAAACTTTGGGAAAGGGGAGAAATTGATTAAGGGTAAAATTATAAATTATTGGGGAGTAGATGGGTTTTAGTAAATAGATGTAACAGAACCGTGTAGATAACGGAGATGTGTAATAGATGTAACGTTACCAATAGTGTAAACGTCTGTTAATCAGTTGAGACATAACAGAGAAGTAAGGTATGAAATGTCAGAGAAAATTAAAGAAACGGGTCAGTGTGATAAACAAAACAATGATTGTGATAGGTATGAAAAGGTTAATAGAAACAAGCTTTCTGGATATAATGTAAATAATATAGAGCAAATTAATGCCGAGAATGCTGAAAAATCTAACAAATCTCAGTTTTCACATGATAGTGTAACAGGTACAGTTGTGAATAAAGATTGTGATGATATTATAGATAAGAATGTAAAGGTCAATCTCGTTATTAACAATGATGTAGACACAGAAAAGTGCACCTGTAAAGATTGATAAAAATGATAGTCAACCAGTTCGAGGAAGTAATCGACAGATTAAACCACTGGTTCGTTTGTACTACGAGGAGAGGGGTGTCATATCTCAATGAAAGATTTGTATTAATTTGTAATCTGAGATGGCGCCACTGAACAGACACCTTTTGTGAGCTCTTGCATGCGAGTGAAAATACGAGATATCATTGTGGAAATGGATGTTGTTTAAAGCAGTGGCTTTATCACGATTTGTAAAAATGTATAATAAATATCTATATAGTTCAATAAATGCCTCGATGCAATAGTATATGAAGTAACATATAAACATACATTTTCGCAAAATAATTCCATAAATTAATAAATCATTTCGACAAGCTTCAATCAATTATTCACCTCGAGAAAATAACAAACGATGCAAGTTATTTTTCTCTTAAACGAATATAAGAAATCTAAAACTGCCAAGCCATGACCAGAAGTTATTTTGATTCTTTTTTCGTTATATTTTCTTCATGTCAATATAAATTTTATCTAAACTTCCTTCAAGCTGTTATTTTAAGGTTAATATTTCTTCCCATTTGCTAAGACAAACTTTCTATTCTCCCGAAAATGACAGCCTGAGAATATGAAACGTATCCAAGTATGGTTTTCTAAGTGCGTGAAAGGATGGCTATTAATTCATTTTCTTTCAGTTTATGAAAGAGATAAATACGACAGTTTGACATTGTACATCAGTATTCCATAAAAGAACTTGTATGTTTAATATGTTGCACTTATGTATGTGTGATTGATACATAATTTTAAGTGTATGCATCTGCTATGTGTGCGGTGCATGAGTGCCAGCATGAAAGAAATTTCTCGGGAGATCACTCTTGGGAATAATAACGATAACCAAAACATATTCGTTAAAAGGTATCATTAGAAAATTTCATAATGAACTGCTTTTTGATGTCATAATATTCTTTTTAAATTCAACAGCATTTTATTTTATTTTATTGACTTTATAATAAATTATAACACCTTGTAATAATATATTAGTTTTAAATGCTAAAGGTGTAAAATTAACAACTTAACATAAATTTAAATAACTTTTATTAGTTGTTTTACATGTTTCAACTCTTTCCGAGTCATTTTCAAAAACAAAATGAGAATATTCTAAAGTTGCACGGGCTTTCAAGTTATTATTTTCATGTACTTTTTTAAAAATTACACACGTTATCTATTATTTACTTGGTTTCATTTCTTTGACCATGGAGTAACTCTAGCCAAAGTTTCGGTAAATTAAAAGATGCTGCATCGTTACATATTGTATTTTTGCGTGTAAGTATCTCTATGGTTTTTCTTATTATGGATGGATAGTATAGACTGGAGGGAAATATTATTTTACTTTCATTGAAATTTATTTGGATGGTTTCTTATTGATATAATCTTGCCAGGGCTTGCCTTTTATTAAAGAAGACGGATCCAAGAATTACTACATAGGCATGACCAGCAGGAAATTTAATTGCAGAAAAAAAGAGCATATAGCTGATATTAAATACAATAGAAAAACTACAGCCCTGGCAAGATTATATCAAGAAGAAACCATCCAAATAAATTTCGATAAAAGTAAAATAATATTTCCCTCCAGTCTATACTATCCATCCATAATAAGAGAAACCATAGAGATACTAACACGCAAAAATACAATATGTAACGATGCGGCATCTTTTAATTTACCGAAACTGTGGCTAGAGTTACTCCATGGTCAAAGAAATGAGAATAAACAACCAAGTAAATAATAGATAACGTGCGTAATTTTTAAAAAAGTACATGAAAATAATAACTTCAAAGCCCGTGCAACTTTAGAATATTCTCATTTTGTTTTTGAAAATGACTCGGAAAGAGTCGAAACATGTAAAACAACTAATAAAAGTTATTTAAATTTATATTAAGTTGTTAATTTTACACCTTTAGCATATAAAACTAATATTTTATTGACTTTATTACCATGTGGACTCTAGATGTTTCTGATTAAAAATGTTTCTTTTTGTTTTGTTTTTACTCAATTAATAAATTTTGCTTTCAAAAGATATGAAAATTTAAAAATTATAAAATTTATTTACTAAAAATTAAATATATTTTTTTGTATAACTTTGTTCGTCGTGAAAACAGACGTTTGTTAGAAACATATATTACTCCACGTGCGGATGTACCCCATTTTTTAAAGTTGTTACGCTTCATTTTTCTTCTAATTTGCTAAGTAATACCGACTTTTCTGATTTCCGAAAAATGATCTCCTGAAACTATAAAAATTATTCATAAGATTACGTGCACGAAAAAATATCTAATATTTCATCACCTTTCATAACAGCAAAGAAATAAATATTGAAAAAGGTTTGACAGTATATACTATAGATAGACAGTATATATATCATTTATATATAAGGAAGTTGTGTGTGTAAGATTGACAGCATTTGTTACAACAGCCCTGATCATCATAAAATTGGCTGTTTTCTGTAACATTTATTTCTCCGTGCGCAAAATAATTCCATAACTTAATCAATCATTTCAATAAGCTTCAACCCATTATTCACTGCGAGAAAATAATAAACGATCCCCTCCATACCCCGTTATTTTTCTCTCAAACGAATATAATAAAAAATCAACTACCAACTCCATGACCAGAAGTCATTTTGATTTTTTTCTTCGTTTCAACTTACATTCTATCTAAATTTCCTTCAAGCTGTTATTTTAAGGTTAATATTTCTTCCCATTTTCTAACACAAACTTTCCTTCTCGCCTGAAATTGGCAGCATGAGAATATGAAATGTATCCAAGTAGGATTTGCTAAGTGCATTAATATTTCATTTGTCCCTTTTATGAAATGAAAAGGATAAATGTGACAGTTTGGCTTTGTACGTCAGTATTATGTAAAATGCACTTGTAAGTTTCGTATCTTGCAATTATGTACGTGTGATTTATAAATAATTGTATGTGTATACATGTGATATGTATGCGCTGCGTTACATGAAAAAACTTCCTGGGTAGTAATAACTCAACCTTGTTCTTTATGAAAACAGACTTTTGTTAGAAACGTGTAATACTCCACGTGCAGATGTATCCCGTCTTTTACAGTTGTTACTCTTTATATTTCTACCCATTTGCTAACTAAGACAAACTTTTCTGATTTCCGAAAAATGACCTCCTGAAACTACGTAAATTATTCATAAGACTACGTAAACGAAAGAATAGTTAATATTTCTTCCCCTTTCATAAAGTTAAAGGGATAAATATAATAGTTTGACCGTATACATTGATAGCATTTATATATACTGAAATTATACGATTAAGATTGACAGCATTTCTTACAACAGCCCTATCCTCATAAAATTGACTTTTTTTTTTTTTTTTTTTTTTTTTTTTTTTTTTTTTTTTTTGTAACATTTATTACATGCACAACATATTCCATAACTTAATCAGTCATTCCGACAAGCTTCAATCAATTATTCACTTTGAGAAAATAATAAACTAACCTCTCCATACCAAGTTATTTTTCTCTCAGACGAATATAAAAGATATAAAACTGGAAAGCCAGAAGTCATTTTGATTTTTTTTATTATTTATTTTCTTCCCGTCAGCATAAATTCGATCTCAACTTCCTTCAAGCTGTTATTTTAAGGTTAATATTTCTTTCCATTTTCTAAGACAAACTTTCCTGCTCTCCCAAAATTGACAGCCTGAGAATATGAAATGTATCCAAGGAGGATTTGCTAAGTGCGTTAATATTTCATTTATCTCTTTTATGAAATGAAAGAGATAAATGTGACAGTTTGGCATTTTACATTAGTATTACGTAAAAAGCACTTGTATGTTTCATATGTCACAATTGTGTACGTGTGATTTATAAATAATTGTACGTATATGCGTGTGGTATGTGTTCATGTGAGATGCGTGCGCTGCGTTGCACGAAAGAAATTACCGTGGAGTATAATAACTCTTGGGAATAATAACGATAACCAAAACATATTCATTAAAAGGTGTCATTAGAAAATTTCCTAATTTTATTTACTTTATTACTTTTATTTATTTTATTCCTTTATTTTATTTACTCTAGATGTTTCCTATTATTTATTTTCACTCAATTAATATTTTTTGCTTTCAAAAGATATGAAAATTTAAAATGTGTAAAATGAATTTACTAAAAATTAAATATTTTTTTGTATATCCTTGTTCGTCATGAAATCAGACGTTTGTTCGAAACATTTTTTACTCCACGTCCACGTGCAGATATAACGTATCTTTTAAAGTTCTTACGCTTTGTATTTCTTCTCATTTGCTAAGTAATACAAACTTTTCTGATTTCCGAAAAATGATCTGAGCTATGAAAATTATTTATCATAGAAACTCGACAGAGTTTCTCGCCAAGCATAAGAAACAGCAATGCATTGAACCGTAAATGAAAGGAATTTCCGCCAATGAATGCCAAACGATTTTACAAAAATTTTTAGCACTCTGTCTAGTTTATATTTTGCGGACGGGACAAAACGGGTTTTCGACACATCTATATCTCGCGTTCTATTTATGATAGAAACAAAATTCTTGATTCTATGGAATGGGGCGTGCCAAGGGACTAAGAATTCAAAAGTAAAGCAAAATCCGCGAATAGGTTTTCAGTAAATGCGATTTTAAAAGTGCTGTTTTTTGCACTTTTTAAATCTTGTTCAGACCAAAAACTGTTGACAAGGCTACAGCAATGTGTAATTATCGGATTTTTACGCGGTTTACGTTATGTGAATCGTTTTAATGAGTAGTTCGGACCTTTGTAAGTTTTATGTAAAAATATTAATTAGTTTTTGATTTATATCAGTTTAAAGTTATTGATTCCTATACTTAACCTAGAGCAAAAAACTGTTGACAGGGCTACCGCAATGAGTAACTATTGGATTTTTACGCGGTTTACGCTATTTGAATCGTTTTTATGAGTAGTTCAAACTTTTGTAAGTTTCATGTAAAAATATTAATTAGTTTTTGATTTATATCAGTTCAAAGTTATTGATTCCTATACTTAACATAGAAAAAATAAATAAATGACCCAACTCTTTTAGGAATGGTCGTATACACATGATATTAAGATATGTTATTACACTCGACCCAAGTAAGCTTCCTATTATAAAAAATCGTAACATTTAAGGTTCGTTTACAGGGTCTCACAAAAGATCTTTTGATATAGGGCTAAAGAGTTGTGTAATTATCCGATTTTTACGCGGTTTGCAGCATTTGAATTGTTTTTATGAGTAGTTCAAATGTTTAATATTTCGTGTAAAAATATTAATTAGTTTTTTATGTACACCACTTTAAAGTAATTTATTCCTATACTTAAGATGAAGCAAAAAAAAATTAAATGGTCTAACTCTTTTCAAAAAGAACGTATGCGCATGATGTTAAAATATGTTACTACGAACGACCTAAGTTAGCTTCCTATTGTAAAACAGAATTGTAGAATTTACTGTTCGTTTATAGGGTAACTCAAAAGATTTTTAATAAGATTAAAAAGTTGTGTAATTAGCTAATTTTTACGTTGAAGTACATGATTCCTGTACTTAACACAGAGGAAAAACAATAGTAAATTGCATAACTTTTGTCAAATTGGCTATATACACAAGATATTCAAATATGTTACTACATCCTCTCTATTGTAAAGCGGCATTGAAGCATATACGTTTCGTTTACAGAGTCTCTTAGAAGATCTTGATTACATTACAACCGATGTATATTTACTGAGTGAGATGTATTTTAATGATTTTACACTGTTTCAATCTGTGTAAGGTTTCATTATCTTGCTTTAAAATTTAATATGAGTTCATTTTGTCCGTCTGAAATCTCGTGGATGTTAAGCTCTAAATCTATTAAAATATAGTATTTTCATCAATTAAAAAAACTGTGTTTATTTATAAATATATAATTCTAGCGTATCAGGAATTGATTGAAATAGCGATTACAAAATTCCATCTTTACGTTCATGCGCTGAGTAATAGAATGTAAAAATGTTGCTACCCCAAGATTACAAGTTTTGCGTTTAAATATTTGCCGTTCATCGAATCTCCGGCTATGACGAACTTAAAATACTAAATTTCGTATACAATAGGTGATCGGTAACGAACTGTTCGGTTTACGAACAAATCGGTCAACGAACACTTTCGCTTGAGATTTTTATGTTCGGAGAACGAACACCTCACGAAACAAAGCCATGATGAAGCAATGCCGTGTTTCATATTTGCCGAGCTATACTTATTGCCTCTATTGTCAACTTTGAGAACATTTTAACAGTTCCATACATATGTCCTATTTAATTCATGAATTGCCGGAGATTGGGGACCTATATTTTAGGATCATCGAATTGGAATGAACAGACTATATGAACAGAAATCACTTTAATAGTTTTTATACTTTTGCAAACGTTGCGAATTTTATATTTTTCAAATTCGCGAAACGTTGAGTTAAAAAACTTAAACAAATATAAAACTTCTAAGGTGCTCAGTAATTTTCAATGAATAATTTTCAATTTTAAGTATAAAAATCCCTGTAAATTTTTATACTAATAGAAATAGGTTCGTAGAAAAAAAAATGTTGATTATTCTCGGTAAAGTATGCTACATAAACTTATCGTTGTAGTTGACCGAAAAAAGTGCTTCTTATTTTTCCACATTTTTCTTAAACTATAGTATTTTAATTAGTTTGTAAACTACTGTAAAATTGTCTATTTTTTTGTTTTTAAATGTATATAAACGGAAGAGTGATATAAACAAAAGAAAAAGGAAAATAAACATGTCATAAATAATCTGATGAATACAATGTAAGGAAATTAATATAAAAGTTTCCCCGTTGTTATGGTAGCGACATGTGCATTGGAATAAGTCACTGAATAAATAGTATAATTCTGATGTATAATTCTGTTTATAGCATCACTATTTTTTTTTGCCCCTTTCATCTTTTCTTTTCTGAATAAAAATGGAATCCGTATAATTGAAATTAAATACCTTACAAAAAGGAATGATATCTCATCAAAAACAACTCGTTGTAAATGATCCCGCCAAGCCACAAAACTAAAACGTCAGTCACAAAAAGAAGTGATATCACATAAAAAGAAGCGATATAGAAGTGCGTACTCCGAGTCCCGTGTAAAAATCTGTCACCACTCATAATGTTTCCAAAGGACTCGGAGTGAGGTACAGTATGTGAAAACTGCTTGGCGACCTGCAGGCTTTTATAATGTTTTCGTTTCCTGCAATTACATATGGCTATTTTATTTTATTTTATTTTATTTTATTTTATTTATTTATTTATTTACTTATTTTGCTCTCATAAAATTGTAAAAGTTGAACCTTCTGTGTTTGCATGTCCTTTCTTATTTATGAGCTTGAAAAATCAATTTGTTGATTTTATTTACCATTATTTAAACTAAAAACACCACTCTTACGAAGAGGATTTTTTTATAAAGATTTTGAGTTTGTAATATATATATATATATATATATAAACCTTATAATAAACGTTAACTAAATTGAGATATATTGCAGTAATTCTAGCGTAAGGGAATGGCATAGATCTGGGGGAAAATCCGTTCTGTCAGTTCTTTCGCATACAAAAATATTTATAAAAGTGGTATAACAAAAATATAAAATTTATTTTTCGATTTTCAAAATTGATATACTCAATATATTATAAAAGCCTGCAGGTCGCCAAGAAGTTTTCACATACTGTACCTCACTCCGAGTCCTTTGGAAACATTATGAGTGGTGATAGATTTTTACACAGGACTCGGAGTATGCACTTCTATATCGCTTCTTTTTATGTGATATCACTTCTTTTTGTGACTGACGTTTTAGGTTTGTGGCTTGGCGGGATCATTTACAACGAGTTGTTTTTGATGATATAAGACTTTGTGCACGAAAGAATAGTTAATATTTCCTTCTCTTTCATAAAAATTAAAGAGATAAATATAGTTTGACTGTAAGTTAGGTGAAAAAAATGTGGCCAGTTTTCCTAAGGTAGCCCTCCCCGCAAAATTAGAATTAATTTCATTTTTAATCACAAGATGGTGCTTCTGCATTGTAAATCATGTTTTTGCAGTGCACGTGGCTGAATTTGAAGAAATCACTTTGATTGACCGCCATTGTATGCAGCGATTTAACTTTTAAGGAGTAGTCGTTCTAATTTCCAGTTAAGAACATATTTTAATTTACATTTATTTACACTTTTAGACCTTTGAGTTATAATACGTTTTCTGAAAGCTTATTTCTTTCTCTTTAACCACATTTACTTCAGTTCTAATAAATTTATTAGATTAATAGTTTTACATTGTGCAACTGGCGACCATATGGATGTTTCCAAGGTGGTCCAACACCGGGGCCACCTTAGGAAACAAATATGGAAATAAATGTAGTAAGGGTATTTTCAAAACAGAATATTGGAGACTTCTCGAACAATTTCCACACTATTGATAACACCAGAGATCATCCAAAAGAAGTCAATAACTCCCAGAACAAAAGCACTGAACTACCGTGCACAAAAGTGGTTCAAAGTCTTTTTGTGCCAGAAGATAAGGAGATTAAGAAGAAAAAATCGAAAGATATCAAAAGAAAGAAAAATCATCAGAGCATAATAGTAAGTAACATAATACGACAAAATAATGAACATGCGATTGTGTAATCAATGCTTGCAATATGTGCATGAAGATTGTCAGCGAGTTACTAAACAAGACAAAATCGAAAAGTTCATCTACACTTTCTGCACGGAATTCGATTAGAAAAGTTATATTTTTAAAAATATTTATTGTAATATTTTCCTTGTAATTAAATACGTACTTTTAATTGAACATTGTAATACTCTTCTAGAAGTAAAAATAGTTTGCGAGTATTTTTTCACATTTTAAAAGTCGTTTCAATATATGGGCCACCTTTGGAACACTATGCGCCTAAAGTGGCCTACAAGCTACAATTTTGAAATTGTAATATAAAAATAATTAAATTTTATTATACAAAGAAAAATATACTTGATATGTGTTAGAGATAAGCGTAAAATATTACAAAAAATTTTCAGCCACACACACTTAATCAGAAATTTATGAAAAATTCTCAAAGCTTAACACGGTTCCCAGCGACATGGAAAGTCATGGAAAATCTGGAAAGTCAGGGAATTTCAAAGTAGTCAGGGAAAGTCATGGAAATTTTAAAATATATAGAAAAAGTCAGAGAATTTACAAATATTTCCTACAAAGTCATGGAAAGGTCTGGGGGAGTGGGGGAATTTGAATTTGAAATCATTTCTTTCTCAGAAAAGTGTTACTATATTTCTCGCTACATGGCGGTTCTGAAAAATCTCTAGACTCTTGTCGGTTTCAAGATCGAGAAATTCCTTCCAATGCATTGCAGAAAAAACATAATATGGAGAAAAGTTTTCTACCTTTTTCAAACTTTTTCATGACATCTCACATTCTATTTGACTTTGTTGTATGGCATTCATTTGAAAACTGGCAAAGATGAAGTTTTTTGCATTATAGTATTTTATAGAATTTCACTTTGCAATTATCTTGAAGGTGCTTGAATTTTCTCCTGGGAAAAGAGTATGAACCCTGTTATTGTGATACAAAAATCTGATTTAAAAATTTTTTTTTATGCTGTTTGTTATTTTGTGTTATTTAAAGCAGATTTTGTGTATGCCCGTTTAATCATGGATTTTTTTTGGATTTGGTCAGGGAAAATCATGGAAAGTCAGGGAAATTGCCAGACATGTTCTGCTGGGAACCCTGCTTAACTATGACCACCTTTGACTCACCTATCTTATAACTCATGGGCTGATAAGTTCCCGGTCTGGCATACAGATGGCGTTGCAATCGCCGAACCGATGCTTTTTTTAGTAAATACTAACCGTTCAAAGGTAGCAGAAAAAAGTCATGACGATTCGCCGTGTGGATAAAACGTTAGAGTGGTTTTAGTTCAACGACTTTGTTGATAAACAAAAAAAAAAGGATAAACAAGAATTTCAAGAATTGTTATTTGATGGGAAAAAACACCGTTCAAACAAAAGTTTGGCTTGATAAGCGGTATCCGGACACTGCCCCAGGAAAATCAACCATTGTTGACTGGTTTGCTGAATTTAAACGTGGTCGTACGGACACCAGTGATGCACCACGCAAAAGACGTGGTTACTCCGGAAAACATCAAAAAAGTCTACAAAATCGTTTTGGGGAAACAAAAAGCGAAGTTGCAGGAGATAGCTCAGACTCTGAAGATATCCGAGGAACGTGTTGGCAGGGCCTGTTTACCAAATAGGCCCGTGAAGCCCGAGCTTACCCACTGAAATACAAAGGGGCCCCCAAATTTACCTTTCAAAACTAATTTTTAGGGGGAAAAAATCAGTCAAGGTAAAAAATGTATTTTTTCCTTAATTATAGCTCTACTAAATTTTCTCTTAGATTATTACTGACACAATTATACTCTTTTTTTCTGTTGATATAATAAATGGTATAAAAACAGTGATTAAATGAAATTTACTTTAATTTTTCTTATGTTTTACATTTTAATTTCAAATGTGCTAAAAATAACAGAAAATTTAATCAGGATAAGTATATATTGTTTATGTTCATAAAGAGTGGAGAAATGATATAAAATATGGAGAATAGGCTATTTAAATAAAGGGAAAGTAGTAATTAGCATTCAATGATACCAAATTTCTGTTTATAAAATAGAACCAAAATTGTGTTGCACCCAAGCATAAATTTACATCAAATATTTCTTGTCCCTGCATTATTCTTTGCATTGGCAAATTCTGCAATTTGTAAAGCATAAAATATATTTTGAAGTTCAAATATTAGCACCTGTTCCGTATTTGTAAATTCATTTAAAAAATTAATTTTTTTGTATAATTATGTCTATAATAAAATATTTTTTATATGTATATAGGTAGATAGTTTCAGTTTAATATTAAAAGTGTTGTTTACTCGAAATTTTGATGGTAAAATTTCAAATTCTTGAAGCATTATTGGCAGAGTAAAAGGGGGCCTCCTGTGTGACGTCGGGCTTCCCCTACTTCTAAGTCTTAAGCGGGCCCTGCGTGTAGGTTTTATTTTGAATGAACATTTGTCTATGAAAAAGCTGTTTTCAAAGTGGGTGCCGCACATGTTGACTTTTGAACCAAAACAACAACGAATCGATGATTCTGAGCACTGTTTGGAGCTTTTTCGTTATAAAATTATGTTATTTATTATTAAATTATTATTATTATTTATTGATTAAATTATTATTATTAAGTTATTATTAAATTATTATTATTATTATTAAATTATTATTATTTATTATTAAAGTTATGTTATTTATTATAGTTATAAAGTTATAAAATTATAAAAATATGTTAAAAAGTTGTGTTTTCTTTATTAGACCGGGAACTTATCAGCTCATGTGTTACATAAATAGCATTTGTATCTCTGGAAGTTGTATGTGTAAGTTTGACAGCATTTCTTACAACAGCCCTGATCATCATAAAGTTGTCTGTTTTCCTGAAACATGTATTTCTCCATGCACAAAATAATTTCATAACTTAATCAATCATTTCGATAAACTTCAATCAATTATTCACTTCGAGAAAATAACAAACGAGCCACGTTATTTTTCTCTCATACTGAGTATAAAAGATCTAAAACTGCCAACTACATGACGAAATGTGATTTTGATTCTTTTTTTATTATATTTTCTTCGTGTCAACATAAATTCAATCTAAACTTCCTGCAAGCTGTTATTTTAAGGTTAATATTTCTTCCCATTTTCTAAGTCAAACTTTTCTACTCTCCAGAAAATGACAGCCTGGGAATGGGAAATGTATCCAAGAAGAGATTTCTAAGTGCGTGAAAGCACGGTTAATATTTCATTTCTTTTAATTTTCAAAAAGAGATAAATGTGACAGTATGACATTGTACATCAGTATTCCATAAAAGCATTTGTATGATTTTTTTCTTGCAAATATATATGTGTGATTGATACATAATTGTAAGCGTATGCATGTGCTATGTGTGTTGTGCGTTAGTGCCTGGATGAAAGAAATTTCTCTTATTATATTTTCTTCGTGTCAACATAAATTCAATCTAAACTTCCTGCAAGCTGTTATTTTAAGGTTAATATTTTTTCCCCATTTTCTAAGATACCCTTTTCTGTTCTCTCAAAAATGACAGCCAAAATGACAGAAAGAATCCAAAATTTATTCAAGAAGGGTTTCCTAAGTATGTGAAACGACCGTTAATATTTCATTTCCTTTCATTTTATGAAAGAAAGAAATGTGAGGGTTTGACATTGTACATTAATATGCATAGATAGCATTTTTATTGTTGAAATTATGTATATACCATATTTATTCGCGTATTTTACGTACTTTTTTGACCAATTCCTGTTGAAATGCAGAAAGTACGAAAAATACGCGATATTTTTTTTTCTTGAAAGGCAAATTGGATTAAAAAGAGAAATGACCTTTTTTAATAGATTAATATAATGTTTTAATAAATCAATAATTAAGATTAAACAAAATGTATTGCAGTTTCAAAAGTTCCTAGATAGTTTTTGAAATGGGACAATATATATATTTTTTTTTAGTTTTCTGGAGTGTTCTACAATGAAACATGGAAAAAAAATCCTTTTTATGCTTGGAAGCATGAAAACACCTTATCACCTTCTATGATATGTTTTTCCCATATTCGTGGCCATAAAATTCACTTTTAATTATTTTTCTTAGTTAATATTACTGTTTGCGCTAATATCAAATAAATGTTTCATTTACTCTGGATTCTTCTCCATCTGTCCCTTTATAGTTTTATTCAACAAAACACTGTATCATTAATAAAACAAACTTTCAGTGTAAGCAAATCAGCACTTATGTATCACAGTTATTGATTATATTACTTTATCAGTTGTAATACCACCTGCAAACTGTTGTGCTGCAGCTGAAAGAATGAGATCGCCGAAGGAAGGGGCTCAAATTATCTCATGATCTTGATATGCGAAAATTATGCGAATCTTTGTCTTTTATCCAAATTTTCTTTCAAAAGTAAGGGGTGCATAATAAACAAGAGGACGCAAATTACGAGAGGAAATAGGGTATTAGGTGAAACCCCGTCAAGTATGATAAGGGAAAAAATAGTTAAAATGAAATTAAAATTGAAATTTTTATCTATTAACTATATTAAAATGTCTTCAAGGTTTTACAAATTACTATTATGAATAAGTACAAAATATTAGTATTGTATTCATAGAATGAAAAATTTGTACAATAAATTCCCAGTTTATATAAAAGTGGTATATTTGATTCAAAAATAGCCTAAAGCTTCCTTTCACTAAATTTTAGGGCTAATTTTTCGTACTCGAGATCCACACATGAGCGTGCATGAAAATAACTCCTGCGAAATTTTTTTTTTAATTAATCACAATAACCAAAACAATTATTTTCAAAACTGATAACTCTTTGTTGTATTAAACTGATTATTTTATTTGAACCAATTAATTATCTTTGCCTGAAATAGATAGTAACATTAAAAATTAATTAAACTACTTTTACTAAAGATTAGACTTGTTCTATATAATAATCTGTTTTTTATCGTAAAAACATATTTTTGTCTAAAACACATTATTACTACATTATCTTATTACTACACGTATAATGTAACTCATCCATTACATCCTTTCAAACTATTAAGGTGAATATTTCTTCCCATTTCGTAAGACAAACTTTTATGCTTTCCGAAAAATGACAGCCTGAAACCATGAAATTTATTCAAAAGTGTTTGCTAAATGCGTGGAAGAACAGTTAATATTTCACTCCATTTCACAAAATGTAAGAGATAAACATTATACTTTGACAGTAACAGCAGTATACATAGAAATAATTTGTGTCTAAACAAGTTATGTATGTTGGATTGTCAGAGGAAAATGAATAAGTAATGCATGCATGAGTGTGTGTAGTTACTCGACATTTCTCATATTAATTTCGTCTCTGAATTTTCAATGTATATTTTTCTTTTCATGTCAAAAAGATCGCATCAAATTAATAAATATAATCAGTCAAATAAATAAATAGGTATTTCTTGGGTAAAAAAACTAGCTTTACTTAAAAAATACATGTTCTTTAAATGTTAGACTACAATATATCAGTAAATCCCTTCAAATTAATAAAATTTAATCTTACATATCTACTGTTCAATTTTCCACAGATATTAAATAACTTAAATATTTAAAAATATATATTTTTTTTTCGTGAATTGTTTTTTCTAGAACAACTCTTTACTGCATTTCTGTATCATGTATGAAACATGCCAATAAAAGCTCTATATTTCACTATGTGCCAAGCATTTCAACAATGTCTGAGCCTTCTTCCTCTTATGCAACAATCGGGTATCTATACTAATATTCAAAAGAAGTAATGTTTGTTTGTTAGTAGGGAGTAATATCTGGAACTACCGAACCGATTTCAAAAAATAATGGTGACAGTCCCTGCTCCAAGATAGGTTGTATCTTATGTCGGGGCCACTGCTCCCAGGGAAGTGCAGGAGAGAAAAACGTTCTAAAATTGCGATTTTTGTGATACTGAAGAGGATAAAAACTTGAAATTTGTCATGATAGTTACTTATAAGATGTAAAGGCTTTCTAAGAACGGTTTCTAAATAAATCGAAATTTAAAAGTGAAATGAGGGAAAAGCGTTCTAAAAACTTTCTAAGTTACGATTTCTATTGTTTACGTATACTTTTGTGAGTTTGTTACATATGTTGAATTGTTAAGTTACTTTTAAAACGCAAATGCAGAAGTTTTTTTTTTTTTTTTTTTTTGAAATTTAAAAGGGTGCAGGAAAAAAAAAGATCTAAATTACGATTTTATTTAATTTTTTTTTTTTTTTTTTTTGGGGGGGGGGGAGGGGTTGATATTGAAAGGGCTGGAAACTTAAAATTTGATATGACGGTTACTTTTAACATACAAATACTCGCTACGAGTAGTTTCTAAAAAAAATCGAAATTTAAAAGGATGAAATGCGCGAAAAACCTTCTAAAAACTTTCTAAATTACGATTTCTATGAAATTGTTATGGATATAAACTTGAAATTTCAAATGGCTGCCACTTTTAAAACGTAAATGGTCGCACATTTTTAAAAAATCGAAAATTAAAAGGGTTAAAGTGTGAAAAAAGTTCTAAAAAGTTCTAAATTACGATTTATATGGAATTATTAATAATAGAAACTTTATATTTCACATGGCTGCTACTTGTAAGACACAAATACCCGGCCAGGGCAGTTTCTAAATATTCGAAATTTAAAAGAGTGTAAGAGCAAAAAGAGTCCTAAAATTGCGATTTATGTGACACAGTTGGTATAAAAGCCTAGAATTTGGCATGATGGTTAATTTGAAGATGTAAAAGTTCGCTAAGAACGGTTTAAACAAATTCGACCTTTAAATGGGTATAATAAGCTGAAAACTTTCTAAAACTGTTTTAAATTACGATTTATTTGGAATTGTTAAGGTTAGAAACTTTAAATTTTGCATGGCTGTTTCTCTAGAGACGTAAATACTGGCCCAGAGCAGTTTTCTAAAAATTCGAAATTTAAAAGTGTGCAGGAACAAAAAACGTTCTAAAATTGAAAACAGATGGTATAGAAGCTGGGAATTTGGCATGGCGGTTAATTTTTTAAAAAAATGTTTGCTAAAAACGGTTTCAAAAAAATTAGAAATTTAAAAGGGTGAAATAAGCTGGAAACGTTCTAAAAACGTTCTAAATTACGATTTAGTTGGTTTTATTTGGGTTAGAAGCTTGAAATTTATTACAGTGGTTACTTTTAAGATGCAGATGCACGGAATAATCAGTTGATTAAAAATTCGAAATTTAAAGGTAAATGAGCGGAAAAATTTCTAAATTATGGTTTATTCAGAAATGTTTGGAATAGAAACTAAAAATTTCACATGCCTGTTATTTTTAAAACGTAAATACTGGCACAGAATAGTTTTTACAAAATTTGAAATTTAAAAGGCTGCAGAAGCAAACGTTCGAAAATTGCGAATTTTGTGATGCTCCTGGGCTAGAAACTTTAAATTTGTTATGGTGGTTATTTTTAAGATTTCGGTGCTCGCTAAGAAAAGTTACTAAAAAAACTCGAAATTTAAAAGTATGAAATGATAGATAAAATGTTCTAAAAACAATCCAAACTATGATTTATCTGAAATTGTTAGGGATAGAAACTTTAGAGACATAAATTCATCCACAGAACAATTTTAAAGTGTGCAGGAACAAAAAAAGTTCTAAAATTGCGATTTCTATGATATAGTTGTTATAGGAGCTTGGATAACAATCTTGGAATTTGGCGTACACTGTAAAAAAAAAATTCTGCTGATTTTACTGAATAAAACTGCCAGCCAGGACGGCAGTAAAAAACTGTTTATTTTACGGATATAATCTGTTATTTATTATGAACTTTCTGTTATTTTAACAGATTTTGCCCGTAAATTCGTAATAAATACAGATTATTTCCGTAAAATAAACAATTTTTTACTGGCGTCTTGGCTGACAGTTTTTCTCTGTAAAATCAACAGATTTTTTTTTACAGTGTGGTAGTTACTTTTAAGATGTAAATGCTCACTAAGAACGATTTCTTAAAAATTCGAAATTTCAAATAGAAAACAAAATGAGCGTAAAACCTTCAAAATACATTCTAAATTACCATTTATTTTGAATTAATTTTAGTTTTTCTCATTCATTGTAAGTCTCGCGTTCGCCTAATGCAGTTTAAGAATAAAGTTTATTCAAATTGTGATTAATTTGTCATTTTTGAATTATCCGTAAACAGTATAATTTCCTCTTATAAAAATAGGCACGTGAATACCACTTGGCGCATTTCAACAACTACGCGACCAAAACCGCGAGTTTCTCTAGTATTAAATAATGCCAATAGAGTCTACTTGATAGCAAAAATAGAATCTACTTTAAACATTATATGCTAAATATTGTACAGTCGTCAAAAATAAGCCTTTTAGATTCCGATATTTTCCTTTGTTTAAGCGCATAGTTCGATTACCTGTCTGATAAATTTGTGTTTTATCTGTATTATTTTATTATTTTATTTATTTATTGATGAAGTTTTGATTTCGTTATGGCATATAAACCAAAAACAAATGCTGGAGTATTTATATCGTTTTAAGTGCAAAATGAGATACAGTTTTCTAACAAATTTCATTTAAAAGAACATTTTTTTCACTATTCGTCGATGTAAAAATTTAATTGTGCAATGTCTAGAACTTAACAAAAATGCAATAAAAGCGAAATTTATTGTTTAAGTCGTTGTCATCGCCAATATGACGTCTTCGTTACTCGCCGAAAGTTTCTACTTGAAAGTGCACGTTGATTGTTTTGAGCGTCTAAGATAAAGCATTGCTACCCAACAAACACGAGATTTTTGGCCACATGTCGTAAACGTTGTGGCCAAAAAAGTTTGCGGCAATTTGTATCCAGCCATTAATGTATTTCAACTGACGCGCCCGCACACCGGATGTCTATCGCCAAATCGTTAACGGGCAAATGGCGGGGAAACTTAATGCAATCTCAGTGCCCAATAGCGAATGAAAGTACGTTTGTGGCAAAGATATACAAATCTATCATCGTTTAAAAGTCAGTGGCCCAGTATAATCTTCTCGACATTTTTATTATAAGAAATAAAAAGTATTTTTACTTCACATTTTATAAGATTATTTTCGTTATTTTAAACCGGGATTTATGTGACACGATAAAATATGCTGCATTTAAATATTTTATGCAATAAAAAATACACAAAAAGTAACCTTCTTTAATTCAAAGAATTTTTATGTGAAAAAAAAATCATAAAAATAGTTAATGTTTTGGCTTTTAAAGTATGCATTAATATATTTAAATGAATATTTTCTGTGAGCACCTAGAATGAAAATGAATATTGCAATCTTTAGACATACATATTATATAAACATATTAAAAAAAATAATGATAAATAGGAATTTATTTTCAATTTGAATTATATATTTCAATTTCAATGAAAAAATATTTGTCAAAAGAAATAAATGCCCCTTTGCCAAAAAGCAGTTACTGTTAAGGGAAAAAAAAAAACATTTTTTTTAATTTTTTTTTTTTTTTTGGGGGGGGGGGGTGATTTTATATTATCTGTATATTATCTATAAATCAGTTCCAAAAAATAAGTTATTTTCATTTTTTGAAACACTCAAAATTTAGATTTAAAAGAAAAAATATCCTAAATGGCAGTAATAGCAAATGCCCATCCCCCCCCCCCCAATAAATGGGAATTTATTTCCAATTTGAAAAATATAGTTCAATTTCAATAAAAAAATATTTGTCAAAAGAAATAAATGCCACTTTGCCAAAAAGCAGTTACTGTTAAAGGAAAACAGAAAAAAAAAATCTTTTTTTTTTTTTTTTTTTTTTTTTTTTTTTTGTGGGAAAGGGGGGGGGGGCTGATTTTATATTATCTATAAATCAGTTCCAAAAAACAAGTTATTTTCATATTTAAAAGAAAAAAATATCCTAAATAGCAATAATAGCAAGCAAAAACCCATCCCTCCCTCCCCCCCCCCGACTCTTTTCACAGAAACACTCAATTAGAAACATTACATTAACATCACAGAAACATTAAATTAATTCAGGCTTGCCGGCAAATACAAGGAGGGAAAGATGAAACAAAGATTTCCCTTTTCCGACACATTTTTTTCCCAGTGGGGATTTTTGTAAATATATTTTTAAATGTTTTCAAATTTGTAATAATCAGCATTTAGAAATTTCCACTTTTAAACTTATTTAATATTGTATAAGAAATTTTGAAGATAAAAAAACCTTGGAAAAATAATTCTATTGAAAGATAGTGTTTTTAGAAAGGAATACATTTTCTTGTTTCTGCGGGCTGGTAGGGATTTTGTAAGTTAGCAGCGTCATGATGGCAGCGTGAGTAAAGTCTGTTTACAATTTTTGAAGCAAGCCTCCCTATTCCTGGCGTCGTCATCATATTCTTTTGAGGATTTTGATTTACAAATTAGGTAAGATTATTTTTCTATATTATTCCAAGAGTTAGTTAAAAATTAGTTTTCATCATTCTCAGGGACAGATTTAAGTTCAAGATAAAGAAAGCTGAGAAAAAGCATCAGCAATTTTGTAAAATTAACTGCATTGCTTTGCTTATGTTACTTACTTCTACAGAAGTGTATGAAAAAAAGTTATTTACTGATTTATCTCTGCCCTGAATACGCTATTAATAAGTTGATTGTAATTATATATATGCCAGGAGCCAGGGTATAATGTGCCGGTAATGAACACTCCCAGAAGTTTTGGGTTTATAAAAAAATAACCAATAAAAATTCAGCTTTTTTTCGTAAATCTCCGTTGCTTGTTTTATAATCTGCTTTATTGCTGACAATCTTAAACTAGTCAGGAAGCCGAAAATAATATTTCACAGTTTCAGTAAAAATTTTACTTCATAAGTTAAGATCTGGTTTTAATTAACTAATATATATATTCTGTATTTTCTGACGATAATGGCATGTTTTTGTTTTAATTGTAATAGAAAACTTCGAATTTTATATACTAATGACCATTTGCAAAATTTCACTTAGTTTTAAGATGTTAATAAATTAGGTAATTTGTTTATAATTCATTAATGGGACTCTTAATTAATCATGGTAATGGTGCCTAAAATGTTTTGGTTTAACCGAATAGCTAAGTAATCTGATTAATTTTTAAATTCCACTTAGAGTGTAATAGGAACACAACTTGGTACTTTTCTGTTATACCAACACATGCCAAAATATATGCTAATTTGCCATTTATTTCAATCCTGACAGTGTAAAGAATTGTTTATTGCAAACCATACCAAACATTCTAATTGGGCTATTTATTGAACGTTAATCTTTTATCATTAATATTATTTAATCATAACCTCACAAAACATCTTAACTTGCTACTTTTCATATAGAAAATATTTATTAAATTATAACTTGCATTTATTATTGACACTGAAATGGATTTTACCATTTGGCTGTTACATGAGGATGTAGAAGCAGCAATAAAATTGTTTTAGGACTTTAAAGATGGATAAAAAAAGTTTATCAAAAAAAACCAATAAACGTCTTCATTCAAAATATGAAATGTTTACTGCAATCATACATATGTGTGTATTTATATATACATGTTATCACTGGTGCCCGGCTAACTGAAAAGTACCAAACATTGTATCAATTATCTTCTTTAATTACTTTCCTGGAAGTATAATTTATCTCCATCTTTTATATTATGTTCTGCAGTGTTTTTCTTTTACAGTACCGTAATTTCAGTAAAAAGTGCTATAGTGCATATGCGTTTAAAAATTTAAAACAGTCTAAGTGCACAGTACTTCTGCTGTGCAGCTGATTCGGTAATTTTTTTTTTCTTTTCCTCCCCATAGCAATATTTAGAAAAGATGCCATTTTTCCTTCTTCATCAACTGGCCAAAATGGCTTGCCACGAGTCTTCTCCATAACCTACCATAGAAACTTAGCCTTCCCCATTCTCAAAAAGACCATTGGATTGCATATTTTTATGCCATTTCATCCATTTTAATTCATGAAATGCAAAATATATTACATACTGTATTTCATGTTCACACAATAAAATTTATTTGACCAAAGGATATTTCATGAAGGCGATATCTCATTGATAATGAGAAAGAGTAAACATTATGAGGGGCTTGTTAAAAGTCCTAAGAAAGGATAAAAGTATCACTGGATAGTAGAAGTGAAGAATATCCCCTTTTTTATGGAAATAACTTACCAATCCTAACTTACAGAAAATCAGTTTGATACGTTAAAATAAATGTATTAAATGCAAATTATTATGTGTGTGTTTGCATGCTGAAATAAGTTTTGATTTAAAAGAAGAAAAAAATGATTCACTGGCGTCAGTTATATACATTAATCAGTTTCAGTTATACTTTTTGTTTTTAAATTTCTAGTTGAATATGATAAATGCTTAATGTTGCAACCTATTACAATTTATTTTCATATTTTTAAGGAGACTACGGTGACAGCAGAGATACTGTTGAACCATGCTTCTAAGAACTCCGGTTGACAGAATGCCAAGCCGATTCCATTCATACTGTTGGTTGTCCCCGGCAACAGAAGCTGAAGTCATCGCTCTTTATCTTAGGCAGCATACGGACTTCTCCATTTTCAACATGGACTAGCCATTTTCACCCATGTGCAGTTCGCTCCAAGTTTCTATCAAGCGTGGTGCATCAGTAGATGGTGTTTAGAGAAGATTCTTGTGCAGCTTAAACTCATTTGGCATTCAAGCAAAGGTAAGTTTTCAATTTGCTCAGTTTATAATGCAGGGCTTTTATCTTGGGGCCCATTTTGAGAAAAGTAAAAGTTATTTGTGTGAAAATGATTCCAGATTTTCCCCCAGGTTGAAAAAAGGGCAGGGTGCTGCTGGTGAGAAAAGGGCACTTTTTGGATTCTTGAGAGCACTTTTCAGATTCTTAAGGGCACATTTTTAATTGTTAAAGGTATTATTTTGGTTTTTAAAGCCACTTTCAATATTTAAAAATCAGGACACTCTTTTTAAGACAACACTGAGTCAGTTTTTACTATGAAAGCAAATTTTTTAATGCAAAAAGGAGAAAGGGCACTTTTTGTACTGTGGGGCAAGCAGGGACGCGCCGACCCAGTGTGCAATGTGTGCAGTGCTCACAGGCGCCGAAGTATAGTAAAGGTGCCAAAGATTTCAGTTGAGGAAAAAAATACTTAATTTAATTATACTATTACAACTCCTTGACATCTATTATGTATTAGTACGCACATACAATCTATTTTAAACAGATTTTTATGCTTTATTCAAATATTCAATCTATTGTAATTGTATCATTATTTTCTCCAGGACGCTGATTTTTTCCGTTTTATACAGGATTCTGATACAAACAGGTTCCATTTTCTCACTTTTTACTGTATTTTGAATTCAATTTACATACCTGTCAACCTTTTTTAATTTTTTAATCAAATACCAATATTTTGAACCTGAAATTTTACTTAATAAATGAAATCAGATAAGCATCCTATAGAAACAAGACGTGTTTTATTAAATAATTTTTCTTGTTCAAAATGTGTTTATTTGACTTAAAAAAAAAAAAAAAAGGTTTGCAGCTATGTATTTATACTGAGGGATATGGATGTAGAGCGCCCACTGAAGTTCGGCACACAGGCGTTGGATACTACTGGCGTGTCCCTGAGGGCAAGAAGGGTGCTAATTCTTTTTATGAGGGGCAAAAAGGGTGCTATTTTGTAAACCAAAGGGCAGGCAGGGTGCAGCACCCTTCTGAAACTGTCTGGGGGAAACTCGATGATTCTTTTTTTTTTTTTTTTTTTTTTTTTTTGTAAAAGATAACATTTTGTAATGAATATGAAATTTAGTTACTCAAATTTGAACCAAACGTTTATTGATAACTTCTTTAAGTCCTTCTGTTAAAGTTTTCGTTTCAATTTGTTTGCAAACTATACATTTTGAAACATAACAAAATAAAAATTAACAATGAAGAGTATGTTTTTATAGAATGGAATTTTGTGAATTGCCCCTTTTCGATGATCTTGGGGAAATCAGAGCTGAAACCTTAGTATAACAGTAATTGTAGAGGCCGCTATAACAAGAAACTACCAAAAAAGGGTATTGGCTTTACAGTTACTTTTCATTTTTTCATAATGTACAGCTAAAATGCTATTTTATCTGTGCTCGCAGTGAAAACATTTTTTCTGAGGCAGGCTAAATTTACAACAATAAAAGAAATGCCCATTTAATTATTAATTTTTTTAATTGCATTTATTGTATTTTCTGAAATCATAGTCTTTTCCAACAGTTTTAAAAATGACTTTTTTTTAAAATATAATTTTAAAACTAAACTTTAATTTTGCATGAGATTTTTTCCTTATCTTTTTCTATGTTTTATAGATAAATTGGTACTTTTCGGTTAGCCGGGCGCCAGTGATATATGTACGTATATAAATATGTATGTATATGAATATATATGTATATTCATACATATATGTGTGTACATATATGTATGTATATATATGCGTATGTAGAATCTGGTTGAAGAATTTCTCGATTTTTTCTGACAATCCACTGACGAATTTCATATATATATTTTTTCTCAAGCAGCTGAAGAATTTAAAGATTTTTTTTTCATGATTGACTAACAAATTTCGTGATTTTTTTCCGTGACTGATTGTAGAATTTTGTGAATTTTTTTTTTCTTCGGCAATCCATTGACTAAGTTTAAGATTTTTTACCACAATCGGCTGACAAATTTGGCGATATCTTTTAAACGGCCAAAAAATCATTTTATAAACTTTTTCATATTAAAATTTAGTTAGTAATATTTTAACAAAACTGTATTCAAAAAGTTATCATTAAAAAAAATCTTAGTCTGTTACCAATTGCATAGGAATTGTTCATTTTTAATAAAATCCTTTTATTGAAAACTGTTATTTTACAGTTTGTTAAAACAGTTTAGCAGAGTTTCATGAAATGCAAACATCTTGTACAATGGGTCCATCAAATTACTGGAAATTTTGATGCTTCAGCTCATGTGCTTAAAAAATGTTTGCTTTAAATGTTTTAATATTTGTTTCAAGAGTGATGATTCAGTTTTGTGATTATTGTAATTGTGACACCTCTGGAAATATAGTGAATCTAATCTGGACCTACATTTAATAAAAATTAAATTAATTTAAATTTATGAAATGCAACATTTAATAGTAAAAGATTGTTTGAATATTTTTTAATGTTTTGCTGAAATGTGTCAAATAATTTGGTACTTTTCGGTTAGCCGGGCACGAGTGATATATGTACATATATAAATACATATTTATATACATATGTATATTTATACAGTGGACTCTCTCTATCTGAACACTCTCTAATGTGAACACCCCGGTATTATGAACACATTCCGATAATCCCGGCGAAACTCCATAGATTTAACAAAGGATGAACTCTCTGTATTCTGAACACCCTCTAATCTGAACACCCCACTAATATGAACGCTACTTTTGATCCCCATTCTACCCCCACCTCTCTGTAAACTGAACGTGTGTTTGCAATCGGAATTCGGGGAATTCTCCATAAGGGAAATTGGAAGAAATTGTTGCAGAAGAATAAAAAGGAACTCGTTTAAAAAATAAACAGACGAAATCATTGCTAAATTTTTAGCATCTACTCACTGTTGCAATTTGTTTGAATAATTCAGATAAAATCTTCAGTTACCAAAACAAACAAGACAGTTATTATAACAAATAAATAAATAAATAAATAAGAAATCGAAAGAATATTTTTCAAACAGGTACGTCTTTAATGTACGTGTTCTACATCTCAACTAACTAGAACATTCTTATATTTTTTATAAACAAAAAAGTCCAAATATAAAACTTTTGCCATTTCACCAAAAGTAAATCATGATAATCAAATTAAATGAAATGAACAAAACAATCAATTTTTATGTAAAGAGATACAAGAAAAAATAGTGTAAAAACCATGTCATGTGATTCCCCTCTCCCGAGCTGAGATAAAAATAGAAAGATTATGCAACAGAAATTCCCCGCCTTCCCCCAAAGTTTTCAATTTGCTCAGTTTATAATGCAGGGCTTTTATCTTGGGGCCCATTTTGAGAAAAGTAAAAGTTATTTGTGTGAAAATGATTCCAGATTTTCCCCCAGGTTGAAAAAAGGGCAGGGTGCTGCTGGTGAGAAAAGGGCACTTTTTGGATTCTTGAGAGCACTTTTCAGATTCTTAAGGGCACATTTTTAATTGTTAAAGGTATTATTTTGGTTTTTAAAGCCACTTTCAATATTTAAAAATCAGGACACTCTTTTTAAGACAACACTGAGTCAGTTTTTACTATGAAAGCAAATTTTTTAATGCAAAAAGGAGAAAGGGCACTTTTTGTACTGTGGGGCAAGCAGGGACGCGCCGACCCAGTGTGCAATGTGTGCAGTGCTCACAGGCGCCGAAGTATAGTAAAGGTGCCAAAGATTTCAGTTGAGGAAAAAAATACTTAATTTAATTATACTATTACAACTCCTTGACATCTATTATGTATTAGTACGCACATACAATCTATTTTAAACAGATTTTTATGCTTTATTCAAATATTCAATCTATTGTAATTGTATCATTATTTTCTCCAGGACGCTGATTTTTTCCGTTTTATACAGGATTCTGATACAAACAGGTTCCATTTTCTCACTTTTTACTGTATTTTGAATTCAATTTACATACCTGTCAACCTTTTTTAATTTTTTAATCAAATACCAATATTTTGAACCTGAAATTTTACTTAATAAATGAAATCAGATAAGCATCCTATAGAAACAAGACGTGTTTTATTAAATAATTTTTCTTGTTCAAAATGTGTTTATTTGACTTAAAAAAAAAAAAAAAGGTTTGCAGCTATGTATTTATACTGAGGGATATGGATGTAGAGCGCCCACTGAAGTTCGGCACACAGGCGTTGGATACTACTGGCGTGTCCCTGAGGGCAAGAAGGGTGCTAATTCTTTTTATGAGGGGCAAAAAGGGTGCTATTTTGTAAACCAAAGGGCAGGCAGGGTGCAGCACCCTTCTGAAACTGTCTGGGGGAAACTCGATGATTCTTTTTTTTTTTTTTTTTTTTTTTTTTTTTGTAAAAGATAACATTTTGTAATGAATATGAAATTTAGTTACTCAAATTTGAACCAAACGTTTATTGATAACTTCTTTAAGTCCTTCTGTTAAAGTTTTCGTTTCAATTTGTTTGCAAACTATACATTTTGAAACATAACAAAATAAAAATTAACAATGAAGAGTATGTTTTTATAGAATGGAATTTTGTGAATTGCCCCTTTTCGATGATCTTGGGGAAATCAGAGCTGAAACCTTAGTATAACAGTAATTGTAGAGGCCGCTATAACAAGAAACTACCAAAAAAGGGTATTGGCTTTACAGTTACTTTTCATTTTTTCATAATGTACAGCTAAAATGCTATTTTATCTGTGCTCGCAGTGAAAACATTTTTTCTGAGGCAGGCTAAATTTACAACAATAAAAGAAATGCCCATTTAATTATTAATTTTTTTAATTGCATTTATTGTATTTTCTGAAATCATAGTCTTTTCCAACAGTTTTAAAAATGACTTTTTTTTAAAATATAATTTTAAAACTAAACTTTAATTTTGCATGAGATTTTTTCCTTATCTTTTTCTATGTTTTATAGATAAATTGGTACTTTTCGGTTAGCCGGGCGCCAGTGATATATGTACGTATATAAATATGTATGTATATGAATATATATGTATATTCATACATATATGTGTGTACATATATGTATGTATATATATGCGTATGTAGAATCTGGTTGAAGAATTTCTCGATTTTTTCTGACAATCCACTGACGAATTTCATATATATATTTTTTCTCAAGCAGCTGAAGAATTTAAAGATTTTTTTTTCATGATTGACTAACAAATTTCGTGATTTTTTTCCGTGACTGATTGTAGAATTTTGTGAATTTTTTTTTTCTTCGGCAATCCATTGACTAAGTTTAAGATTTTTTACCACAATCGGCTGACAAATTTGGCGATATCTTTTAAACGGCCAAAAAATCATTTTATAAACTTTTTCATATTAAAATTTAGTTAGTAATATTTTAACAAAACTGTATTCAAAAAGTTATCATTAAAAAAAATCTTAGTCTGTTACCAATTGCATAGGAATTGTTCATTTTTAATAAAATCCTTTTATTGAAAACTGTTATTTTACAGTTTGTTAAAACAGTTTAGCAGAGTTTCATGAAATGCAAACATCTTGTACAATGGGTCCATCAAATTACTGGAAATTTTGATGCTTCAGCTCATGTGCTTAAAAAATGTTTGCTTTAAATGTTTTAATATTTGTTTCAAGAGTGATGATTCAGTTTTGTGATTATTGTAATTGTGACACCTCTGGAAATATAGTGAATCTAATCTGGACCTACATTTAATAAAAATTAAATTAATTTAAATTTATGAAATGCAACATTTAATAGTAAAAGATTGTTTGAATATTTTTTAATGTTTTGCTGAAATGTGTCAAATAATTTGGTACTTTTCGGTTAGCCGGGCACCAGTGATATATGTACATATATAAATACATATTTATATACATATGTATATTTATACAGTGGACTCTCTCTATCTGAACACTCTCTAATGTGAACACCCCGGTATTATGAACACATTCCGATAATCCCGGCTAAACTCCATAGATTTAACAAAGGATGAACTCTCTGTATTCTGAACACCCTCTAATCTGAACACCCCACTAATATGAACGCTACTTTTGATCCCCATTCTACCCCCACCTCTCTGTAAACTGAACGTGTGTTTGCAATCGGAATTCGGGGAATTCTCCATAAGGGAAATTGGAAGAAATTGTTGCAGAAGAATAAAAAGGAACTCGTTTAAAAAATAAACAGACGAAATCATTGCTAAATTTTTAGCATCTACTCACTGTTGCAATTTGTTTGAATAATTCAGATAAAATCTTCAGTTACCAAAACAAACAAGACAGTTATTATAACAAATAAATAAATAAATAAATAAGAAATCGAAAGAATATTTTTCAAACAGGTACGTCTTTAATGTACGTGTTCTACATCTCAACTAACTAGAACATTCTTATATTTTTTATAAACAAAAAAGTCCAAATATAAAACTTTTGCCATTTCACCAAAAGTAAATCATGATAATCAAATTAAATGAAATGAACAAAACAATCAATTTTTATGTAAAGAGATACAAGAAAAAATAGTGTAAAAACCATGTCATGTGATTCCCCTCTCCCGAGCTGAGATAAAAATAGAAAGATTATGCAACAGAAATTCCCCGCCTTCCCCCAGTTATAGATAAGAGACAACAGGTGTTAGAGGTAGTGGTCAGAAATGGATTATGGTTTATTTTCCGCACACCTGGTTGGACAGCATTATCGCTTGTGTTTCTTTCATCCTTTTTGTTCGGCAAAAGTAAACTGTTTTCGCCATTTTGCTGTCGTTACAGGGAAAGAATCATAGCACTTCAGCAGATATATCAGAAATAAATAGGAAATCGAAAAAACAGAAAGAACTGAAGATTCAGGAAAAATATGAGGTTGTTCAAAAATTAAAATCGGAAGTAAGTCAAACGAAAATTGCATCTGAGTTTGGAATTTCAGCTGACCAAGTCAACGCCATCAGCAAGAAAGAGATAGAAATAGCAGCTTTTGAAGAAAATGAATCTTCCTCAAAGTGTAGAATTTTCGAAAAGAAAACGGGAAACGAGAACAATAATCACGTCTGGAAGTTTTTTTTGTCAAATAAGAACGAAGAATCTTCCTGGCACTGGACCTCTGCTAAAGCAGATTGCTCTGGATTTTGCAGAAAAGGAGAAAATCGAGGAATTTTAGGCATCAGAAGGATGGTTGACTCACTTTAAAAGTCGGCATAACATTGAATTCAAAACAATTAATGGTGAAGCTGCAAACGTATATAACGACAGTTTCGGGGAATGGAAAAAGCAAATTTTCGAACATAACAAAGGAATTCGATACTGCTGACGTTTTTAATGCCGACAAAATCGGACTGTTTTTTAGAGCTCTTTTAAATAAAAATCTAGCAGAAAGAAGCGAGAAGTGCGTAGGCGGGAAAATGCTGAAAGAAAGACTTACCATCATGCTCTTTGCCATACGGGTGAGAAGCTCAAACCATTTGTGATCAAAAAAAGTGAAAAACCACGATGTTTCAAAAATGTGAAGATCGCATCATTGCCTGTGCACTATAAATCAAATCGAAAAGCCTGGATGATATTCACAATTTTCTCATAATAGGTGGACGGCATTAACAAGATGATGAAGAGAGAGGGAAAAAATTGTGGATAATACCATATCACATACAAACATGCAGCTGAGCAATGTGAGCCTGAAGTTCCTGACACCGAACTGTACTTCTATAATTCAATCACTGGATCAAGGAGTAATCAAGAGCTTTAAACCTTACTACCAATACCATTTTCTGAAGAAAATGTCCCTGGTAATGGAGGAGGCAAATTCGGCAACAGAGATAACGAAGAAGGTCAACGTCATCGATACTGTCCATTGGATATCAGTGGCTTAGAATGAAGCCTTACATCATTCAAAGATGTTTCTACAAAGCTGGATTCCCATGTGAGAATGAGCAATCAAGAATAGAGGATCAAGAAGCAACAGCTGTGAGAGACTTGGGGTCAAGACTTCAGGAGCTTCATACTGAAATTGAACCTGACCTTATCTCGAAGCCGACAGAAGATTTCCGGTTTGCGAAACAACATCGTTTAAGAGGAAGAGCATAGTGAAGAAGAAGCAGGACCAGAAGAGACCGATGAAACAAAAAGTACGATTACCTTCAAGCAATATAGCGATTGGACTGAAGACCTGTTGAACTATGCAGCTGAATATCATCTGGAAGCCTTTCCACTTCTTAAACAACTAGGTAACATGTACACTGCACAAGCATACACAATTTTATAAACAGACTAAAATTACTCACTTTTTAAAGTAATGTACTGATTATGTTTTCAAATAATGTATTGTATATATGTAATTGTATGTTTTGTAAAACCTTTTTTAATTAAACAAGTTGGAAATTGTACGTCAAACGTTACAAACGAGGTGCGTTCGTACGCACGTTTTAGAATTAAATTCATGATATCCCGCGCGTAGAACGGGTTAAACAGCTAGTTAAGTATATATTTTATGACACTGTTCATACAAATATCTTAACTAGTTATATAAATATTCAGATATATATGTATCAGCTAGTTATATAAATATTCAGATCTTAATGATTTTTAATTCTGTGAAATGAATTTTATCGTCTGCAGATTAATTTCTGTCATAAAATAAGTATCTCGGTCGCTTGACGATTCAACTTCGGAAGCTCCTATAACAAAAAAGCACCGATTTAAAAAAAAAATTCAAATTTCTTAATAAATATTTTTATTAATATCTCCTAAAGTTTTGATTCGATTTTAATAAAATTTGAAATGTCTCGACAAAATTCTGCAAAGATAATATATTTTAAATTGCAAACCATTTGGTTGGGTAGTTTTTGCGTTGTTATATGCGGACAGACGGACGGAAGGACAGACAGACAGACAGACGGACGGACCAAACGACGACTATAGGTGCTACGTATTTATATAATTACGAACGCACCTAAAAAAAGAGATGGTAGATTACAGGTCTGACTGAATTTAGTTAGAGATTGCACTAGCTGTAATACCTAAATTCAGCACCTCCATCTTGATAACTAGCATGACTAACCAGGCTAAGTATTCTATACAGTCAATACATAGTAGTAGTAGTAATGCATTTCCCAATCTCCCTCTATAATGAACACCCCCATAATCTGAACATTTTTGGTCGGTCCCATGAGTGTTCAGAATAGAGAGAGTCCACTGTATATGCATACATGGATATATATACATACCTGCCAACTCTTCTGATTTTTTCAGAATTCTTCTTAATTTCAACTCTACCTTCTGATTTTCTGATCAGAAGATGAAATCTTCTGATTTTTTTTTTTTTTTTTTTTTTTTTTAAATGAAAAAATGGTGTTCAGAAATATTTGAAGAAATTGCAGAAGTAAATTTTTTTAGTGGCTGTTTCTTGTCATCTGTTAAATTTAGCAGCCCAGCCACCAAAGCAACTCATAGTATATATTTGGAATTCAGTGCCAATAGGAAGGAGGGGGGGGTGGAATTTTCAATTATTATGATGTTGAAGTTAGGAAAACTCGATAGCTGTCTCTCAGCTGATGCTTGCAGAGGATCCAGTATAACCATTAGCAAGCTTTCTCTTAATAATAATAATAAATTTGCTGAACTTTGAATTTAAATTTTCGAAATTAATGGATCATCTATTTGATAACAAATTTATCTAAATAATGAAGAACAAGTGGTACATTATCTATTAACAGGAACTTTTTTTATCAGTTGCTTAAAAAATGAAACTACCTTTAGTTTTCTAAAAGGAGAAGAATTCAGATTTAAATAAAGTTTACTTTGCTTTCATTTAAAATAGGAGTAGTGAATTAAAAAAAAAAAAAATCTTACAATGTAACTTTTTCTTTTTTTGTGGAAAAATTTCCATTTTTTTTTTTTTTAATGATGAAGATGATGATGTAGCCTGGAACTTATTACAGAATCAGTTCACAGGACTTCAATATCAAAAAAATACCTATTATGGTACATGCAAATTCGTGCATTGCCATGTTAGGAAAGATGTGTTCCATTGATGAAATTTTGAAATATGGTAGGATTTGCAAAGTATTAAAAGCTGTATTGACTATTCCTCACAGCAGTGCTGAATGCAAATGTATTTTCAGTTTGATTAAGAAAAATATGACTCTGTTCAGCTCATCAATGATGACGAAAACTCTAGAAAATATTTTGTTAGCGAAATCATTTACTGACAATAAATGTTATAAAGCACAATTTTCTAATAACTTTTTAAAAAAAGCTAAGCAATCTACTATGAACATGTTGTCAAAATAATTTTTTCTACTCATTTTTTTTAGTTATATATAATAAAGTTTTAGTAAATTTTCTATTCACGTGTGTTTGTTTTTTCTATCATATAATATACAGTATTTATTGCAAATATTTTAATGGTTCATGTGTTGTCAATTTTGAATAATATAAATATTTTTACTCAGTTTTGGTTGTATATGGCGACAAAAAATATTTTACTGTTTGAATTGTTTAAGTGGTGTTGCATAACACCACCAGTTAACTAGTTTAACACCAATATTCAAATCACGGCCCTCAGCATCAACATCAGTTATCCTTGGTTACTAAATGTTAGGAAGCTGAAATTTTCAGTGTATTTTAATGAAAAGTAAAAAATCTATTATCAATGTTCTATTTTTTTGTAGTAGTAATTTTTTTATGTATTGAAGTTATTCTTTTCTGTCTGTAATATGCATTCTTTACTTGCAAATTAGTGACTATTTTATTTTATTCTTGCTTGTCTTTTAAATTTGTTCATTTATTATGATCCCAGCTAGTTTTATTTTATCCATGTTGAAAGTTTTATAAAATTTTTAAAATCTTCTTATTTCTTCTGATTTTTTGTCAAAATCTTCTGATTTCTTCTGATTTTTGGTCCAAAATCTTCTGATTTTTAATGAAATTTAGTTGGCAGTTATGTATATATATGTATGTATATATATGTATATGTAGATATGTGTATATATATGTATGTGTGTGTATATATACATGTATATATATCACTGGCGCCCGGCTAACCGAAAAGTACCAATAATTTTTGTTAACGGGGTTTTTAACTTTCATGAACTTTGACAATACTTAAGATTACACAGATTTATGCTAAATAATTTTTTTTAATTTAATGGTATGTATCTAGAAGAGGAGGGGAGAGGGTGATAAAATCATTTGATCTTGTGACCTCTAAATTAAGGATTTTTTTTTTTTTTTAATATGCCGTCATATAAATTAATTTGGATTTTGATTATATGTATAATTTTTAACAAATTAAAAATAAAGCAGGTTCTTTAGAGAAAGGGACCTTCTTTAATACTTTCTTTGACCCTTTTTTTTAAGAAACTTTAAAAATGATATTTCAACTTAAGGTATTTTTAAAACATTCTTATGTTTTGCCCAAAATATTTTGCAAAAGATGTAAGATTCTGGAGAGGAGCTGAAAGCTCAAATCCATGTTTTTTAAATTTCTTTTAAATCAAATATCAAGTAATAAAAATATGGATTTTTTCATTGCTTAACTAAGCGTAAAACCGACTGCGGTAAATTTATTATTAGTTGTTGCATACTTTACCATTCCAGATATATGGACTTTCATAGAGAAAGGTAATCAGCACCACACAGTTTATTATAAAATTCCATTAAAAATTCATAATTATCAAATAATTATTTAAAAGTAAATTAATAATTATTGAATTTAATTTTTTTTATTAATATTTTAAAGAAATTATCAAAGTCAATAATGGTTATCTTAATAAGTACTGCTTTCGATATTATATTTTTGTTATTCAAAGAATCTGTGTCCTCACACAGATTCTTTGAATAATTTGGGGGGGCATACAGATCTGTGCCCAGAGCCCCCAAATTTCTAAATCGGTCCCTGGTCACGAAATAACATTTATTTTTCTTAGAACGCTGTATTGAAATTTGTGAGAAAAAGGGACTAATTTGTGTTCCAGAATTTTTTTTTCTTTTTTTTTTTTTTTGGAGATAGTAAATATTAAGATATTTTTTAGTAAATTGTTTTAAAGAAAAATGTTCCTGAAATAAATGGCTATTTTTTAGCTAGGCAGCATAGAAATGCATGAAAAAAATTCAGTGTGCAAATTGATCTCAAGGAAATGTCTTTTGGAATAATAAATACTTTTTAAAACAAAATTTTTGGGTAAAAAAAAATATATATATCAAATATCAAAATCTGTACATTATAAGCTTTATAGGATCAAAAACAATTTAGCAATTTAACCATTTTTTGCTGGCACATACTTAACTATTGTAGTGTGCAAAGTTCAATAATTTTTTTTTTAATTCGACAAATTTTGTAGAGTTTGTAGGATCTTTTATTCAGAATTTCATTAGCTGAATAAAGTTTTAATTCATAGTTTGAACTGGCTGATTTTTTTTGCCAAATTTTAAAAAGGCCTAATAATAAAATTTACAAATACTTTTTAACAGAAAAATGTTTATATGTAAATATTAAAATAGAAAGAAGACTTTAAAATAATTAAGCTATTACTTACGAAAAGCACTAAAAAGCCCTTTTCATAAAAAAGTGCCCATTTTTTCAGTTGAAGTGTCTCTTTTTTGAAGGAGCACCCTGCCCTTTTTCATTCTGAGGGAAACACTATGGCATAATATTTTTTTCATTCTGAAAAGAACTTTTCCTGTAGTATTTGTATTTAGTATCCAAAACATAATTGTGTAATTATTCATTAAAAATTTGTATAATTGTATAATCGAATCGATATTTGTATAATCGAAAAAAGATAAAGAAAATCATTTAATGTTGTCGAGTGAACAACCAAAAACAATATTAAAAAATGCTTTTTTCATGGGTCGGCAATAATAATCATTCAAAATATGTTAAGTATTCAGTGGCAGACGTGTTACCCGTCTGGGAAACAAAAACCGTATGTAAAATGCCATTGTTTTATGAGTGATGATATCAGATTTATAGCTATGAGGTACACAATGTATTTTCCTACTTTACGAAGCCATTTTCAAGTAAAAGTTATATGTGAAAAAATAAAGAAGCAAGTTTCTAGCAATGCAAATTCTAGAACATTTCTCAAAGTGGGCAATTCGACTTTTATGAAATGAAAGAAAGAGCACCCATAGCTCATTCAAGATGATAATTTGATGCTATGCATCATATGTAAAGAATTTGAATTTATATATTTGAAGTTATTCAAAAGAATTTATAGAAAGCCTGTTTTTATTTTGTTTTAGTGATTAACACAGAGATAAAGTGTTTAATATACAGTGTAACTTCAGATATACGTTACCTGAGTTGTACGTTTCCCTCAGTTGTACATTTCCCTCAGTTATACGTTTCCCTCAGTCAGGGTTCTTAAATGCCCGGGTTTTTTCAGAAAAAACCCAACCCACTGGGTTTTATCAGTGTTTTTGGGGTTTTACCAGTGTTTTTTGGGTTTTATCAGGGTTTTATCAGGGTTTTTTGGGTTTTATCAGAGTTTTTTAAGTTAGAGGTGGTTCAGAATGTTTGAAAAAAATGTACTTACTACTAAGTACAGTTTAAAGAAACTATTTGATTACAAAAATATATAAATGAATGACAATCAAAATTATGTTTTGCTTTTAGATAAATTGATTATTAGTAATAGTTTTAACAATGAAATTATAGAAGTACTATACTAATACCAGTGCTGAATCAGACTAGTATACTTTTACTTAGTTTTTATTATTAGTTTTAAACTAATATTTTGTTAAGGATAAAGTATCTTTATTCATTTTAATTGAAGTGATTGCCTATATATAATAAATATTTTCTCTAGAAAAAATTCATTCTGAAACATATTGATTAATGATGGATTGCAATTTTTTTTTTTTTTTTGAGTTGTTTGTATTCCAAAATTTCCTCAGCCCGAGGTAAATAGGAAATTTAGGTTTTCCCTTAGTTTATGTTGTTATTGAATTAAGTTGGGTGGTAGTTTATATTTAATTCAGCAAAATTTTTGCAATTGAAACTGGCTATAACAAAATTCGCAGAAATGGGGGAAAAATATTTGCTGTAAAGTATTTTTTATTATAACTAATTAATAGAATATACCAAATAATTCTACATGTCTACATCAGTAAATTAAGATTCTCAGCATATGTGGTATTTTGTTATGAGTTTCAACTGTAGGATTATACATCAAAGTATTTTTTTTAATGGGAAAAAAATTAGTTTTTGTGTTTGTGATAGTTACATATACTTATAGAAAATTAAGTTACAGTTATTTATTTTAAAAATTGTCATTGGAAGAATTAAGACTTTTTTCCCTTGGGGTGGTTAGTGATAAACTTTACTACTGGTGTACTGACATTAAGAAATATATTACCTATATAATTTAAAGTTGAAATTTTGGGTTTTTTGGGTTGGGATAAATCATAACAACCCTGCCCTCAGTTATACGTTTCAACTCAGCGGTCCCGGGCGCTTGCTATTCAAAATTAGCTGAGTTATACATTTTGAGTTACACATTTCCCTCAGTTATATGTTACGTTTTTGCGTCCTCGGACAAAATTTTGCCTCATTTATACATTTTGTAACCGGAAACACCGACGACGCGTCGGATGAGTCTGATTTGAAAGATCCCTCTCAAACTTCGGGGCTGCTCTGAGGGCTTTTGAAAAGCCGTTCGACAGTAGTAAAAGCAGTAACGATAACAGGGCTGCATTGTTAACCAAAATGCAAAGTTTGCTGTTCAATGTCGGCTCTGCTGAAAAGAAACAATCGAGGATTCGTGATTATTTCAACAAGATTCAGTAAACTACTGAAATGTGTTTTGATAAATGATTTACATGTCAAGGCGATTTCAATGATCTCTTTTAAGTACTCTATGTGTATTAAAAATATTTCTATTAAAGCTTTTATGATATATTAATTTTATGTACCTCTTTTCTACTCTGTTCCATTTCCAAAAATTTATGTCATGGATGAATTAATACTTATGAAACTTCTGTTTTTGTTATAAAAGGTAACTGAAACACCTCAGTGGAACAAAATTTTTGCAATATATTAAAAAAAAAAATTTGGTAGACCATCGATTGAGTTGTACGTTTTACTGAGTTATACGTTTTGTTGTCCGGTCCCGGGCAAAACGTATAACTGGAGTTCCACTGTATACAGTACCTCCCCCCCCCCCTGCTCTTAACACATAAAAATAGAAACAATATTATTGTTAACATGTGTGCAAAAAGAAATAAAAGAATATAACATAAAATTGCCACCATGAAATGCAGTTTCGTACCTAGAAGGGGAAAAAAAAAAAAAAAAAGGTGTCATTCGACAACCCTGAAATATAGGTATACTGCAATAAAATAGTTTCATGGTGTACAAATAACTTAAACTACAAAGCTTTTTGTAAATATTTTTTTTAAATTATAATTTCTGTTCTGATTATATTTATAAATGGCTGATTAATAAGTGGTGTTTTTAAAGTAAGGCATTTAAATTTTGTTTTGTAAAATTTATTTTTTGTTTTTCAGAAGAAGAAGAATAAAAATCTGGAAAGAAAAAAGTTCTCTATGAAGATGACTAGATTTTCAGCTGTCCTTTCTCAACTTAAATTAAGAAACATCAGAAATTTAATTGTAACAGGATTAAATTTTCTTGTAAAATATTTCTGATAAATTTTGAGCATCTTGTAAATACATAAATAAATAAATGCTTTTTTGGTTGGTTTGTTTTACATTTGTGAAAAATAAAATTTATATGAAAAAAAAACACCAGTTCTATTGTTTATATATATATTTATTTATTTATGCAAGTGATGTTAAAAAGGATGTACTATATATATATTTTCCTCTTCTTTCTTGTTCTAAGAACATTCTCCCTTCTTTTTACAGGTTAAGATATAATTCAATAAAAATGTTTTATGTAGGCTAAATTTTTAAAAACTGACAGCCTGATAAACTGTTTATACTAATTTGTTGGTTGATTATAAATTAGCATTGCTTGGAGATCAGGTATTAAAAATAATTTGCTGTATAAAAACTTCTGAATATTTTAATAAAAATTTTGCCATAATCTTATTAAAAGTTGAGATTAAAATTTTAATGCACATAATATTGTATAAATCAGTTTGAAATTTTGTTAGTCAAAAGGTCACATACCTCCTGCTGGAAAGAAAAATATTTTAAAGATTTCTTTATTGGTAATAGATTAAAAAAATAATAATAATTCAGTACTCATTACTTGCTAATCTTTAAAAAATAAAAACAATGATATATTATTATTTATGAACAATATTTTAGCACATTTAAAAAAAAAAAATGTATGAATGGCGAACTTGCCATGTTCTAGAAGATCTACTGCCACTACTGTTTTGAAAAAATATTAAAATTCTTAAATTCCAATGACCAGTAATGTCAACATTTTACCAATTTTATAAAATAAAATTCCTGGATTTTTGTTTTTGTTTTATTTTCCAGCTGGATAATTGGAAGAAACATCCCCGTAAGAAATTGTATTATAAAAGCACCAGTGGACCCGTGCGAAGATTTCACACTGCAGTCTAATACTTTTTAGCAATATCTAATACTCTTTAGATGCAGGTTTAAACTTCTAAAGGAAAATTAATGACTGAAACTATCTTTAAGCAACGTTAGTCGAGCCAGAATATCATCTCCTTTATTCCATCACAGTTACAGTAAAAACTGATCGAGCATAGCAAAGACAATATATATATATATATATATATATATATATATATATATATATATATATATATATATTATATAGCTAATTAACTGCTTTAGAGGATGACATCATCTGTTTCGGAAAAAACATGGGACAAAGAAAAATAAATTGAGCATTTCAATTTGGCTTTTTAGTCATAAAATAAATGCATGCAACAACTATGTCCCACTTTATCTTTTTTGTAGTATTTATTTTTTATAATCATTTTGAGCATTATATAATGTGGTATTGTATTTTTGTGGCAACACTAATTTAAGGAAAACCTTGCATTTCTTTTAGGAAAACAATGCAGATTTAATTTTTAATTAACAGCAATTTTTAATCAAAAAATGTTTTGCCGAAATGTAAGTGCACTATATCAGAAGCTGGTTCAAAATCCTTTCTTATGGCATCTCATTCAGTGTTGTGCATTTTGTATTTTCTGAGAAAAGGGGATGTTGACAACAGAAATAATATATACTAGTGGGCCTGTGTGAAGATTTTACACTGCAGTCTAATATTTTTTAGATGCATGTTTGAACTTCTAAAAAAAAAATAAAGCCAGAATATAATCCCATTTATTCCACCAAAGTTACAGTAAAAACTGACCGAAAATAGCAATATATATGTATAAATATTGTATTTTAACTGCATTAGAGGGTGACATAAAATGTTTTGGAAAAAAAAAATGGGATAAAGAAAAATAAATTGAGCATTTGAATTAAAATTTTGCTTTTTTATCATAAATATAAAATAAACCCATGCAGCAACTATGTCCACTTCATCTTTATTGAAATTTTTTTTTATAATCATTGTTGCAGAATTTAATTTTTGTGGCAACAGTAATTTGAGGTAATCATTTCATTTCTGAAAACAATGCCTATTTAATTTTCAGTTACTTCAATTTTAACCAAAATACATGTTTTAAAGAAATGTGAGTGTACTATGTCAGAAGTCGCTTAAAAATCATTTCATATGGTATCTCATTTAACATTCTGTGTTTTTTATTTGCTTTGAAAAAGGGCTGGACGATACACCTGGTGAATTAGCTTGAAGAATCATGAGTTGAAACTATTTAAAAATTTACTCCTTTGAATAGAATGGTTAAACCTATAATTTAATTAAAAATTGAAGAAAATAAGTTTTTTTCCTTATTCTCACCATCATTGGTAATTTAACGTTCAATATACATTTTACACCTTGTGTTATCAACCTTTTTTTATTAATTACAAATATGGCTTTTGCAACTTTTTCAGAATAATATTAAAAACTAAATCATAACCATATGGCATTTTATTCCGATCTAATGAGATGAGTGGATAAGGCCAATTTTTGCGTCCATTGGGACATTTTTTTTTTTTGCTTGCAGATTGAAAATATGCTATACAAGATCTGAAACACTTTCGATTTTATTTATTTTGACCTTTTTAATATGGGGTGCTTATAACACCATTGTAGTTTTTAACTGAAAAATATAATAATAAAGTGAAACATGTATGTATAAAAGTCAGGCTGGTGTTATGAGCTCTTGTTAAAAAAAAAATATTCAAATAGATTATTATTTTTTTTTTTTTTTCAAATTTTGAATTTTAGAGTTTTCAGACAAAAATTAGGGACCAGTAAATTTAGATTCTGAAGTTCAAAATATCTTTAAAAAAAAAAAGAAAAAATTGTCCCTGCCAGAGGAGTAAAAATGGGCCTTTCTTGCTCAACTTTACTTTTTTGAGGACCATAAAAAGTATAATTCTGGCCAGCTTCCATCATGATATCCAATAGTGGCATGAATATGGCTAGCTTTGGGCTATCATTCATTAATGTTGCCCATTGATGGCGAGAAAGTGGTTAGCTTTCGGCATGCATTCTTTAATGATTACCATTGATGGCAACAAAGTGGCTAGCTTTCGGCTTGCATTCATTAATGATGCCCATTAATGGCAACGAAATGGCTAGCTTTCGGCATGCATTCATTAATGATTCCCATTGATGGCAACGAAGTGGCTAGCTTTCGGCATGCATTCATTAATGATGCCCATTGATGGCAACAAAGTGGCTCTCTTTCGGCATGCATTCATTAATGATACCCATTGATGGCAACAAAGTGGTTAGCTTTCGGCTTGCATATGTTAATGATGCCCATTGATGGCAACAAAGTGACTAGCTTTCGGCTTGCATTCATTAATGATTCCCATTGATGGCAACAAAGTGGCTCTCTTTCGGCATGCATTCATTAATGATTCCCATTGATGGCAACGAAGTGGCTAGCTTTCGGCATGCATTCATTAATGATGCCCATTGATGGCAACAAAGTGGCTCTCTTTTGGCATGCATTCATTAATGATACCCATTGATGGCAACAAAGTGGTTAGCTTTCGGTTTGCATTCATTAATGATGCTTATTGATGGCAACAAACTGGCTAGCTTAAGGCTAGTTTACATTTATGATGTCCAATAAATTAACATTTATGGCCAGCTTTGGGATAGCTTTTATTCTTAACAAACGCAGGTGGCATGGCTGTGGCGATCTTCTGGTAGATTTTATTCACGATGATCGTTAATGGCCAAACTGTGGCTAGTTTTCATTAATAATTGCCACTTAAAGTATAATTGTGGCCAGTTTTAGGCTATCTGTCAGTTATGATTAAGCACTTGTGGCACAGTTATGGGCATCTTAATGTAGTTATGGCCAATTCTATTGCGGCCACATTGTGGCCGGCGTGACAGTTTTTAGGTGCGTTCGTAATTATATAAATACGTAGCACCTATAGTCGTCGTTTGGTCCGTCCGTCTGTCCGTCCGTCTGTCCGTCCGTCTGTCTGTCTGTCCGTCCGTCTGTCTGTCTGTCCGCATATAACAACGCAAAAACTACCCAACCAAATGGTTTGCAATTTAAAATATATTATCTTTGCAGAATTTTGTCGAGACATTTCAAATTTTATTAAAATCGAATCAAAACTTTAGGAGATATTAATAAAAACATTTATTAAGAAATTTGATTTTTTTTTTTTTAAATCGGTGCTTTTTTGTTATAGGAGCTTCCGATGGATGTTAAATCGTCAAGCGACCGAGAAACTTATTTTATTACAGAAATTAATCTGCAGACGATATAATTCATTTCACAGAATTAAAAATCATCAAGATCTGAATATTTATATAACTAGCTGATACATATATATCTGAATATTTATATAACTAGTTAAGATATTTGTATGAACAGTGTCATAAAATATATACTTAACTAGCTGTTTAACCCGTTCTACGCACGGGATATCATGAATTTAATTCTAAAACGTGCGTACGAACGCACCTCGTTTGTAACGTTTGACGTACAATTTCCAACTTGTTTTAAGTTGCCGTAACGGCAAACGATAGCGGCCCCTCATCTCCTAGTTTGGGCCAAAGCTAACGTAGCCATCAGCGGCCCGCAAGTTCTGTGTTCGTTGGGTATTTTGTTTTGTTTTCCCAAAGTAAGTGCTTGAATTTTCATAGCTATTCATCAAAATTTCTATACAATGTCAGTAGTACAAAATATTTTTAACTTAAACGATTTCTCATAAGCTACTAATCTAGACTAACAATGTGAACATCAACGGTTCGTTTTAGTAGCGGCCATGTTTAAATAAAAGGCCGCGCAATCTCTCCTACTGAAATTGGAGAGTTTGCGCATCTGCTACTTAGGAGAGATGGTGCATTGTTCCCATTAGTTTCCATGCTAGGAGAGATTACGCAGCTTATTGGTAAATTTGCATTAAAAAATAAAAATGAAAATTGACTAATTTTAAGTTAAACGTGTTTTCGAGTAACTTAATGTTAAAAAACTTCGGCAACTGTATGATAGAGTTTCAGAATCGACTCTGTACCACAATAGTTGCAAATGACAAACGTTTTGAAAACATTACACAAAATATGTAAAATGTGTGTTAAATGAATACACTGTAAAAAATGGGTATTCAAAATTGAGTAAAAAGTACTTAATTTTGAATACGTCACATACTCAAAATAGCTCCGATCCGAAAGTACTCAAAATTGAGAAACACATGTACTCATTTTTGATCCCATGGATGTATTCAAATATGAACTGCTATGTACTCATTTTTGATCCCATGGATGTATTCAAATATGAACTGCTATATACTCATTTTTGATCCCATGGATGTATTCAAATTTTAAAAAAATTGTCGTTAAAATAAAATTTTTCGGATAAAAAAAAAAGTTACTTCGCGAGGACAACCTTATAAGGGGGATATATACATTTCTGCTCATTTTTTTCATTCCTGTGTGAGTTTCTAGTAATTAACCAACCCTTGCCCATGCGAGGAATCGAACCCGTGAAGTCCTGTTTACTAACCTGACGACTTAGACCAACGTACCATGAGTGGTCACGCTTCTTTCTCAAATGTTGGTAGTTACTTTGAAACTAACCCCTCTATCCCTTTCTAACAGCATCTGGCGCCATCTGTTAGGAAGGGATAGAGGGTTATGTGTTTTTAAATATGTTTTTAAGGATGTACAGTGCCTGTCTATATGTGTTAAAGATTAAAATAATGTCTGAAGTAACAGGTAGTTCGAAGAATTATTAATTAAAAAATGACATTAGAAAAGATCATAGATTGAAATACTAAAATTATAAACTTTGTAAAATTATAATTTATAAAATAATAAATTTTAGCGTAATCCATAAATTTGTAAGCCAAATCAGTTTAGTTTAATACCAATTTGCATAGCTATAATTTGCAAAGATATTATGTTATGAAACTTTTAAATAACACAATATTGCCTCACGTTAAAAAAGTTAAAATAAATTTTAAAAAAATTAGTGGGAAAAAAAATCATAATTTTGAAGTACTATCAAAAAAAAAAAAAAAGTAAATGTGTAAAATGTGAGGAAAAAAAAAAGAGTAAATGTGTTGTAGTGGATCCACTTTGATGAAAATCCAGAACAACCAGATACACTTTTCATTTCTCTTATTCTTCGTTTTTCCTTCAAATAATAGCTTTTTAGGCTCCGAAATTTCGTCATTACACATTCTGAAATATACAAGTATGTTGGGTTTGAAAATATGTTCATTTTTGATCCAAAAATACTCATTTCGAAATGAGTACATGAACTTACTCATTTTTGAGAATACATATGTTCATTTTTGATCCAAAAATATTCATTTCGATATGAGTACATGAACTTACTCATTTTTGAGAATGCACATGTTCATTTTTGATCCAAAAATACTCATTTCGATATGAGTACATGGACTTACTCATTTTTGAGTACTTCATTTTTTACAGTGTACAATTAGTCTCGAGTACTTTTCCGTTTTCTTTTCTTTTTCTTTTCATGATAGTCATTAGCTTTCTATCATGTTAATTGAGTCACCCTGTATAATCATATATTTATTAGAATGACTCTGTATCATATCTGTCACGCTGCGCTGCTTCAAATTCACAGTTAAAAATTTGCAGCAAACTGTCCAGTCATTTGACCGTTTTTATAGAAAATGGTTACACGACTGTAATTCAACTTTATTCTGACCATATTATTACCCATATTATGGTCAGAATAGAGTTAAATTATGGTTATGTAACCATTTTCTATAAAAACGGTCAAATGACCAAACAGTTTGCTGTACATTTTTAACAGTGTTGGGAAACTGCACTTGGCACACCACCAATGTCACAAACGATGAAATTTAAAATTTTGACTGAAAATCTGAAGCTATATTTTCATATGTACGAGCAGGTGCAACCGGGGCCTCCGAGATGACACTGTATGCAGCGCCATCTCGGAGGCCCCGATCCAACGCGGACTTTCCAGGTGACAGACCATTCTGCCCTATGTATAAAACATAGATGAAAAAAAATATATTGAAAACTCTTGTATTGGACAATGTATTTTTTTTATATTATTCCCTAACAACACCAAAAAACCTTTTTATATGAAATATATCAGTTATCTAGTCAAATAAAATTTTGAAATTTAATAAAAACCATACTTTTGCTATTAGCGGCGTGCAAGAGATTAATAGACGAAAAAATCGCCAAAGATTTCAGTAATTACAGCAGCCTTTTTAATATTTGCCGAAACGTCAGTTGAGGCTCACTGTGGCGACCATAGACTTGAGATAAGGTGGAGACGATCGATGGTGGAGACACGAAAAATTTTTGGTTTCTGACTGTCTGTCTGTCTGTCTGTTCCGCGATAACTGCCGCAAAAATGATCCGATTAGTTTGATTTTTGGTAGGTATGTTGGTGAGGTACCTGGAATGAGCTGTATAGTTTTTAGTTACATTTGGTTCATTCGTTCGGAAAATATAGGACATTTCTTTTTAAGTCATACTGCTTTCCTATGGGAATTCAGACGATTTTGAAATTTTTCATTCGTTGAAAATAAAATGGCGCATTTGATTAATGTATTTAAACGTTAAGTTATGAAGGTTAAAATTTATCATATCAGGTCTTAAATTATTCAAATTAATTTCAAATTTTGTTAATACATTCATCAGATTTTTTAAATTAGGCGTATAATTTTTGGTGAAATTTTATACATCAGCTATAATAATATAATACATTTTATTTTATCATTTTTTTGCAAATTTTAAAATGCATTTATTTTTATTTTCCTCTTTAATTTAACCGTAACCTAGCAACGATATTTCGAAGAATATCAAAATAATAAAATTCAAATAACTCAGACTATTTTGCTACAATATTTTATTCGCAAAATAAAATATTTTTGGGTGATTTTAATATTTTATTGAAATAAATGAGAATTTACTTTGATAAAAGTTATCTTTTAACTGCGGTAGAATGATAACCGAAACATTTTTACATGAGATATTATTCATTTTCTGGAAGGGATGTGGATTTTTCGTGGTTGAAAATTAGTATTATTTTTAAAATAGGATATAATATCTCGTACAACGAGATGGTTAATCTAAAGAAATTAGCATAGTAAAACGCATCTATACAGCCTGAAATAGCACAATTAGTGGAAACTGATATCATAAAAAGTTATCACAAAAAATATTTTTATAGCGCCAAATCACGGTTGCTATTTAGTGAATTGGCAGTGGGCACGATTATGAATGATTACCCAATAAGTTTAAAATTTTTCAAATAAGCCTATTTTAGGGCGATTCCTATTGCCATCGAGTTAGATCAGGATGTACTTAGGTAAAATAAATATTATAGAATGACCATCAAAACTTGTTTTTCCGAAACAAAAATTGTAATAACACTAGATTTTTGAAATAGATATAAGTGAAATATAGTAGATTCAGTTTACATTTCCGTAAGTTGCTTTTGTACACGAGCTATTCAACTTATCTATCAGGTGCGAGTGTTTCGTGGTTGTCAGGTAAGTAAATATTGCTATTTGGATATTAGGATAACATGAAATTATTTTCGAAATTTTTGCTTATCCTAATAAAACCACTGTGTAGAACGAAATCCAAGATATACTAGAATCATTCCCACTATCAGTAGGAAATCACGGATATGAATTTAATAAGATTACGTGGGGTTCAGAGGAGCAGAGCCCCCCTGAAGAAATGTATTTTTTTATCTAAAAAATAGAATAAGAAGGTCATAAGAATGTCAGAATATTATTGCATAAACCGTGTTTAATTTAACGTTTCTAATTTCTGAAAACTTCGAATTATTTTATATGCGTATAAATATATATGTTGCAATTTTAAAAAATTAATTTGCGGATTGTAAGGTGTTAAATATTATGAAAAATGAGATTAAAAATCATTAACTTTCAGAGCTGACGTTGAGGCTCTTGATCTGTAGATTTACTAGTTAATGTATTTAAACGGTAAATTATGAAGGCTCAAATTTATCAAGTCAGTTCCTAAATTATTCAAATTAATTTGAAATTTTGTTAATACATTCGTCAGATTTTTTACATTAGGTGTATAATTTTTGGTGTAATTTTATACATCTGTGTTCTAACAATATAATACATTTTATTTTATCATTTTTTGCAAATTTTAAAATGCATTTATTTTTATTGTCCTCTTTAATTTAACCGTAACCTAGCAACTATATTTCAAAGAATATCAGACTAATTTGCTACAATATTTTATTCGCAAAATAAAATTTGTTTGGGTGATTTTAATATTTTATTGAAATAAATGAGAATTTATTTTGATACAAGTTACCTTTTAACTACTATAGAATGATAACTGAAACATTTTTACATGAGATATTATTCATTTTCTGGAAGATATGTGCATTTTTCGTGGGTGAAAATTAGTATTATTCTTAAATTAGGATATAATATCTCGTACAACGAGATGGTTAATCTAAAGAAATTAGCGTAGTAAAACGCATCCATACAGTTTGAAATAGCACAATTACTGAAAACAGATCATAAAAAGTTATCACAAAAAAAATACTTTATAGCGCCAAATCACGGTTGCTATTTAGTGAATTGGCAGTGGTCACGATTATGAATAATTACCCAATAGGTTTAAAAGTTTCCAAATAAGAGTATTTTGTGAGATTTTAGTATGCTAGTGTCATCGAGTTAGATCAGGATGGACTTAGGTAAAAGAAATATGATAGAATAACCATCAAAACTGTTTTCCAAAACAAAAAATGTAATAACACTAGATTTCTGAAATAGGTAAAAGTGAAATATAGTAGATTCAGTTTACATTTCCATAAGTTGTTTTTGTACAGGAGATATTATTCACCTTATCAATGAGATGCGAGTGTTTCGTGGTTGGCAGGTAAGTAAATATTGTTATTAAGTATTAGGATAACATGGAATTATTTTCGAAATTGTTGCTTATCCTAATAAAACCACTGTGTAGAACAAAATCCAACATATACTAGAATCATTCACACAGACAATAGAAAATCACGAATGTAAATTTAATAAGAATACGCAAGAGTTCAGGGGGGCAGAGCCCCCTTGAAGAAATGTATTTTTTAAATCTAAAAATTGGAATAAGAAGTTCATAAGAATGTCATAATATTATTTCATAAACCGTGTTTAATTTAACGTTTCTAATTTCTGAAACTGTCGAATTATTTTATATGCGTATAAATATATATATAGTAATTTTAAAAAATTAATTTGCGAATTGTAAGATGTTAAATATTATGAAAAGTGGAATTAAAAAACATTGACTTTCACAGATGACATTGAGGCTCCTGATCTGTAGATTTACTAGTCATAGTTTCAGTAATTATGCGCGTAGTTCCATTATAAATCTCTTGTGTTTTATTTATTTCCTTTTGGGAAATTTTAATTTCGTTATAGAACATTTGGCGGGGGGGGGGGGGGGGATGCTGAACTATTTAAGTGCAAACGAATTAATCTGCCATAATCGAGCCTCCCGTGGTAGAGTTGGATTTTTAAAAAATCATGCTTAAAAATTATTTTTAAAAAAACATGCAAAATCAGTAAATTAAGATAGTTTTTACGCAGATTCCATTTGAAAGTACGTTTTTTTTTCCTATACGACGGTGTAAAAATTGAAATTGCGCAATTTTTAGAACTTAATAAATTTGCCAAAAAAAAATAATAAAAGCGAAATTGATTATTCAAGTCATTTTTATGACGTTAGCGTTACTCACGGACCACGTACATGTTTTTGCTTTATAATATAGGCTTTATACAGGGTGTCCATAATTAAACGACCCTACTTTAAAGTTGTCTACAGACCAAACTATTGGTCAGAAAGTTGTGAATTTTTGTGAAGGACATAATGAAGGAATGGGAATTTGTTTAAGCGAAAAAAAATTAGTTCAAAATTTCGCCGCCAGAGGGCGTTTTTAATGAATTACACATTTAGCATACATTTACGTAACAAATTTTATTTCAACAAAACATGTTGAACGAAACTTTTTTCGCGACATGTTTTTAGCATTTCACAGAAAACACTGCGGTCAACTGTTTAACATGCTATCTTACGATTCCAGATGGTAGCTGAAAATGATAGCCGTCATGTGGAACATGTTTTGTTGCAATAGAATATGTACACCTCTGGTGGCGAAATTTTGAACTTTTTTTTTTTTTTTTTTTTTGCTTAAATTCCCATTCCTTCATTATGTACTTCACAAAATTTCACAACTTTCTGACCAATAGTTTCGTCTGTAGACAACTTTAAAGCAGGGTCGTTTAATTATGGACACCCTGTATTTCTCTTCTTTTAAACCACTAAAGCATTTTTTTTCCCTTTTTTGTAAAAATAGACAAAATCCTGCATAAAGAGTTAATCAAACTGCATAGAAGCGTATGCAAAAGTTTCTATAATAATCAATGCTATGAGAAATTTGCTTTTCCAACTACATCGTACCGCAAATAAAAAGTTAATAGCATTTTTTTAATTAAACAAAAAGATAAAAACGTTGAAGTTTTCTAAACTAAGAGGTTTCATCACTTAATTATAATTATTAATTGAAAAGGTGTTTAATTAAAAAAATTTTACTATTAAATTTATTTCGTTTATTGAAATAATGAAGATGATTCTTTACTTTGCTTTTTTTATGTAAATTAATATAAAACAATTATTTGTCATTAACTCTAAAGGATACACTTGAGAAATCTAGATTAATTTTTTAACCTGAACTTCTTTACTTTAGCTGTTTTACATTAAAATGCCTCTTACTGTTGATTAATTTTTATATATTCTTCATAGTTTTTTTGTTTTTATTTTATCTAAAAAAACATTTTTATGCTAACATCTTTATTGTAATAATGATGTGCAATTAATTTCAAGTAGTTTTAAAATGGAAGTGTTTACGTTTCATAAGCTAGCATTAGATGAATAACTGCATAATTATTTGTACTACGTAGCTCTTAAATTAATTACTTTGGGGGGGGGGGGAGTACTTTAAGTACGTTGGTTCTCACGATGTGATGTCTTCTTTTTAGAATAACCTGAATAACCTGTAATATTCAGTAGAATAACCTGTGAGATATTTTCAGCAAGAGAACTCAAAGACATAAATGAAGAAATTTTATGTGTTGTTATTTTTATTTATTTATTTATTTATTTAAGGAAAAATTGATGAAATTAAATTCTGCCTTAAATGGAAGTTCTGTGACCAGGAAATCGTTTATTATGCGTAATTCATTATTCTTTTATTAATATTTTATTTTACACAACGAAATATTATCGAAAATATTCGTTTGTTACTTCATTACAAATAGGGGCATCTTAAATTCAGACACATATGTGACTGAAAAAGTAATTTAGACAGTTAAATATCTAAATATGAAATTTCAGCCATCATATATGTCTGAATTTAAGACACATAAGTGTCTTACTATGATCAGCGTATAAATGAACTGAAGATAATGTCTGAATAATGATAAAATGCCTGAAACTAAAACATTTAGAAATTCGGCCACTTAAGTGTCTGAATGTGGTACAATTATACCATATCTATGATGACTATGATGCAATAGTATCACAATATATATGTCAGCACCATGCTTTCGAATAGATTAAAAGTGCTTAAAATACTTTTCCATCTACTTAATTTGGTATTATTTTATAAAAGAAGTAACTTGATTAGCCCATAGGACGACTGTCAAAATTGTACAAGTCCTCTTTTTAAGGTTTGGAAGTAAGTTATTTTGATGCAATAAGTAATTAAAGAATTGCTTTTCACAAAGTATAAACTTCTTCAAAAATTACTTGAACTCACCGGTGTATACAGGGAGGGGGAGCGGTGCAAGGAATGGCCGATCTTTCTAAATGCTAAGAGATATGAATGCAGGCAATAAGAAATGTAGGGTCAAATTTAAGGGAGGGGCAAGATTTTGGAACAGGTGTACCTGGGGTCCACAGCCTAGTCTGCGTATCTGAAATGCAAAATGAAAATGTTTGTATCCAAAATACAAACATGAAACAAGCTGAAGTAAGAATCATTTTTCAGAACTCCACATACAAGACAATTTTTAAACATATAAACATAAAAATCAATATAAAAATTTAACAGTTAAGAAATATGAAATATTTAAAAATAAGTTTCTAACAACATTTTTCAAAATGGAGAAATGGAACTTTTTTTTTTTTTACGATTCTTCAACGAGTGTTCAAGGGGGATTCTCTGAAGAAAAATTCTTAGATCCATTTTCTCTTAGCGTTAAATTATTCTATAGTCATTTCGAAAAAAATATTTTGTCATTTTTTCATTTTTTTAATAATTAGACAAAGAAAATTTAATTAATTAAATTTCAAATACAAGTGGAGGTCCGTGCACTACCCCCTCCCTTGTCGACATTTCTTCTAAAAAAATGTATCATCTATGCACCATCCCTCTCTCCTATCTAATAGTGGCGTAACGAGGGTTTTGTTTTTCAAGGGTAAATTAAAATACTCCACCCCTTCCTTACTGACTAATTTTTAGGCAACAATCTTTTGACATCCTTAAAGATTTTGTATCCAGAACAAATACTCCTTCCCTGCTCCTTAACTGAAACCCTGTGAACGCCATTGCTTGCATATATTTTTTTCGATGTTTTTTTTTCTTCTTTGTTTTGTTTTGTTTTTCACGGTTTTCAATTTCACTTGTATTTGATGGAGCGCAAAAACAAACATATCCATGCCATTTTTACATATATTTAGAAATCTTGTAATTTAGTAAATTAATTTCAAAATCTCAGTTTCCATCTCGGAAGCATAGCGCAGAATTTGGAAACGCATTTTGAGAAACGGCGCATCACGTGACGGTGACCAGGGGCCTAGCTTGACAATTTTATAGGGGGGGGAGAGGAGCTGGCATTCGCGCCCTTTTATAATTTTTATTTTTTACCACCACCACCCTCCCCCGTCACATCGTCACCACCCGTCCTATCATCATGTATTTTATGTATAATTCGTCTTCTTTTTACAATCCTTATCCTGATTAATCATTTCACCTTTTCAAAAACATTTTGTACAGCTGATTTGTTTATCTAATGTAGATGTATATTAATATACTTACTGATCCGCCCGGAGTTTCCCGGTCCTGTCAGAAAATAGTACGAAACGCGAAGACACTCTAAAAACCACTGCACGAAACCGTTCTGCTGGTCCCTTTCGTCTGTCGGAAAGTAAATGGAGAGACGGGCCCCGAAGCGGGAGTAAATTCAATACGACCATCTCAAATATCTGGGTCGTTTAATTTACGGCGGGTCAGTTTTAGGCCAAAATTTAGAAAAGTTACCATTCGATTTTCACAAAATTTGCTTTTTGAAATCAGAAAAATAAACTATGTATATACTGTGAATTTCGAAACGATACCTCCAATAGTTTTCTTAATATTCGAGAATGAATGAAAATGAGAATATTTCGTTGTCTTCGATTATCAAATTGATAACTTTCTTTTGCGTGTTCGATAAAAATAGCCATTTTCGACGCACGCGCCGGAAAATCTTTTATTACCACAATCCACCGACAGGGGCGCATTCTATACTAAACCAACTTCCGGCACGTGTCTCCGTAAAAAAATAAGACACTTTAAAACGTCTTCATATTGAACACTCAGTTTTAGACACAAGTGTCTGAATTTCAGACATTTCAATTTACAGTGCTCAAATTTACATTAAAATACAGACGTTTTTTGGCGGAAAACAACAAATAATTTTAATAGATGAGCTTCATATCTTTAAGTAATTCTAGTCTTCCCGTCGGTTTTCCATCTGCTCGTGATTGGTTATAAAAATTACGATAACCTTATGCCTATGTAATTTGGAACCTTGCTTCTAATTTGCTGCTAAATATCTATTAATTTTATTTATTAATTTTATTAATTAATAACATTCCTCAAGTTTAACTTTCGTATGAATTAAAGATATTTTATTTTATTTTATTTTTACATTTTACACTTATTTCTTTTTTAAAAAGTCACGTTCCTTCATATTAATAAATATATTTACTCCTACCAATAAACAGAAGATAATACTAATATTAGTCTCATCAATGTTCATACTACATTTCCGTGATGTTTTTAGTACGAATACATTCCTCACGCGCATAAAGTGGTTTTACTTTTTTTAATTTATCTGAACCTTAAACGTTCTATAGCAATGTCAATAAACCGTTTCAAGCGTATTTACCTCGAAAAAATCCTCTAATTGGGTAAATTTAGTCAATCACGTTGAAATCGTTTCCACGGATATTAATTAACTTTTAACTATTAAAAAAAGTTTTTACTCTTTCGCTGGGTTGCTCTTCAAGAGTAAACTCTTAATCAAGCTGTAGTTCTAAATAAACATAAGTACGTGCAAAAGTCTAACCGATTTTTCAACAGTATGAGAAATTTACTTTTTCAATTACATCGTATCAAAAAAGTTTGAGTTATAACTTTTTTTTTAAATAAAAAAAGAAAGACTCTGAAATTTTTTGAACTCTGAATTTGTATTACTTTGTTATAATTAATAGCTAAAAAATGCTAAAAATAAACGATTATTACTCTGTATTTTTTTAATTGTTGAAATGATGGGAATAGTTCTTTTGTTTTTTGTAAAAGTTATTGTAAAAGCAATTTGTCATTAATTTTAAAGCTACTAACACAAAAAAATATATTTTTTTTACTTTTTTTTTTTTTGGATCAGTTATTTTAATACGCATTTTAGTGTTGATTACTCTTCAAGCACTCTTCGTGTTATTTTATTTTTATTATTATTTTATTTTATTTTTTACAATTTAGAAAACATTTGTGATTAATTTATCAATGTAATGATGCGAATTTATTTTCAAATATGAGAAATAACTTCTATTTTATGCAGCTATTTCACTTATAGAATAGCTGCATAAAATTATTTTATAAATTATTATTATTATTTGTTAGCTATTAAATTATTTGTTTCAAAAATAATATAGCTGAAGAGAATAAGCTATTACATTTACAGATACTGAAACCAATTGTAAGATCTTCCTAGTTTAATAATTCGAAGAGCTGAATGGAGAATTTAGTTTTTTACTTTTCTAAATATATTTAAATTCGTGTAACAGAGAAATCAATGTCATTTATTCTAAATATTCATAAGTATAATATATTCTGACAGGGAAATATTTTGTTGTGTGTAATTTATTTTACTTTTACATTTTCTGGTACTGAAAAACTGTTTGTCTGTTTTTAGTGCCGGAAAGCTCCGAAACTTCATAAGTTTTAAAGTATCGTAATTCGGTGAATTATAATCGTAGAAGAAAAGAATTCTTACTGTTGTACTTGTCAAACATCCAGAAAATTGCTCTAAATAAAATAGAAATTAGGGTTATATTGATGAAATAGTCCTGCCTCTATTTTTTTTTCAATTGCATTTTGTAACTTTTTATACGTTCCCTGGTAACTATAAGTTATATATTTTTTAAAGATTGCATTTTTGACAACTTATAATACCCAGGAACCATATAAAAATTTAAAAAATACAATATTTTGAAAATTAAAGACAGAACTATTTCATCAATATAATCTTAATCCCTATACCTTATTAGAAAAGTTTTGCAGTTTACATTGCCTACCTATCTCCAAAAAGTAAAAAATTAAAACTCGTTTCAATCTTTTTAGGACATCCTGTATACGTACTTACATACAATCATACACACATTGACTGACATTCGCAAATATTTTTGTCATCCACAATCAGGTAAAAAGTGACATCTCCATGCTCTTTTGACTTCGACTCTGTTGAAATAGTGTAACATCAACATTTCTATTAAGTTATAGTATTTTACAAAGTATTGTCTAGTTTTTGGTCATAATGCCATAAGATGGGACAGGTTTGGGAAGGGTATTTAAAAGAAAAGTATTCCATATTTTCTTTCGCTCAGCAAAATCTTTTTTCAGAAATGTCACAAAGTGCATCCGAATGTCGTTAATACCATTATTACGAAAGCATATTTACAAGCATTGTCGAATAATGTGTGTGGATATAAAGGTCGATCTTTGTAATGAACTTCGTGATTTTTTTAGCGACTTTGCGATACTATTGACCAAATTTGGCACCTAATCTTTATCTAGAAAATTCAACAAGATACGAGATATAAACAATATTTCTAATAATCTAATATCAGGACATCAGAATTTTTCGACAAAATAATCTAAAGGTATAAATAGAAGTCTGCCTGTTAGTCGAATTAGTGTTGGTGAAATTTATTTAGATTATACTTTGGTGTTTCTTCTACACTTGTTGATCTTGTTCTGTTTTCCTTACTTTTATGGTTTAAGTTTGTGACTAGTAAATGATCGTGATTCAAAAACATTCTACGAATAAGTCCCTTTTATTGAAGCACTACGAGCTGAAGGCAAGCGACACTTCTTATGTAATCATATCCCCAACAGCAAGAGATATCAACTAAATTTCGGCAAATTATAAGAAATGTCGGTAAATGAACGGTAATCGTAAAGAGAAATTCACACGATATCGTCTCGACAATAACTGTCGAATTCTCAAGTTGTAAATCAAAGGCAAACGTCGCGTCGGGCGGCAGTAAGTCAGATTAATGTGGGAAACAAATTAGTCGGCACATGCTGTTAAGCTTGTAGCCGGCCGATGCTTATATAAACGATTCAAAGTTTAATCATTTTACTGGGAGAATATTGTCTCCGCGGTATTCCCCCATCCCCCCCCCCACAAAAAAAATGCAGTGGAATGTGTCACGTGACATAAACCCACCAATATTCTTCAAGATCTTTATCTCACAACCCCTCAAAAATCTGTTTCATCTTTCAAGGAAAGACCAAACCTGAAGTTTGGTTTGGTCTGTTTGGTCTTCAGTTTTAAACAGAAGACGATAAAGGCAGTACAAGTTAAAAATACTTTCAAAGGAAAATGTTTCTTGGTGAATATAAATAATTCGCTATGCACAAATCAGTAAACCCTAATCTGATAAAAAAAAATTTACCAATAGATAGTGATGTAAAAGAAATTTAAAAGAGTTTCTGTTATTATTATTTTTTTTAATAATAATTACTTAAAGTCATTCATAATTAAAATATACTTACTTTGATAAATGGAACTTATTAAATTCACTGATATATTTGTAATAAGCGGTTAGAAAGACTTGCTGGTTTATTGATTTAGATAAATAAACTGACAAATATGAGAAAATATCCGAAATTATAAACTACAAATTATTCGCTCTAAATTCGCTCTTTTAAATTATGAATTAGAAAAAATACTGAGTTAATAAAGTAATTTTTTCAGAAATGATTTAGGTAAATTTAGGAATTAATAAAATACATCGCTAGAACTATAATTACATAAAATGGAACATTTAAAAAAAATGGATAGTTTTTGAGATTTTATTTTCTAAATGTTATGATGTAAATTGTTTTATACAGTAGATCGTCTTTTTTCGTCTAAAAATAAAGAGAAATTTAATTTTTTTTTTTCTCTTTGAAAAGTTAAGATAATATTTTTTCATTGTAAAATTCAAAAACTGTATAATTAATCAAAATGTATGAAAGTTCGTTTTAACTCAAATAATAAATGTTACTAAATGGGAATATTTTTCACTATAAAATGCAAAAATATTTACCTATCGAGTGTGCAACTAATTAAAACGTAAGAAATTTAGTTTTGTTTAAATACTAAACATTGCTGTTTAATGATTTTACAATAAAAAATACATTTAATTACAATTATAATTTAAATTACAATTAATTTATCTTTGTAAGATGAAAAAAAATTTATATAGCAATAGTATAACTAACTAATAAGTAAGAGCGTAGTTTTTAATTTAAACGATAATTCTATTTGCATCTTACAATGGAAAATTAATTGTAATTTAAGTTTTAATTGTAATTAAATGTCATTGAATTATTATTTGAATTGAAACGAACTTTCATACATTTTAATTAATTATACAGTTTTTGAATCTTACAATGAAAAATATTCTCTTAACTTTTAAAACAAGTTGGAAATTGTACGTTAAACGTGACAAATGACGTTCATACTAGTAATATCATAGTAATATCAATAGTTCATATCATGTAAAAAAATTATCCTTATTATTTCAGTGAAATGAATTATATCGTCTGCTATGAGCGAAATCAGCATGCCTTTTTTTTTATTATTATTACGTATGCCACGTTTACAGAGGCGAATTTTTTTTTTCGACACCAGATAGCACTGCAAAATTCGCCATCGAAATCTTGCTTTGCTAATGATTACCTCAATGGTTTAATATGTCTATGCCTCACGATGAACGCATCTCTTGTGTTTATTTACTTTAATGGATTGAGATATTCGGCTGTTAACCTAATTTCAACAGAAGTTATCTCAGAATCTATACATTTTTTAATGTAACTCATCTCTCAAACAAACAATTTTTTTGAACAATCTCTTCTAAAAATGTAACTTTTATGCAATTTTATTCGAAAAAATAATTTTTAATAAAAATGGCCGCTTGGCATATGAAAAAAGAAGTGGTTAACCCGTATTTGTTTTCCGCAGTGAGATGACTTGCGCTTTTATTATGCAGGGTGTTCTAAAATTCTACCGACAAATTAAGAGGGATGATATAAGGCATCAAGAGGATAAAAACTTACTATAGAACATGGGGTCGTAAACTACATTTAGCGGGAGAAAATCGTAAAAATAGTTATGAAGTGTTTGACGTCGAGTGGAACAAAAAGGGCCAATAATAAGTAGAAAAAAAAAACATTTATATGACGTCAAGCATGATTACAATGCATTGAAGTTCAACGTCAGAAAGAACACCCCGACACATTTTTATAGAAATTATTCGAAGTTGCGGCCACGAAGGTCATTGCACTGCCGACCCCGACGGACGCCGGATTTCCGAACGCGTTAAAACATATGCCTATAAAAGTGTGTTGTCGTCTCCTTTCTGACGTTGAACTGTATTGCATTATAATCATGCTTTGCGTGAAATAAATGTTTTTTTTATTTAATATTGGCCTTTTTTGTTCCACTCGACGTCACACCCTTCATAAATATTTTTACGATTTTCGCCCACTAAACGTGGTTTGCGACCCCATGTTCTATGGTAAGTTTTCATCCTCTTGATGCCTTCTATCGCCCTTCTTAATTTGTCGGTCGAATTTTGGAACACCCTGTATAGATTACGTATGATAGGATTTAATAGAATAAAGAAAACTTCTATTAATATATTTTTAAGTTTTGATTCGATTTTCATAAAATTTGAAATGAATCGACAAAATTCTGCAACGATTATCTATATTAAATTTCATACCATTCGGTTGGGTATTTTTTGCGCTGTTATCTGCGGACGGGAGGACCAGACGACGACAATAGGTGCTACGTATTTATATAATTACGAACGCACCTAAAGCATAAAATTGAATTTTTCTCTATTTTTAGAAGAAGAAAAAAGAAAAAGAAATGATCTACTGTATAATACATAACATTTAGAAAATAAAATCTCAATAACTATCCCATTTTTTAAAATGTCTTCTTTAATTACAGTTCTAGCGATGTATTTTATTAATTCCTAAATTTACCGTAATAATTTCTTTAAAAAACAATTACTTTAATAACTCAGTACTTTCTAATTCATAATTTTAAAAATGCATTTAGATCAAATAATAATTTGTTGTTTATAATTTCGGATATTTTCTCATATTTGTGTATAATTTTACCTATATGATATCGCTAGCTAATCGGCAAAATATTACATCATATAACACTGCAAGAGATTACCAAGTGAGCAAATGATCGAAAACTAATAGGCAAAAACTTCAAAATTGATTCAATAGTAGTCGGGATGCAACGGTCGAGATTGCCTGCCGGACAAGAAGCCTTTTCTGCCGACCTCGGTGAGTGAGGTCGTCTGGAGAAAAAAGTAGTCGGCTTAGGACATTCGGCTGAATTCGGCCAGGGATTATTTGCTGCTTGGGTCCAATCTGACAATAAAATGAACAAGTTTTTTCGGCCATGGCTCGATCAATTAAAATATAATTTACCACAAACATAGATCTTAGTAAGACAGAAGCAATAACGTGGACTGACTTCTAAACTTCGATATATCACCCAGGGCCGGCACAACCATTGGGCAAATGGCCTCCGCGCCCATTGGAGTCTTTTTTAGGAACTCCGATCCTTTCTATACAATTCGAAATAACGTTACCCTGTGTAAAATAATGATACTATTGCTCTAAATTTGTCTATAAATGTTTTTTCGCGAAAAAAAGTTAGTGTTAACTTGATTTTTTACAGCCAAAGTTGATATATTTGTCTGGAAATATATCGATGTGAGGATCCTGGAAGTAACATTAAACGCAAAAAGATAAATATTAAAATATTCTAAAGTATAGAAGATTTTTAGAAATTAAAAAGAATTATACACATAAAATGTGAAAGAATTTGCATGTTATTTGACATACATTTTATACTCTATATTATAAATTATTCTATGTTATATACAATTTTTAAAAATGATTTTTATTAGTCGAATATTGCCGTCAGAGAACTGGGCCCCGCGCGGCATTGCGCTGGCCATGACTGTATTTAAAAAATATTTTTACGAGGCAGATCTTGAAATAAGCGGCTTTTGCAGAACTGTATTTAAAAGCAAAAATTACCAAAATAATAATAATAATAATTTGCTTTCTTAAATAACTAGGTCACAAAAAAATGCGGAACGCTTCACGATTTTGCGTGTCATCCTTGCGCAGGGGCCATGCTACTCTTCTCTGTATCGTTCCAATTTTAGTATATGTACTGCCGAGGCAAGTACACGTTATATTGTACTTGAACTTGAACTTGTGATAGGTTCAATGGGCTTCCAAGTTGCGAAGCAACTGCACACCCTGGCTTTGAGTAGGTGTATATCAAATCCTGAGAGAGCCATATGAAATGTCTAGCCGTAGTCCAATTGACTACATAAAATAGGATAGTGTTAAGTATATCTATAAAATAATGAAAATTTACTAGTTAAAGTATAAAAGTAAAAATAGTTCATAGTTCAAAAAAAAACAAAAATATGCCAGACGAGGTAAAGTAAAGATGTTAAGAGAAGTTTAGGAGAAAAGTCAATATAAAATTATCAGTAAAAAATTATATAATAATATATATATATATATATTTTTAATTAAAGAGAAAAATTTTGAGGTAAGAATTATAGCTCGGAAGGACTATTCATCAAGAATAGTGGAGTACCTTGGTTTTTTCCGGTTGGATGGACTGCAAGCATCGTAGTCAGTTAGCTCATAAATGAGTTCATTTGGAATGTGATTAATGTCATTGTAGAATTTTTTCGCAAGGTGTTTAATGCGATGTTTGAGTGAAGTCGTTTTCAGATCCTTGAGGATTGTGGAGTTTTTGAGGTATCTAGACCCGTTCCTGATGTAACGGAGCTGTTTGTAATGGGTACTAGAGAGGCTGTTCATACTGGTTTTGCAAGTGAAGCCCCAGATTGGACATGCATATGTGATAACAGAGAGAATGCAAGCATTATATATTAAGAGTTTGTTGTGTATGGAGAGTGAGTGACTGCGAAGAAGGGGGGCGAGGGTTTTGGAAATTCCGGCGACTTTACCGCGGATATTAAGAATATGCTTTTTAAAGGTAATGCGTTTGTCAATGGTAACTCCCAGGTACTTGGCATCGTCAGACCAGGGAATGGTAGTGTTATTGATGGTTAATCTATTAGGAGTGGAGAAGGTTCTAGAGAAGTAAACAGCAGTAGTTTTAGATTCGTTTATCTTAATGCGCCATTGATCACACCATTCCATGAAGATGTTGAGGTGGTGTTGTAGATTTTTGTAAAGATTGTATGGGTGATGTGCAGTGCCATAGAGAACAGTGTCGTCCGCATAGAGTGCGAGTGATGTGAAGAGTGTGCGTGGAATGTCATTAAAGTATATTATGAATAAAATAGGGCCAATGACTGAACCCTGAATAATACCACAGAGTATTATGTGTAGTAGAGAAAGTGAGTTGTTTACACGGACATAGAAGTCACGATCACCAAGGTAAGAGTGTATTAAATGGATAAATCCAGACGGGAACTTAAGCCGAATTAATTTGTAAATGAGGCCCGCGTGCCAGACTTTGTCAAAGGCCTTGGCGACATCAAGAAATATGGCAGCAGTAGGCTTCTTCTCGTTGAAGTTTTCAGTTAAGAATTCCACAAATCGAAGAAGTTGGTGTTGGTTGGAGTGCTTGGCTCTGAAGCCGAATTGTTCAGGCATAAGAATGTTGTTGTTGTGAAGGAAGTCATTGAGCTGTGATCTAATGACGCGTTCGATGACTTTACTTAGACAGGAGAGAAGACTGATGGGACGGAAATTAGTTGGGTCATTAAGATTGCAGGATGGTTTAGGAATAGGAGAAATGATAGAGGTTTTCCAGGGTTTAGGAAAATAACAGTGTTTGAGGATAGAATTAGTGAGCTTCGTAATGTAGAGAATACAGTTGATAGGAAGTTGTTTAAGAGTATAGTTGGAAATTTTATCGTACCCAGGAGATTTTTTATTATTAAGTTTTTGAATAATATTGTTGATCATGATGGGTTGAATTTCGGGGAGAGGGATAGGAGGGGTTGAGAGGAAGTCATTAACAGTATCATTGACATTGTTAAAGTGTGCTTGACTTGCGAGGAAGGGATTCGGAGAGAATTGCCTTTCATATGAGCTAGCGAGGCATTCTGCCTTGTCCTCGTCAGTATACGCAGTTTGATTATTGGCAGTAAGGGGAGGAATAGGGGTATAATTATTATTGAGTTTCTTTTTGATTTGCCAAAGAGAGTTATCCTCGCAAGTAAGACTTTCGAGAAATTTAGGCCAGTTTTTTTGCTTATCTTTCTGAATAAGGGTTTTAATTTTATTGTTGAGCCTGTTGACAGCTGTTTTAAGGGTGGGATCTCTGGTATTTTGGTAGAGTCGACGGAGTGTGTTGCGTTGTTTACAGATATTATGTATGTAAGTGGGTAAGATGTAAGAGTTATTATTTTTGAATTTGCTGTAAGTGGCATCTTTTTGAGCTTTGTAAATGATGTTGTTGAGTTTATTAACTGCGTTATCAATGTCAGTAGTGTTGTTGATTGTGGGGTAGGTAAGGTCGGTGTTGTTGATGTAATTTTGGAATTTATTCCAGTCAATAGCTACTGAAGGAGGAGGAGAGATAGGGTTGATAAGATCAATTTTGAAGAAGACAGGAAGGTGGTCAGAGCTTAGGTCATTAATAACAGAAGTGTTGATAGGGAAGGTAAGATTTTTGGTGATGGCGAAGTCAATAATAGAGGGGTGCTGGTTGCGAGCAACAGGAATGTGTGTTGGTGTAGTAGGTGCGTGGAGACTGAGATTGAAATGGCTAACCAAGTTATGAAGAGATCTACCTCTGGTAGTGGTGGAATGACAGTTCCACTGCCTGCTATGTGCATTGAAGTCACCAGCGATAAATGCGTGTTGGTGTTGTGTAATGATGTGTGTCAGTTCATTTATGGGGTATCGTCGCCCGTGTCGTGCGTAAAAAGATGTGAAGTTGATTTTGGCATGGGGCAAGTTGACGACAATACTGGTGTAGTCAATGCCTGGGAGTGGAATATTTTGAGTTGTGTGATGTGGGATATAATTTTTGATGTAGATGGCTGTGCCACCGCAGTGAGAGTTGGCACGTGGTGTATGATGGAGTTTGTAACCTGGGATGGTGATACTGCAGGAAGGGTTAAGTGTTTCTTGGATTAAGAGTGTATCAATTTGTTGATTAATGGAAATAAAGGAGCGGAGTTCATTAATCCTGGGTTGCAATGATTGGCAATTCCAGGAGAAAATAAGAAGAGAAGAGAAATTTTTGTTATTGTAATTATTCATAATTGGTAATGTTGAGCTCCGTAGAAAAGGCGTCTAATTCTTCTATTATGATATACATTTTGTCGAATGGGTTGTTGCAATTTTTTGATTTGATGGCGATATTTTTTAAATGTTTTAGGAGTTTGGTAATTTGGAGAAGTTCCTTCATGTCTTTGAAGGTGTCAAACATATCTTTGAATGTGTTTGTATAATTATTTTGTATAACAGGTGGTGTTTTATTTTGTTTGGTGTAACTGGAAGTGTCCTCAACTGGGGCTTCCTGGATATCATTATTCACGTCAATAGTGGTCTCACTGTTGTTGATATCGTTTGTTTTATCGTGAATGGTGTAATTGTAGGGTTTGAAAATGTCTGCGATGTCAGCAATTATATTTGGTTTTTGGTGTTGCGGTTTTGTTTTGGTGTTGAGTGTTGGGGTATTTTTTTTCTTAATGTTGTTTGGATTTTTTGGGCAACCTCTGTATGAGGCCGGATGGGCACCGTTACAATTGGAACATTTTGGAATTATTTTACCTGTCTTGGGGCAGTTATCAGTGAGATGCTCTTCTGAGCATTTAAGACATTTTGGTGTTAGGCTGCACGTCTCGGAGGCGTGTCCGAACCGTTGGCAGCGGTATCATTGTTTTGGGTTATTGTTGTTTCTGAAGTATTCAATACGAACACTTATATCACAAAGTTCCTCAATTTTATAGATCTTCTCAAAGTTAGTGCAAGGGAGGACGTTGACCATGTAAATTGGCATACCTCTGCCAGTTTTGCGACTCTTAAGCATGGCGGCTCGGGTGGCCTTAAATCCATGGTTACCAAGGTCTTCGATAATAAGTTGGGGGTCTGTGTTGGGGGGGATTCCCCTAATACAGATTTTTTTTGGTCGAAGTTCTTTTGAGTTAAGGGTGTTAAAATTCATATGTTTGTCAGTTAGGTATCTTTGGATTAGAACTTTTAGAAGTTCCCCGGAGAGGCTGACTTGAGGAGGATTATCAAAATCAAGGGCTTTTATCTCTTGGGCAACTTTGCGCCAATCCATATCTTTGAATTCAATAAAGAAGGGGTGCTTGTCGTTTTTTGAACATTCAACATCGGTGCTTGCAGCACCATCTTGAGCAGATTCCTGATCCATAAGATCATGGTTATCAAGATTAGCTTCGGAATTTAGATTTCCGAATTTATTTTTGAGGGGAATTGGATTTTCAGATTCAGAATTTTTTCTTTTTCCTCTACGGGGGGGATTAGAATGTGAGCTAAAATTCTTTAGAATTTGGAGTTTTTCCCATTGGTTATTCCCTAGAAATCTAATATAACCAGTTCTACAGGCTAAATCAATTAAATCTAATCTAGATGGCTCCCCCAAAATAGATATAGCAAAAAGACAGAGGTCTTTTACCTGAGCCTTGTGGGTGTCGTTGTAGTCCTTTCGTTGTTGGAGGGACTGTATTTCTTCATCTATACCGGATAAAAATTCTCGAAAAACATCGTTCACTTGCTCATCTAGAGTAGGGAAGGCGTTGAATTCTCGTAACCAGTCCGCAGGAACATATCCGTTTATGATCCCATTCATAAGGTCGTCAAGCTGTTGGTTCTCTTTCATGGCCATGGCATTCAAAAGAGCAGTCACGGAAGATTAGCAGAGATCAGGTGGGCGGGAGTGACACGCCTCTTTTCCACGCGACGAACACCAGCAGTGGAGAAGGCGGGAATAACACGCCTCCTATCCAAGCTCCGCCCGACAGAGACACAACTGAAGATACTGGATAGCAAGAGGGCGGGAATAACACGCCCCCTTTCCAAACTTCGCCCGAACACGCAGCAGTCGAAATATGCAGAGACTTGACACTCAGAGAGCAGATCTTGCCGAGGGTGAAAACGATTCCATTCCTCTAATCCCGCAGCCAAAGGAGACTGTCACATCGATCCTAATTAGTCGGTTCCGTTATATTGTACTATCCAGCTATATATAGCCCCAAAAAGCCGCTTTCAAGAAATAGTGGTAGGAAAAGAATTTTTGTAACGTATTTCATACTTTTTTTATTCATGAACTTTTCTATACCTATGCAAGATTTGAATTAATGTTTTGTGAAGGCTACCCAATTTAATACAGCCTTTCCAATTTTAAATTATTGCATTATTTAAAAGTTACTAGTTTAATATTAGTTTTTCGAATAAATTAACATTTACATAATTTGTGAATCTCCATTAGCCATTTCAGATATTGTTATACAAATAAATCGTCAAAACAACAATAAAGATAATCTTATAGAAATCAAGATCTTTATCGGAAAGTGTCGAAATAAGCTGGTTCCGATTCGCTTTTAAATTTTAACTGCCCATTTTGAAAATTTTCGAAATTTCCAAAAGGTGTAAAGTATTTAAAGGTAAAAAAGATAGGAAACGCCTCTTCCGATCGTTAAACTGTTGTTTAAGGCCAGGCCCTGACTATCGCACGGGCACACGGGGCCCATGCCCTGGGCACGAAATTTCTGAGGGGCATGAAAATTTTCATAATTTCATCTAAATTTCCATTAAAAAATCATTTTGTCAACCTTTCTTTTAGGACTTTTGTCTGCACTCAGTATCAGCTTAATTTTATCATTTAATATCAATAACATCATTATTAAGTGGACTTCTTATCATTATTTTCTAAGTAATTGATGTTCTGTTTTTTTCCCTAGTCATTCAATTTCATCATATTGTCCAATTATTCGAAAAGTGACACAACTGCAAAAAAGTTATATTTGAGATTAAAATATGATGAGTATATAGTATTAATAATATAGTACGAAAATATGACAAAAATATATCTCAATATATGGTTAAAAAAACACATTTCAATAAATATAAAATATATTTTATTTTTTATTCCTGGAACCTTTTTCAATTTTCCGTTAAATGTAATTTTTTGAGGTGACACTTTTCAAAAAAAAAAAAAAAAAAAAAAAAAAGTAAGTCAATCAATCTAAGGGGGAGGGGGGGGGGGGCACGAAAAATTGAAAGTGCCCTGGGCACAAAAACCTGCTAGTCGGGCCCTGTTTAAGGCGGTTATAAAAAAAAAAAAAATTTACCTCACTCAATAACGCAAAACTTCCAACACATTTACGGATTCATTTTTAAACGTAAAAACATGATACTTGCAAACATGACTATTGGAGTAATTTGGAATCAAATCGTTTCTTTGATTTTTCGATAAACGAATTACATCTTGAGTAATAAGTAATTGTTTAATACCTAACAGTTTAGAATTATTTTTTATTCAACAGATGCATTTATCTCACATACTATTTTAAAAATCATGTGTCACACTTGCCCAAAACTGTAAACAACCCTATATAACCCTAAAATAAATAGATGGATGTTTCCTCAAAAATTGAAGCACTACTTACAAATTAACTTAAAATTAGCCTTATAAGAATATTATTATTCCTTAGATAAATAAATGTATAATTGAAATGAACTTCTATTGAAACAAAACTTGTAAATGAAATAAAATAAAGTAATAAAATATAGAGTATAATTAAAAAAAAAATAAAGTTCTTATAAAAGTCGAAAATTCGAAAGCATTTTAAAAAGATAAACAAGCAGCAATTTAAAAAGTACATAAAATAAATATTATATATATATATATTCTATTTAGCAGCATCTAGATTTTGATATAAAATATTTCGAAAAGAAATGCTATTATAGCAATCTCTATAAATTTCTATATAAAATGTTCTAAAGAAAATTTTCTATAGATTTTCCAAAACTCTAACTCTACAGGCGGTCCTTCAGAACCATTCGTTCACTTCGGCACAGAATTACAAATTTCGTCAGACGTGCTGAATGTCGACAAAAATTATATTGTTTTTATGAATGTCAATAAATATCCCCGAATGGTGTAAAATTAATATCATTTGTACGACATTGGCCCATGTAATTCCGATATTAAAAATAAAGTATAATATTAAGTATTAAGTTAAGTTTCTTAAAAACTGTAAACTTTTTTATTTTATTTATTTATTTATTTAGAATACTATTGACGTATATAATACTATAAGTAATGCAAACAACTCTTTTAAATGCTTTCTTTTAAACAATAATTTTAAGTTATATCACTGAATATCGGTTGATGTAAATTTGATGTACGACATTCGGCGACTTTCGAAATATTGGCCAATATTGCTATGACATTAGCATGAGCCATTCATATTTAATTTATTCCTCGGTTCGGTAATTTGCCCAAGTTATATTCACGAACATGTTAGGAAAACTTCATTATTTCAATATCATTTGACAACAAAATAAATAGTAATTTAAAGCGCGGTAGCACTTTACATTATTTTCATTAGTAGGCGGGACAAAAGCATCAGAAGGCGGGGAAACCAATAATTAAGAGTTTATTCATGTATGTGTATAATATATCCCGTAAATGCAAATTTAGTTTGAGATTTCGAGTACAATAAATTATCCTTATAAAATTCTCTATCTTTTCAAATTATAACTACTATAGAATTTCCGCAAACGTTTCGTTTTAAGAAACCAGTGCAGCGATTCTCGGAAACGATCTTGCGAAACGATCGGTCTTCAAAAACATATTAACAGAATTATCTGCTATAAAAATATAACGAACATAACCTGTTAAAATTTAAGTGAAACAATATAGATAAATGACTTCGTGAAAAGACAATTTGAGGTAGATTTCGTAAGAAATGCTACCTATTACATTCTCTCCTATGTTGGAATTTCTTAAAATTTTTGCAGATCAACGCCGATCATTATTCCTAGAACCCAAAACCACCGCCAGTTCAAAACTTTATATATCTATCTAGCTATCTAGCTATATCACTTTTTATGGACACAATAACTTCCATAATTCTGCACAAATCTCTTCCAAAGTGATACATAAATTCAAGGGGCATAAAATCTCGGTAAAGTTCGTTAATGGGCAAAATCGGACTAGGGGGGGGAGGGGATATTGTTTTTTTTTTTTTTTTTGAAAACAGAAAAAAAAAATTCTTATTTATCATTCATATCGAATCCGTTTAAAGTTATTAATACTTTTAAGAAGAGGGCTAAAAAATTATGAATGACAGATTTTTGATATCATTAAAAATGGCCTCGGGGGGGGGGGGGGGGGGGAATAGGTGTTGTGTTGTGTTTAAGAAGAAAAAAATCCATAGCTTCGTCAATTCATAAGATATCGAATCCGCTTGAATTTATTATAAATCTTCTTAATATTATCTACAATTTTTATATTGCCAAGTTTTTTATAGGACCAACTCTTACAGCTACAAAAAAAATCCTAGCCGGCTCCGCCCACAGGCACAGGTAGATTTCAAAGTGTGCGGTCCAAACTGCCGCATCATGGCAAAAAAGGTCCTTCTTCTGCAATTCCCAATAAACATGGCACCCCACGGTCTGCGTCTTCGAAATCTACCTGTGACTGTAGGCCGAGACGTCAGGGTTTTTTTTTATTGTTATTAAAATTTGCGTATGGAGAGAAGCTTAAGACTAAAATTAATAACTTTCAATCCTGATATGTAATGTAATCTCTCGTTGGTGGAAAATAATGTCATAAATCGTATCGGCGTTTAAACTGCAATTTTTTATAAATATATTAGTTAAAATTCTGTTTCTTTGCATAGTAAAAGAAGATTTTGTTTCATGATTATTTCGTTTTCATATTAGATTTTCCTATTTTTATCAGGATCCTTTTCAATTTGTTCTATTGAAAATGCAAAACACTTTATTTCCCATAAAGTAACATAATAGTGTAACGTTTGTCGAGATGATAAATTGAATAACGTAAATTGATGGAGTTTTTTTAACTTATACCCGAATGTTATTGCCGTAACATTCATATATGAATGCTAATTAAAATATATATAATTTTAAAATGTACATTTGAATTCATTAATTATTACTCTTTATTTTTTCTTTTTCTGCAGATGACTGCAAACAATGAACCAAATAGAACGGATTTCGCACAGAGTTTTCTTTTAGAAAAAATATATTAAGTTTTCAAAAATATATACAATTTTCTAGTTCATTTTTAAGGTTTCTAGAACGAATTAATCAAATTCTCCGAAAATCGCTATAAATCGATGATGATAGATTTAGAACATCGGCTTTGAAAGTATTATGTTCATTAACTAATCCCCGTATATAAAAACTTAATAACCGCACGCATTAAAAGCCATAGCTGCGAACTGATAAGATTTTTGGCACTAATTATCTGGAATGACGATTCTGCGATTATTCTTCGAAATCATATTATGGTAAATAATGTATCGGTATAAATTAGAAATGTTTAACGCAACACACAATGCAATATGAAGTAGTAGTTAGTTATTCCTTTATTAAGAAAATTCCCCACCTTTCGGCGGGATTCCAAAAATTGGTTTTAGTCTCATTGAGTTGTTCCCCTCCACGGTAATCTTTAGTAAAAGGCGAAAGATTAGCTCGTATTTTGAAGGGAAACCAGAGCATAATCGGAAAAGAGGCCCGAAAATAAAGTCTTAAATTTGCTTTCTCTGAATAGCGGTGGGGAAAGTATTTTGAAAACGTTCTCTTTTCGTAAATTTTTTAATTCTGTCGAAGCCTTTATCAAAGCAGTGTATTTTTACAAAATTAAATCGTTTGAATCAAAAACGTTCTATGAAGACAAAGTACTGGTGTGTACTTTGACCAGTACTTTCATCGCTAGAAGACTATTTTAAAAACGTATGGTAAAATTGTATATCTTAACAACATCTTCAAAATTCTTGGCGATTGGCTAATTTTTACGAAAGTTAAAGCCAAGCAACTCTAAAAAAGAGTTTAAAAACTTACTGCATTTAGATCCGGGTGAAATCGACATTGGACCGCCACCAAAACGTGCCCTTTCCAATTAACAAAGAGTTATGAAAACCGAAGCATTCGTTCAACAGTTATGTTTGGGCATACATTAAAAAATATATACACAAACGGATTGTATAACATCCTTAGTTTGAAATTGATTAAAAATAGAAGTACTCTGTTGGATAAGCTTGCAATTGAAATCTTAATTACCATTATCAAGAAAAATAATTTGTATATTCTGCTCCTCTTAACCTTTAGACTACGGTTCTGTACATATACGTCCCAACGGTACCACTTTTTGAAAAAATATCTCTGCATTTATACTTCCCATGCACTTATAATAGGATATTTTTCAAGAGAAATCGACCACAGAAAACAATTTTGTAAATTGTGGTACGTTTGAATAAAAAATAGTCGCCCGTCCTGTCCCGTAATCAAATGGTTAATATAGGTACTTATTTCTAAATTAATAAACTTGAAGTGGGGGCACTACTTCATAGCATTTTATCTATGAAGATGGGAAATAATTGAAACAATAGTAAAAATCATCAGATCGTAGGAATTTTGAGATGAATGTAAAATTTGATTTTTTATTCAAGCTGTTTTAAATCACGTGACAATAAAACCAGTATCATTTATTCTAAATCTCTATTCATATGCCCATGTTGTGGTCAGATTTTTTTCCTTTTTGAAAACCCGATTGCTTTACATTAATAAATACAATGTTTAAAATTTGCAGCAAACTGTCCAAACGGTTAGATAACTTCACTTTAACTCTATTCTTATCATATTATTGCCCACTTTATGGACAGAGTAGAGTTAAATTACGGTTATGTAACCGTTTTCTATAAAAACGGTCGAATGACTGGACAGTTTGCTGCAAATTTTTAACAATGTATATGAACCACCCACATAAACGAACAGTAAAAAATATTAACAGTAGTCACACCAATGTTTACGCTACAGACTACAGTTAAGTGACAGATAGTCACGCTTATTCATTAATCCAGCACGCTTATAAAGTGGTTTTATTTTTTTTTAAAATACATCCGTGCCTTAAAAGTTATAGTACAATGTCAATAAATTGATTTAATCTTATTTACAGGGCCTGATTACCGCACAGGCCAACTAGGCCGCGGTCTTGGGCCCATTAGAGATGGGGGCCACAAAATGAGTTAAATGATGTAGAAAAAAATCTTCTACGATTTTTTTTATTTCAATTATCGATAAAGAAACATATTTCTATAAACGTCTTGCCTGTACTTTTCTGTTCTCTAAAATCAGCTTAAATTAGGAACGCTGTAGACAACATATTTTTTCTGGGACATTTTTTTAAAGAAATATTTAACATTAAAGTAGTATACTATCAAACAGCAAAAGAAAATTTACGCTAACCTGAGTTTCATGAGCATTTTTATAAAATGAGGGAAATTTTCCGAATACTTTACAAAAAACATTTCTAGTTTTCTCTAAAACATATTTTGGTTTCTGGGGGGGCGTTCTTGAAAAGTGGCTAGGCCAAGGGCCCCGGACAATCTTAATCGGGCTCTGCTTATTTAACATGAAAATACCTCTAATTAGATAAATTTAACAAGAGGTGTGAACTATTACGATCATTTCTAACACGGGTATTAATTTACTTTCAACTACACAAAAATAACAAAAATAAATAAATAAATGTTTGTTTGCCGAATTGCGAACGAGTAAATTTAATCAAGCTATAATTAATTCTAAATGAACAGTTGTTCATCTAAAAATGCAAGTCCGCAAAACAAAAGAAATATTTGACAACCTTTTAAATGAGAAAAAAAAATCGAGTTGCTTTTAAATTCCGACTCTTAATTATAATTACTAAAAAACTGTTTAAAAAATTTCTCTCAGATTTCAATTATTGAAATAATTATGATGATTAGTTAAATGTTTGCATACGTTATTGTAAAAATATTTGTAATTAATTTTAACAAGAAAGAAAAAACATACGGCAGGCATAGATTATGAAACACTTTCCAAAACATTCATAATAGCGTAACAAAACTTCACCGTTTAATAAGGGGAAAGATGATATCTAAGCAAACAATTTGGAAAACGCATAACACGTTTGAAAATCAATAGTTAAAGTCCCTTGAAAAATATTCTTCATATTACGCATAGATTAATTGATAAATAATAAAGAAAAACAGAATATATAATGTAATATTATTGTTAGATTAGTTAAACAGTAATAAAACATAACAGAATATAGTACAGCACTGGTTATATTTAAATTTTTAAACTTATATAAATTATTGGGCTACTTAGTCCTGCTGGCAAAAAAATTTACGCTGTTTAAAAAATATCACAAAAATTTTATCCTAAACGCAAAATATAAATGATGTTTATAATACAAATAATAATAATAATAATAACAATTTTAAATATTATTTTAAAAATTGCATTTTGGGAGGAACAATAACGTAATTTTTTGTGTTACTGAATAAAAACAATGCATAAACTTTTTTTCAAAACAAAAATGTAAGCCCATATTAATTTAAAGTTTATGAAATACCTTCATTTTGTTTTACACTTTTACAATGCATATTATTTTCGAAAGAGGCACACTTTTTATTATCACGCAATGTTTTACACGAACACTTTTTAAATCTCTGTCCAGTGCCGCAACTTTGAGGTGTTGCAACAGATTCGAAGCATTGTCTCAATATTTGGGACTTCTTCAATGGAAATTAATTCTTCCGCACATGTACTACACTGAGACCTAGAGTACAGCTGTTTGATTCGGTCATTCCATGTTCCTAATCGAAAGTATCCATTGCTAGTTTTTTTTTTTTTTTTTTTTTTTTTTTTTTTTTTTTTCCTTCTCTGACGACAACTAAAACAGATCTAGCATACAGACTGTAATGCTTACAGATGTCTCACTAAATAAGATTTGTCAGACAATAATTTCATTTTTGTAGCTCGAATTTCTAAACATTCTTTAACTCCTTGTCTTTCTTTCTCGATATTTATTTCATTTAGACACAATCTGCAGACTTTCTGTACAATTTTGTCTTCCGCGTAACCAGGGCTTAATTTGCGCCGGAGCCCACCGGAGCTCAGCTCCGGTACTTCTCTGTTTTTTGTATATATTTAAATATTGGCCATAATTTACCGGAGCTCATAAACACTGCGCTCCCGGAGCCCAGTCCAATAACGCTTCCGAAAAACGAATTCTAAATAACCCTTTCCTTTCCCTCCTATCTCCAATCTTTTACCTTCTTTTGTATCAAAACACTTTATAAGTGACGCAATGCGCCGCTCACGTAAGAGATGGAGATGAAACAAGCTCAATTTTTATATCAGTCCTCAGGTTTGGGCAGGCTCGAGCTCAATCTGCCTTAAATTCAAAATTTTATTTATTTCCATTTCAAATCATTTTAATGCTATTTTGATCAGAATAAAGAGTAAACAGAAATAGCCTTTTTCTATTCTGCATAGCTGCGAACTATTCCTTTTTTGTGTTAACATTATTTCCGAATCATAATCCTGAGTTTATTTAATCGCAGAATTCTGCGATTAATTAACATTAAGATTAGGCAAAGGTTTTCATTTGGAAGTAGTAATAACTAAAAAGCGGAATAGTTGATACCTAAGTATACGCAGACAGATGTGTTTAATTTTTTCATTTTGCTAAATAAAAAAACAATGCTATAAATTTTGAAAATACACTCAGAAAAAGGAATTGATTAAAACTACAAAACATGTTTTGTTGAGTCCATTTTGGTTGTTGTAGCAAAATTCAAGTAAAATTGAACCATTTTACTCCAATTAACAAAACATTTTTTGCTGACGATACAAAATTTTTTTTTTTGGAATTGCAAAAAAATTTTTTTTTTGTTAATTCAAACAAAATTTCCATTGACTTATATTTAAACGAAAATTTTGTTTAAATATAGGTCAATAGAAATTTTGTTTGAATCAACAAATTTTTTTTTTTTTTTTTTTTTTTTTTTTTTTTTGCAATTCCAAAAAAAAAATTTGTATCGTCAGCAAAAAATGTTTTGTTAATTGGAGTAAAATGGTTCAATTTTACTTGAATTTTGCTAAAACAACCAAAATGTACTCAACAAAACATGTTTTGTAGTTTTAATCAATTCCTTTTTCTGGGTGTAATGTATGAAATATAAATATGCAGATTGAAGTGACGGTTGAGGGGGGGGGGGGGGGGGGGGACGGTGCGCTACGGGTGTTAGTACTGCAGAATATTAGAGCTCCGGTACTTTATTTTTTAGAAATTAAGGCCTGCGTGTAACAGACTTTTAAGCATGAAACGTGGACGGGCTGCTCACATTTACAGCAAAAGACGCTGTCTTCGCAGTTTTATGAACACACAACACACAATTCTAGAGTTTCATTCGGAGGTGTATCTTCGAAAAACAGCGTCATGTTCGGAGGACGCAGTTAAGGCATTTTCAAACTGTTGTTGCTCTCCCTTTACATATTTTCGCATTTCTTACTATTCATTGTTTTGTGTTTTTAATATTTTACATGTTACTTTTTTACATATTACAAATATTTGTGGTTAACAACCTTATTTAAATAATGATGCATAATTAATTTCAAATCTCGTCTTTAAAAGAGATGTTTTCAATTTGATAAGGTCGCACTTGAGATTTTAATTATTTTTATCGCAAAAATTGCTTTTGTATTTTGATGCTCTCAATACATTAATCAAAAAGTAATAAACTTAAATTAAGCGCATACTTCTTATAGCATGTCGTCTTTTTCTTGCATGTATAAAAATAGGGAACAATAGAAAAATTTATGAAAAATATCAAAAGTTTGGAAAGTTAAAAATTCATGGATATATTTTTTAAGATATAATTACTCACGTACCAATCAAAATCGATGTCAGTTATTCTAATTTTTTTATTTATGCTCTGTTCAGGAAATCTTTTGGTCATTTCTCAAATTGCATCTGTTTTTGAATGCAAATGTTTAATTATATTTCTTTTCTAAAAATTAGATTGCATCAAAATAATAAATATCCCTAGTCTATAAATATAAAGATTGCTAACATTAAAAGTGTCTTCAATATATTATATTTCTGTGACGGGTTTTTAGTTTCAAAATATTCGTATAGAAATACATTCGTTCCTTAAAAGTTATAGCGCAATGCTACTAAATAATTCTAATGTTATTTACCATGAAAGATCTCTAATTAGATAAATTTAACCAATCGTGTGTACTGTTGAAATCATTTCCAATTCAGATATTAATTAACTTTCAACTCTTCAAAAACACATTTTACTCTTTCGCCGAATTGCTCTTCAAGAATAAACTTAATCAAGCTGTAAATTCTAAATAAACAGAAATGCATGTAAAAGTTTATCCGATTTTCTACGCTATGAGAAGTTTTCTTTCCCAATTACGCTGTATCCGCAAAAAAGACAAATTTATGACAGCCTTTAAAAAAAATTGCTTTTAAATTGTGAATCTTAATTACTTAGCTATAATTACTAAAAAAACTGTTAAACAAAAAAAAAATCTCGTATTTCAATTATTGAAATAATGAGGATGATTCTTTAAGTGTTTTCATACGTTATTGTAAAAACTTTCCTCGTCATTAATTTTTAAGAAGATATTTGAGAAATCCAGATTATTTATATATATATATATATATTTTTTTTTATTCTATTCATTTTACATTGAAATGCATCTTGGTATTTATTGCTTTTTAAAATATTTTACGTATTACTTTTTACAAACAAATTTGGCTAACAATGTTGTTTAGATAATGATGCATAATTAATATCAAATCTTGTCTTTAAAAGTATATTTACTGTTTTATAAGCTCGCATTTGAGATTTTAATTGTTGTAGTCGAGAAAGATAATGTTATTGTATTTTGCTGCTCTTAATATTCTTATTTCTGAACTAATGAATTAAAGTAAGAACACTTCTTCTTATATAGTACGTTGTCCTTGTAGAGAATAATCGCACCAATTGTAAAAATCTTCCATCTTTGAAAATTTAGATATGAATAATTTTATTTATTTATTTATTTTGTATTAAGGTATTTTTATTCATGCAACAATCAAAATCTATGTCATTTATTCTAATATTTTATTCATATGCATATGTTCTGTTCAGGAAATCTTTTGTTGAGCGTAATTTGTTTTCCTTTTATCGGACTGATGAATCAAATTATTATTACCATTCACTGTAAACAACAAAAACAAAAGTTGATTGCCAGTACAATTTCTGTATTTTTACGGGAATCTTTTTTTTTTCTTAAATCTTTAAAATATCTTTACAATAGATTGTAAATAAAAATGAAATATATTTAGAATTAAACTACATTGAAGCTCAATACTAGAGCTAGAAATCGATTTATTAAAATCCAGTGTTTTTCAAGGTATCCCACTGCATTTAACCCTCCTATGCCCATATGTAAACAAATTATTTTTTTTTAATTTTTAGGTTGTATTTTATTGTTTTCATTGAAAAAGGGTAATAAAAAACAAATTTTATCAAAAACTACATGTCACCTAGGGTGACTTAAGATTGATTACATCACGGCAACAAAAATTGATCAACCGTTCGAAATCCTACAAATATCAATTCAACATTTAGTTAACTTTAAAATCCAGGCAAAAAATATGAGGTTTACTGCTTCATTGACATTTTTATCCCAAAAGAGAAAAACAGTTGAAGTACTTGCTTGTTTGGAGAGGATACAAAATTTTGGAAGGTTATAGTATAAAAAAATCCGAATATATAGTATCAGAAAATCCGAGAGATATAGGACTTTTTTCTATGATAAAGGTAAACTCTTCTAGATTGCAATAAGGGCGCCACTGTGCATAATCACTTAAAATCTAAAGCCTGGAGGTCTTTTCAAAGACGTATCACTTGAAGTTGAAAATGGATATTGGTAGGTTAAATATCAAATTATCGACAAATATCACTGATTATATATATATATATATATATATATATATATATGCATGTATATAGAGAGAGAGCTCCTCTTTTAGGGAATTGATGTAAGCACTATTCCTCTCTCTTTCTGTTGTACTTATTTTTACATAGTTCAACACATCTTTTAGCAGAGAGTGAGGATTTGCATGGTGAGTACTTTTTAGCATCTGGTTTAATCTTTACAACACCTTTTTTTTGCAGGTGAGTTGTGTGTACTATTTTTTAGTTTTTTAGCTATTGCAGATGGATAATTACTTATTTTGGGGGTTTCTTATTGTTTTAATATTTCTTAGGTTTTATTTGATATGGTATAAGGAGCATAATATTGTGATTTTTAGGCTTAATGCTGACAATATTTGACGAAATAACATATCTTTACTATGAATTATACTTATGTTGCTCCTCTGACAAATCCACAATTTATTCATAATTTTTCATATTTGCATTTTCATCTTATTGGGTTTAATTTTGTAGTGTTCTTTCATTTGATGTTTATACTGTTCTTCTTTTGATTTTCACACATGTGATTTCATTATATATATAAATATATATACAGTATGCCCACTAAAGTCCTTTCAGCCCTCTTAACTTCGGAACGGCTGCTGCTATATTCATAAAAGTGGTGTCTAAGGTATAGTAAAGTAGCCATGCGCTACACAATGAAACCGCCTACAGCGCCACCTGGTGGAATGCTGCGGAGTTAGCATTCCTATCTCGAAAACGGAAAGAGTTAAAAAAAGTGATTTACAAAGTTGTAGAGTATCATCGATTTAGTACGAAAAGACACCTTGTGGACATTAATGCGAAGAATAAAACGGTTAAAACGCGCATTGTTTTTTTGTGATTTCCTACACTGTGACGTGACAAACCGATCTTAGAAAGAAAGAAACAAACAGGACCCCTCCACAAACATTGCAGGACATTAAACGACGCTATTACGGATTCTTGTGCCAACGTGTCACCATCTATGCTCCAACATGTGCAACGTGAAATTCAAACAAGCATCCAAATATGCATTGCAGCTGACGGTGAGAAGTTTGAACATCTAAAATAAAGGTATATTATTATAACTAGTTGTTTTTTTCTTTCTAAGATCGTTTTGTCACGTCACGGTGTGGGAAATGACGAAAAGACAAATGCGTGTTTTAACCGTTCTATTCTTCGCATTAATGTCCACAATGTGTCTTTTCGTACTAAATCGATGATACTCTACAACTTTGTAAATCACTTTTTTTCTCTATCTCTTTCCGTTTTCGAGATAGGAATGCAAACTCCGCAACATTCCACCAGGTGGCGCCGTAGGCGGTTTCATTAAGTAGTGCACGGCTACGTTATTATACCTAGACACTATTTTTATGAATATAGCAGCAACCGTTCCGAAGTTATATATATATATATATATATATATATATATATATATATATATATATATATATATATATATATATATATATATATATATATATATATATATATATATAAACTTATTGCAAAAATTAACCATTGAAACAGAAATAACTGACCAAATGCAATGAAATTATTACCCCAAATAGCTATGTCAAATTACACATTATAAAACATAGTCCTAACAAATGAAGTATTTATTCAAAAAGTGAAACATAAGTAAAAAAAAAACCCAAATGCAAGCTTATAATGTAATTTACTTTTTCAAGGGCTGGGAAACCACATTATAAGCAAAGAATGATTGTTTTCTGTAACTGTCACAAGCTTAAAGCCAAAATTTTGTGACAATTCCAAGCCCTAACAATCATTGGAAAGAAATTAAAAAAAAAAAAAAAAAAAAAAAAAAAAAAAAAAAAAAAAAAAAAAAAGGATACCTTTGAAAATAGAACACTACAAATCAAACGGAAGAAAATAAATCCATTTATAAACAAATAAATACAAAGGAAGACAAAGAAAATCTATACATTACAACATCAAATTGTCCAGAATCCGAAGCCAAAAATGTTTTGTATTACAGTTAATTTTCTAAAAGTAGCAGTTATTAATTTAACCATTGTGATTTTAACTATTTCTAATTTAAAATATAAAAATACAAATAAATAATATAAAAACTATAAATTCATTTACTAAAAATATTTTTTAACTTAAATAATTTTAATATATATATTATATTATTGGAATATTTAAAAATTTCACTTGTATTCCAAGTTTTCAGTTAAAAGAGAAAAAAAAAATTGTGAAAATTTATATGGTGCTGCCATCTGGTTTTATAATAAACAATAACTAAAAAATAATACTAAAGAATAATAGTAATAGTTTTTTTTAAATCATTATATGGTGCTGCCATCTAGTTAAAGATAAAAACAATATCTAAATAACTATTAATTATTTTGATTAAGTAAATTTTCCAGTATAAAATTATTTTATCTATTTATTTTTACATATGTCAACATTTAAATAATTTCAAAACATAAATAAACCCATAAAATCTAAAATATTATTGTAGAAGTCAAATTAAATTTTCATTTTATAAATAATTATATGCAAGCTTAAAAGATTTACCAATATGACTACATGCACTTATTGGAACTAACATCTTGCAAAATATTATTAACCCTGAAAAATAAAATTAGATTTTCATTTTATAAATAACAATGCAAGTTTAAAAGAAATACCAAAATGGCTACACGCACTTAATGGAACTAACATCTTGCTAAATATTATTTATTCTGAAAAATAAAATTAGATTTCACACACTGATAGCTAAAAATAACCAAACATTTCCAATATGTTAACCTCACGTATTGAATCTAATATCTTGCAAAAAATAAAAAATAAAAAAATAAAAAATAAAAACGCATTTAACTATATTGTTAAAAGTTCTCTACCTGGCAAGGAAAAAAAAAACCCAGTAAATCTCCAATATGGCAACGCACTTATTGCAACAATATTATATTTAAAGTTCTCTCCCTAGAAAAGAAAAAGAAAAAAAAATTAGAATTTACTATTTAAATTTTTTAATTAATAAAAGATATTTAACCAAAATACTCCTACTCAGCTCTCACATAAAGGAATTCATTCTTTAGCCAAATATATCAGTAATCAAAATGTAAGTGTTTTAACAGATAGAATGTGCAAACATATAAACCCCAATGAAAGCAAAATTTATATTCGTAAAATTGACTTAACTAAATAAAAGGGATAGCCATACTCTACTGCATGTTGAAGAATAAGTTTTAAATTTTGAGTTTTAAAATTATTAGAACAAAGATTGTTTATTCTATGTGCAAAATTTAGTAAAATATTTACAAATACTGATTTATGTATACAAGACTTATAATTAGTAAATAAGTTAACTTTAAATGTAAAATCATTTCTTTTGTCATAAATGTCAAACAAAATTTTATTATCTTTAAGAATTATCTTAAGATCAAGAAAATTAATTTCATTATTTACCATAAGGTTGAAACTATAATTTAAATTTTTATGATATTTTATTGGTAGTAAATAATTTGAATTATTATTAAAATAGAAGACAATTATATCATCTATATAACGGTACATTTTACAATTAGCAATATGTGAATTACGTTCATAATAATATAAATATAATTCTGCAAGAATTGAAGAAACAATGCCACCCTGTGGTAATCCACACCATTGAATATATATATATTCTCATTAAAAACAATATAATTATGATGTAGAATAAATCTAGTTAAAGTTTTAAAGTAATTTAAAGAAATGTTATTTTTTAATTTTATGGAATCCTTGTATTCTTTGTATAATAAATTGGCAATCCTGAACATATCCTTGATATCAATATTATTAAATAAGTCATTAAAGTCAAACGTCTTCATGTAAGTTATGTTATTTAAATTTTTTATATTATTGACAAGTTGAAAACTATTTTTTATGCTAAACAAATTATCTTTTAGTTTTGTAAGTTCAAACAATTTAGTGAGAATAGTTAATAGAAATTTACTTGCATTATTATTATACGTATTACAGCCTATAGTTACAGTTCTAAATTTTATAGGAGTTTTATGAAATTTAGGTATAACAACAATGTATGGATAATTAAAGTTGTAATTTTTAATTTTTAGCAATTTATAATATTGAAATATATGTCGATTATTAATAATTGTATTAAGATTAGTTTTTTTTTAATTTAAACTTGTATTTATTGCATTAGATATTAGCTGTGAATAATATTTTTTGCAGATGAAAGCATAGTTGTTTGGTGATTTATCAACATAAGTAATAATAAATTTGTTTTGTAAATTCTTTATTTCACTATTTAGTTGTTTAACATTAAAATTAAAATTTTCCATATTTCTGAAAAGTTTAACATTTAAATTACTTATATATATATATATATATATATATATATATATATATATATATATATATTGTTTGAAAGACTGTATATTCACATTGTACTATCCAAAATAGTTTCCCTTTCTTCGATCATTTGAAGCGTAATTATGGCTGTTTTTGTTTCAGTACGCAAACGGAAGTGTATGTTTAAGTAATCAGAAATGTGTATTTAAATAATTAAAAAATATATTATTTTTCTAATATTGCCATTAAGGAAGGTATAATACATAATTCTGGTTATTTTTAAGAACATGGTGTGAATATTTCTAGTAGATTTTCGGAAATAAAAACTTTAAATGTGGTTTCTGAAAACATAATTTTCATGAACAATTACTTATGAAAAAACTTTATCTCCAAAAATCATGGTTATATTTATATAAAATTTTTCGTCTACAATTTATGTGATGTTGTGAGTGCAATGAACTAACGTTTTAAATACATGACAAAATTTCTGACATTTTACAGCTAATTTTGCAAATTAGCATGCATAAAATATATGAAAATTCATCATAGTGAAAATTTGAATGGCTGTATCAATGGAAGATTTCATTTTATGGGTTAGATTGCAGTTTATTATATTCTTATTAATTCAAATTGTATGTATATTAATATATATATATATATATATGTGTGTGTGTGTGTGTGTCTGTGTACATATATATATAGAGAGAGAGAGATGTAGATCCATATGGATAAAAATTAAAAATTAGTAAACTATCATTATTTTTGTCTGGGGACACTTTTGGTAAATATCGCAAATATACATTTTTTCCCCTGAAATTTTAAAAATCAAAAAAGAAGTTCATCAAACTAATATATTTAACAAATGAAATTGCCTTTAATATACAGGGGTGGGAATTCTCCGTCTTTTTGCATACCAGTATAATCTTAGAGAAAATGATGTTCTTTTAAATCGCAGAATGTTCCGATTAAATAAAAAAAAACATTCTCTCTAAGATTATACTGGTGTACAAAAAGACGGAGAATTCTCATCCCTGTATGTACTAATTTATTTTAAACAACCAATATTACACTCATTTTTGCTTTATTAAAAAAAAAATGGTATTAAACGTAGTAGTATATACACCAATATCTTTTCTAAAGCAAATTTAATCAATCCGTAATTTCGAATAAATACATAGCATACATGCAAAAGATAATGCAATTTTCAATAATACAAGAAATTTGTTTTTCCAATTACAGTAATGCCTTTAAAACAGAAAGATTTATCACAAACTTTTAAATAAAACAAGAAAGAAAACTGGATTAAATTTTGTAAAAACTGCGAATTCTCATTACTGAATTATATAATTACTAACTGAATAAAAAAAAGCAAGAATTTTATTTTTATTTTTCCGTATATTTCAGTGACTGAAATAATGAGGACGATTTTTTGTATTATTTTGAAGATGTTATTGTAAAAACAAGAAATTTACTTCAAAAATTAATTTTTTAATAACAGAACTCCTTTTTTTACGGTTTTCATATGTTAAGATGCATTTTAGTATTGACTTTTATTTTTTTTTAATTTGTTTTTTTCCTACATCTTAAAAAGCATTCTTAGTTAACAACCTTATTAAACTAATGATGTATAATTAGTCCCAAATCTTTATTTTTTTAAATGGATATTTTACATTGATAAAATATTTTAAGTTTTAAATTTTTAAGGATTATTATCTAGAAAAACATATTCTCTATTGTGCTGATCATTAGCCCCACAAAGCCTATTTCTTTCACTATGGACTTTTTTATCGTCGACAGAAATGTGTAGTCCACTTTTGGACACCTGCCAAAACAACAAGTTGCTATTTTTATCGTACTTCTAATGATTGCATAATTTCAATTTTTACATCAGTGGAATAGGGAAAAAATGTCCTTTCGAATAATATTTTTGTCTGAAAACTGTAGCTCGGTTTACGACTCTGTATAGCTTTTTAAATAATTTTCAAACATTATTTTCTTTTTAAATATCAACAATAAACATCTGTTTACTGCAATAATGTAAAGTAAATAGTGGCAGAGTTACCACAATCAGCAATTCATTGCTCAGAGCAAATTAAGAAGTAAAAAAGCGCACATTAACCATAAGATCAGATTAACCATAATATACTGCACTTTGGAGTTAAATTAAAATAAAATATTTCAATAAACAGACATTCATTTTATGTTGAACATAAAATAAATATTAAGTTAATCAAATTAATATCAAGTTAATAAAATTAATATCAAGTGAAGTGTGGCTTAGGCCGCACTTTACATTTGGTAGACTTGGACGACTGGATTTTCTTATTTTTTAACTCTTACTTAAAATATGCAATTTTTTCTTGTATCTGATAAAGTAAGTTTTCACGTGATCGTCTCCTCGTCTATAATAAATTTAAAACAAATTTATGCTTAAAAAATATTTGAAAAATAAATCAGTAATTTGAGTTACAGTTTTCAAATTTTCAATGCCATGAAAATTTGCTTTTCCTTTTACATCAATATTTTCAGTGAGTGTGATTTATTAAAATTTTTTTAACAGGAACAAGAAAAACTAAAAACTTCGGATTAAATTTTTACACAAGCTTCGAATTCTTGTCACTGATTTACTAGCGTAAATAAAAAACAGCAAATATAAGAATTATATTTATTAATTTTTTTCCAAGGATTTAAATTATTGAAATAATATAGGTGATTTTTTTAAATTCCTTTATGCCTATTAATGTAGAAAAAACAATTACAATTGGTTCTTCAAAACATATTTGAGAAATCTCAATTTATTTATTTTTTTACAAGTGAATTTTTTTCTTTTTTTATCAATTATCTTATATTAAGATGCATTTTACTACTGATTACTTTTTATGGGAGTGGGGGAAGGTCTAATCTCTTAAAAAACAATTGTGGTTAATAACCTAATTAAAGTAATGGTGCACAATTAATTTCAAATCTTGTTAAAAAATAAATAATAAAGATTTTCCGTTTGATAGATTTGTGTTTTATCTTCAAAAATTACGCCATATTATGCAATTTTCGAAATATTTATTGCATAACTGCATAACTAATACACTTGAAATAAGTACAATACTTCTTACAGTATGTTATTTTTAAATATAAAGAATAATTGAATTGTAAAATCGGAGTATGAAACAGTAACGCTACTTAATGAAATATTATATTTATGTTTTTTAATTGAAATATTTAAATTGATATACTGCCATATCATTAAGTATGTATGTTTTATTAGCTCTTATTTTATTCCGAAATTGTTTCTACCTTTTTTCTTCTACGCATATGTTTTTTTTCCCCTCAAATATTTTGTTTTACTAGATCTAAGATACTTTTAAAGGAATCTGTAATTGTGATACATTAAATATACATTTTTTTAAATTAAGCTATTCAACTTTGAAATATAGTAAAACTTCAGTTATTCAAATTCCACTCAAACGGATCGCTAAATATCCGTATCAATATCACGAAATAAAATTATACATTTAAAAAATATATTGAAACACAAATTGTATGTACTAATTCGTAAAAAAATATATAATTTCATTGAAATTAATATTTAAACCAATGTTTAACGTTGAATATTTTCATTTAACACCTTTACGGCCATATAACTACTGAACATTATTATTACTATTATTATTATTATTAGCAAGGAATCCAACCCGGATTCCCCGGGTTACAGAACAAGTTTTAGGTCGAACAAGTTTTTTTAATGAAAACACTAAAAGATTTTTTTTACATTTATTATTATTATTATTATTATTTTAGTTTGTCCACTGAAAACACCAAAAGTCATTTTTATGTGAAAGCGATACTTTCGTATTAGCGCATGCCGGGAGTTAATAGCCGAAGAAATCGCCAAAGATATCGCTATTTACAGTAGCCTTTTTTATTCTGATAATTTCAGTGCTTTAAGCGCATACCTTGATTGCATGTCTGTTAAATTTGTGTTTTGTGAATATTATTTATTTATTGATTAAGTTTTACTTTCGTTATGGAATATTATCCGTAAACAAATACTGAACATATTTACATTGATTCTAGTGCAAATGGGTTAATTTTTCGTAATCTAGCTGCGCGCGATAGAAATAGTTTTTTTTTTTTTTAAATCATGATTCAAAATTATTTTTAAAAACATTCAAAATTCAGTAAATTTAGGTATAATTTTCAAACAAATTGCATTTAAAAGAACATTTACCCCCTATTTGACGGTGTAAAAATTGAAATTGTGCGATATCTAGAAGTTAAAAACAAATTGCATTAAAAGTATTATTTTATTGGTCAGGTATTGCCACCGTCAATATGACGTCAGCGTTACACGGACTTGCTTTTGTTTTATAATATACTATAGATTTGTTATATAAGTGGTCGTATTTTCTACTTACTTAGGCCCTGGCTTTTTATTAAACAAAAGTGATTCTCCGAAAACTTTTATTTCATAACATAACCTTTTATGGTGATTATTCCAATTATTCGGATTAACTCCAGAAAACATAGACCGGATAGCTGCAGTTGCACTGTACAAAGTTTCTTTTTTTTTTTTTTTTTTTTTTTTTTTTTTTTTTTTTTTAACACATCACTTTCTCCAGTCTTTAGTAATATTATTAAAAGTGAAACGTTTGTTTGTTTTTTGTAGGCAGTAATCTCTGAAACTCCTGAACCGATTTCAAAAATAATGGTAGCAAAATGATGGTGATAATCCGTGCTCTAACATTGGCTACTTTTTATATCGGTAACACTGGTCTCAATGGGGTCCAAAGCGAAAAACGTTTTAAAATAACTTTTTTTTTTAATTATTAATGCTAGAAAATTTCAATTTCAAACTGACATGGTGGTTACTTTTTTAAGAGGTTTACTCTTTATGCTTGCTAAAAACGATTTAAAAAAAAAAAAAAAAAAAAAAAACGCAATTTAAAGAGTTGAAAGGAGCAGAGAATGTTCTAAAATCATAACTCCGAAACTACCAAATCAATTTCATTTTTTTTTCGGAATTATAATGGTAAGTATCTCTGCTTAAACATAGTTCATTTTTTACTTGCTACCTTCCAGAGTGTGCAAGAGCGAAAAAGGTTCTAAAATTACGAATTCTTTGAAATGGTTAGAGATAGAAAATTAAAATTGGATATGGTGGTTATTTTTAACACATAAATGCTTGCTAAGATTTTTTTTTTTTAATTAGAAATTTTAAAAAGTGAAATGAGCAAAAAACGTTCTAAAATCATAATTTCTCTTAAACTACCGAACCGATTTCAAAACTTCTCTAAGCATTATAATGATAACTGTTCCAACATAAACATTGGGTTTTTTGTGTGTGTGTGTCTTGGCACTCTTTCATTCAAGGAAATACATGTACCAAGAACTATACACATTTTTGGTTTTCAAGGTAAAAAAAATAACAGTCTTATTGTTTTATAAAGTATTTTATTAACGTGAAATTACAAAAATATCAACATTTAGTGGGTCCACTCTTGTCTTTAATAACAGCAACAATCCTTTGGGCTGCATACAAGGCTTGTAAATTTTTCTGCACTTATGGCATCCCACTCTTGAATAAAAGCATTTTTCAGAGCTGTTTTTGATGTTATGCTGTGTTCTCTGACTTTACGCTTTAATATGCCCCAAAGATGATCGATTGGATTAAAATCTGGGAACTGCGCTGACCAGTCCAGCGATACAATGTTACTGTTTTAAACCAGCACATCGTAATGGCTGATTTATGGCAAGGAGCATTGTCTTATTGGAACTTGACTCCACGTAAATTGGTATTGACGAATGCATCAGCACAGTTTCCAGCACATTTATGTATTTTTGGCTGTCTATGCGGCCTTCCCAAACGAACATTTCACCAACGCCATCAGCAGCCATGCATCCCCAGATCATAATGCTGCCGTCTGCGTGTTTTACAGTAGGCACCACCCAATCTGGGTGATATTCTTCGCTGATATGTCGCCTCGGGATATGTCACAACGGGTGTTCCAAATACCTGGAAATAAAATTAAAATGACACATCTTAAAACATTCTCATTTTTATTACAAAAGCCGACTCTGACTGAATGATGGTTATTTTGCATTATAAAAAAGGATTAAAATGCTTACCTCAAAGTTAGATTCATAGGACCACAGAACATTTAACCAATCCTCTTCCGTAAAATGTTGATGTCGAAGAGCCCACTCTGTTGTTTTCTCAAAGCCAGAGTTCTTACTGCCTTTCTACCCAACCCAGTTTCTTCCTGTCTTCTTCGTGCCGTTCGAGCACTTATAGTCTGTCCAATTTTTTCTAACAGAGCTGCAGCGAGCACAGAAGTTTTTTGCGATCTCTAACAGACTCTCGTATCAGTTTTCTGTACTGGCTTTCGCTGCCACGCGTTTTCTGCCCGTTCTTGTCTTGTTTATGTGAGACCGAGTCTCCGTAGACCTTTTCAAGCACTGTACAAAGAGAACATTTCACCAACTTGTTTATGTCTACTTGAGATTTACCTTGTTTATGCAAGATCTGAATTCTCACTCTTTTTTCAATAGACAGATCACTTTTTTTAGGTATTTTAGAATTAAATGACGTAAAATACGTCACTAGATCAGACACGGAAGGTAATTTGGGCTGCGAATGTCACATAAAGACTGAAAAACTTTCGAAGTATTTTTTAAAAAATTTGCATTTCCTTTGTTTTAGTCGCCAGATGTCGCCAGCCGTTCCAAAGGGATTAGCTAAGTTTTGATAGACGTTTGACAACACCGCTTACGCCTTTGTATAAAGCGTTTGTTATTGTTTCTAATATTTTTTACGATTCAAGTGTTTTGTAGGGGGTGCCTAATACTTTTGGCCAAGGCTGTATAGGTTCAAAAGTTACGGTTTCTTTTATATTGTTAGGGCTAAAACTTGAAATTCGACATGGTGGTTACATTTAATATGTAAATGCTCACTAAGACCAGTTTTTAAATTTTTGAAATATAAAATGGTGAAATGGGGAAATACGTTCTAAAATCACTCTGAAACTACCGAATGTTTTATTGTTATTATTATTATTATTATTATTATTATTATTATTATTTCACTGTGGGATAGGTGGTGGGTGGAATTCATAAGCAGGCTGCATTGTATTTGATCAATTTTTAGCGATGGTAAGGCGCAGATGGGTTAGAATGAATATTTTCTTTTATAATTAGTATTACTTTTGTTATTAGCAGAAATGTGGTTTTCGCTTCATATTAATAAGAGCACAAAATACATTTTAACAATGTTTTCAACAAGTGTGTTTTATTTCCAAGCTCACAAAACCGCCGACCTTGCCAGTAATCTATAATTATTACAACTCATTTTTCTATTATAAATGAATATCTAAAAACACTTCATGTGGAATTGTGAAAAAGTTTTATATACACTACGTGTAGTATGGAAGAGGTTTTTTTTGTAAAATTATACAATACATTTTGCGAACTAAAAGTATTATGGCAGTCTGTGAACTAAATTAACCCTTAAAATCCCATTCATTCCATCATAATATGCATATAACTGTGTGCATGTGTTCGGATCTATGTGAAGGATAGTTGGCGATTTATAAATAAATAAAACAACGTTTTCAGCACCAAAAGATTTAGTAAGTATTGCATACTAGTCTCGGTAATATTCAGCGTACCGTCATCAGTGATGGTTACTAGTGATGGTACGCTGAATGCTACCAAAACTAGTATGCAATAATTGGTAAACCTTTTGGATTCTTAAAATATTGTTTTACTTACTAATACTGTACCGTCTTATCGTAATTTTCACTACAATTTATTATTTCTTTCATACAATTTGCATCGTATTACAGTGAAAATTTATAATATTTCTTCTTAATAAATGTATTTCCCAGCAACAATAGTATTAAAACGTACCTGGAATATTCAACTAAAGATGAGCTAAATTCTGTTTCGTGTCCCTGGAATATAAGTAAAACAACGTTTCTCCCATTATATTGCAATTATTCATCAAAATGTTAACAATGTCTACTATGAATTCCATTAAGGGTTTACTCACTTAAGCCAATATCTAAATCCTCTTAAATCAGATAAAGATGTCTTACCTCTTCATCCATTGAAAGAGGATTTTCTATAATGCATCGATGTTTGACAGTTTGAATACAGAACAAATGTATGGAATTGATAAGATGACAATTGGAACAGCGGGAAATAATTTTATCATCTTCTTGCCTCGACTTTCAATGAAAAAAGTCTAAATTTTAAAATTGAAACAAAACATGAAAATTAAAAAAAATATTTAGACTTAACATTAATTAAAACTATGCAGCCAAGATATGTTATATGCAGTTTCATTCTAAAGATTTTGGCTCAAAAAAAAAAAAAATCTCTAGAACAGGGCTGAAAACCCGCCTTTCTAATGTGCCCTATTACTACACTGTTAAAAAAAATTGCAGTAAAATTACTGCAGCAGAGATTCCAGTCATACCCCGTAAAAAAAAAAAGTCCATGCCCATCATTTTGTGCAGCCCGTAATTTTACGGGGCAAAGTAATACAGCATTATAATGCACAGGATATAATACACTTTAAAACACAATAACAGTTTACTTACTGTTCTGTAGCACGTAGCACGTTAGATAATCATCACAGAATCGCTGTTTTGGCGGGTTAAAATTTTCGAAACACGAGTAAAATGAAGGATTACGCCCTAGCGGAGGGCAATGTATGGGGCCGTACTGTATTTTTGCTAACATATGGGTTAGAAATGTAAGAATATGTGGATTGCTCTTCATTTTCTAAGTATCTAAGGGATAAGGCCGCTTATTTAGTGGATCAGACCGTTTTTCATCAAATAAGGCTGTTGCCCGTGAAAATTGAAGGGCAAATGCCCATAAATTTACAGTTTTTTCTGAGAGTGTAGTTTGTCTAATAAATGAATAATATTTGCATCATTTTATTTTTATTATTATCATAGGTGCAATTAAGGTGTCTGGCTTCTTTCCCTACAGATATGTTTCAGATAAATCCCCTCTCAGAAAACTAGTACTTCTAAATTTACTATGACTAGAGGATCATTTAAGGTCATTTAAATATAAATTTTTCCCAGTAATAAAATTTTTAGAGTAAATAAAGTACGAATAAAATTAGAAGTTTAGAATCATTATCTTTATTATATTCATACATTTAAAGCACAAAAAATGCAATGAAAGTGTAAAACATATGGCCGGAGCTAGGTCTTAAAATTTCACCAAGGATTTAATAAAAACATATCGTAATTTCCTCTTCATTACTATACCTCTATCTATATAACAATTGTTTTTAGAAAGCATTTATAAAATATACTGTGCAACAATGAAATTATTTCTGAAGTGAAAGTGCGCAATTCTGTATTAAATTAACTCACTGAATATCGCCAATAAAAACCTTCATTGGCTCTTGTTTCAGAAATACAATTTGGAACGTTTCGATTTTTTTAATAACTACAATTGTTATTACTATAACTACTACAACAGTTTATAAAAAAAATCGAAACGTTCCCAACTGTATTTCTGAAACAAGAGCCAATGAAGGTTTTTAATGGTGATATTCAGTGAGTTAATTTAATACAGAATTGCGCCCTTTCACTTCAGAATCAATTTCACTGCTGCACGGTGTATTTTATAAATGCTTTCTAAAAACAATTGTGATACAGATAGAGGTACAGTAATGAAGATGATTGATGTTGTATTCTTATCATAATGGTTTTATCTCGAATGAAACCGAAACATGTCAGTGGTTTATTTGTTTTATATGTATATTTTGTGTGACAGCTTACTTAAGTAAATGAAACTTTTTATGTATTTATACGTAGTCATTATAGTTTTAAAAAATTTAGCTGAAATCGATTTCTAGAAGCTTCAAATATGCTAATCCAACATTTCAGCTTATTCCGCCAAGTAGTTATTGAGTTATACTTTTTATGTTTGATTTATGCTTAAACCACCCGCATTGCAGTTTCTTTTGCAACTTTTAAAAATGGATTTAACATTAGGAACTCAAGATTTTACATCTTTATAACTTCTAAACTTCTTGATTGAATGATCTTCCCGTTTGCAATCTGAAATTAAAATTTATCGGCAAATTGAAATATAGTGTCAAAATTAGGTGTTTGTATTAAAATGTTCACAATTTCAGTATGCAGACGTCCTACTGAACCTTTTTCTTTAACATAAATTGTAAGAAAATGTAATTGCTAATCGAATGGTCATTTTTGTTTTTTCTCTGCGATAATTTAAATTGTATGGGATGTATTTTTTAGGGAAAGGGGAAAGGCGACATTACATATTTCAAAGGTAAATTTAATGAAAATGTTAAAGAAACATATTACTCTATTTAATTTTAATTGTATCATGATTTATTTTTATAAATTAATTTATATTTATTTTTTCTGGTTGAATTTATTTACAAAGAAGTGTAACATAACGCACGCAATATATATATAGCGATAGAGCTATTAAGGCGAACATGTAGTCATATAGTACAAGAAAAATCGTATCCAATTCAACTTTACTATAATCATATTCATGTTCAGCACATTGAATTTATTAAGAATAAATATTTTTATATCGGAAGCATTATTTTGTAGCACGGTTTTACTAGGACTTAAATCTATATGAGAAATGAGAATAAGGGAGGAGATATTTTAGAAACCATGAATGTCTAATATACTTTTATAATTTCTTAACCCCTTCGCGACGAGCGTCCTTTACAGAATTTTTCATCTTTTACCACCGGTTTTTCAAAACAGAAATTTTCGCCTAATTAAATCGCAAAAATGCTAGAATTAAATAAGGCAAAGCTTACAATAAAAAATAACTGGTGGGAATAATAGAGGATTTTGAGCATCTTATGCGACACGTACACGTGTCGTTCGTCCCCGAGGGGTTAATGGATATAAAAGGGCTATTTTTTCGCCTTACTGGTGACTTTACTTCTCAAGGCTGCATTTAAAGGGAATGAGGTCTTACGGCTGTTCTCAAATCCAAATTCCCTACTTTCTGACACATTCACGGAATCTTTTTTCTTCGCGTAAGTGTACAATATAAGCAGGTACTTCTATTCGGATACTGAGAAATCGCATAGCATTGACCGACTTTTGAGAAACAAGAGTCCGGGTAAGCTCGTCATCTAGGAGCAATTAATTATAACTAAAGATCTAAGAGATTTATAGGTAAATAAAAATGCTATTCGATTTTAAATCACGCTTGCAAATTCCATGCACTTTCGTGCAAAAATTAGTTCGTGAATGCATCAGAAAGATTTGCGCTGTTGAGCGGGGATTTTTTTTTCTTTTTTCAGCTAAACTTCTGGTTTGTTTTGTTTGTTTTTTCCATTGCGGAGTTTTCTGTCGTCGTCAAAAATCTTATTCCCTTTTTGGAAGATTGTCAAAACTCATTTGCCATATTTAGAAATGTATATTACGATGGTGGCAACGACCGGAGCTCATGTTTTTGCCTTTGTTGCTCTTACAGTACTTCTAACTATCACATAATTTTAATTTTTACATCATCGAATAAGGGAAAAGATATACTTTCTAAGGAAATTTGTTTGAAAACTGTAGTTCAATTTAGTGGCCTTTTATGACTTTTTTTTTTAATCTATCTCAACAATAAGCATTTGTTTGTTGCAATAATGTAAAGTAGCTACTGGCAAAGTTACCATAACTGGCAAATGATTGTCCAGAGCAAATTAGAAACAAGAACGGAAAATAATGCGTCAAACATACATTATGATTCACAATTTTGCAACAATTTTGCACAATTTCACAATAATTTATGATCTGTAACACATTTTTTTTTCCATTGCAGAGTTTTTTGTCGTCGTTAAAAATCTTATTCCCTTTTTGGAAGATTGACAAAACTCATTTGCCATATTTAGAAATGTATATTACGATGATGGCAATGACCGGAGCTCATGTTTTTTTTTTTTTTTTTTTTTTTTTTTTGCTCTTACAGTACTTCTAACTATCACATAATTTTAATTTTTACATCATCGAATAAGGTAAAAGATATACTTTCTAATTAAATTTGTTTGAAAACTGTAGTTCAATTTAGTGGCCTTTTATGACATTTTTTTTAATCTATCTCAACAATAAGCATTTGTTTGTTACAATAATGTAAAGTATCTACTGGAAAAGTTACCATAACTGGCACATGATTGCCCAGAGCAAATTAGAAACAAGAACGGAAAATAATGCGTCAAACATACATTATGAAACACTTACCAACGCATCCAGAAAACTGTAACGAAACTTCACCGTTAAATAAGGTGAAAGAAGATTTGTAAGTAAACGGTTTAGGAAACATATAACACATTGAAAGGTCCAGTTTTCAAAATTACCTTCCATTGTCGAAAAAGTTGTCGAATTATTTTGTGCAGCCCTTAATATGATCTATAGATTTGGATGTATACTACATAGCATGATAAAAATTAGCTCAATTAGGAAATTCCCATTTAGCTATTTTTGCAAGTCGATGAACATGCACTTGAAACCTTTTGTACAGCACTGTATATAATTTAAATACTTTTGTAACACCACATATTAAGCTAAAATTTCATTCAGGTAGAAAACGCATAAGGCAACTTAAAACTCACTTCCAGCAATTACCAACCGTAGACGATATTGTATCTTGTTCTTTGCGTAGCCCTTATATGAATGTATTTATATTCCACAAACTTCTATTAGTCTACTAAATAAAGTTCTGGATGAAAATGCGTAACACCCTTAAAAACTACATTTAAGCAATTCACTTCCATGGTCACTTACGAATTCCTTTGTGTAGATTTGTGTATGATCAACCTAATTTATACACACCATGTACTATGCAAAAATTTTGTTAAACTTAAAAACGCAAAGCAAAGTTGAAAATGCACCTATCATACATAGACTGTAATTATCGCTCGTATACTGTAACCAATATATTTTGTGTGTCCCAGTAAATGAACGATAAACGCAATGCACAGATGCGCACCATAATTTTAAGTGAACAATTTATAGTGCACTTCAGTAATGCATATAAATTTCATTATGTTTGAAATAGTGAAAAATCGTTAAATTACACTGCAAACGTTTTTTCCCCGCAAAACAATGTGCAACAGAATTCTTTTGTTTGACCCTGAAAAGGAATAATAAATGCTTTGCACCCCATATTCTACAAAAAGCATGTTTTAATGCGCTTCATAATTGTACATCAATTTCATCAAGTTTCAAATGGCGATCATCAAAATGCACGCACTTGAAACGGTTATTTCCTATTGACTGTCCGTAAAGGAATAATTTGGACTGTCCCTAAAAAAATATACATATATACGTGCTACACATTTTATTTTCAATAGGGATCATGCTATAGTAAACGCCAATAACATACAAAAATTTCAGGGAAATCCGAGTATATTTACACGAGTTAGAGGTAGCACGGAGGGACAGCTAGACGGACAGACAAACCGAAGTCATAAACATTTTTCAATTAAGTTAGAAAGTGTTAAATAAAAGCACATTAATCATAAGCTCAGAAGTTCAGATTAACTATATGATACCGCTCAGTCGAAAAGACGGATTTTCATTTTATGTTGAACATAAAATCAATATCAAGTTCAGACAATACTTTTTTTTTTTTTTTTTTTTTTTTTATGTTTTTCGGTGAGGAAAGTTTTAAGCTAATTCTTATTTAGCTTATAGTCCCACTCATTATTAAAAAAAAAAAAAATGTATGTAGTCCCCATGGCTTTCTCTTTAAAGGGGTCTGTATGAAAGAAAAAGTTGGAGGCCCTAAATCACGTCAAAAGTTAAGGAAAAGATATTTTTGGCCCGCTAGAAGCAGGCGCAGCCACGAAACTTTTTAGAACACTAAATTTTCTTGTTTCAATAGTTGAAAAAGAAAAAGGCTGTTTATCTCGTTGGAAGCCTCTGTAATCGCGTGCATGACCCGGTTGCATGCCCCCCCCCCCTTCCCCCCCCCGTTCCATTTTATTCTCAACAAAACTGAAACACCGACTGCCCTATACGTCCGTTTCCATTTCGAAAATCTATTTTATTTTTCAGGAAAAAAAAATGTCGTATGGGAGTGCGGTTGCAGCGTAAGACTTATCAAAAAACCTGATTTTTTGTAATAAAAAAGAAAATAAAAGGTTTAAGAGAACCATAAATAAATTCGCATTTCAATTATTCATAAAAAAAAAAATAATAATAACAGATCGTTGTATCAGAGTGCAGTTTACATCATAAGACTTGTTAAATAGTCGGAAGTTTTGACAAATGAAACAAAAAATAACTCAAAGAACTCAGCATATCCATTCACATTTAAAAAATTCATATAATCCTATCGGTGAGAGTTTTTTACCATAAGATTTTTCAAATAGTGGAAAATTTTGTGGCAAAAAATAGCTCAGATGAAATTTCAACTAGTCTTTGCTCTTTCTACAAACAATTTGATACTCTGACAAGGGTGCAAATCGCAGTCCAATACATTTCTTTTTTTAATCGTTTATGAACTTTTGAAATGAGAATGGACTTAAGGGACTTTACGTATATGAATATCAAAATATCTAAAAGCATAAATGTTATTTTTGTAAATATATGAAACACGATTTTGAAACTAGAAGGAAAACTTTATTAATCAAAACAAAACTTAAAAACTGAAACATAGGTCTGAAAATTTAACCTAAATCACTGTTTTCATATTTCATAGTGCTGCCATCTATGAAACGCATTTAATAGGATAAGATAATCAAACTATCGAATTTGAAAATAGCTACTTTTCAGGAAGGCAAAAAAACTGTTTTAATTATGGATTTAAAATCAGCGCTTGGCGGAAGTAACTAATTGTTATATATTTCTTGTGCTGTTTAATATCCTATTTAAGCTTGCTATCGAGAAAAATCATTTGGCTAATTTTATTCGCCAAAAAATCACATTCGATAGTTTGAAATACTATGTTTATTTGTACTTTTCTCAGTTTTTGCAAAATGTTGCAACTCAAACTAGCGAATTTGCCGTATTCGATAGTTTGATTTGTAAAATTTTGTACTCTTCTCAGTTTTTGCAAAATGTTACAACTCAAAGTAGCGAATTTGCCGTATTCGATAGTTTGATTTGTAAAATTTTGTACTTTTCTCAGTTTTTTGCAAAATTTTACAAGTCAAAGTAGCGAATATACCATATTTGTATCAATATGGTTGTCAACCTAGATAGTCACTTATCAACCTAGTTGAAAAGTGTTTATGACTTATGTTTGTCCGTCTGCCGTCTGTCACTCTGTCCGTGCTCTAACTCTAGTAAATGTACTTGGATTGCCCTGAAAATTTTGTACGTTATTGTCGCTTACTATAGCATGATCTCTATTGAAAATTAAGTATGTATAATAGTTTTTTTTTACAGTGACAGTCAAAATTATTCCATTACATCACAGTCAATGGGAAAAAATCGTTTCAAGTGCATTTTGATGATGCTACGTCATTTAAAACATGATGAAATTGATATACAATTGTGAAGTGCACTAAAACATACTTTTTCTAGAATATGGAGTGCAAAGCATTTATTATAATTCATTTACAGGGTCAAACAAAAGAATTCTGTTACACATCGTTCTAAGGGGAAAAATCGTTTGCAGTGTAATTTAGTGATATTTCACTATTTCAAACATAATGAAAATTATATGCATTACTGAGGTGCACTATAAATAGCTCTCTTGCGTGCATTGCGTTTATTTACAGGGACACACAAAATATATTACTTACAGTACATGTGCGATATTTACAGTCTATGTGTGATAAGTGCGTTTTCAACTTTGGTTTGCGTTTTTAAGTTTAACTAATTTTTTTCATAGTACGTGTGTGTTTATAAACTGAGTTGTTCATATACAGGGCTACACAAGGGAATCCGTAATCATTACAGACTATGGGAATGAAGTGCTTAAGGGCAGTTTTTAATTGTGTTACGCATTTTTCTGCTGAACTATATTTAGTAGACTAATAGAAATTTGTGGAATATAAATAAATTCATATACAGGGCTACACAAAGGAAAATATACATTGTCATTTACGGTTGGTAAATGCTGCGAGTGAGTTTTAAGTTGCATTTTAGCTTAATATGTGGTGTGTACAAAAGACTTCAGATAATATACAGGGCTGCACAAAATATTTCGAGTGATTTCAATCGATGCGCGAAAATTGCTAAATGTGAATTTTCTAACTGAAGTATATTTCGTCCTCCATGTATTAAATATCCACATCTATAAATCATATACAGGGCTGCACAAAAAAATTCGATTACCTTTTTGACAATGGAAGATATTTTTGAACACTGGATATTTCAATGTGTTAAATGTGTTCTAAACTGTTCAATTACGTATCTTCTTTCACCTTATTTAACGGCGAAGTTTCGTTAACGTTTTCTGGATGTGTTGTAAAACGTTTCATAATGTATGCTTGACGAATTATTTTTTGTTCTTGTTAGTTGATTTACAGGGGAAATGAAAGGAATTCTATTACATTACGCTCAATGGGGAAAAAGAAGTTTGCGGTGTATTTTAATGATGTTACACTATTTCAACTATAATGAAATTGATATGCACTTATAAAGTGCATTAAAATATTTTTTATGTAGAATATGTTGTGCAAATCATTTATCATTTATTTACAGGATCACTCAAAAAAATCAGTTTACATAATAATATACGGTGCAAAATTGTTTGAAGCGTATATTTATAATGTTACACTATTTGAAACATGATGAAATTATACGCATTACTGAAGTTCACTACAAAATGCTAACTGTGCAATATGACAAGGCATGACAGTTATCGTTTATTTACTGGTATACATGAGAGATATAGATTATAGTGCTCTATATTAGCGGTAATTGCTGGAAGTGCGTTTTAAGTTATGGTATGCGTTTTTAAGTTGACCTATTTGCATACTACGTGGCTTATAGCAATTCTGTGGATCATATACAGGGCTACACAAAAGAATTTGTAAGCATTACTCTGTATGGGTGGGTATGCCTTCAAAGTATTTTTTAGTTAAGTTATGCTATTTCGGGCCAAATTATATTTAGTAATTCGTAGTATATAAATAAATTCATAATATACAGCGCTACGCAAAGAACTGGATATATTGTCGGCTATAAATGGTAATTTCTGGAAGTGTGTTTTTAATAGTGTTAAGCGTCTTTCACCTGAATTAAATTTTGCCTTAGTACAGTACAGTAAGCTACATGATGTGTACTGTACATAAAGTTGCAGATAATAAACAAGTCTCTACAAAATAATTTGAGTACACTTCCGTTTAATTATAGAAATTGGTGAAGGTAAATTTTTGACTGTGCTATGCATTTTGTAACTAAGCTACATATCTATTGATCGCGTGTAAGGATAATCAAAAGATTTCGAATACTTTTCCGGATATGCACATTAATTTCCGAAATCGCGGTTTCACTTTGATATCTTCTTTTGCCTTTTTTAAATAGTGTTCCTTACAGTGTTCTGGATGCGTTAGAAAGCGTTTCATAGTCTGTTGTTGACGTATGTTTTTTCTTTATTTTTTGACAGAGCAGCATTTTTAAACTCAATTCACTGTACATAAAGTTGTACATTTGCACCAATTTCCGATCAATCAGTTTGATGTTTTTTTTGAAAATTAATCATCAATAATTATATCAATTAACATGATTAATTGTATAATCAATTAATATAACAATATAATATATATAACAATTTAAATTTTATAGTGAAATGCGACACTACTATGTCGAACTATCGAATAAGAATATTAAAACTTTTGTGTGGAGAGCGAGAAAATGTTTTTATTGTGGATTCAACATCAGTGGAATGCTGAAGTTGTTGATTGTTATAGTTTTCCTAATCTGTACTATTTAATATTGACACCGAAATTTACAATTTCATTGTTTTAATCGACAAAGAATACATTCGTTAGTTGAATCACTAAGCTGTTATGTACTTTTTCAAGGTTCCCTGCATCAAAGTAGCGATTGTGCCATACACGATAGTTTGAATTGTTTTTTTAGTATTTTATTTATATTTACATATTCACTATCAAACGCATAACAGTTTTCCTTAGTGAATTATTTGTAAGTAAATACTAATTTAATAGAACAAAATAATTTATTTTCAAACGTTACATAAGTTTTATAAAATGTAGCAAAAATTAATATTAACTTGAATTGTGAGATTCAATTCTATCTTCAGTTCTATCAACTAAATTAATCTTAATCAATTTCTTCTTCAATGTCACTCCAATCAGGTTCTGCTAAATTATCGCGTGCAGTGGAAGAAGTTGGTAGTAAATTGTAGAAATCGTGATAGGATCTTGGTATTAAATTGTGGGTGCATAACAGCAAAAGATCTTTTTTCTTTTCGTTTGAAATTGGTAGACGTTGCTGGTATGGTTTGACTGGTTTGCTATTTAGTTTTCCTTTTCGTTTTTTAATGTATAATTCAATGAAATTTTCATCTTGTATTCGTGTTTTCATAAATATTTTGTTTTCGTTGCTTTTTCGGTACTGAAACCAAACAGCGTCACTAAATTTATATGTCTGCTCATTTTCTCTGTGATTGTTTATTTCTTTTTCCTCATTACTGTCTCCATTTTTTTGGACTTTTTTTATGTTGCTTTTCTATTTCAAATTTTGCCTCATGTGAATTAAAATTGAGAAAGTCATCATGAAGTAATCTAATAACATTATAAGGACTAGGTTTCGTGCGAGCCATTCTCATAAGCTGTGTCCATTCTTCAGGTGTATATATAGGAGTATTTTTTGCTTTTTTCTCTATTTTTGAGTGAATGGAATCGCATTCCATGTACGAGTGCCCGGGCTCAAAATAAACATGATCTATGGTGGATAACGTTGGGTGTACTTTGACAGCATGAAGACACATAGCAGAAAAATGGAAATTTTTTTGCTGGCCACTACAGCTGTCCGACATCATTTTTACGTGCTCTATTTCTGGATGGGCCATAATGTAATTGAATATGCAAGATGAAATTTCAATGCTGCCTCTTCTTCCTTCGGTTTCATCCCACATATAGCATTGAACACTCGAATCTTCCAAATTATAAATAGTTAAATTATAGATGGCCAATTTTCGAACATAGAAAAAAGGTCCTGCAGCTCCTTTTGGAGTTGATAAAACTGACTGCAGATCAAAATTGAAAGCCAGTACTTTTTCACTTCCTAAAACGGAGAGTTTGTCTTCGTTCCTTTTCATTCTTGCGGCTTCTTTTCTTTCTTGATGTCGATCAAATTCTTCTCTGTTTGTATTTTTCTCCGCCTCTGAGCTCGCCTCAAAAGTGGCACATACTTTACATAAATCTTTTTTGGGCTGGTGGAATTTTAATTTGAAGGATTTAAATGTTTTCCTATATGATTCATAACATCGTTCTTTTCTGCCTTCTGCTTTACATTTTACCTTATACAGTCGATACATGATATTTATATTTAAATTTGCATATAAAAATCTAAAATCAGTTGATTTGCGGCAATAATGTGACTCCACAGCAGGAAATGAAAGGATGTGCTGTTTCACATAATCTTCACCATCATTCAAGTTGATCCGTGGGTTACTTCCTGGATTTTTTTTTCTTCTGCACCCACCTCTATTATCAGACTCTATGACACCAGTCTTGTTAATTTTTTTAAATGCTCCCTTAATTAGTCCCTCACTAATACCAAGGGTATCTAGAAAAAAGGCTCTACAAACAATGTGTTTCTCGTTGTCATAAGTAAATGTGTATGTTTTTGTGAATTCTTTTCTAGATATTTCACTACTATATCTTTTCGGTTTTTTCCGAGTGATGTGCCTAACAAAGAATTCTCTTTGCTTGTGTAATGAGTCAAGGGAATGAAAATTATCAAATATAATCTTTCTTTTCTCTTCTGGAAATTTTGCACAACATTGATGTTTTCTATTATTTATGCAAGTAGGTCTTCTAATTGGTTTGGCAGGAATTATTTTACGGTTTTCAGTTTCATATGCTGCACCTTTTAATCTTTTGGCTTTATTTACATTTTTTCTCCATTTATGGGGATTGGACTTGTACCGTTTCACAGGCTCGATAATTTCATCTAACGTAGAATCATGTGAACTACAGCTATTTGTAGCAGGACAGCATTCCTTGTTATTTTTGTTGGCGGAAGAGCTAAAAGTATGTTCTAAACCAATGTTTTTCACACATTTTGCAGCCTGGAAATGGTCTAGTTCTGAACGGAAATGAACTTTTTTTTTACTTATAACCTTCGTGGGTTTCTTTTTCTTATGAATTGTGATTTTAGATTTTCCAGCTCCTAAAAAAACATAAAAATTAATAATTATAATAATGAAAACAACAATCATTTACAGGGTGTTTCAAAAGTTTCTTGGCATTTCCTTCAAAGTGCTTTTAATAAAGAACTTGTTAGTACAAATAAGAAGTACACGGTATAATCAATACATTTCAATGTGGTTGCCCTGTAAGTCTAAGCCTAGGCTCCATCTTTCATGGGTGACGCGAAAAGCATCTGCTAGCATATGTGGTGTTATTTGTGCTGTTGCGTCAGTTATTCGTTAATTTATTTTTTCAATTGTGTGGATCTTCACTGCGTACACTTCGACTCTATGAACTCCCACACAAAAAAGTCTAAGGGATGTTAAGTCAGCGGCGCCCACAACCGCGACCTATCCACCTATCGAGGAATTGTTCATCCAGGTTGTATTGAACAATTCATGCGAAATGGGATGGTGCAGTGTCTTGCTAGAAAACAATACCATCACTTTCTAATTGTGGCTGAAAAAAAATTGCAGCATATCAAGGTCGATGTTTCCTGTAACTGTTGGCTCCGAGAAAATAAAAGGTCCATAGATCTTTGTTTTAGTTATTCCCATCCACACATTCAACTTAGGAATGTACCTTTATACATTTCTTAAATAACCTGAGAAACAAAGGAATCATTATAAAACGTTTTTACATGAAAATGTCAAGACACTTTTGAAACATACTGTAGAGTATTTAATATTATACATAAAGAAAACGAGAAAAGAGATTAAGCCGAACTCGAATTTTCGTTTGAACATTAAGAAAATTTTATATTATAGAGCAAAAATATATCCGTGAGTAACACTGGCGTCATATTGACAGTGGCAACAACGGATCAATAAATGCTGATTTTACTACTTTTTTTTTTAACTTCTAGGCACAGAACAATTTCAATTTTTATAACGTCGAATAGGCGAAAAAATATTCTTTTAACTACAATTTATTTGAAAACTGTATCTAAAACTGTGTCTGAAAACTCTCTCCATTTTTTATGGCTCTAAAAATAATGTCTAATGTAAGTAGTCTAAGTAAGTAGGTCTAAGTAGTCTAATTAATGTCTAATGTAACATTTGGTGATTTATTTGGCTATTAAATTCGGGCATGCGGCTAATACGAAAGTATCAGTTTTAATAAATTACAAAAATTTCTTTGAATACATAATTAATATTCTTTATATAAAAATGTATTTTCGTATTGTGTATGTAATATATATATAAGGTAAAGCCAGGAGTGATGACGCAGTCGGAGAGATTGCGCACATAGAGGTTCGGGTTGAAGGGGTAGAGTGAGCGCGCAGCGACTCCAGGTAGTTGTACAACACCAGTAGTGGAGTGTCTACTTGAAAGTGCACGTTGATTGTTTTGAGAGTCTAAGATAAGGCATTGCTATTTTGTTTTCTTTTCCCAAAGTAAGTGCTTGAATTTTCATAGCTATTCATCAGAATTTCCATACAATGTCAGTAGTACAAAATATTTTAAACTTAAACGATTTCTCATAAGCTACTAATCTAGACTAAAAATGTGAACATCAACGGTTCGTTTTAGAAGAGGTCATGTTTAAATAAAAGGCCGCGTAATCTCTCCTACCGAAATTGGAGAGATGGCGCGGTGTTCCCATTAGTTTCAATGCTAGGAGAGATTACGCAGCTTATTGGTAAATTTGCATAAAAAAATAAAAAATGGAAAATGGACTAATTTTAAGTTAAACGTGTTATCAAGTAACATAATTTTATTTTGTAATCTTATCTGGACTTGCTTTTTCATATTCTTTAATTTTTTTTTCCTTTAATTAAAATTTTTTAATCGTTTTTTAAATTATTTTCTTTTTCTGATTCTTTAATCATTAGGTTGAAATATTCACTCCTAATACAATAATATTTGTTCACAAAAACCTTACAGCAATGTCATTTAAGTGTAATTATTATTGTTAACAATTTAATTGTAGTTATTATTAGTAACAATCTCTCCTACCCATGTGCGCAATCACACCAACCCTGTAAGGACAGATTGCGCAAAATAACTTTCTTGGTTTTATTACAACTGTTCTATTAAATTGCAACATAAAAACAAAATAGCAATGGAAATGCATAAAAAACAAATGAAGTAAATAATATTCATGAATGGTTTAGCAAAAAATTAATATTTAGATGTTTTATTGCTATTCTTTTGAATTGTGCGCAGACTATCCTAGCTTTACCTTATGTATAATATATAAATTAAATATAAAAAAATCTACTAGAGTTAAAAAAAAAAAATGATTTTCACCTATGTTAAGGTAAAGACAGGAGATATGTCGCAGTCGGAGAGATTGCGCACATAAAGGTTCGGGGGGAATGAGTAGAGTGAGAGCGCAGAGACTCCAGGTATTTGTAGAACAACAGTAGTGGAGTGTCTATTTGAAAGTGCATGTTGATTGCTTTGAGCGTCTAAGATAAAGTATTGCTATTTTGTTTTGTTTTCCCAAAGTAAGTGCTTGAATTTTCATAGCTGTTCATCAGAATTTCTATACAATGTCAATAGTACAAAATATTTTAAACTTAAACGATTTCTCATTAGCTACTATTCTAGACTAACAATGTGAACATCAACGGTTCGTTTTAGTAGCGGCCATGTTTAAATAAAAGGCCGCGCAATCTCTCCTACCAAAATTGGAGGGTTTGCGTATCTGCTACTTAGGAGAGATGGCGCATTGTTCCCATTAGTTTAAATGCTAGGAGAGATTACGCAGCTTATTGGTAAATTTGCATAAAAATTGAAAAATAAAAATGGATTAATTTTAAGTTAAACGTGTTATTAAGTTACATAATTTTATTTTGTAATCTTATCTGGACTTGCTTTTTCAGATTCTTTATTTTTTTCCTTTAATTAAAATTTTTTAATCATTTTTAAAATTATTTCCTTTTTCTGAATCTTTAAGCATTAGGTTGAAATATTCACTCCCAATACAATAAACTTTGTTCACAAAAACCTTACAGCAATGTCATTTAAGTGTAATTATTATTGTTAACAATTTAATTGTAGTTATTATTAGTAACAATCTCTCGTACCCATGTGCGCAATCACACCAACCCTGTAAGGACAGATTGCGCAAAATAACTTTCTTGGTTTTATTACAACTGTTCTATTAAATTGCAACATAACAACAAAATAGCAATGGAAATGCATAAAAAACAAATGAAGTAAAAATTATTCATGAATAGTTTAGCAAAAAATTAATATTTAGATTTTTTATTGCTATTCTTTTGAATTGCGCGCAGACTCTCCTAGCTTTACCTTATGTAATGCGGGAAGGCCGGAATACATCCCCTATTTAATATACTGTAACGAAGGTATAAACGGATGGGATATTTTTGTCCTGTGAGCATTGTGATAAAATTACAAGTCAAAATAGAATCTTATTAATCAAGCAGGACGGTCGTTCTGTCAAGCCAAGCTAACAAAAAATAGTAAGCCAGCCATACAAATAAACGCCAAGAACAAGACAACAGACCGGTTCTGTTTTCTTACAGGAAACAAATTTTGAATGTTAAATCGACCAAACATGCCAGATTAAAATATCACATATAAAAAAAAAACCCGAAAATTAGAAGAATTTGATGAAATCTGATGAAGAAATTCTTCAATTTGAGATCAAACTCATCATCATGAGTGGTATATAAACAGAGATATATATTTTTTAAAATAATGTCGAATTACTTATAATGATCACTTTTTTCTTCGTCAATTTTTTTTCCAAACAACCTACAGCTGAACTAATGCACAGAAAAAAGTAAAGATTGCATTTTTGGACAGGTAATTGCTTAATCTACGTGCTTTTATGAAATTCAGTGAAAAAAATAAAACGTCTATCATTAATTATTTTTATTTCCCAAAAACCATGGTAAAGGACAGGCATTTCGTTTGCAGGCAGAGAATCAAATCAGAAAATACCTTTGTCGTCATTTTAATATAAATTAATGGAATTCTGTTGTTAAATTGTTTTTGTTTTAGAAGTCAAGTTTTCATTTAAATGTATTGTAAGAGTGTGTTTAATTAAGCGTTTAATTGTGTGTTTAATTGAGCCAAGAAATAGTAGAAAAATTCTAATTTAACAATTTACAACGACCATTGGGAAAATACAGAGGGATAGCGGGGCAGTGTTCAGTCTCTACCCTAACCGTTACCTCGTACTATAAGACATTTAAAAATTTTACTAATTTAGCCCTCCTAAAATACCCCCCCCCCTTCCCGTCTTATAGCAGACTATTCGCCCCACCCTACTATAACATAGCTTCCCCGCGCTAGCTATTCTAACGACCTACTATAGTATGATCTCGGCAGAAGGCGGTATTACCGCCACCATCGCCTGCTGCTGACGCAGAAATCCCATTTCCTATCTACTGACTTCCCGTTTGGTATCCGAAGGTCGAATAAACCGAAATATTGAAATAGGATGCCAATTTTAGGTGTTAGCATTGACATTTTTAAAGTTTGGTACAATTTCTATTTGTAGACCATCCCCTAAGAAAAATTTAAGTATTGCTTTAACTGTTGTTTAGAATGATATCTGAGCTAAAAGTATTTTGAGGAAATTAAAGTTGAAGACCACATTTTTTACTTCATAAGACGATTTCTCATTCGACGTCAATTTTTGAATTCGGTTTTTTTTCATATCTGATAATTTGCATCTATCCTTTTTGTAACTTTAAAATTTTTGTAACGATTTTATGCATTTCTATTGACTATTCAGAGAAAAATTCATCTAAAGTTATAGAATTTCGTTAAAAACGCTTAAAAAATTCTTCTAAAATTACACAATTTCGTTAAAAACGCTTAAAAAATTCGTCTAAAGTTACAGAATTTCATTAAAAACGGTTTAAAGAGTAAAGTGCGTACATCATTTGGTCCATTCTCGACCGAAAGTATCAACCCTTTTCCCAATGGTTAATAAAACCTAGCAATAATAAAAAGATTACTGTCTGAGCCATAAAAAACAATATACAATTAAAATTAATTAAATAATACCTTGGTCGATATAGCTGCCATCTGATTCAGTGGTGTGACTTGGAGAAAATGTTGGGTCTAAATCAGTGTTATCAGATGAGGTTGGATATAAATCTAACAGAAAAAATGATAAAATCAAGAAAAACGCGTTAAATTTATAAATAAACGTTTGTCTGGCTTAATGAGCCACTTACCATTATGCAAAGAAAAGTTTGAAGCCTGTTGATCTGTAAAAATTTTTTCAGCTGCTTTAAAAGTAACATCAAAACTATTAATATTTCTGTACTTTTCTCCAACGTTAGATAATTTGCAGTTTTCAATACCTAAAATAAACGTAAAATATTATTAGTATTCGAAGAATACAAAACATAGCAAGATAAATAAATAAAGGAATTGTTTACTTTTTTCATTCTCCGCATTGGATATCAGTGTTGAAGGGGATGGTCTAATCAAATTTAAATCGAGTACAGGGTGAATATTCCAATCTAAATAAAGAAGACACAATATACAAAATTAAAACAACATTCGAATTCAAATTAATTACGCTGAATAGCAGAATATTAAAAATAGAATAAATACCTATGTTAAAGAGGATATCGTTTTATCTCGGAGTCGAGATGACGACGGCGAACTCGATATACAGACGTCTTTAATTCCAATGTTAATTTCTTCTTGATATCTTTTTAATAAAATCCGTTTTGCCATTTTTGTTACATTACAGAGGATAGAAATGATTGGAATAAAATTTAACTAACTCAACCAGATTTAAGAAATAAGTTACTAACTACCGCAGACGATTTTAAATTTGATGAAATACAAGTGTATTCTAGAATTAAAGTTTCTTAAAACAAAAACCAGCAGAAAAAAAAATTAAATTACCGAGTTGTCACGATTAAAGAAATCGTACTAAAAATGTAAATAAGAAAAAAAAACATCATGCGTCAATCATAGATTATGAACCATTTTCCAACGCTTCCAGATTACTCTAACGAAACTTCAACATTTAATATGGTGAGAGAAGATATTTAAGTAAATAATTTAGTAAAAGGCATTATTATAAAATGATAACCGTCTAGCAATTACCGTCTATAGACGGAAAAATAATCGAATTCGTTTGTGAAGCCCTGTATATGATCTGTAGATTTGTATATCTTCTAGATAGTGTTTGAAAATTTAGTTTAATTTTAAAACGCATAACACAGTTCAGAAATTTCCGTCAATAGACGAAAGTTTACTCTAATTCTTTTGTACAGTCTTGTATATTATCTGCAGATTTTTATACGCGTCACATAATATGATAAAATTTAATTCAGGCAAAAATCACGTAACACTGTTTAAAACACACATTCTGAAATTATCATACATAGCCCGCAATGCATCCAGTACTTTGTGTAGCCCTTACTTTGTGTATATTATGAATTTATTTATATTCTACAAACATCTCTTAGAAAAATAAAATTCCGCTCAAAATTCCGAAAAAGAATTAAAAACCTCGTTTATGTAATTTAGCACGCATACGAATTAATGCTTACAAATTCTTTTGAGTAGCCCTGTATAGTACTATCTGTGGAACTTTTACACACCACATAGTATGCGAAGAGTTAAACTTAAGGAAGCATACCATAATTAAAAACGGTTTCCATCAATTATCGCTAATACAAAACATTGTAACCGAGTTACTTTGTGTGCCCCTGTAAATTAACGATGAGAAGCATGTATGTCATATTCTACAGTAAGCATCTTGTAGTGCACCTCAATTACGTATATCAATTTCATTTTGTTTGAAATAGTATTGTAACATTATTAAATTACGCTTCAAACATTTTCCCTTACGCCATTACGTAACCGAGTTACTTTGTGTGCCCCTGTAAATTAACTATTAGAAGCATGCACGCCATATTCTACAGTAAGCATCTTGTAGTGTACCTCAATTACGTATATCAATTTCATTTTGTTTGAAATAGTATTGTAACATTATTAAATTACGCTTCAAACATTTTCCCGTACGCCATTACGTAACCGAATTCTTTTGAGTGGCCCTGTAAATAAATGATAAATGATTTGCATACTATCTTCTAAATGAAAAATGTTTTAATGCACTTTAGATATGCATGTCAATTTCTATATTGTTGAAATAGATTAACATCATTAAAATACACCGCGAACGTTTTTTCCCCAATTGAGGGTAATGTAAAAGTATTATTTTGAGTGTCCCTGTAGATGAACTATTAATGCTACACATTCCATTTTTAGTAGAAAACATTCTATACTAACATAAAAAACATGCGTCAATTCTGTTAATTTTGAATCCATAATTAAAAGATTTAGATCTTTGCCTTCCTACAAAGTGACTATTTTCAAATTCGATAGTTTGACATGGTACAAATGGTTAAAAAAGTAAAAAAAATACAAAAATTTACGGCGAAGTATCGAATTTGCCGTATTCGACACTTTAACATGGTAATTTTTTGAAAAAATGGGCAAATTCGATAGTTTGAAATTTGCATTTTCTAAGTTTCAAGTAAGTTCTAATTAAGCTAGAAAAGTGACGATTTGGCAACGTACGCGTCATACACAATATAAAAGATTGGCATAAAATATGAAAAATGCATTTTTTTCACATTCGATAGTTCGGAATGGTACCGACGAATATTTAACTTTAAAATAAAAATATGCTAAATCGTGTATAAAAAAGATAGCACACAAGACACAAAGACTGAAGTATAAAACAATAATAACAAAATATCTTTATATTCCTAAATTTCCTAAATTAAATATGAAGTAATTA